>CM072512.1:37120249-37182749 GCA_036898135.1 Oncomelania hupensis
TGTAGTTTATATCTGAATATATCTAGTATAGTTCTATGCGTAGATTCTCTATGTGTTTCAGATGCTTTAAAATCTAATATTAACTGTGAACCAAAATAAATAATTTTTGAGATTAAGAACGTAATTCATGGTTTGAAAATTATTGGTACTGAAGTGAGCTTTTGCTGGATTCGATCACATTGTGGAGTTTTATCAAATGATTGGGCTGATCGTGATGCAAAATTAGGTGCTTAAAATATTAATTCTCTGTGAGTTAAAATAAATCTGTATTTTAAAGAAATTCAAAATAATATTGAAAACAATATTGTAAAGAAACTTCAGTTCAATACAAACTATAAAAATCTTCGTGGAATTCCCACATCAGTTTCATCTATGACAAACAACATATTAATACAGTCGATAAAAACCAAACATTATAAAAATGTTAAATGCATTTGTGACGAACCCTTAACTCTAAAACATATATTATTTGTTTGCATTTACATTCATCCCCTTCTGCCCCCTGAAGTAAACACTATAACATCAGTTAAAAACATTCCTATCCTCTCCTATCCTATCCTATCCTATCCCGTAACTCGAAGGTCGTAGGGGCACCACAGATGATCGTTTAACCAGCGTATTCCAATAAAACATTACCAATGATTTAAGTGTGGGATTGTCAAAAGCTTTAATTAATTCTCCAGTCGCTTGTTTTATTTAACTGACATTGTTACTTATTTTTTAATGCGGTTATAAATTATGTTTGAGTGTATGTGAGAAAGATGGAGATAGTGCGTGTGCTTATGTGTATGTACATGTGTGCCTGTTTAAGTGCATGTGAGAAAGATGGAGATAGTGCGTGTGCTTATGTGTATGTACATGTGTGCCTGTTTAAGTGCGTGAGTTTGAATGTATGTGTATGATCTTTATCATCTTGGTGAAAAAAGACGTTAATAAAACAACCAACCAACCAACCAAACTTTTCTTTTTCAAAACATGCATGCAAGTATTACATTTTTCCATTCTCAAAGACTTAAGGGGAAAAGGACATAAAAAGAAAATATTGCAATATTGAACGAAGGATTCCCAGTTTTTATGTCACCTGTACGAGTTGTAAGACCAACTCATCGCTTGCTTTCCGCAGTTTATAGACGAAACTTTCTTTTGTATCTATTTACGACTCTCGTTTGTTTGTATTAACGACTCTCAGTTGTATGTATTCACGACCCTTGTTTTTTTTAATTTTATCTAAATAAGACTTTTTTTGGGTATATATTCAAGTTCTATTGATGACTCTGTCTTCTGCATTTATTCAAATAGATCTTTTTTATCCAATCAAGACTCTCGTTTGTATTTGTTTCAATTTTTTATAATCGTTTCAAGACTCTCGTTTATAACTTAGATATATATATAGTTCTCTGTTGTATCTAGTCAATCTATTCAAGACTCTTTTTGTGTGTATCTTTTGTATTTACGAATACTCCTCTTTGTATCTACAAAAATCTAATTGTAGCCTCCTTTGATTCTTTTGTATCTACCCAAGACTCTCATTTGTGTCTTTTGTATCTTGTATTTCTATTAGCGAATCTATTTTTTTAAATTGGTATGTTCTCAAGACTCTCTCTTTTCTCAAGACTTTCTTTAGCGTCTTTTCTATCTATTCAAGTGGTCCTGATTCGGCTCTTTGCAGTCCGCTGGACCCTATAAACAATGACTAACTAACTATTTATTTAAGATCCTTTTTGTGTCTTTTGTATCTACTGAAGACTCATTTGTGTGTCTTTTGTATCTAAGCAGTGTTTCGGATTCTTGTTGCCAGGGCTCTTTGAGACAGTTGTAGATTCCGGAGGTGGGCGGTGGTGGGTCTTTTTTTGACGTGTGACTTGTTAGGGTGGATTCTATTAGCCTCGCTTCGTTAGCCCCCATTCCCTCACCTCCTCGTTCTCATCTTTACGACCGCCGGCTGCTAATGATGACAACAACAGAAGGACCTTAAATACAGCGCCGCCACCTTAAGACAGTAAAGAAAGACAACAACAAGAGAGAAAGCAGTGAGAGGAAGGGAGGGGTGAGAGAAAAATAGCAAAGGTGTACAGTGGAAACGGTCGAATTAAGGATGAGAATACGGAACAAAGGAAGACGGGAAGAAGAAGAAGAAGAAGAAGAAGAAGAAGAAGAAGAAGAAGAAGAAGAAGAAGAAGAAGAAGAAGAAGAAGAAGAAGAAGAAGAAGATGGTGAAGGAGGAGGAGAAGAAGAAGAAGAAGAAGAAGAAGAAGAAGAAGAAGAAGAAGAAGAAGAAGAAGAAGAAGAAGAAGAAGAAGAAGAAGAAGAAGAAGAAGAAGAAGAAGAAGAAGAAGAAGAAGGAGAAGAAGAAGAAGAAGAAGAAGAAAAAGAAGAGGAGGAGGAGATGAAGAAGGTGGAGGAAAAGAAGAAGAAGAAGAAGAAGAAGAAGAAGAAGAAGAAGAAGAAGAAGAAGAAGAAGAAGAAGAAGAAGAAGAAGAAGAAGAAGAAGAAGAGAAGAAGAAGAAGAAGAAGAAGAAGAAGAAGAAGAAGAAGAAGAAGAAGAAGAAGAAGAAGAAGAAGAAGAAGAAGAAGAAGGTGGAGGAGAAGAAGAAGAAGGTGGAGAAGAAGAAGAAGAAGAAGAAGGTGGAGGAGAAGAAGAAGAAGAAGAAGAAGAAGAAGAAGAAGAAGAAGAAGAAGAAGAAGAAGAAGAAGAAGAAGAAGAAGAAGAAGAAGAAGAAGGTGGAGAAGAAGAAGAAAAAGAAGAAGAAGAAGAAGAAGAAGAAGAAGAAGAAGAAGAAGAAGAAGAAGAAGAAGAAGAAGAAGAAGAAGAAGAAGAAGAAGATGATGAAGGTGGAGGAGGAGAAGAAGAAGAAGAAGAAGACGAAGAAGAAGAAGAAGAAGAAGAAGACGAAGAAGAAGAAGAAGAAGAAGAAGAAGAAGAAGAAGAAGAAGAAGAAGAAGAAGAAGAAGGTGGAGGAGGAGAAGAAGAAGAAGAAGGAGAAGGTGGAGGAGAAGAAGAAGAAGGAGAAGGTGGAGGAGGAGAAGAAGAAGAAGAAGGAGAAGAAGAAGAAGAAGAAGAAGAAGAAGAAGAAGAAGAAGAAGAAGAAGAAGAAGGAGAAGGAGAAGAAGAAGAAGAAGAAGAAGAAGAAGAGAAGAAGAAGAAGAAGAAGAAGACACAGACACATATAAACAAACATAGGGCAAGTAACAAAGAAAGAAATTTAAAAAAAATAATATACGAAGAAGAAGAAGAAGAAGAAGAAGAAGAAGAAGAAGAAGAAGAAGAAGAAGAAGAAGAAGAAGAAGAAGAAGAAGAAGAAGACAATATCAATAAACACGCACACAATGTGGTTGTAGACCAACAGGGGAAAAAAACAACGTAGTACATTATACATGCTATACAGACAGTAAGCGAGCAAGAAGAAGAACACAAGACAATAAAAAATAAACAAACACAAGTTTTGTTCTTAAAATTAGGTTTTCCATAAGACACAAAATTATGCTGGACATGCCACGGACACATGACTGAACGCGCCGTTCCTGAGTAATGCAGAAAGTTTGCAGGACACGTTCAGAAGAAGCATTTTGTGAAGACATGATGTAACACACCTGTGCACAGGGTACCTACATCGATAAATTTAGCAGTTTTGTTTTGTAATCCTCAGACAAGCAAGATGTTGTATCTTGTTTCAAAGGCGAAGAAGATTTCGTGAAATCAGCAATGTATTGATTTTTTAAAAAGAAAAAAAAAAAGAAAGAAATACAGCGCTTTTTCAGCTTAAGATCTGCTTAAGGCGCTGGCGATCCTGATCTCAAGCCGCCCGAGCGCCCCAGATGGTATACACATGCTTTCACACTTCAAAATTGTTGCAATTTAACCCCCATTGGGTTAATTTTTACGTAAATGTATACGTATCTCCTTTACAGTCTTTTCTTTTATTTTATTTTATTTTCTTTTCTTTTATTTTATTTTGGCAGGATTTTGGATACAGTTTTTGAGACACTTTGCACTATAATGACTGAGATACGATACTCAGAATTTCCAGAGCAAAGGCATTGCAAGAGATGACAAGGACATCGCAATGGCGAGGTAAACTATAAGTAATGAGTTTATTTAAGTATGTACGCCTTTAAACCTGCAGAGAACCACATTTTGAGAGAGAGAGAGAGAGAGAGAGAGAGAGAGAGAGAGAGAGAGAGAGAGAGAGAGAGAGAGAGAGAGAGAGAGAGAGAGGAGACAGAGAGAGATGATCATGTGATGATGGTTGTGGGGGTAGGGAATACGCCGTGGAGGGGAGAGGGGAAGGGAGGGCATCCATCCGATTCTGAAATCACTAAGATTCAAGAAATAGCATTAGATGACGGTGACTTCGTGGACATTTATGATAGAAATGTTCAAATGGCGCCACACTTAACCACGACGCAGGAAGCGGTGGGACCGATAATGAAGGCTTTGTGGAAGTGGGAGCGATGACTAGAAATTATCTTGCAGCTTGAATGTCAGTGCCCGGGTAACGAGGATGCGCAATCAAATTAAGACGGGTCCATATTGTGTCTCATCCCCCACACTTCATTGATCCCCCACCTCCGCTCTGGGGCGATCATAAAAACCGATCTTGGGGCAGAGAAGGGCCCCTGGGGAATTACAGAGATCCCTGGCCTTTGGGGCGAGTGGGTGGTTGAGTGGCGGGGAAGGGAGGAATGGGTGGGTGCAGTGAAGAGTGGAAGAGAGAGAGAGAGAGAGACAGACAGACAGACAGACAGACAGACAGACAGTCAGAGATGCGCCTTTTATGAAGGGGGTTGATGTCCATGGTCTGGTGGCTTTCAAGACCAGTCATGGAATGCCCCACTCTAGTTCAGGTTTATGCGGTTAAAGGGGATTCGGTTAATGAGGCCTGACTGAAGTTAATGACAGGCATAATAATGGATTATGATATGTGCCTGTTTCTTTAACATCGTAGTCTGTCATTTTGCACCCTAGCCATCCCAACCCAAATTTGAGCTCCATGCTCAAATGGCGTCTCAACCCGCGCCGACAAAACAGGAAAGCTAAGCAAGTGTCCGGTTTCTTCACATAGAGAGTGGTTATCTGCTCTCTTCAATACTCCTAACACTTATTATTCTCTTTGTGATAGACCTACTTACATGTCATGAAAAACAACAACCCGGAAAATATAAAAATAAAAAATAAAACATATTTTGTAAACGAACACTTTCTTTATTTAAAACTAAGAACCTTGGTAAAAGCCACTGGCATCTTAATATCAGACAGCACAAAACTAGTTGTCTTGGCTGGTCTGATTGGATGGTTATTTGCCGCGAGTGTCATTGCGCGGCGTCCGGCCATCAAAAAAAACAGACGACGGGAGATGGGAGACCATCAACACGCTACACAGCCCTGTAGAGAGGGAGGAGTAATCGGGCATGGCAGTGGCATGGCTTTTGGTCACTCAAGCACACAGTTTACACACTCTGCGCAAGGCTGTTAAAAAAACGCTAACATTCAAGAAAGGCTACCGTGGGTGGACGATAATATTAATAACATTATAGGGAACTAGGGTTTGATATTTTAGTGGATATCCTTGCATAGGACGGATGAGGACTAGAGGTCAAGAAAATGTAGCGAGCTATAATGTGATAATATAAATATTCCTTACAAATAAGAGCCTTTAAGTCTATTGTTATTAAATACAATATATATATATATATATATATATATATATATATATATATATATATATATATATATATATATATATATATATATATATATATATATATATATATATATATATATATATATATATATATATATTCATAATCTGTACAATTTGAATATTTAGATAAAAAAATGCAACATAAATATAGTATTTCACAGTGGACGACTACTGTCGATATCCCAGCAAATAGTTTTAGTTCTATCACATCTAATTTTTTGGGTCGATATTTAGCGTACTACCAACTCCTTGCGATGGTCCTGGACCAAACTTTTAAAATATTTATCCTTGCCAGCGTTGTTGTATGTGCGAGCGCTTAGAGGAAGCTTTAAGTTTGGTTTTGCGCTATTAAAAACAATGCATTATTATTATTATTATTATTATTATTATTATTATTATTATTATTATTATTATTATTATTATTATTATTATTATTATTATTATTATTATTATCATTATCATTATTATTATTATTATTATTATTATTATTATTATTATTATTATTATTATTATTATTATTATTATTATTATTATTATTATTATTGAAAAGGGTATCGGCCCTTGCTCTTTTTCTTTTTGGACATTCCCAGAGACGAGGAGAGTGGAGGACGTGCTGCATGTGTAACAGCCAGTCTTGCATACCTACCCACCCCACAAGGCTTTCCGCATTGAAGAGGTTACTCCTGCGCAATTCCAGGGTTTTTACCGAGACCGATGGGAGACCAACGGATGTCTTCACCATAGGGTATTGGTCATGGGGTGTAATCTGGGCTCTGAAGCTGAATGTGCGCCAGAAATATAAGTGAAGACATCTACGAGAGCAAAATACAAAACAAGAAACAAAAGTATGAAAGAAAGAAAGACAGACAGACAGACAGACAGACAGACAGACAGAAAGAAAGAAAGAAAGAAAGAAAGAAAGAAAGAAAGAAAGAAAGAAAGAAAGAAAGAAAGAAAAGAAAAGAAAACGAAAAGAAGGAAAGAAAGAAAGAAACATACTGTATTTTAAAAATAAGGAACTAAGGAGGGAGATGTTTGTTAAAATGCAAAGCCTGGTGATGAGATTAGGAGAGCGTGTGGCGATGAGTTAGTACTGAATGCACGGCTAACTTTGATGAGGTTCTGTTTTATGATCACTGTCCCGACGCATCACACTACTCGCAGTTCATGCACAGTCAAAGAAAAAAAGCAGAGAGAGAGGAGAGAGAGAGAGAGATAGAGAGGGAGAGAGAGAGAGAGAGAGAGAGAGAGAGAGAGAGAGGAGGGTGGGGTGGCGGATCGAAGGTAAGGTTGGGAGGGAATTGAGAGAGATATAAAGAGAGAGAGGGGGGGGGGGGGGAAGAGAGAGAGAGAGAGAGAGAGAGAGAGAGAGAGAGAGACGGGGTTCTTTGGGGGTGGAGGTGGGATTGTTGTAGGCAGGAGCTGAGAGATAGAGACAGAGAGAGACAGACAGACAGAGATGATGATGATGATGATGATGATGATGATGATGATGATTGTCACGAACTGGCTAGCTTTAACTCTGCACATTGACTGGTTAGCTATGTGTAGTCATTGTAACAGTAGAGAGTCAGGTATTACACAGCAGCAATTACAGCACACTGCGAGCCTGACCCACACAGCGTAGTGACTCAATCAGCACTTGAGCTTTGAATCGGACCGTTTTAACCAATCAGAGCAGGCTCAGTGGGTAGAGCAGTATTGACTGTGTCAGAGCCTAACACAGTTTGAATCAGTCGTGTGTGAGACGAGGAAGAAGTAACATCTCCTTAGCTAGCAGAGAACTATCTTCACTCATAGACCAGGAAGCAGGAGTTAGAATCTCAGAATTCTATTCAGTCAACACGGGCCTGAACTTGTCAAACAGGTAAATGAACACCCTTCTGTTTCATCGTGATATATTTATATTATTGTGAAATTATGTTTGTGGAATTTGCTATGCATAAATGTGAATTGTTAATCCGAATTTGCCGTACCACGTGAAAGAGCCGACCACGAGGCGAAACACGACCGGTTGCGCCGCCATGTTGCATACCATACGGAACCACTGTTGTTTAACTTATATGTATGTTTGCAGACCAGTGGCTGTACCACTGAATTTAAAAAAAATTATTAATTCTGTATGTGTATATTAGACACGATTTGATATTTATGTATGTATAGGAATTTAGAGTGAGATTCCAGAAAGTACAATGTCGTCGCTTATTAAGAGATGTGAGCTATCACTGAGGGCTACTTGGCTTTCAGTGAGACGCTCTGCACAAACCGATTATTCAGGGTTGTGCAAATTTCGTAATAAAAAAAATAAAAGTAAAAAAATAAAAAAAAAAAAAAAAGAAAAAAAAAAAAAAAAAAGAAAAAAAAAAAAAAAGAAAAAAAAAAAAAAAAAAAAAAAAAAGAAAAAAAAAAAAAAAAATATAAAATAAAAAAAAAGAATAAAAAGAAAAAAAAAAAGAAAAAAAAAAAAAAGAAAAAAAAAAAAAAATAAAAAAATAAAGAAAAAATAAAAAATAAAAAATAAAAAGAAATTTATTAAAGAATTCATCAGAAGAAAAGTGACTTACTAGCAGTTCCCACCAATAAAAAGTCCATAATTCCATTGTGCAGAAAAAAAGATAAACCCCACTGACAGATTGATGATGATGATATGATGATGATGATGATGATGATATGATGACCATCGGTTGATTTGATTTGATTTCTATTTTTGGATATTTGGCACTTTATTGTCACTTTTTATCGGGGAATTATGGGCCGCCTCCTCTTGGAAAGGCGTAGTCGCAGCCTGTGGCGCGCCCAACCCAAACTACCAGTTGTGTTTTTGAAAATGTTCTGGGGTAGCAAACCGGAATATCCGGAGAAAACCCCCGAGACGTTCCCAGAGTCGAACGTAAATAATTAATATTCGGAGAAACGTAACGCCCAGATGCTGTATCGATCCCAAACCTTTCAGGTGCCATTGGTTTCTAGCCTGTGGACAAGGCAAGTTAGTTCCGCTTTAGACCACTCGGCAACAATGCTCGATGATGGTGATGATGATGATGATGATGATGATGATAATGATGATGATGATGATCATGATGATCATGATGATGATCATGATGATTATCACGATGATGATCACGATGATGATCATGATGATGATCATGATATTGTTGTTAAGGAGTGAATGAAAGCATGAAGGTGCTTGTAAAATATTTAGGGGGGGGGGAGGGGGACAAATATGTAGCAATTGATTAATTTACAAACTAAATAAATAAACGCATTTTTAAACTAATGCTAACGGCTTTGGACATTGACGTTTCTAGTTCATTTGTTTTGAAACAACAATGTCGGCGTTGGTATTATTAATTATTGAACAATGGTTTGAGATGGCAGCAGAACCATTCGATACGCCTCCTCACCCTAACCCCCTACCCCTCCCCCCCTTTCTTTCCGACCAAAGAGAGAAAAAGAGAGAGAGAGAGAGCTGGAGGGAGGGAGAGAAAGGTGGAGGGAGGGAGAGAGAGAGGGGGGAGGGGGAGAGAGAGAGAGAGAGAGAGAGAGAGAGAGAGAGAGAGAGAGAGAGAGAGAGAGAGAGAGAGAGAGAGAGAAAGAAAGAAAGAAATAAGAAAGAAAGAAAGAAAGAAAGAAAGAAAGAAGAAAGAAAGAAAGAAAGAAAGAAAGAAAGAAAGAAAGAAAGAAAGAAAGAGAGAAGAGAATTAATAAATAATTCAGTCAGAAAAACAGAATAAGACAGACATAGAGATTCAGTCAGGCCAGACATAAAAGACAGACAGACGGACAGATCCTAATACTCTTTATGGGGCTACCTTTGCACTAATAATCTCGCCAGCGTTAGCCCTACCAGCCTGCATGTGTGTGTGTGTGTGTGTGGGTGTGTGTGTAGGTGTGCGTGTGTGTGTGGTGTGTGTGCGTGTGTGTGTGTGTGTGTGTGTATCAATGTCCATGCAAATGTTCCGCTAAGATGCACTAAGCTTTTCCACAACAATAGGCTTCTGTGGCTGAACATTCTCTTTGATCTTCGTCGTTAATTCCCCCCAAGGGCCCGTTTACAGGTAAAACCGAACACACTATGTCCCCCGTCTCCCCACGCCACCGCCTGCCCTTTTTGGTTCTTTCTGCTACTGTTGCACGACGGCTATCATCATCATCATCATCATCATCATCATCATCATCATCATCATCATCATCATCATCATCATCATCATCATCACGCTGGTAACCACTGCACGACTGCAGCCTCCTGCCATTGTTGCCCAAAGTTTATTGCTGTTTTCTCATCGATACTGTCATTAATATTCCCTCTGATTCGACTAGCAGTGTCGTGTTTCAGAAGAAATGGGAACCTGGTATAGTGAAAAATCAAAGAGAATCCGGAAACGACGAAAAGATTAAATGGAGGAGAGGAAAAAAAACCAGCAACAACAACATTACGCATGTGTCAGATGACGTAATTAACACCGATATTGGATGATGATGTCATCGTTGACCACAATAGAAGAATTTGTGAAAGAGTTAAAATAAGTCTGAGGCCTTTTTTTCAAACTGTTAACATTAGACAATAAGATCATACATAGAAGAGTGTGTTAATCCGCACTATGTCGGTAAGATTATAAACATTTTCTTTCAGGCAAATGATCATTTATTAGGGTGAATTAGAATTAGATATTTTTACTCTCCGTATTTTGATCTAGTGCTTTAAACACAGAACTCAAAGCGAGGCGATCTAAAAAGATCGCTGTTATAAAATGGCGGAATATAATTTTAAAAAATTAAATTTAAAATTAAGGCCGACCATTACCATTACTGACAGTCCTTGGGTCTTACTGATGAAGGTTTTAGTCTAATAAACCGAAAATTTTAACGCCTACTACCCAGGTGTTGTTGTTGGTTTTATTATCATACCATTATTGAAGGGAGGAAGGAAAAACCAGAGTACCCAGAGAAAACCCTCGGTGTCCTAAACAACAACTACTACTACTACTACTACTACTACTACTACTACTACTACTACTACTACTACTACGGCTACTACTACCACTACTACTATTTAAAAGTCCCGTTTGTAAGACACGTTAGTTAGTCCCATGCGGAGTTGAAACCCCCAAACCTTCGGCATAAGAATCCAACATTCTATTAACTGTGCCGTCAGGACACCTTGTGGATGAACTAAATGAACGACTAGGTGGTTGAGTGGATAGGTTGTCGGCTATGTAGATAAGTTGCTTGGTGGGTGGGTGGACAGACTGAAGGTTTGGATAGGATAACAGAGGTCGAGGAAGCGCGGATGGGTCATCTTGTATCTTTGTGTCTTTAATCTCGCATCTGGCATCAGTGTAAATCGATGGACAAAATGAGGGAGATTATGCTTCTCTGAATAGATAGATAGATAGATAGATAGATAGATAGATAGATAGATAGATAGATAGATAGATAGATAGACAGACAGACAGACAGACAGACAGACAGACAGACAGACAGACAGACAGATAGATAGATAGATAGATAGATAGATAGATAGATAGATAGATAGATAGATAGATAGATAGATAGATAGATAGATAGATAGATAGATAGATAGATAGATAGACAGACAGACAGACAGACAGATAGATAGATAGATAGACAGACAGACAGACAGACAGACAGACAGACAGACAGACAGACAGACAGATAGATAGATAGATAGACAGACAGACAGACAGACAGACAGACAGATAGTCAGTCAGTCAGTCAGTCAGATAGATAGATAGATAGATAGATAGATAGATAGATAGATAGATAGATAGATAGTCAGTCAGTCAGATAGATACATAGATAGATAGGCAGTCAGTCAGTCAGATAGATAGATAGATAGATAGATAGATAAATAGATAGATAGATAGATAGATAGATAGATAGATAGATAGATAGATAGATAGATAGATAGATAGATAGATAGATAGATAGATAGATAGATAGATAGATAGATAGATAGATAGATAGATAGATAGATAGATAGATAGGAGGGCGGGCGGGCGGGCGGGCGGGCAGTCAGTCAGACAGACAGACAGACAGACAAATTAGATAGATAGATAGATAGATAGATAGATAGATAGATAGATAGATAGATAGATAGATAGATAGATAGATAGATAGATAGACAGACAGACAGACAGACAGACAGACAGACAGACAGACAGATAGATAGATAGATAGATAGATAGATAGATAGATAGATAGATAGATAGATAGATAGACAGACAGACAGACAGACAGACAGACAGATAGTCAGTCAGTCAGTCAGATAGATAGATAGATAGATAGATAGATAGATAGATAGATAGATAGATAGATAGATAGATAGATAGATAGATAGATAGATAGATAGATAGATAGATAGATAGATAGATAGATAGATAGATAGATAGTCAGTCAGTCAGATAGATACATAGATAGATAGGCAGTCAGTCAGTCAGATAGATAGATAGATAGATAGATAGATAGATAGATAGATAGATAGATAGATAGATAGATAGATAGATAGATAGATAGATAGATAGATAGGAGGGCGGGCGGGCGGGCAGTCAGACAGACAGACAGACGGACAAATTAGATAGATAGATAGATAGATAGATAGATAGATAGATAGATAGATAGATAGATAGATAGATAGATAGATAGATAGATAGATAGATAGATAGATAGATAGATAGATAGATAGATAGATAGATAGATAGATAGATAGATAGATAGATAGATAGATAGATAGATAGATAGATAGATAGATAGTTCGCACGGTTGATGAGAGAGTATTGTCCGGCTGTTAGAGGAGTAGACGAGTGAATCAAGTAAGTGAGAAAGTCGCGGTTCGAACCCCGCAAGGGACGAACTTACGTGAGTTAGGCACGAGATCTTTTCAGGCCACCGAGGGTTTTTCCGGATACGCCGGTTTCCTGCCTCCATCCCTTCAAAGATTGGTAGTGGAAGCAATCAATCTAAATTCTAAACATCAATTTGGTTTTTATTCCGCTTTCTAAAATAACGATCACTTGGAGTCGCCGTGCGTTGAGTTCATTTGAAGAAACTTCGCGTGATATCGTCCTGTTATTATTGTTGTTAATAATAATAATAATAATAATAATAATAATAATAATAATAATAATAATAATAATAATAATAATAATAATAATAATAATAATGAGTGAGTTAGTGAGTGAAGTGTGAATGCATGACTACATGAATGCTTAGGAAGACAGAAAGGCCGATGAACGGTAAGATAAATTGGAAGAATACAAGAGTTGACAGATTTATGTAATGTGAGTACAAAGGGCGTCGCAACAGATGCTCGCCTTGAGCAAGGACAGTGGAGATGGCGCTATGAAAGTCATTATCATCAACAGATGAACGACAAAAGAGAATCGACTGATGGTCCAAGCACCATCTAACATCAAAGACCCTTTGAAGTAACAGCTGTCCGCGTGCAAATAATTAATCCGCTCTGTTCTTCTCTGTGCACGTGTCACTCGTCTGAATCATTATTGGTATTCACCGCTGGTAGACGCTGCAACTGCATCCAGCCCGCACGATTAGATTGTTCACACACAGCCCCTCTACCTACCTGCTGTAGCTGAGAGCGGTGGAGCTAATTATCTTCTCTGACATTATATCTCCAGCAAGTCAAAGCGCTATAAACTGATACACCTTTCAATGTGTGAATTGTCTTGCGTATATGTGAATCTATCACTGCTTGTGCAGGCGCTGTGACCGCAGCAGCAATTCAATACGCTCATATCAAGCACATTTCTACTGAGTGTTTGTCCAAAGGTGGACGCTGGTGCAGTAATCAGTGCAAACACTATAACTATATAACTGCCTCACTCAGCACGCTCAGATCATGCACACCCCAAATGTTTCTCTGGTCTGAAGGTGAAGCCATCGTTTTACCCTTAAGCCAATCACCTGAGACACCTCTCTCTATTTTAGACAATGAGAACTCTTTCATCATGCACAGGAGACGCTGTAAGTGCAGCCACTCAACACGCTTCGGTTACGCACACCTCCGGATATTTGTTTAAGATGCAGGCAATCGGCTGGGACACATGACATCCATGTTAGAGAAGTAGCTCGCTTCGATCTCGCACACTTATTTGTGTTTTTCTACAATTTTGCTAGTGGTTATAAATAATAAGAAAAAAGAAATAGCTTTCCTCAAATTCGTTTTGTCCTGAAAGTTTAATGCCGCGATGGATTTAAATAAGTATAATAATCCTCGTCCTTTCCCTCCTACTCCTCCTCCTCCTCCTCATCATCATTATCATCATCATCATCATCATCATCATCATCATCATCATCATCAGCATCATCATCATCATCATCATCATCATCATCATCATCATCATCATCATCATCATCATCATAATCATTCTTGAACTACTTACACATTGGCCAAAGTTAACTGATTCATCATTATCATCATCATCATCATAATCATCATCATCACACTTGAACTACTTCCCCAGGCCATGAGCATTGCCCAACAGTAACTGACTCATTATCATCATACTTTAACTATATTTGTAAATGAACAATTAACCCACAATCCCTGATTTATTGGCGATGTCCCACCATGGGGGTTGCGGAGGTTTCTTTATAAATAGTATCCCCATTTTGTGGAAATTTAGTGCTTTAAATTCCCACTGTTGCTGTCTTTCTCCTTTGTTCTGTCTCGTTCCTACTCTGTTCTATCATTCTACTATGTTCTTCGCTTGACCAGTCACCTGGCTTTTTTCTTGAAAACTCTCCCAAAACTCCTAATTTGTATATGGGGTCTGTTGGGTCAGCTTGAAGATATTGGACGCTTTCTGCCAAATGGTCACTAGGGCTTTTTATGGTATTATTATTTAGCAATGTAGGCATTTTATATGTATGTGCTTTGTTAATTAATTATTTTATTATGATGTTTATATTTTATTTTGTTTTTGTAAACGGGGATTCGATAAATTAGAATAAAGCCTCAGTGTCCCCTGCGTCGGGTGCCTTTATTGTAAAGTGGCCGGCTGGTGGAGTGCCTTTGGTCTTTCCATTAGGTTTGTTTCAGCAGATCTTTATACGGATCAGGGGTGAACCCTCTTTCAACCAAGTTGTGGTGTTGATTCGCTCTTTGGAGTCCGCTGGACCCTATAAACAATGACTAACTAATTTGCTTATGCGTTAGCTTGTACCGTTAAGGTCTATGACTGCCTTTGGCCTGTCATACATAAGTCTTGGACTATTAGCCTCCTTATACAAGATCTACTGCGAATTGAAAAATAATTTGACACAAACCGGCTGGCATACATCGGTCTCGGCTGACTTCACTCCCTTGCCGACTTCAAAGGAGGAAAGTTGTTGCTCTTGGCGCGGCAGGGTTGCCAAAAACTGCCTGCATGAAAGATTCTGGTATTGAGGGCCAGTGGTGCGTCATATAGTAATGAGTCAACAAAACCTCACCTAATCTATTATTTTGCTCTTATGTGTTATCGGGAAATAAAATTTTAATAGTGGCTGGAGTGAATGCTATGTTATTGTTGTGACATGACAAACCAGGGTTCATCACCATCATCATCATCATCATCATCATCATCATCATCATCATCATCATCATCATCATCATCATCTTCTTCTTCTTCTTCTTCTTCTTCTTCTTCTTCTTCTTCTTCTTCTTCGTCTTCTTCTTCTTCTTCCCTTTCTTCCCCTTTTCCAGAAAAGTAATGTTCCTTTGCTAAGTACTTAGTCACTGCTATAGGCTGACTGGTTCCACGAGCATTGGCAATATGATTCTGTAAGTGGAAAGCAGAGGACAAATAAGGTGCCTATTAAATATATGAAGAAGAAGAAGAAGAAGAAGAAGAAGAAGAAGAAGAAGAAGAAGAAGAAGAAGAAGAAGAAGAAGAAGAAGAAGAAGAAAAAGAAGAAGAAAAAGAAGAAGAAGAAGAAGAAGAAGAAGAAGATGATGATGATGATGATGATGATGATGATGATGATGATGATGATGATGATGATGATGATGATGATGATGATGATGTCGGTCGAGGATAACGGCCATAATTTTGACGTTGATGGCGACGACTCGGTGATGGTTTTGACGATGATAATTAAAATACTTCTTGTGTGCTGCTGCTGCTGCTGAGGATGATAATGATTACAACTGCGTTGATTCCAACAGCGACGACGACGATAAGATAGTGATAACGACAACGAAGACGACGACAACAAAGAAGAAGAAGAAAAGAAGAAGACTTGTAATTCCCCAGCCCGTCTCTGAGCTTGGAATCTCCAAAAAACAAGCAGTGCTTGAATTGTAATTAAAACACTTCAAAAATGAAAGAGGTCTACCAAGGGGTCTAACTCCACTAACGAAGCTAAGAAATAGCAATTTGTCTCCCTTTCATCCAATCATTCAATATCGTCTGGGTCTGTTTGATGGAAAACGGATTTTTTAAAGGCTCTCAAATGGTGTATTTCCCATTTCTCTCTTTACCATCACTGTTTATTTTTTTTTTTTAACCTTAAATGCTTAGCTTAGATTCCTCTTAAAACCACTCCCATGTTCGAGTTTCACATTTTCTGAAACTCTACCGTCACACTACGGTCTTAGATTTTCATCAGCCCTGTCTCATCTTAGATTTGATAGATTTTCTCATCTTAGATTTCCATCACCTTAGCCTGCCTTAACATCTCAAATTTTATTGTACTCGGACTTACGTTTGCTTCATAGATCTTCCTCAAAACTTGCCCGTCTGTTGAATGTAGGATGGTTTTACCCCCTAACTCTACATTAGTTAGATTTTAACATTTTCCTGAAGTCTACCTTTGAGGTATATTCGTATATTTTTATCGACCCTACCATAACAGAGACTCTAAGATTTTCAAACAGGTTTGTTCAATGTGTGCCATTCGTACTCTCCATACCTTGTAACGTTCACATCAGTTCTTTTTTTAGCCTTACCTAATCATTGGCCATCTGAAAGGTTTGTGGCCCTTTAAGACATATATCTCTCTCTCTCTTGTTTCCTCACTCTTCTTCACTTTCTTTTTCTCTTTTCTCCTTCTGGTGTATCGACAACAGTGCGTAGCGGGCGATAAAAAGGCTGCATAAACTTTTTACCTCCCTTTTGGCTTTTCAATCAACTATGCGTACGCGGACGCTCTAACGTAGAAAACAGCTCGGCCCTCAAATCCAAAGAAGCATTCAAAACCTGCACTAAAAAAAATCCCTGGATTTGGATAAATTTTATGACAGCTCCAACAGCAGATGACGGCAGAGGTATCAATGTTTAATAACCTACACCAATTTCTTTTTACGTTTTTTTTTTTTTTTTTTTTTTTTTTTTTTAGAAGAGAATATAAGGAGAGAAGAGAAGAGAGAGAGAGAGAGAGAGAGAGAGAGAGAGAGAGAGAGCGTGGAGGGAGGGAAGGGAATGGGGGCGAGGAATGAAGACGGCCCTCCCTCCTTCCCCTCTCCCCCCAAAAAAAATTTATCTTGCGGTTGTAATTGCACCATATTTGTTTCCTTAATAGAATGTCAATGACAGCAGGTGTTTGCAGGTATGTTTTGGCTGGGTGTCTTACAAGTAGAGTTTATTTTAATTTTATATATGTTCTTTTTTTTTCTCCACAGGCCAAACTTGCAAAGCCTTTGATAAAAGACCAGGGCACAATATACGTCTTTAATCAAATTTCGTCTGATGTATTGTCCGAGACAGCATCACAACATAATGCAAATACCCACGAACATGACCTGACATGGAGGTAAAACCCTCAACAAACAGTTATGCTGTTGGAAACGGAAAGGGTTGTTGAGGTTGAGTGGTATTGGTGGTGGTGGGGGGGGGGGGGGTGGTGGTGGTGGTGGCAGCATCGGAGTTAGCCAATGTGAAAAAAGACGTTTGCTGTAGGATCTGCTTTCTATTAACAGATTTTATTTGTGAGCAGATCAAAGTAAGCGTCGTGGTTCTTAATGTTACGGCTTCATTTTTCCACGATATGTTAGTTCGAATGAATGGAACCATAAACAATAAAACTTGTTTGAATTCAATTCACTGTCACGCCATTCTTCTACTACAACTATAACAACAACAACAACAACAACAACAACAACAACTACTACTACTACTACTACTACTACTACTACTACTACTACTACTATTACTACTACTACTACAACTATTACTACTACTACTACTACTACTATTACTAGGCTTACTACTACTACTACTACTACTACTACTACTACTACTACTACTACTACTACTACTTCTACTTCTTCTTCTTCTTCTTTTTCCCCTTACAATTTGTTAGTTCGAATTACTGAAACCAGAAACAGTTAAACTTGTTTTAACTCAATTTACGTCCGTGCTATTCGATCTTCTTCTTTTTCAAATAAAAAAAAAATGCTTAGTGTACCTCAATATTTTTATTTTAAACATATTTAATGTTTATTTCCCCTTTCTTTTCCGTTCTCTTTAGTTTCTTTACATCAAAGCAAAGAAACTTCAATTGTTTAAAAAGAAATTTTTTTAATGGTGGAAAACTAGCTACGCAATAAGAAGCCTGACGCACCTCATAAAACTGAATCAACATTCGTCGTTCACACGAAAGAGCAGCAATATTGCCCATATTATGCGAAAACGTCATAAAAATAAAAACCATAAACTGCCCAAGTTAGGCACAGAAGAATGCGTCGTACGCGCTATTGGAGCGCACATATCCATAAAACACCAACACAAGACGCATTTGTCTAAAAGTCAAAGAAGATAACAATGGACTTTTTACTTTGATCTGTCGGGGATTTTGAAGACAGCCTTTTCATCGTGGTTTATAAAAAATATATATGTATTATTTTCTTTCCTATGCTTTCAGCCTTTTTTTTGCAGGTGTTTGCCTACTTCGCTGAATAAAGTGATAGATTTGTTAAAGTTCTTCAGATCTGTTTTGTTAAAAGATTGTGGCAACTTTCCTGGGTCTGTTCTTGAGTCATTTCCTATTTTCTTCTTCTTGTTCATAGATCGTTTTCTTCTTCGTTCTTTCTTTCTTTCCGTTATTTTTCCATTTCTTTCCTATCCTCCTGTTGTCTGTCGGTCGGTCGGTTAGATTGTCTCTTCTTCTTCTTCTTCTTCTTCTTCTTCTTCTTCTTCTTCTTCTTCGCTGTCGTCATCTTCCCCTTGTTCTTGTCACCTTACTCTTTCTGTATGAATAGTAAGTTACTATTGCTATCATTGTATATAAAGTATACACACATCTCATGAACCTTGTTTTCTGTTAAATCGTGCGCAACACGACTGCATGTTTACAATTTCAAGTCCTACATGGTAGTGAACCCACTTCATTGTCCTCCACCAAACCCTTCCAAATATTTAGTAAAACATTTTCTTCCGGCAATTTGTTTTTCAATGCGAGTACATGTGAAGATCATAATTTAAACAGCTTGCACGTTGTAACTCCACTTTAAGAGCAATAAGTAATTATATTTTAACATTCACCTAAGTGACCGACTGTGTTTACTAGTATTATGTTACGTCTGAGACGCGCGCGGTGGTGCGAGTGGGACGCGCGCGATAGATCAGATCGTTTTAGTTTGCAAAGCATGCAATAATAGAGTGTATTTACCCTTGATTTGATTTCGCGTTGTTGTTAGAAGAAGCTTCGTATAACGATGATAATTTTAGTTGGTCGATATAATTTGAGAATTTTCTAGAGTTGGTTGTTTATTATCGATCGAAGCGTGTGGATAATTCTAGTGGTCACTAGAGACGCTTCCATCCTAAATATGGTTGTATGACGTGAGACAGTGATGACGAAAATTGTTCTGATTGGTTATAATTGTGTCTTGCCCGAATGTTCTGAAGTATAGAGAGACTATATATGTACCTCACTGTTTGAGTTGAGAGAGTTGAAAGTAGAGAGAATTGTAAAGTGGAAAGTTGTGAAAAGTTGAGAGTGAAAAAAGTGATTGTATGCAGTTGTTGATGTTCGCTGAATAAAGTTGGAAAACTACATACGACGACTTCTGCATTGTTGCTGAGTGAGCAGGCTGCGTGAATAAACGAATCTTAGTTACACTTATCAGGTTTCAAGCATCGGGGCTGAATCAACTGATAAAAAACAACATTGAGTGTAACATATTACAATTCCTACATTGTGTTCAAAAGCTTTTTAGCAAATAATTATATTAAGTGCATTTACATGTGAAGGTCAGGCCTAAAGTTAAATCTTTGAACAATTATTTTATTCAATGCCGTTTCACGTGAAAGTCTGGTTAAAACTTGGTGCACTTTGTGATTCAACTTTGTGAGACTTTTAAAATTTTTTTATTTAATACAGATATATGGTTATATATATATATATATATATATATATATATATATATATATATATATATATATATATATATATATATATATATATATATATATATATATATATATATATATATATATATTGTGCTTCAAAATCGGTAAGCAATTATTTTATTCAGTGCCTTTATATGTAAAAGTCAGTTGTTGTTTTTAATTGCGTATCCATTGTGCTTCAAATTTATGAGCTATTTTTAATTTTATTTTAAGATTTACATGTGTACATTCACGTTACACTCTTTGAGCGATCATGTTTTAGTCAATGCCTTTACATGTGAAGGTCAGTTTAAAACTGCTTATCCATTGTGCTTCGATTTTATGAGCAATAAAAACTGTCTCTTAACGTTCATATATGACCGCTTATGTTTGCTATTAAAATGTTTTATTTTAATATTTCTATTACGATAAAACTCTTTGAGCGTGTATTTCGTTCCATGCATCTAACGGGGTGAAGGTCAAGGTAGATTGGAACGTCACACCTGCTTTGCTAACGAACAAGACAAGAGGACAAATAATATGACGAGAGGAATAAAAATGTAGAAATTAAAAAAAGAAGACCAACAACAACTGTAAATGAAAACTTCACGAACAGAAGGGGGAAAAGCCGGAAGAGGAGAAGGAAAAAGAAGAAAAAGAAGAAGAAGAAGAAGAAGAAGAAGAAGAAGAAGAAGAAGAAGAAGAAGAAGTAGAAGAAGAAGAAGATAAGCGAATCTTGCACTACACCTGCAAAGACATATCAATTTGTTTAACTGCACATAATGGTTGATAAATTTGCGGCAACCCAATTAGAAATTGACGTATGTTATTACAACACGTACATATAAATAATTGATAACACGTACATATAAATAATTGATAACACGTACATGTAGACTATTGTATCTGTGCGTTCTGAACGATGGCTCACCCACCAGATTTCCAGACCACAGTGGACAGAAGCCTACAGCAATTGACATAGCCCTGGCCAGTGCAGACCTATGCACAAATGTAAACTGGTATGTTCACGACGATCTCCTGGGTTCTGACCACTGTCCTATAGTATTGACAATAAACGATATGTCGTATCAGAATCACACAAGCAGTGGTAACAAGTACAAATATGAAAAGGCAGACTGGTATAGCTTTGAAAAGCTATTGGAGAATGCTGAATACATCGTTGGAGAGGCTGACACAATAGACGAGCATTATGAAAGATTAAGAAGTACAATCATAAAAGCAGCCGATCTTTCTATCCCAAAATCAAGAACCTCCACAAAGACTAAGCACCCACCCAACCCTTGGTGGGACGAGGAGTGCAACGCTGCCGTTCGGAGTAAGCGCAGAGCCTTTAATAAATACAAGAGAAATCAAACGGAAGAACATTACAAGGAAGTCAAAGCAAGCAGAATAAACTGTAAGAAAATCATAGCTGAAGCAAAGCGTAGACACTGGAAAAGTTATATCAGTGAGAACATTAACCACTACACAGACTGCAAAACCCTGTGGCAGAAAGTTAAAAACATTAAACAGCGATACTGCCCAGCTGAAAGGCCTCTGTGTGTTGACGGCACTAAAACCAAATCTGACGCAGAAAAGGCAGAAGTTATGGCCTGCGTGTTCGCCCAGGCTAGCCAGACTGATTCCTTGGCCCCAGAGCTACAGAATTATCGTAAGACTGAAGAAATTAAATACGTCGACCCGGCTCCTGCCGACGACTTGCCTTTCAACCGAGATTTCACCATGCTGGAGCTTGAACAAAGCATTCAGTACGTGAAGAATGTAAATAAGGCCACAGGACTGGACCCAATATCATATAGAATGATCGGTCACTTTCCACATAAAATGCGCCAAGCACTGCTGGGGTTGTACAGCCGATGCTGGGATAGCGGTACTCTACCTTCAGCTTGGAAACAGGCTACAGTGATCGCAGTCCTAAAGCAGGGAAAACCGCTTTCTGATCCGCGGAGCTATCGCCCTATATCACTCACACCTCACTTGGGCAAAATATATGAACGACTCATCAAATCACGTCTGGAATTCTATTTGGAGAAAAATAATATTATTCCCTCCACTCAAGCGGGCTTCAGGCGAGGTCGTGGTTGTGTGGATCACATAGTCAAACTGACGTCACACGTAAAGCGATCCCTTGCCAAGAACAAAACCACCATGGCGGCATTTTACGACGTACGTCGAGCGTACGACGCAGTTTGGCACGCTAGGCTGCTACACAAAATGGCCAATATAGGAATCAGCGGAAGACTGTATAATTTTTGCAAAGCGTTCCTTGGGGACCGTTCTTTCAAGGTCCGAGTGGGTTCTGCTGTGTCAGGCTCAAAGAGAACAGACATGGGGATTCCGCAAGGCAGCGTAGTGGCGCCGACAATGTTCGCCATCATGCTGCATGATATTGAGACGATACCACTCAAAAACGCAAAGTCATTATTGTACGCAGATGATCTGACCTTGTGGACAAACGAAAATTTCAGAAACTTGAAGTCCCAGTATGTGACCAGAATTATCAGATATCGCTTTCAAGAGAATGTAGATATGATTGAAAGCTACATGCGAAAGAATGGCTTTGAACTAGCAGCCGACAAAACGGTCTTCATGGTGTTCAACAGAAGCAGATTCGACAGGCGCGATCTTTTCATTAACATTAACAATTGTACGATTTTCCCGTCAGTACAGGTGAAGTTCTTGGGGGTTGTTATTGATGAAAAGCTGACATGGAACAATCACATCAAACACCTTGTCACAAAAACAAATGCAGTGTGGAATTTGTTGAAAATCCTGAAAAACACAGAAGGTGCAAACCACAAACAGAACATTGTACATATCATTGGCGCTTTGGTGCGGAGTCGATTGTCGTATGGTCAGGAGGCTTTCTTCTCCGCCAGTGGTTCTACTCTGGCCAAACTGCAAATAAAAGAATGTAAATTCTTGAGATATGCCTTAGACGTTCCAAATAACACCCCACAGGAAGTCATTTATAGAGAAGTCGGCTGGTTACCTCTGGAAATAAATAGAAAACTCATGGTCAGTCAGTACGTTATAAGGGCAAACACGGTCTTAAACTCCACTTCTGAAGAGCTTGACATCAGTTTTGACAACAGGCTTGACCCTGTAAATGCCAAGAGAAAACGGACTCCTAGAATCGACGCAAGGACAGAATCTATAGCCAATTACACAGATGAAATCTGTAAAAAGGCGAATGTAAGCAGAAACCAAATTGTTCAAGTACCCACATATCCTTTTCCGCCTTGGCTGATGGAACGTGCCAGCATCAGCTGCGACCTAGAGCCCTGTGGATTGTCCAAACATCAGCATCAGTTATTGTTAAGTAATATAGCAAAAACAAGAATAAACTCTGAATTTGGCTCCGCCCTCCAGATATATACGGATGGGTCTAAACTTGATAACGGCCATGTTGGGTGTGGTTTCTATATACCCGTGCTAAACGTGACAAAACAGTACCGTCTAAATGATAGTATATCAATATACTCCGCAGAACTGTACGCCATCCTTATGGCAATAACTTACGTTACGGATCTACCACATAGCCTACCAAATGTTGTAATTCTGTCAGATTCTAAGTCTGCCCTCCAAGCCCTGCAGAGGCCGACGTCAAACAGGAAAAACATTACAATCGACATACACACGTTAATCCATCAGCTGTTCCTCAGGGGCTGTAGGGTCCATATGCAGTGGATCCCGAGTCACGCCAACATTGGTGGAAACGACAAGGCAGACGAGGCGGCCAAGCAGGGAGCCAGCTTACCTTCGGTTACCACAAACATTGGTCTCACAGTCAGTGAAGCCACAGCAAGGTTAAAGAGAGCAGCCATGGAACTATGGGGTGAACAATACAGAAAGCTGGCTGCGGCGAGGGACTGGATTGAACCGGACATCAGCAGCAAAGGAACCTTTCCCAACCTCCCACGGGAACTACTACCACTGTTTTATCGTCTCAGAGCAAAAACCTACAAGACACGTTTTATCCGACATACATGTACATGCAGTCAACCATTGGACTATTCCCACATCATGAAATGTGACGCTCTAGTTGGGCCAAGGACGTCAGTGTATAGGCTGGCCCGAAACCATGATATAGAAATAAATAGACGTTCTCTCATTGTGAGGCATCCAAGGCTGGGCTGGAGATTGGTCGTCGCCTTCTTGAGGGAGGTTTTCGAGAGCAGCATTGGTGTTTTAGTGTAGGGCTGTTGGCGGAGGGACAAGTGTGTGGAAGAGGGTTGGGATATTCAGTGATACACTCTTTTGCCATGTTAAATTATACATTCATTTTCTTCGGATCAGCAAAGAAAACATTGGCCTCCTTTCAGTGAAAACAGTTCGGTGCCACGAGGGGAAGGAGAAAGGGTGGGTGGAGTGGGGGAGAGGGGGAGGGGATGAGGAGAGAGGTTGATGACGGAGCCAGGAACGTGAGATAGTCGGGTGTGTGTGAAGATGAAACATCAGCGTGCAGTCGCACAAGACTCGAGACTTTTAATTTTTAAATTGTCATTGCTATTTTATTGAAGTATCTACTTTTCTTTTTATGTTTATCTTTTTTATAAATGTATATTGTTATGAGGTCTTAAGCAAGTTATACTGCCCTTTCTAAATAAGTTCTTTTCCCTTGCTTGGAGTTTTAATATAAATAAATAAAATAATTTGCTTATACACGTACATTATTTAACCTAAAATGTGTGTCCAGAGAAATGAGTAATTAGAAATAACAGTCTTATCACTGTATTTGTGTCGTAAAGTTCATCTTTGGAAGGGGTGGGGGGTGGGGGGTGGGGGGTAACCAGTACATTTATTTTTCTTTAGACCTGACTAAGTTGAAAAAAGATTATTTATTATTATTGTACAGTCCAGTATTATGTTTGTGGGCGACGTTGTCCTGTCTTTTCCGCGCTATCCGTGCTGTGGGATTGATGTTGCGGCGGCGCTTCCACCCCGATGACGGTGATGTTCATGGTTGACATACAAGTAGTACTATTGCTCGCCGCTACAATAAATGAACTAATCTAGCTTATCTCTTATATTAAAAAAATGAAGTTTTTGTATGTATCAATGTGCTCGGGTAGTGTGTGTGTGTGTGTGTGTGTGTGTGTGGGTGGGTGGGTTGGTGTGTGTGCGGGTGTGTGTGTGTGTGTGTGTGTGTGTGTGTGTTTAGTCGTACCCTTTGTTGTCGTAGAGTGTACAGTTTGTAGTTTGTAGTGTACAGTTTGTAGCTTATGTTTACGACATTGTGGATTTTTATTGCATTGTATTGGTATAATTTACTCCTCCATTTGGTTTTGTACTGTGGTGATTTATGTCTTGCTCTGTCTCGTCACTATTTGTTTTATAACGTTGTTGCTGTTATTATTATTATTATTATTATTATTATTATTATTATTATTATTATTATTATTATTATTATTATTATTATTATTATTATTGTTATTGTTATTATTATTGTTATTATTATTATTATTATTATTATTATTATTATTATTATTATTATTATTATTATTATTATTATTATTATTATTATTATTATTATTGTTATTGTTATTATTATTATTGTTATTATTATTATTATTATTATTATTATTATTATTATTATTATTATTATTATTATTATTATTGTTATTATTATTATTGTTATTATTAAATTATTGTTGTTATATTAGGGCTATATTCGTATGTAAATGTATGTATTTGTATGTATACATTTGTAAATATGTTTTTAGATGTTTTTTCTGTATATAAATGTATTATATAATTATGTTATATTGTTTTCTTCATTATGTTTACTTTAAATTCTTATTGCTTCTTAATATTTCCCTTTCTCTTGAGCGACTGCTCAACGATGGGGTTTTAAATGTAATTTTTCGCCATACTTTAATTGTTCTTGATTCTTTGGGTAGTATGTATATTGTGTGGGTGTGGGTCTATTAGTGTGTGTGAGAGGGTGTTAAATTTTATTTATCTTTTTAAAATTGTTTTACAATGTGAGCCTTGTGGCCATTTCACTGCCTAAATGGCCATTCTACTTTGTGTAGGGCCCTGGCAGTCTAAATATTGAAATAAATACAATAGACTATTGACTATTGTAACTCTCTTTTTTGTGATTGCCCGGACTATCTATTGCAAAGACTTCAAAAGATTCAAAATAATGCCGCCCGTCTCATTCTTCGCATTCCAAGATCTGCCCATATAACTCTCATCTTAAATCCCTACACTGGCTTCCCATCGAACAAAGAATTGAGTACAAAATTGCTTGCCTCTACTTCAATGCTCTCTCTTCGTCCGGCCCTTCTTATATCAAAACTATGGTAAACCCCTACATACCCTCTAGAACCCTTCCATCTTCTTCTGCCCAAAATCTCTGCATTCCACGAGTGAACATATCTTTTGGTGAACGCTCATTTTCATTTTCTGCTCCCACCGTCTGGAACTCCCTTCCCATGTCTCTCCATTTTTCCCAAACATCTGCTGCCTTTCGTTCTAGCCTCAAGACCCATCTGTTCAAACGTTCCTTTGATGACACCACAAAGTAAATTCGTATTGAACTCTGTATAAGTGTGTGTGTGTGTGTGTGTGTGTGTGTGTGTGTGTGTGGACATGTAGAAACGACGTTACTCTGACATACACTTGAAACTCTACATACTTTCTTTTGACTTTTTTTGACGGCCCCGTTATTTTGACGTCAAAATAGTGTTCCGGTAGGGTTAGGGCTGTGTTAGGCTTAGGGTTAGTTTAAGGGTTAGGGTTTGGGTTAGGGTTAGGGTTAAGGTTAGGGTTAGGGATAGCTTCCAAAAATGGAAAATGTCAAAACATTGTCCAAAAAATGGGAAGTGTGTCAAAATAATGTATGTAGTTTCACAAGTCATCACAACGTCGTTTCTACAAAAATTTGTGTGTGTGTGTGCGTGTTCATATTATCTAATGAAAGTTTGTATGTTTTGTTTACCATGTTTTATATTGTTATTACTTAGCCATTTTAGTTCTTAGGAGTGTCTTATGTGAATGTAAAGCCCTCTGAGCTTTCATTAGAAAGGGCGCTATATAAATGTTTATTATTATTATTATTATTATTATTATTATTATTATTATTATTATTATTATTATTATTATTATTATTATTATTAATTGATAACGTGTACATACAAATAATTGATAACACGGACATATAAATAACTGATAACATGAACATAGGCAATAGGAATGGAGAGAGACGGGAGTGTGGGGTGCAGGGGGATGTAGGAGGATGGGCAATACTTGGTGATACGTAGGACATAGAGGAGGAATGACAAGTGTGTGGGTGGGTGGGGGAGGGGGATGGGAAGGGGAGATCACACAAAACGGGTTGAGAGATAGTATCAGGGAAGTTGGTGGGGGTTGAGAGGTATGGAAACAGTGAAGCGTTAAAAAAGGCTCTTTTGAGTCTGTAAAAAAAAAAAAGAACACCTTTGAGGTCTTCTCGCTCTGGGCGGAAATAAACTTAGCTCATCTACATGGGCAATGAAAAGCCCGAGCAGTTATTTCTGCTTCAAAATTGAAAGCCACCGCTCCGCACTGCTCGCTTCAAAGGGGCGTTGTGCCAGAGGGGGTAAGGGGGAGCACTCAGGCATTTTATTGCTCGCAACACGAGTTAAGTCCCCTGTGAACAGGGCCCGAACGGCTTGTTTGACCTTCAGTTAAGAGAGTGCGAAACAGGAGGACGGACACTTTAAAGTGCAATGATGGGAACACTCTCGTCAGTCCCTCGCAAACAAGCAAGTACCCCTATATAGTTTGGTATGTGACTCAGCTATACAGTAAAGATGTGTTAAAAGAAAGGGGAAAAAGAGGAGGAGGAGGAGGAGGAGGTGGAGGAGGAGGAAGAAGAAGAAGAAGAAGAAGAAGAAGAAGAAGAAGAAGAAGAAGAAGAATGTAAGTGTTCTTATTCAGCGCATTTTAACCAGTTAAAAAAATACTCAGAGCTTAAAAAGACCATCATCATCATCATCATCATCATCATCATCATCATCATCATCATCATCATCATCATCATCATCATCATCATCATCATCATCTTCTTCTTCTTCTTCTTCTTCTTCTTCTTCTTCTTCGTCATCATCATTATCATTAATCATCATCACCAGTTCACAGTAATACATACAATATTTGATTGGCTCTGAACCTAGAGAACCAGTAGACAGAAAGATTGCAGATGCATTAAGTATCTATAACATGAAGTTGCGCAACAAAAGAAAGAAAGAAAGAAAGAAAGAAAGAAAGAAAGAAAGAAAGAAAGAAAGAAAGAAAGAAAGAAAGACTAGTTCAAAAGAAAGAAATCACAGAAGAGAGAAAGCAAAAGAAATGAACAAAAAAGAACATAACAGACCATGACAGGACAGAAAAGCAGACAGAAACAAAACGCACAAAAAGAAAGAAACAAAGATTGAATTAAAGACATGAAGAAATAAATAATGAAAAAAAAGCAAGTAAATACAGAAGAACAAGGAGGAGGCAAAAAGAAAGAAAGAAGTAAATATAAAAAAGGGAGGAAGAAAGAAGAAGACGTAGTATGAAAGAAAGAAAGAAAGAAAAGACAAAGGGACAGAAAGATGTAAGGTGTAGTACCTGGTGACATTTCCCCAGTTGTAATGTTTGAATATAAAATGATGTAAATACAGGAGTGGCTAAAGAGACTTCAAAGGACCCGGAAGCATGCTAAAGAAGATTGTTAAAATTTTGTTAAGCAGCGATCTCGTTATGACTTTCCCTCCTCTCCCGCCCCCCCCCCCTCCCCCCATGGAGCCTGTCTAGAACCAAGCCACTGATCAAAGAATTATCATGTTTGTAATACTGTTATAATTGAACAGTACTCATTAACTTAATTCCAACACCGATCAAGATTTGCATGCTTGACGATGATGACGACGTTGATGTGATGGTGATGATGATAATGATGATGACGATGATGATGATGATGATGATGATGATGATGATGATGATGATGATGATGATGATGATGATGACGATGATGATGATGATGATGATGATGTCCATTTAAAACGCGCCAATTAAACTCTCCATTTCCTTTGATGATAATTATGCACGTTGCGCATGGGAAAATGGAGATAAACCTTTAAAAAGATTTTAACTGATGTTGTACAAACAGGTAAAGTTTTCAGCCGCCAGCATGACTCCGGAATGTCTTTGCACTGAATGCAATAATTTTATTTGAACAATAACTTTTGTTTTAATGTTCATGGGCGTAATCATGCGTGTAATAATTTATAGATGCACAGCAGGTTTATATTGTAATTGAATATTTTTTTTATATTATAATCTCAGATCTAACTTTGTATTAGTATTAAAAAAAACACAACTCTTTACAGAAACTAGAAAAGCAGACCCAAACTGTTTTTCATCACAAATGCTTAAAGAACTGCTGTACGTACGGCTTCGAGAGCTTGACGTTAACGGCAGAATTGGAAAATATGCAAATCGCCTGATTCGAATGTAAGACCAACGAGTACGTCAGGATCCTGGTCACGTCACTTGCGGACCCTCTGGAACCACTCCTGGCCATGGTGAAGGGGAGAAACTTGGCGTAGTTTGGTCACCTCACGCGGAACGACACCTTCGCCTAAAACCATTATGCAAGGAACGGTGGAAGCAGGCGCTGCAGGAGCAGAAGAAGGCAAAGAAAGAACTTGGCAGGTGACGTCAAAACATGGACGACGCTGGGCATGTCACGCCTCCTGACAATAGCAACAAACAGACTGAAGTGGCGAAAACAAGGGCATCCCTTTCATTTCTCCCCAACGGCCCCACAGACTGAGGGATTAGATAGATAGATAGATAGATAGATAGATAGATAGATAGATAGATAGATAGATAGATAGATAGATAGATAGATAGATAGATAGATAGATAGATAGATAGATAGATAGATAGATAGATAGATAGATAGATAGATAGATAGATAGATAGATAGATAGATAGATAGATAGATAGAACTTTAAACATTGATTTCTTAGGCTGTGATGTCGCGACATTAACATTCTGTCATTAATATTTCTTCACATTGTTTTGAACTTCTCTGATCTGAAGCTGAAATAATGTATTTGTTTTTTCGGGTTAGTCATGTGAGAGATGCTTATACAATAAAATAACTTATTGTTTAGCATCATAGTTGTGGGCATCCCTTATACACCGTAAATAAATAAATTAATTAATCAATTAATTAATTGAGAAGATTAATTAATGTGCTTCTGTTTTTATTGCTTTGTACTCGTTCCTGTTCGCCAGACATTTCATTGTTATCATTTGTCAAAGGGTAGCACTTATTTAAGCTTTGCTTTTGTGTGCCCTTTATGTTCTCCATGCTTTGTTTGCTCGTCTCGTGAAAAATAAAATTCTGTTTAAACCAATTAATTAATTAATACATTAAGATATGTTTCCTTGATACTGAGTGGTAGGCTGCCTTGCAGGATACAAATATTAGGTGGTTGTCATGATCAAAGAGCACTCGGTGTATTAGGCTGATTTGTACAGAGGCATGTTCATAACATGCTAAAATAAAACAATCACCTGCTATAGGCTACAGGAGCCTACACTTTGATGTCAGCCGTGGGAACAACAGTTTTGACGTATTCCCAACCACACATCATTGATTATTAATTCCTTTAATCGCCCTACCTGTCTTTATGTCTTTCTGTCTCTCCTACCGCCCTCTTACCATGCCCGAGGGTTTGCGTATCATTGACGGCATCATACAGCGCGGGCTCTTGTGCAAGCCTCGGGCGGCCTGCTGTTAGATCCTCTGTCGGCCAGCGCTATCGACCTGAGCAGCTCCTCAGCTGTAAATCGCTTGCGTAAGAACGATTAAATTAATAAAACTTTTTTTTTAATCCTAAAAGGATTCGCTTTGACCACGCCCCTCGACAGATCCATTTTAACATTCACAATAAATGTTGCACCGTGGAGAATAAAAACTTACAGCAAAAAAACAAACAAACAAAAAACACATCAACTATACTCTTTCGAAAGTTTAGTTAATTTTTAAATGAATAAATTCCGTAGTTCTTGTTCCTATTAATAGCAACAGCCGTGGGCTAGCCAGCCAACATTGTGAAGCTAAAAATAGCAGCTGCCAATGCCGGTAAGAGATAGATCGCGTGAAAACAATGGCTCGTAAGGTTTTTCGTTTTAGGTTGATAAAATAGACCCTACGCTACTCCAGACACCAAAGACGAGGGGACGTAACTTCCTGTCCGAACCGAAATAGAAAATTCCAACTGTAGAGGTTGGTTTGAGTAGCGAAAGCCCATTTTATCATAGCTTAATGTAAACAACAACGCGAATTTTAGGGTAAACCTTTGTTTGCTTGCCAAAAGTAAACAAAACTTTCGAATTGGGGCCTTCTAAAGCAAATATGAACTCAAACATTCATTTTTAATCAAAAGATTTGCGTCCCTTTAAATAGCAAATTTTTGCAGCCCTTTTAATTAGGTCATAATCCACAAATGAATTTGGAAAGTTTCCTTCATTTAATGGAGAATAGCATCGTAAAAATAACTATGTGTGTCTTATAATTTGATCATCCAAATTCAAACATATCATTTTGAATAGTATCTCTTAATTAAATGAGCATATCATCGTAAAATCAATAAGTAATATTCATGTTTTTCAAATTTCAATGTGATCAAAATTCAAACATGATATTTTGAGATTATTATACAATACAGTATTCAATGTCTTTTAAGTCGGTCGTAGCTGAAACACAAATTTTGAGATTTGCCATTCGTTTTGAAGAGTTTGCCATTGTAACTTATACAATTTATTACATGCTGATACTAACAACTATTCTTGTTCAAGCTTTAGTTCTATATGATATTAAATTATGTATATGTCTTTTATGTTAATGCTAATTCAAACATTATCTATGGAGGTTCACATCAATTAACTGAGTATTGAGATCCCTAATCCTGCCCGCAAGCGAGTAGTCAGACACATGTATAATGCATTAGTAATAACAAGATCAAAGGGAAACTTAATGAGACCTTTAGGCTGTCTTTGCAGATACAATCCTTACTATTGGTTTTTTTCGACGTTAGTTTAACGTCTTTTTTATGGTTACATTTAAAATTCTTTTCAAATGTTACATTATTTGAAGTTCTTTTTTAAAAATCATTCTGTAATAATTCGTTTATTTTATAATTTATTTAAAAAAATTAATTTATCTTTAGTTTTTTTTATTTATTTTATTTGCATCTGTTTTCATTTTTATTTATTTATTTATTTATTTATTTATTTATTTATTTATTTATTTATTTATTTATTCAATCATTATTGAATTTATTAGGAAACGAAAAACTGAAGGAGTCTTAGAGCTTATTGTGTTTGTAGTCAAGCGCGTCTTGGAAACAATAATTATAATATTAATTGTATCATTCACGTTGTGGCCTATTAAAAAAATATGTGATAAATGCTATTTATAATTCACTGATGAACGATTGAATTAATTTGTTTATTGATTCGTTCGTTCTGTAAATGATAGGCTGGTTGATTTTTGGATCGACAGATCAGGTAAGTATTTAATGTCTTGTTTTCTGAAATGATTAATTTGTTCAGCAATTTATTCATTAACGAATACAATCTTTTCCTTTTTCTGCAATGCCACTAAAATCGGCTAGTGGCCTAAAAACTGTACCTTTGAAGATTGACAATAGATACGGCCCTATATAAGTCGTCGTCGTAACCATCATCATCATCATCATCATCATCATCATCATCATCATCATCATCATCATCGTCATCGTCATCATCAGTATCATCAACATCATCGTCTTTCCTTTTACGCATTGAGACTGAAATCGTCTGTCCTGAAAACAGTGCCTTAGGCATTTACAATAAGTCATCATCATCATCATCATCATCATCATCATCATCATCATCATCATCATCATCATCATCATCATCATCAACAACAGGGACCCTCGCTGTTAATTCTCACGACAGCTATCCTCGTGGTCTCAGAGGTGTAGATACAAGCAAACTTGATTTTACAATGTTACAAAGCCAAGCTCGTGTTCGCTGTGTTTGCCCGCCGTGCTTGCAGCAGGCAGATTTGTGTTGTGTCCATATTACTACACAAATTCCTCCCCTTGATGTTGAAGCGTTTGTTTTCATTCAGGGTAGTATTAAGGCCGCTGCTGTACCGGTAGTCGTTCGTTGTACGATAACCCTCTTCTTTCCCTCTTCCCCACCCCACTCCCTTCAACGTGAACTATACTATTTTGTGTGTGCTTTGGTGTGGGTGCAATGACAAAGATCCCTTTTCAGTAAACTATATAGGCCTACACGCTGTGTTTTATATTCTATAACAACGAAATTCCAGTAGCAACCCCACTATGGTCTTCAGTTACGTACAGTTTTGTAGATTCCATAACATATTAAAGCGAATCCTCTTTTCCTAAATAAAACATTATTCTGTCTGTTTGTATATCTGTCTGTCTCTGGCTATCTGTCTGACTGTGTCTGTCTCTCTGTCTCTCTCTCTCTCTCACTCTCTCCCACGACTCTTTGTTTATTGTGGTCTTCCCTTGTATAAAAAGCATTCAATTGAAATCCTTCCCCGCACCCCCCCCCCCCCCTCCATCTGTAGTTTTCACAATTTATTTACTTAAGGTAATTATGCTTTACAAGATCTAGAAAACTATATATTACCCCAGCATGCAGAAACAAGCTAATATCAATAACTGTACTTAATACGGCCGGTCACAAGTGCGCCACTTCAGTATTAAAAAAGAAAGAAAGAATTGATTTTGAAGGCTTGAGTATGTGCCGGATATGTGCGGTTAAAGCATTCCATTGTTTTGGAGCAGAATAAGCGAATGATCTTTGTCCATATGTTTTTGTCCGGATTCCAGGAATACAGAGTGTGCGTGAATCTTCAGAGGAGCGCAATTGACGGGAAGGTGTATAGACAGAAAGTATATCAGACAAGTATTTATATATCACAAAGAGAACAGGTCCAAGGACCGAGCCCTGTGGAACTCAGAAAAGAACATATGACACAAAACAGAGAGTTTGTACTCAATCCGAACTTGCACTGGCAGCCAATGAAGTTTGCGAAGCTGTGATGTAATGTGGTAAACACCCCCCCCCCCCCTTTTTTTTTTTTTAGACCTACAGAGCAGTCTTGCAGCTGAGTTTTGCACGTTTTGTAATTTGTTGGTGACATGAGCATCCAGAGAGAAGAGAATCACATTAATCCGGTCTATAGAGGATAAAAGCACCGACTAAGTTTTGGTGGCATCGACAGTCAGATAGCAACGAATGGAACTAACCTAAGGGAGTACAGCATAAGTTGATCGACAGACTTGAGTGAGGTGAGTATCCAGTAACATGTAATCAGAGATATAATATCCAAGATTTCTCGCTGATGAGGAAGTTTGAATATCAGAGTTTCCAACACGAACAGAACTGGGAAGGGAAGAGATGGATAATGTTTTCTTATTTCTAATCAACATGGTTTCGGTTTTATCATCATTCAACTTAAGTTTGTTGTGCGTCATCCTTGCCTTCACATCAGAAATGCAGTTCCGCAAGCTCTGGACAGCAGCATCTATTTCAGTTGGCCGAGACGACTTATAAAGCTGTGTCATCGGCAAAAGCCTCATTTCCGATACCATGCTTCTAGATCAGCGACAGCAAGGGCTTTGTATACATCACAGAGAGAACAGGTCCAAGTACCGAGCCCTGTGGAACTCAGAAGACCATATCAACTGGATCAGATAATTTGTCATTGATTTATAATGACTGTGTACGATTGGAAGGATATGATTTAAACCATGTCAGAATGGAATCAGAAATGCCCAAATGAATTTCAAGCGTTTTGAAGAGGACTTCGTGATCTACCGTGTCAAATGCGGCAGAGAAATCAAGTAATATTAGTATCAAAATATTCTCGCAATCTAGAGCGAGAAGAATGTCATTGGTAACTTTCACTAATGTTGATTGAGTGCTGTGAACTGGCCGATAAACAGACTAGTGTGAACTAAGCAATGAGTTAGAATTCAAATAGGCAAACAGTTGGTTTAAGACAATCTTTTCTATAACCTTTGACAAAAATGACAGATTGGATAGAGGCCTGTAGCTTTAAAGGCTGTTTTAGCAAAGGCTTGACTAATGCAGTTTTACATTTATAGCTATTTATTTATTTACAGTTTTACAGCTATTTGGGTGTCAAGCTAGATAGTTCTTTGTCCATGCATGACCACATCAGTACCATCTGTCGTTTGTCCTTTCTTGAGCTTCGGCGTATTGCGTCCTTGAGGCAATTTCTTTCGAGGGATGCATGCACACATATGGTCAGAGCTTTTGTGACATCTAGACTTGATTATTGTAATTCAGTTCTAGCTGGTCTCCCCATTGATGAAGTTAGCCGACTGCAGCATGTACAGAACTGTGCTGCTCGGCTTGTGCTTAAAAAACGGAAGCGTGATCATGTCACATCTCTTTTAAAGGAGCTTCACTGGCTCCCTGTCAAGTTCCGCATCTAGCTTTTCGCCACTTTGACCAGTCACTTCCACCATATATGTCTGAGGTACTCACTACCTACACTACAACTCGTTCTTTGCGCTCATCACCTGAAAAACTTTTGAAAACGCCCAAACGTCGGCTTAAAACAATTGGCGAGCGGTCTTTTAGATTTCAAGCACCCAAGGTTTGGAATGCGCTGCCTGCCGGTTTAAAACATTGCACAGACCTTGTTTCCTTCAATAGCTGCCTAAAAACGCACTTGTTCCGTAAGGCATTTTCTGTGTAAATAGTAAGAACAATAATAATAATATTCTGAATGATGCTGGACCTGATGTAGTGCGAATGTTGTGATGATGCATACGAATGATGTGTGTAAGCGCATTGAGTTGTTATTCTAATGAAAAATGCGCTGTAAAAATTTATTATTATTATTATTATTATTATTATTATTATTATTATTATTATTATTATTATTATTATTATTATTATTATTATTATTATTATTATTATTATTATTATTATTATTATTATTATTATTATTATTATTATTATTATTATTATTATTATTATTATTACATGATATTGGTACAGTGGCAGTGGACAAAGACTCATTCACAATAGGTGCTATGGTTGTGAGAAGTGGATCCAGACAATCAAGTAACAGAGGACTAGGCATAGGTTCAAGTGAACAGGTCTTAGATTTGGACTTCATTGTATGCCAGCTTCGAACTACATCAATAAAGGAGATTTTACAAGTCAATCTAATCTAGCTAAATGAATAAATACATTCGATGGGACTAAACATTAAGAACCACAATGACTGCCTCTCACAAAATCTCGGTGTTACATTACATTACATGATTATATTGCTTTAGGTCCAGCGGACTCTTCCGAGCCAAATCAGAACCGGACAACCCCTGATCCGCATCAAAGATCTGCTGAAACAACCCTAGTGGTAAAACTGAAAGCTCTCCACCAGCCAGTCACTTTTACAATAAAGACATCCCACGCAGGGGACGCTGAGGCTGTACTCTAATTTACCGAACCCCTGTTTACAAAAACAAAACAGAATACAAACATCATTATAAATTATCAACAAAACACATACATATAAAATGCCTACATTGCTAAATAATAACATCATAGGAAGCCCTAGTGACCACCTGGCAGAAAGCGTCCAATATTCCCAAGCTGATCCAACAGACCTCATACACAAATAAGGAGTCTTGTCCTGGAAGAGTTTTCAAGAAAAAAGATAGGTGACTGGTCTAGCGAAGAAGAAGATAGTATATCAGATTGATAGAACAGAGCAGGAATGAGAAAGAGCAAATGAGAAAGACAGCGACAGTGGGAATTTAAAGCCCTACATTTCCAGAAAATGAGGATACTATTTATACTGAAACCCCCGGCACCCCAACGGGGGAATCTCGGTGTGCAGCAGTCGTTTTCTTTCGTCTAATTTCGTGTTTTAAAAAAACAACATTATGCATATGCATATTCCATGAAAGATAGGGAGTTCACGCTGTCACTAAATTAGTAAATACTTTGCAGATCGAGATAGTTACGACCATTACTTTCTAATTCAGCAGGGAGTGGAGTTTTGAAGATGATTTTCCCACTGCTACAGCGAGATAGAAGGGGTATCTCCATGCTCCGAGGGAATAGAAGAAGTAGACATAAGATCGTTTACCCATATAACCGAAAGACTTCACGATGTTAATGGACCAACCTCTAAAACGGGCCTGGGTCTCTTTAAATAATAAAAAATTGCAGCTGCCGTTATTTCACGTCGGGAGTGGTTATTACTTGGACTCTTCACATTGTCCACTACCGCAATGAAACCCGAGAGCTATCTAGATAACGTGGTCACTCTATTTTATCTTTGCCACGCTTCAGTCAACACAGGCCCAATCGAGACCTATCCTATCCTATCCTATCCCGTAACTCGAATGTAGTTGGGGCACCACAGATGATCGTTTAATCAGCGTACTCCATCTTTTTCTGTCCTCTGCAGCCCTCATGGCTTCGCTCAGTATCAAGCCAGTCAATTCTCAAATGTTGTCCTCCCACTTCTTTTTGGACTCCCTCGTCTTCTGCCTCCTTGCACCGTGCCTTGCAGGATGGTCTTTACAAGGCCTGATGATCTGGAGATGTGGCCTTACCATCGCAGTTTAAGTTTCTTCACCACTGTGACACAGTGACCACATGACATCGTGCTGTCCAATGGCTTGTGTGATGGATGGTCTGTCTCACTTTGTCGTTATGTGATGTGCTGGGTATAGGAAATGCCCAGAAGTCTTCTGTAGCACCTCATCTCCATGCTTTGTATTCTTCGTTGTAGGTCTCCTATGAGGGTCCATGTTTCGCAAGAGTATATGAAGATAGAGATGACAATGGAGCGCAGCAGCCTTACCTTGGAGTTTAAATTGATAGTCCTGTCTTTCCAAATGGGCTTTGACCTTGTCAGAACAGTAGTTGTTTGTGCGATCCTGGAGATTTGATTATTTGAATCTATGCACTGTGTTGAGGGATTGGCCTTGGACTTTGATGTCCATGTTGATGCCATTGGTGTTGTTGGTCATTATTGTGGTCTTCTCTGCACTTATTTCCATTCCAAATGCTCTGGAGTTTGTGTAAGCCTCTGTACCAGCTGTTTAGGTTCTTGTTCCTCTCTAGCCAATCCATCAATGTCATCCTCAAAACGGAGGTTGGAGACTGCTCTACCCCCTATGCTGACGGTTACTTCGTGATCTGCAAGGGCATCTGACATGATGCGCTCCAGGAAGATGTTGGAGATTTTTGGAGAGAGTAGGCACCCTTGACGCACACCGATTGTTGTTCTGAACCAGTTCCCGATGACGCTGTTATGGAGGATTGCACTGGTAGCCTTGTCATACAGGCTTGAGATTACTTCACTGATGTTAGGACTGATGTTGTACACTCTCATGCTTGCCCACAGAGCTGCATGCCAGACTCGGTCAAACGCTTTCTTGAAGTCTACAAACACATGATATAGATGTTGTTGGTGCTGTAGGTATTTCTCGCAGATTATTCTGAGGTTGAAAATCGCCCTGAATCCTCTTTGTTCTTTAGCTTTAAAAAAAATAAAAAATACAACACACAACTGTTGTCCCTTTTGGTAGTGATGGGTTTGCTGTTTTGTAAGTCCTTTTGAGTTGGGACAGACTATTACTTGGATGGGTGATCATGCTTGGAAGGCAACCACCAAACGACACAAAAAGATTGAAACAAGCTCCTAGTGCACCCAGCTGTGAATGGGTGAGTCTGTCTAGAACCGGGGAAAGTGAAGCAGCGAGGGAGAAGAGATCGGGAATAGCCCTCATTAAGCTGCTTAGAGAAAAGGGAGGTTCCAAGCGCTTCCCTCCTGAACCACCGAAAAGATACGGGGACACATTTGCATACCCCCTTTCCTATCCTATCCTATCCTATCCTATCCTATCCCGTAACTCGAAACCTCGAAGGTCGTTAGGGCACCACATATGATCGTTTAACCAGCATACTACATCTTTCTCTGTTCTCAGCAACTTTCATGGCTTCGCTCAGTGTCAAGCCAGTCCATTCTCGAATGTTGTCCTCCCACCTCTTTTTCGGACTCTGTCTTCTTCTGCCTCCTTGCACCGTGCCTTGCAGGATGGTCTTTGCAATGCCTGATGCTCTGTTGACGTGGCCATACCATCGGAGTGTCCGTTTCTTTACCACTGTGAGCAGATCATCGTGTTGTCCAATGGCTTGTGTGGCAGTCTGTCGGACCTCGTTGTTGGTGATGTGCTGGGTATAGGAAATGCCCAGAAGTCTTCTGTAGCGTCTCATCTCCATGCTTTGTATTCCTTGTTGTAGATCTGATGTAAGGGTCCACGTTTCGCAAGCGTTTCCAGTTTACCTACCCACCTTTTAAATACGAGATTGTGCTTTCGCTTTCTCATGGACCACGCTGCATAAAGAAGAAGGAGAATAATAATAATAATAATAATAATAATAATAATAATAATAATAATAATAATAATAAGAAGAAGAAGAAGAAGAAGAAGAAGAAGAAGAAGAAGAAGAAGGAGAAGGAGAAGAAGAAGAAGAAGAAGAAGAAGAAGAAGAAGAAGAAGAAGAAGAAGAAGTCGAACAACAACAACAACAAAAACAACAACACATCCACCACAACCACAACAACGACAACTTCCTTATCCTCCATTATATTTGAGAACGTTTCATTTGTGAAAAATGCAAAATAATAACTTTGGTAATAATAGGGTTCGATCTCTGGGGTTCGAGACGCATTTATTTACATGTAATTATTCAATCGTATTCTTAATCAGCGCATTGTGTGGACCTTTGATTATTCTCTCCACAAAGTTTAATTCATTTTCCGCTGAAATTAAGAGCCCTTATCTTAAATACCCAGTAACGGAATGTTTTACGATGTCGAAGTTAAAGTAACTGGAAAGGTTAAAAATGTCTTATAAACATTAATGATAAGTAAATTTGCAAGAACTAATTTTCAGTCACGGTTGATTAGGTTTATTTTAATGTTATATATAAATTAGTAATTATACTTTATTTCCTTTTTCAACAGAAACTTCCTGTTGTCATAAACGTGTAGCAGAAAAGCTCAAGAAAATCTGAATAAGCTGATCAATGATAAAAAAAAAAGGTTGTAAGAAGTACTGTTTCGTCAAGATTTAATCAAAATAATCGAATTTAATTGTAAATTTAGTAATAGTAATCCTTTTTATTCGGTTCTAAAAGGAAATTAATGTTGGCATAAATCGTCTACCTTCATTCATTAAGACCGAAAGGCCCAAGCCTAACAGAAGACCAAGAGAGATCCAGGTGGTTCTATTTGTTGTTTGTAGATTATAGTCACACGACACTTTCGCATATAGGTGACTACTGGACCGATTTATACTGACACCAGCGGGCCAGTTGTTGGTAAAGGGGAAAATAATATGATCACACGTTGACCAATCCGGGATTCGAACCAGCGACCTTTCGGTTACTAGCAAGACGCTCTTACCAACTGAGCTACCCGGCCCCTCTTAGGGTTCTATTTCGACCACTTCCGTTTTTTATGTATTTGACCCGGGGTACACCTAGATTGTCTCCCTTCCCTGGAACTTACTTCCGTTTTATGCGAGTTGCTTCTCTTAACGGTATTGATCTGGTATAGCCGTAAAAGAGCGATACGGTAGTGACGGCAGCGAAGTCAACACCACAAAGCCATCAGATATATTTCCCCAGTTGATAGCTCGCCCCTCAGTCCCATGTCCACTGTCCATGGGCTTATCTCTTCTCTCTCTGGCCCTAAACAGTTGTAGATAACTGTTACAGTTTGAATGCGTCTGTGTGGTCTTTATCGGTAAGTATCGCGGCTTCCTTCATTAAGCCAGTGGACTTGAGGTTCAGATCCAGCAAATGGCAGGAGATCTCGTCCCTCTTTATGTTTGGAAGTTAGGTTAGATTAGCCGAGTGGTTCGATGGCAGAATGCTTGCTAGCTGTGCAAGAGAACCTGGGGTTTACATTTTGATGGTAACGTTATGTTGTTGTTGTTTTGAATTGGTGCAAGAATCGGCTGTTTGTGATTACTTAAATCGTTGCATCACCCTTCCGCCGCAACCCTGTCGCCGTGCAGGCACGTTATAGTGTGTACGTGTGTGTGTGTGTGTGGAAAGTCCTGCTGACAGACTCGAAAATAAACACGCAATGTATTCTTCAAGATAGGTCAGGTGGCTCATGGCGTGTGACAGTGCGTGTGATGTTGCAAGTTGGCGTTTTAAGCGGCTTTCCTCCGATCCTGACATAGGTTATCCTCCTTGAGGAGCTCTTATTGGAGCTACAGCTGTACTAACTATTACTTTATTTTCTCTCTTCTCATTCTTGTATACAGCTAATATATTTTCTTGCTTACAAGGCCATACTTCAGTATGTTTTGTTTCCCTTGTGTATGGTTTCTTGCGTTTTCTCAGTCAAGCCTAGCATCTCCAAACTTAAAATAAGATGGCAAGCCATTCGAACGTATTTCCAGACACTCACATACATAGCCCAAAAACGAAGCATTTTCGAAAGTGTTAATTCTTTTGGCGATGCTGTGACTCGACTGTATCTTAAAGAAGCAACATTACATTACATTACATTACATTACATTACATTACATTACATTACATTACATGATTATTGCTTTAGGTCCAGCGGACTCTTCCGAGCCAAATCAGGACCGGACAACCCCTAATCCGCATAAAAGATCTGCTGAAACAAACCTAGTGGTAAAACTGAAAGCTCTCCACCATCCAGTCACTTTTACAATAAAGACATCCCACGCAGGGGACGCTGAGGCTGTACTCTAATTTATCGAACCCCCGTGTACAAAAGCAAAATAGAATACAAACATCATTATAAAATATCAACAAAACACATACATATAAAATACCTACATTGCTAAATAATAACATCATAGGAAGCCCTAGTGACCACCTGGCAGAAAGCGTCCAATATTCTTAAGCTGATCCAACAGACCTCATACACAAATACGGAGTCTTGTCCCGGAAGAGTTTTCAAGAAAAAAAGTAGGTGACTGGTCTAGCAAAGAAGAAGATAGTATAGCAGATTGATAGAACAGAGCAGGAATGAGAAAGAGCAAATGAGAAAGACAGCGACAGTGGGAATTTAAAGCACTACATTTCCAGAAAGTGGGGATACTATTTATACTGAAACCCCTGTACCCCAACGGGGGAAAAGAAGCAACAGGAACATAGGGATGATAAGCCACTATGTGAACTAACTGCAAGGATGTTTTTTTTTAATTAGTTAGTTAGTTATTCATTGCTTACAGCGTCCAGCAGACTGCAAAGAGCCAAATCAGGACCACAAAATCAAGACCACAACTTCGCTGAACGAGGACTCACCCCTGATCAGCATAAAATATCTGCCGAAAAACTGAAGGCACTCCACCAGCCGGTCATTTTCCAATAAAGACATCCCACGCAGGGGACGCTAATTTATCGAACCCCCGTTTACAAAAAAACAAAATAGAATGCAAACATCATTATAAAATATCAACAAAAACGCATACATATAAAATGCCTATATTTCCAAATAATTACATCATAGGAAGCCCCAGTGACCATTTCGCAGAAAGCGTTCAATATTCCCAAGCTGATCCAACAGACCTCACACAAAAATGAGGAGTTTTGTCCCGGAAGAGTTTTCAAGAAAAAAGGTAGGTGACTGGTCTAGCAAAGAAGAAGATAGTATAGTAGATTGATAGAAGAGAGTAGGAATGAGAAAGAACAAAGGAGAAAGACAGCGACAGTGGGAATTTAAAGCAAAAAAATTCCAGAAAGTGAGGATACTATTTATACTGAAACACCCGGCACCCGGCACCCGCACGGGGAGTTTATTTTAATCACAACTGGCTTAGCCACCTTTTAGATTGTTAGATACAGCGCAAAAACGCGTTTAGAACATGGTGAAGCGGAATGACCTTGACCTTCGAGACAGTACAAACAGGAATGATTCAACGTCTTTGGCAGTAGATGAAACATCCATAAAACAAATATGACGAATTTCGAGTCAGTTATTCTTGAGATGAGCCCAAAAAAGTGTTTTTAATCCCCCACCCCCCAAAAAGTGAATTTCGACAGACAGTCGGACAGACAATCGGACAGACAGACATTTGGCTAGTTCTATTTCATTCCCCACAACGCTCTCCATCCTCTCCCCGACTGTTTCAAAGTATTTACACAAAAAGTGTGCTATTTGTCGATAACCTTGCTTATTTTCTAATGTTAAAATTCTGCTGTTTTTCTGAGGTGAAATAGCGATCAGTGGCTTTTTCTGTGTTTTTAAATCATCGCACATCAGACTCAACAGAAACAATGTCTCGCTCTCGTCTTTCAAATGAGATGCGATTTCAAATGCAGTTTGATCGGATCTCATTGAACGTAGGCTCATTCCATACAATGTAATGGGCCCCAACATCACGACATAATCTGCACATTTCAGGAAGAGATAAATCTGCAATATAGACGGATAGGATAGCCGCTCTTTCTAGGGAGAGCCAATTCAAATCCAGTTTAATCGTATCTGTTCCGCCGCAGCCTAATCTCACTCGATATACAACACAATGCAACACAAAACAACATAACACATCATAACATATTAAAAAAAATAGTCTGTGTACCATCTTTTTTTTCAATATAAAATAAATATCTCTACACTAAAAAGTATTTATTAGTAACGTAATTCTAAACGTGAAACTGAGTTTGCGTGCATCATAAAGGAATAAGAACCGCGTCCTACGCTGTCATACCAAGTGCTTATTTAAGTTAGAATACCACTTGGTTTCTTTTCTTCGTGATTAAGTTCTTTAAAATGCGACTTTGGCGACAAGAAATAAAGCTGAATGTCTTCTAAAACAGACTTGACTTGCCATCAAAGGTCACCCAAGGTTGTTTTTCTTCTTTTCGCTCAATCGTTTAGGTATAGCTTACTGGGTTCGAACTCGACACAATTACCCGTAGCAGAAAGACAAGTAAAGCAGGTTGGCGTTTTGAACTTGTGTAGCGCGTGTGACTCGTTCCACGCAAACAGGCACGCGATGATCTCGAATTTTTTAATGTAGACGTCAGATACATTGTAGTAATATTATTTTCTATGGTTATAGTTCAACTTTAAATTGGGTTATGTTTGGTTAAATAATGTGCGTGTGCTCATGCGTGGGAATGACTGAGCGCTCTATGCTCACATGTATATATGTGAACAGAGGTTAACATACATTATTGAACTGAACTGGGTTGAAATCTAGAAGGTGTATAGTAAAAAACAACATGCTGTTGTTATTACATGTACTGTTGACGAGGGAGCCTGTTGTGTCGTGATCATGCGCCATACTGTTTTTATAAGAGTGCGGGTGGAGGTAAGGGTGAACCCCCGCTACATGAAGGGTTGCACGTGCGAGACATTACCGTTGGCTCATCATTTGGCGTTCTGCTGCAAACCCCAATATATGGCTGGAAGGTTGCATGAAGTCATCATCGTCATCGCCATCCCCCTAGGCCCTCCTCCTCCTCCTCATCATCATAAAAATGAAAAGAGTTATCAGCAAGAGCAGCCTAGTCATAACAGTGCTCCAAGCAAAAAGCCTCAGAAATTCTGGTTGGTCAGGTGGACCACCCAAGTTGTGAAGAATTAGTATGGGTATGAGTGACTAATAGAGCATGAGTGCACGAACCACTCCTATCCTTCTAGCGATTATCTTCATCGATAAATGATTTGATGCGATATGCTTGCCATAAATCAACCAAAAAGGAGTGGATTATATCGCCATTATTAAAGTGAGGTTAAGGTCATATTTCTTTCAAACTTTTACACTGGATAGCGTGATGATAGAAGAGTTTATAAACCAACATTATTGAGGTGAAAGCTCTCAATTAAGAGTGTACGCAACTTTTTTAAAAAATCTAAGTTTTAGCGCAATTTTTATCTCGATCGCAGACATACTTTAACCTGTCACGACGAGCTGCCTTTTACTATTTGGTTTATTATGATCTAATATGCAGTTAAATAAAAATTCTTTGGCCAGCAATAAAGTCTTGCGATGACATACTCTTGTGTTCTGTTTATTGTGATATAACATGCAAGAGAAAATCTTTCGCGTTTCATTTATTTTGTTTTGGTTTATTTTTCATTTGGCGATGAGCAAACTTGAATTGTTTTATTTATTATCCTTTAACGTGCAGTTCAAAAGAAAATCGAATGAGATTTATAAGAGGGGGTTATGGGATGAATTTTCATTTAAGATAGGCTGTTATTTATTTTTCTTATTTTTTTTATATATTTATTTGCACGTTATTGTTGTTTTCAGCTAGGGAGAGGAAACAAATTGTCGATAAATCCGAGTGATTTGTTCCAGCACGAATGCTCCCGATTTTACCCCGATATTGGATCTACCCTAGGAAATAACAATCATAAATTCGCTTGCATCCCAAACACTCGCATGCTCACGCTGTTAAGGAATCAATTTGCTCTCTCTCTCTCTCACTCTCTCTCTCTCTCTCTTTTCTCTCTCTCTCCCTCTCTCTCTCTCTCTCTCTCTCTCTCTCTCTCTCTCTCTCTCTCTCTCTCTCTCTCTCTCTCTCTCTCTCTCTGTGTCACGCTCTCTGACTCCCACATGCCGTTCTATTAGCCAAATGTTTTTTTTTGTCCCAGTTAGCGCGGTTAACAGTTCAAAACCGCTGCTGATGAACGAAATCAGAGGAGGCAAAAAAAAAAAAGCAAAAAACAACTGTTGACTGAAATCAGGATGCCTCCAAGAAGCGCATTTGCTGCAAGCTTGCTTACGCCTTGACGCCACGGACCCTTTAGCCAGAACTTCCGGAATTCTTGTGGGTTTTTTTTCCCACCTTCTTCCCTCTTCACTTCTTGTCCACTCTTGTCTTCCCCTAGTTTCTCGTTATCACCTTGTCCCTATACCTATGGCGTTAGCACTCTTTAAAAAAAAAAAAGTAAATAAAGAGACGCACACTCGCTGCACGCTTGCAGCACCGCTGTCTAACGCCATGGACCACTGCCCCATGCACTTCTCTAGTTTTCATTCTTGTTTCCACCACTGCTTATCCCCTGTCTTCTCCTCCGCTCTAACGTCTCTTTTTCATATCCGGTCTCCTCTTCCCCTATCTAGGGTTAACCCTTTTAAAAGGCCCTTGAGGGGCCGGGTAGCTCAGTTGGTAAGAGCGTCTTGCTAGTAACCGAAAGGTCGCTGGTTCGAATCCCGGATTGGTCAACGTGTGATCATATTATTTTCCACTTTACCAACAACTGGCCCGCTGGTGTCAGTATAAATCGGTCCAGTAGTCACCTATATGCGAAAGTGTCGTGTGACTATAATCTACAAACAACAAAAGGCCCTGATCCTGAATTACGAGGGGAAGCTGGGCGACGTAAAATCGACTCTAGGGAAAAAGAAACATTGGTCGTTAACAACGAAACTAGCATCCACCTAATTCTCACAGTCTAAGCTCGAAGGCTGATTTAAAATAAATCGACTAAGAGAGATGCGGCGTTGAATTCTGAGGCTGTCATGTGCTTATGGATGGATTCCTGGAAACAGCAGTGTTTGGTTGTTTCATTACTTTATTTTGTTTTATTTTTATTTCATTTAATCTCAGAAGCGTGGACTTTCTGTTAAAAAAAAAACCTTTTCGTCGGCGCTCTATTGACTCGGCGTCTCGTGTCGTATTAATAACAAGTTAAAGAAACCGGTAAAGCTTTGCTTTTGTGTGCATTTTCAGTGTTACAACACGTAAAGTTTGTGTGTCTCTGGAATAAAAATTACGTTTTAAAGGACAAAGAAATCGACCAAAAGTGCAGATCGATTGGCGTGGCTCTGGATAGCAGTCGCAAGGTTTGCTGTAGTAATGTGTTTTGACGGCGAAGTTTTAATCTGAGATGAAAGGTTCGGAACTTAAAAGACAGTTAATACATTTAAGTATAAGCCTGCACTAGAGATTGACCAAAATGAGTGTTCTCAAACACTTTGAGTATCATACTCATAGTTAATTGAATTGGAAAATTATGTGTGCAAAATTGTATTTATTACTAGGTCATGTGGAATCATCAGGTCCCATAGGAAAAAGTACCGATCTGTACAAAGTGATGACCAAAACCTCACAGGAACTCGTACCCAACTGTGTGTCAATAAACCTGCGGACTATTTATTAAAATCATTGTGGACTTCAAGTAAATCCATTCAAAGTGGTCAAAGTTAATGTAGTGTACAAATCCTCCACTCAAAATACGTACTTCAAAGGTTGATGATGATGATGATGATGATGATCTGATGATGATGATGATGATGATGATGATGATGATGATGATGATGATGATCATCATCATCATCATCATCATCATCATCATCATCATCATCATCATCATCATCTGATGATGATGATGTTGATGATCGCCATCATCATCAGATCATCATCAGATGATGATGATGATGATGATCAGATAATAATGATGATGATGATGATGATGATCATCATCATCATCATCATATTATGATGATCGTCATCATCATCAGATCATCATCATCATCATCATCATCATCATCATCATCATCATCATCATCATCATCATCAAGATTTATACACAGCAATCAAAGACCATGGAAGAGTTTTCAGGAACCCCTAGAAGGCTCTAATACTCAGTGCTGCAGCGATCAAGACACTTCATTACCGTAGCCATCAAACGCAGTGATCGGTAGATCAAACGCGGCAGCCTTCAATCCATTCTCGTTGTTGCGACTTTAACGCGCGGCCCCGGACACCTCAATCATAGTTTTTACATTTAATTGTATTGCCTGAGTGTGGCTGCTTGGTTAAGGCTATAGAGCTTCGTCTGTTTAGCATTCTCTTAGACTTTGCTTTTTGAGCAATAGCATCATTTAACATTAAATGAAAATAACATGAAAGATTAATGGACCCTAGGTAAATGGTCCGTTTTTTTTCAGCACCTATATTCATTGTTTGGGTTGTTTCCAAGTCCGTCCTGGATAGATTTTATATATAAAAAAGTAAACAATCAAAAACAAACAAGTAAACAGATAAATATATTACAAATATAAGGGATTGATGTTTACTTTACTATAAAATACTTAATCTTTTAAGAAAATGTTTTAGCTGTATTTTTGATATATACCGAATAGTTGACCGGTGATTTAAAGCAGGACCGTATGAATCTCCTTGAGGCACACCTAGTAGAATCACGAAAAGAACTGACAATTCGTTCATAAATCATCCTTGTTGCAAGGCGAACCAGATGCCTTTAAAAAAAAGTGGAAATGACCTCCCCATCAAACAATGCCTGTGGGGAAAGCAATTCTCAACTCTGTGACTGCATTGCGATTAGGAGGCGAAGGCTTCTGCGAAATCAATACGGAGAACGACAGGCCAAAGGACTGTGCGCCGGCGTCGCCGTACAATAATCTGTGTTTTATGTAATCCTCAGATTTATGGCCGCCTGGTTGCATTATCGCCATGCTCAGTGTTTTTCTTTGAACTCCAGAGGCTGCATGGTGGTTCCAAAACTTGTTTTTCTCCCCCACGTTTGCCCCGGGTGTTGCATGCCACATCTTCTAGCTTTAAAACAAAAAAGTTAGAGAAAATGGTAAGAACATAAAATAAATATATGACTTGAAAAATGGTAAAGGTGTTTCGTAGCCTTGCGCTCGTTGGGGAAAGAGGCGTTCATTTTCTCTGGGCCAGCTTAATGAGGGCGGTACCCATCTCCTCTCCCTCACTGCCTTAACTTCTCCGGTCCTAAACAGGGCCAGGTACCCATTCACAGCTGGGTGGACTGGGGTGTGTGGTGCATTGGTTTCATGTTTTTGTATCATTTGGTAGTCTGGTCATCTAACTAAGTACTAGCATGGGCGAACATGGGCGAAACATGGACCCTCACAGCAGATCTCCAACGAAGAATACAAAGCATGGAGGAGAGGTGCTACAGAAGACTTCTGGGCATTTCCTATACCCAGCACCTCACCAACGACGAAGTCCGACAGACCATCACACAAGCCATTGGACAACACGATGACCTGCTCACAGTGGTGAAGAAACGTAAACTTCGATGGTATGGCCACGTCACCAGATCATCAGGTCTTGCAAAGACCATCCTGCAAGGCACAGTGCAAGGAGGTAGAAGAAGAGGGAGACCGAAAAAGAGGTGGGAGGACAACATTCGAGAATGGACTGGTTTGACACTGAGCGAAACAATCAGGGTTGCTGAGGACGGAGAAAGATGGAGTACGCTGGTTAAACGATCATCTGTGGTACCCCTACGACCTCCGACTTATGGGATAGGATAGGATAGGATAGGGTCTAGCATGATAACCAAACCACTACACTACTGCGCACACCCTTCAATAAATAAATAATTACCCACATAATAAAGGGAACAAATGTTTGTGTTGGTGTTTGTTTGTGTGTGTGTGTGTGTGTGTGTGTGCGAGAGAGAGAATAAGCATAATCAAAAGAAATACAGAGAGAGAGGGACATTACATTACATTACATGATTATTGCTTTAGGTCCAGCGGACTCTTCCGAGCCAAATCAGGACCGGACAACCCCTGATCCGCATACAAGATCTGCTGAAACAACCCTAGTGGTAAAACTGAAGGCTCTCCAACAGCCAGTCACTTTACAATAAAGACATCCCACGCAGGGGACGCTGAGGCTATACTCTAATTTATCAAACCCCCGTTTACAAAAACAAAATAGAATACAAACATCATTATAAATTATCAACAAAACACATACAAATAAAATGCCTACATTGCTAAATAATAACATTATAGGAAGCCCTAGAGACCACCTGGCAGAAAGCGTTCAATATTCCCAAGCTGATCCAACAGACCTCACACACAAATAAGGAGTCTTGTCCTGGAAGAGTTTTCAATAAAAAAAAGGTAGGTGACTGGTCTAGCGAAGAAGAAGATAATATATAGCAGATTGATAGAACAGAGCAGGAATGAGAAAGAGCAAATTAGAAAGACAGCAACAGTGGGAATTTAAAGCACTAAATTTCCAGAAAGTGGGTATACTATTTATACTGAAACTCCCGGCATCCCAACGGGGGAGAGAGACAGACAGACAGACAGACAGAAGGACAGACAGTAAACATACTCCAAAGAAATACATTGATATCATCTGTTGTGTCCGTCTGAGGTGTTTTTGTGTGGATTTTATTTTCCGACTTGTCCCAATCAGATATGTTTATCAATTCCTCCCATACCCGTTCACATCGTCTTTGTCGTTTTCTTTGTAACATTGAAAGTGCATGTAATTATACATTTTGCAACGTTTAGTAGTTAGTTTCGTGCATAATTATGCATGTGTATGAAAAAAAAAACCATATATATATATATATAAATCATAACTGCATACAATAGCAAACAATAAATAACTTTTTGTTCGATAGCAGTGTGGGTATTAGTTGGGCGAAATGTCCAAATTCGTGCAGCAGTTACATTGTTTTTTTAAGTTACTCGCGGGAGGGTGTGGGTAAAGGTTGTGAAGAAGGTAAGAACAAATTACTAAGCAATAATCACATAGATTTCTTATTTATTCAAATTTGAAAAGAGAAGAGCCCAAATTGCCAAACTGATGACATAAGGCATCAACTAAATTTGTTATGGTATGTTATGTTATTAAGGAATAATGGGTATACAGTAACCTTACAGGTTCTCAGCAGCAATTATATGCGTATGCATGAAAACACATACAGCATATATTATAGCAAATAATAATCACATATTCTTTATTCTGAAAGAAAGGGGGCCCTAATGGCCAAATTGGTGCTTTAACGTGAGCTCACGGTCCAATGAACACAGGCTTTGCACCTCGTCATCTTAACTGCTATCGATCCATCTTTCCGTGTCGACACCAGTCAAGCGTGAACAGGTGAACACAGGACGATTCAGCTCCGCTCCTTGCTACCAAGATCGTATCTACCTTAATTGACCCCATCAGATAAAATCGTCGTCCTTAACTGAATCACCCTTTTTCATGTCCGGACTTTCTCTGTTAAAACATAATGGAAAAAATTATTTTGTTGAAAATATAGTGTACACAACTTTGCCTGTAATTTGTAAATGGTCGAAAGTAATGCTCGAGTTTAGGTTCCAAAATATTAACAACAACACCAAAACAAACAAAACACACATATACAAAACAAAACAAAAAAACAAAAAGAAAACAACTACAACCAATGTTCCCACGCGAGAGTACTACAACATTACGCGGGATAAAAAAGTTTTGTTAGAGTTAAGGTTTGATAACACTAACTTGCTCTAACCCTTAAATCTAACCCTTTTCCCGAACACTTCAACATTAACAGCAAACCTCTCTGGGGATAAACATCCTTCATTGATACATTTCGCGGGGAGCTATACTAGATCATTACCAAATCGGTTGCGATTACCCAATTACATGATGTTATTATGTTGCAAATAGTTATAATTTACCCCGGCCCTATTTGTCTTCGTAGATAACGTCGTCATGTATTTATAACTTTCGCAGAGAGCTGTACTAAACAATTAATAATTCGACTGTGATTGTTTTAATACATACATGTTGTATTATTATGCTGAAGATATAATTTACACAGCACTATTTGTCAAAATGCTTTTTTTTTCCTTTTTCTGTATCTGTGTTTGTCATGTTGCAGTTGTCACGTGGGGTTTATGGGTTGCTGGGCTCTGCACAATGGAATGCTGTAACCCTCACGCTTTATTCTATGGGAACTGCTAGTTAGTCACCCGATGAATTACTTTAATAAATTTATTTGTTTAGCTCGGTCGGTGTTAAGGCTGGGATACAGAGATAGATAGAAAAATGGTAAAAAGATCACTGTCACACTAGCTTTCACACGGCTATGAATCATATGTAGTCCAGCCACTTGATAACAGTTAAAATCACACATTTATTTCTTCTACTCTATACAAGATCTTCGATGTACTAATCTACTTTAAAAAGTCATGAGTCAATGCAACTAATTCGATCGCTGATAGTCTAGGCAGCTAATATGTCATCCTCGGGCACTGGATGCTAAAGTTCATGAGACGTGGACTACTGTGGTCCTGTGGCTCTCAGTTTTTGTGCACACACTGCTATTGACTTAACTTAGAGTCCGACGTGCTGTGCTGTGGTCTGTTTACTGACGACTGTGTTGTCTTCCCTGTGGTTAGACTGGTGGGCTTTCCTCGCGCAATGCTGGGGATACCTCGGCAGCCAACTTATGCGTCGACGTGGTTTCGTCTGATGCTGTGTTGGGCGCACTACAGAGCGCCTGATCGTCTGTAACACATGAGACAAAATTCTGCACAACCCTGAATAATTGGTGTGTGCAGAGCGTCTCACTGAAGGTCGTAATAGTCCTCAGTGATTAGCTCCACATCTACATATATAAGCGACGAACATTCTGCTAAGTCCATGGTCCACTGGAATCTCCACTCTAATTTCCTATACATACATAAATATAAAACATGGCTACTTATACACATCAAGAATTAATAATATTATACACATTCATTTGTACAGCCACTGGTCTGCAAGCACACATATAAGTTAAACAACAGTGGTTCCGTACAAAATTCAAGATGGCGTCGGCCGGTCGTCTTTTTGCCTCATGGTCAGCTTCTCCACATGTTCAGGCAAAGTCGGCCTAACAATTCAATTCTATGCATAGCAAATTCCACAAACATAATTCAACAATAATATAATACATCACGATGAAACAGAAGCATGTTCGTTTACCTTCTTGACAATGTCAGGCAGTGGCTACTTGAGTGAATACGGATTTTCCCAAGTACTGCTTCCTAGTCTTTTCAGGAGAGATCTTACTGCTAGCTGTGTAGCTGTGTACTGCTCCTTGGTTCAAATACGACTGCCGGTCTAGCTCTACATTTGAATCAGCCAGACCTGGTTGACTCCATTCTAAGCTGTGATCCCATTGGCGGATAATCGACTCGCCTAACGTAGCTACGATGATGTCATTGCCTGAGCTCCTACCGCTATCACTGCTGTGTGTAGCCGGCAGTATCATTGCTACGCTTGATTACTTCCATCGTCTGCTGCTGCCTAACATTAACAATCTATGATTCCGATGACTAAACAAGCTAAATATTAAAATAAGCAGGGTAAACTGGTCCGTTCGTCACAGCAGTGCGTACGATGAAAATATTTAATAATAATTTACCCACAATTTACGTAAAATACATACTTCATTCTAATCATTCAGATCTATAAAAATACATTAAACAAATTAGCCAACTATAATATGAACTTGTCGCGCGATTCCACGATTTTCCGTGCCGTCGTCGTCGCTGTTGTGGTAAAACAAATCCCTTTGATGATGATCAGCTGTGAATTTATTATACTGTTTAGAACAAAATAATACTGAAGTAGTCCCGAGAAATTTCACCTCCTGGAAAAGTCTCCAAAACTGGATTATGAAGGCAACGGGTCTGGTTTTAGTTCTGAAAACATTGTAGAAGAAGTGCAATTCTATTCAGGAAATTAGGATTTTGTTCATGACGCTGTCACTAAACTCCGTTTCCATCTTTGCAGACTTCCTAAAACTTGTTCTCTCTCTCCGATATCCCTTTATTAACTGTGGACGAACGGTCTAGGACTCAATAGTCTAGGCTACACCGAGTTTGGGTGGCCTAGTGGCAGAGTTTGTTAATAGCCGGTTTCCTAGGCCGAAGGTCGCGAGTTCGATTCCCGTACAGGGCAAACTTAAGTGACTTAGGTAATAGACTATTCAAGGTTTTCTCCTGGTACTCCGGTTTCATCCATCCCTTCCTTAATGGTACTGGATGAAGTTAATGTAAAATATTATTATTATTATTATTATTATTATTATTATTATTATTATTATTATTATTATTATTATTATTATTATTAATTAGATTTCTTTTCACTTGAGAAAAGGTATTTAATAAACCGAAAATTTGTGTTCTTACCTTGAGAGTAATGAGTTTTTTTTCTTAATTTGTCCTTTTTTCTGCCTTGACTCCACAATTTGAGTGATAGAGGTGTGTTTGTTGTGTATGTGAGAGTGTGTAAAACACGTACGCGCGGCCTGTATGTTGTTGGTACAGATCGCCGCGCTTAAACCTGATTTATATAATCCAGTATTTTCCCCCACAAACTTTTGTGGGGCCGGGTAGCTCAGTTGGTAAGAGCGTCTTGCTAGTAACCGAAAGGTCGCTGGTTCGAATCCCGGATTGGTCAACGTGTGATCATATTATTTTCCACTTTACCAAAGATAATGGATGGTCATCCATTATCTTTGCCTTTACCAACAACTGGCCCGCTGGTGTCAGTATAAATCGGTCCAGTAGTCACCTATATGCGAAAGTGTCGTGTGACTATAATCTACAAACAACAACAACACAAACTTACAGGGTGGGGATACACCAGAATACTCCTGTTCTGTCTGATATTCGGAGACTTCAGTACAAGAGAGAGAGAGAGAGAGAGAGAGAGAGAGAGAGAGAGAGAGAGAGAGAGAGAGAGAGAGAGAGAGAGAGAGAGAGAGAGAGAGAGAGAGAGAGAGAGAGAGAGAGAGAGAGAGAGAGAGAGAGAGAGCGTCAATAAGAGTTGGAGTTGAAAGAAGCCGCTAGTCAGCGGGTATGACTTGGGAGGAAAAGACCATAAAACTTGCCGTGGGGCCTGAAAAAAAGGCTCCCATTCACGCAGCTCTGGTTATAAAGTGGTGATCGGGTCGCTCCATTGTCAAGGCGGTTATATGCATGAAAATAAAGAAAAGAAAAGAAACGCCAATAGCCTCCACCAACCTACAGCTCCTTGCCTTCACCTCATGTCACGTCTTACTGGGTGTTTCATGGATATAGTGAGTTTATACCAAATTCATACAACGTTGAAGTGAATCTGGTGACGGTAAGTCAAATTAAAACGACAAACAAACATAAATTCTTGTATAATTTTTTTTCCACTCTCCTCCAGAACAGTGACGTTTAATTAATTCATTTTCCATTTGAAACAAGTGCCGGTGTCAGTGTCAGTATCAATGTTTAATCGGTACTTCATTCGTCTTCCCACCCACCCCGCTTTCCGTGTCGCCGCCGCGGCACGTTAAAGATCCCCGGACTTTTCGGGTGAAAAGTGTAGGTGACAGGCTCAAACAAATACAAGCAGAGAGTTAGATCGATCAGCGTGGTCCAGTTGAGTGAGGAGTTTGGTCAGCGCGCATGACGCTGCCTGCGTGGAAGTTGGCATCTTGAGCATCTGGAGTTATATCCCCTGATTTCGGTCAGCCATTTGAGCAACTCTTTCACCGCCTATGTCGCAATAATTCCACTGTAGGTCCGGAGCCGAAGTTGCATTTCTGTGTACGACTGGGGCCGGTTTGTTCTCTCACATAGGTCGTAGTTCGTAGGTCGAAGATATCCGACTTCGGCGCTCTGCCCTACACAGATTGAATATTTGATGTTGCATTGTTTGTAGGAGCGCGAACACTTTCTGCAGTTTCAGACAGCTGGCACTGGGAATGTCCGCAATCCCGCACACCTCACGATGAAAGGGTGGACAATTCATATAATTTCATTGTTGTTATTTCTCTTTCAAAACACGGCACCTCGACACCCACTGTGTTTCTGCTCCGTTTCCGACTATTTTTCCGTTCCTAATTCTTCATAATTATGTATTTTTTAACAAATAAGCTTTACACATCTTTTAGAAGATTCCTGGTATAAGGGTCAACCCAAGGAGTCCTTGGGTCAACCCTAAACCTGTAGAAACGTTTAGTTAAGTTGATTTCACCTGTCCCCTGCAAAAGAGAGTAGGAATACGCCATCTGCATGTCCACCATACATCGCCGAGACGACTACTAGCACCCCTTTTCTCTCTTCCTTCTGTTCTCTCAAGCGTGCCTTTATGACTGAAGCTGACTTGTGTGTGTGTGTGTGTTGTGTGTGTGTGTGTGTGCGCGTGTGGGTGGGTGTGTGTGTGTGTGTGTGTATGTGTGTGTGTAGAGTTTTGCAGAAAAGACTTTTCACTTTTCTTTCCTTTCTGTTCAGACTTATTTTTCCTCTAAGCTCTTTCTACGTTTTTCTTCCTTACCTCACCATCAAGTTCTTAGTCGTCTTCGTTTCTTCCTTCCTCTTCGTCCTTTATTTCAACGATGCTTTCCTTATCAACCTAATCCCACCTTCTAAATTCTCACAGTTTTGTTTGTTTGTCGAGTGCTTTCATCCGTCTACTTTCTCTCACACTCTTCTTCTTCTTCTTCTTCTTCTTCTTCTTCTTCTTCTTCTTCTTCTTCTTCTTCTTCTTCTGTTTGATTGTCGTGTGCTTTCATCCGTCTACTTTCTCTCACACTCTTTTTCTTCTTGTTCTTGTTCTTCTTCTTCTTCTTTTGTTTGTTTGTCGTGTGCTTTCATCCGCCTACTTTCTCTCACACTATTTTTCTTGTTCTTCTTGTTCTTGTTCTTCTTGTTCTTGTTCTTCTTCTTCTTCTTTTGTTTGTTTGTCGTGTGCTTTCATCCGTCTACTTTCTCTCACACTCTTCTTCTTCTTCTTTTGTTTTTTGTCGTGTGCTTTCATCCGTCTACTTTCTCTCACACTCTTTTTCTTCTTTTTCTCTTCTTCTTCTTCTTTCCTCTACCATTCGCTTCCCAGGTTTCCAATCCATGTGGTGTCTACCTGAGCAGTATGATTGCTCTGATAGTTAGTGCTGATTTAGGTCCCTTTCTTCTCTTCCATCGGTCTTATTGCCAATGGTCGGCGTAGACGTTAAACGTTAATGTTCATTCGTTTATTCTCTTCAAATCTCTTCTTCTTTTCTTCCTAATCTCATTTGCCTCGTCTTTAAAAAGACTTTGCGTAATTAGCACAATGGATCTTAAGACCACTCAACATCTTTCACCTAGATCTTTCCAGCGCAGTTTGCTGGTACCTAAAATGTTTCATCGATAGTGGTCCAGCTCGTGGGCCAGTTCTTCTAATTTTCCCTCAGCAGTTAGGGTCCTGATATTCCAAGTTCCTAGGACCATGTTGTCTCTCGTGCGGATCCTGCTAAGTTGTCCATCAGTAGCACACTTATCACCTCCGTCCTGGGGGCCAAACGGAAGGCGCGGTCCTTGGTAACCCGGGCCACGACCGATCCGGCATGGAGTGAGTGGTTCTTTTCATCATACGGTGTGACTTGGGCAAGAAAGACCTGGCAGGGCCCAATACTCTTCAGGCTGTTGGCCACAGCCGAAATCCACGAGTACAGTGTGGCTTGCCTTGTCCCCGAACACGTGGTCGTTGAACCTGTAGTAACGTGAGGTTCCTCCGTCCTAGCCGGTGACTTCTGTGTAGAAAACTTTCGCCTAGTGATGCCGTGCTAATATCACCCTGTTAGTCGCCTCTTACGTAACACCGGCAAACGTTGGGTCTATTCTATTCAGTGCCCGAACCCACAAACAAATGTGAAAGCTATACCCACTTTTTGTGTTTTCCTGCATTGCTATTATTAGAATCAACCTGGGTGTTATTAATAGGCACATAAAACGACGACTTTATCGATTGATATGAAAATCGTACGTTTGAAGATCTAGGAGTGTTCCTTTGGCTTTATCTTATCGTTTTTTGTTTTTTTTGTCTGATGGGGGTAACATTCACGGTGAATTTGACAAGGATCTCATGAAGGGGTCCTTTCAATGTCTGTAGAAACCGTTACTACTAATACTATAAAAATGCGTGGTCAAAGTGGGTTCTTTTAAGGGAGCCTGTTGTGGTTGTTTCTTCTCCAAAGGCCACTCGGTCAATCCAGTAGTTCTTGAGATGATTAGTCTTGAAATCCCATTGTTAGAGAAAAAGACAGTAACGGAAAATGGGGTGGAGTGCGTGGATGAATGCTGAAAGGAACAGAGGAATCAACAAAAACAAACAAACAAACAAATAAAGCAAACTGTTTACGGGATGTTGGTTAAAAAAACCTGATCGAGCAGCAAATAAGGGTATTACATTAAAGTCTACGTAAGTGTCAGCATTGTTATATCATATTAATGTGGAGTAGACCTATCATATTGTTCACGAGTAGGTGCTAACAAATAGACCCACAAAACCTGCGACTCAGTAAGGTGCAAGGGTAGAGGTAAAGAGGCAGCCTTGTAGTGGGGACGTGTGATCAATTACACCACCAGTCGGGCGATTGACAGCGATGTAACCTCAAACTGACACACCAAGACCCTCGCCAGTTTCTCTCTACACAAAACGCTTTTGACGGACAGGAGCGCGCGCGGCGCACGAGACAAGCCAAAGCTGTCAGTTTCAGTGCGGAATTGACGGTGTTAAAAAAAAAAGAAAGAAAGAACGGAAGAGCCGAGTAGTGCATGGCAAGCAAGGCAAGCATAGCGCGCCGCTACAAACACAACACCTCCACTGCAACCGACACTAGACTCGTGTTGATCGCCGCCTGTCACTCACTCTATTAGCTGCACTCCGGGGGCTGCGAGGCTCAACGTGCTTCTATAGCGGTTCACGCTTGTCTGCTGTATCAGTATCACTCCACACTCATCACTTGCTGTGTACTTGTCAGTTTGCAATACCCGTGTTCGGCGGCATTTTCGTCTTTAGTGTATCACTGAACGACGGTCTTATTGTGGATCACGGAAAGGGATTTGTTTATCACTGATTGATCTTGTTTTAAATCCCTAGTGAAGGGTATTGTGAATAGATCTCTGAAAACTTTTGTGTATCATCAGCATCAGTATCCGGTAACAGCGTTTGTTGTGACTTGGATCTATTTCTCATGTAAACGAGGCCTTTTGTTTTATTTTATTTTATTTTAAAAACAACAGCAATACACACTCCTGAAGTTATTATCAGTATTAATTATCAACGTTTGCTCTACAAGAGCGAGTGCCAGGAATCTGTGAACGGGACAGTTTTAGCTGGAAAACGTTTATTCCACAGTTAGTGCGTCATCATCTGTAGCCTACGAGCTATCAAGGTTTGTTCCTAATAACTGGATTCTGTGAACAAGACAGTGGCTATATAAAAAAAGTGTAGTCTCAAGTTTAACGCCGTTTTTGAAAGTGGTATTAACTCATATTGCAGTGTTGACTTTCATTTATGACGGACAGCTATCGCAGTTCAGCGACGACGGTGGTATGTTAGGCTGCAAAGTAAAGTAATGTAATCTCTGTAGTATAATCTCTTTAGAACTTACCTTTTGTTTTGACAGTTTTGGTTTGGTAGTAATGTTTTGCGCCCGCCAGCATGAGTATTTTGGAATGTTGACGTACGGTATACGGTTTATGTTTGGTTTTTACCAGATTTTTGTTATTATTTAGATAAGTTGTTGTCTCTTATACCTCCCCCCCCATACCTCTCTCCCCATTCATCATCCACCCTCCCCCAGCGATTATTAGAATATGTAACATTGTAAAATCATAGTAATGAATGTCCGATTAAGCTACATAGGTCTGTTAACTGACGGATATGTTGACGAGCTGAGGACACGACGAAATTGTCTTCTATGGAGATCTAAATGGCACAATTCCCCTAAACCAAACCACAGGCAACAGCGAAATGGAGAAATACGTCTTCGCTATGGTTTTCCTCTGTTCCTCCGAGGACAGCATCTAATAAAGATGATATCCAAGGTGCTACCGTTTATCTTCAGTCTCATTTCGCGTAGACGAAACAATTATTCTAACCTGTGGTTTTACTCAAACTGCTTGTTTCGTTAGCTGAAAAAAAAAAGAGTATGAGGTAAAATCTAGTTTCAACTCAAGTTTAAGGCAAAGTTGCTCTTTATTTTTCCCCATAAATTTTACGGTAACGAGAATACACGAACGTGTTACGATCAACAGGGTTTGTTCACGAGTTGCGTCCCGTTCGATTGCTTTTTCTTAGAGAAAGACCTGCAGCAACAGACACGCTACCTCCCAACCACCCATCCCAAAAAACAACGACAACCCCCCCCCCCCCCAAAAAAAAAAAAAAAATAAATAAATAAATAAATAAAATAAAACTCACACATAAAAACGCACACAAAGTTGACAGTAAAGCTAGCACGTTTTAAAGTTTTAAACTTCTTTTGGTTTCTGGTTTTTGAGGGAGATGAAAGGACTCGGACTCTTACAATTGATTAAACAGACGAGAGACAGTATTCTTCATTTCGGAACTTGGAAACTCCTAAAAACAACTCGATGTATTTTTTGTTTCTTAAGGTATCTATCTTCCAATTGTCCAAATTAATTTCCCTGCGAGGAGCATAACATTAGGTGACGTTATTTTAATTGAAAGTAATGGATCGTTTTGATTGCAGGAAGAATGTAATTTTGATTGGATGGAGACGTTCTAGTTCTTTTTTTTTTTAAATGTAATAAGAGAAAAGCTTTGTTCATGTCACTTGACTTGCACAAGGAGATGAAAGAAATGTCACATGAAAGGCATATGGTGTTTATTTTTGTTCGTGCATGTTGACACTCCGTTGTGTAGGGGAGTAGGAGGGCGTCGATGTGTGTATGTGGGAACGGGGAGAGGGTATAGTAGTGTATAGTAGCGTATGCCAGATACTTTGAGGTAACCCTTTCTCTCCCTTCGTTGACCCCTTCTGACCCCCGCCCCCACTTCTACCTCCCCCTCCCCCCCAAAAAAAAGAGCTTAAAATGAATAATAATAATATTATAATAATAATAATGCTTAGGACTGAAACTCATAGGAAAACCCACTCATTCTCTTCATCTGTTCCTGACGAACCCATTTTATAACTTCCTTCTTTTCCTTGCTATCTTAATCTTTTAAAACCCTCCCTTTTCATTCACCCCAGCACCTCTATCCACCCCCCCCCCAAAAAAAAAAAAACAAAAAAACAACTCTTTGTAGGTTATATTTGCTTACTTAAAGTTATACCGCTCCATTCCAACCTCTCTCTCTCTCTATCTCTCTCGCTCTCTCTCCCTCTCCTCCTCCACACAAAACCACCCAATTCTCACCTTATGTACCAGTTCTCGTCAAGGGTGGAGGGGGCAAAAACATTCTTATTTTGTTCGTTTGATATTTGCGCGATCCTTTTGATAGCTTTTTAGCTGAAGAGCGAGGTGCGAAGAAAAGTTCAAGCGACTACTAAATCAATCGTCGGAAAAAAAGTGCTTTTCAGCCCAGGACAATTGGCAGTATAGGACAGCGACAATAGACCGTAGTCCCCATGGTTAAGCTAGGGTATTGAGGTGTTAGCACATTTTATCTCCGTGTTGACTTCTCTTTTTCCCGTTCTTCTTCTTCTTCTTCTTCTTCTTCTTCTTCTTCTTCTTCTTCTTCTTCTTCTTCCCTCACTCGATATATGTTTTTGGAGAAACAACTTAATACACAATGTATTATGTATACCTTGTTCTTTCTTGTTAATAACTTTTCTACGTTGATTTAATGTTTTAAGTTATACTTGTCCATTGTGCAGAACGTGACTTTGAAGTCGCAACCATCTTTAAACTTATTTCTTTATCACGATCTTCCCTTCTTTATTATTATATTTGGTGTATTGATTGATTGTTTACAGTATTTTTGTTTCAGTTCGGAAAAACATGGCTTTAAAGTCGCTACCATGCATTATTAACAAACTTAATGAACTGTATGCGTCTCATGACCTTTCAAGTGTCATTCTAAATTTTGAAGCGTCTACAGGTTTTGCTCAAGCTATGAGAGATTTTCCAAAGCGATATCAAGGTGTTTTACTCCTATTTGACTTCACTGTTTTATGGACTTTAAGAAATATATTTATAAGCCAACTACTACTATGAAAGATTAATTTAAAGTCGCTATAATCTTTCACAACATTTGCCGTTACGCATGCTGTTAATCTGACAATTGTGGTTTGATATATTTTTTAAAAGTTTGATTTATTGTTTAAAATATGTATACATCAGAGAATATTCCTGGTCTATGATATACATGTATTTTGTTTTGCCAGAACTACTTGTAAGATATCTTTAAAGCCAATGTCATCCGACATCTTTCTTTCTTCCTTTAATTTTCATTTTCTTCTCCCCCCCCCCTCAACCCCTAAACCCTGTCTACCCTTCATGTTCAAAAGTGTCACATTACATTAAAATTATGACTTTGAAGTAGATAAACACATTTCTGTCTCCCCTGATGTAGGCTACTACAGTAATTTACTTTTTTGGTAGCAAGAAAGAGAAAACTCGATTTTTTTCTGCTTTAACTTTCGCAATTTCGTTTTTTTAATATTATAATATATATTATGAAAGTGCCCTTAGTTTTTAGTAAACGAACTATGCATTTCGGCCAGTTATTGTCAATATAAAATTATATTGAAACTGTTATCTAGATGTAACGAAGTTAGTTACTGATATATAT
>CM072512.1:37187749-37277749 GCA_036898135.1 Oncomelania hupensis
TATTCTAGATACAGCTACACTATTCCAATAGAAAAATCCCGATATCCTAGAGCTCCAAATAACACGTCTTTTCCATTCAACTGGTATGTACTCTCTGAATAAAATCAGCTCACTCTAATATTTTTATTTCGATACGCAAACTTCCGGCCTAACGCTAGTTGTTATGTTATGTTATATCAGTTTATAGTCCCCTCTCTTCCCGATAAGGATTTCCAGAGGGGAGACTCTGATCTACGCCATAACATCTATTTATACAAACGTGTACGAAATGCGTTCGTTACAAGGGGAGGGAGGCAGCCGTATATTTTTCTTGATTTTGTTTTTGTTGTTGTTGGTCTAAGATCGCTCTGTGTACAGACCTTAAATGACCCAAACCAAAAGGGATGGAGGGGGGAGAAAGAGTGAGAGAGAGAGAGTGAGTGAGAGAAAGAGAGAGTGAGAGAGAGAGAGCAGGTTTCATTTATGTTGACTGTTCATCACAGTCAACAAAAAAGAAAAGATAACCATGTGAAATGTGGAAAAATAAGGGGTTGTGGGAAGGTTGCCTAGGGAACATTGCAGAAGTACGACTTGTGTGTGTATGTTGTGTGCGTGCGTGTGCGAGTGTGAGTGTGAGTGCGGGTGTGTGTGCGTGCGTGTTTATGTGTGTGTATGATGTGTGTGTGTGTGTCTTTCTGTGTCTATCTATGTGAGCGTCGTGCTTCTCAATTGTAATACAATTAAGTACAACTTTAAGTCACTCTGATGGTTACAATTTGATGCAACACCAACAAAAATCTTAGAAACTAACTTGCCCTGTTGTATAATTACGTCGTTCTCTGCCTCTCCTAACTTGCCCTGTTGTATAATTACCTCGTTCTCTGCCTCTCCTAACTTGCCCTGTTGTATAATTACCTCGTTCTCTGCCTCTCCTAACTTGCCCTGTTGTATAATTACCTCGTTATCTGCATCTCCTAACTTGCCCTGTTGTATAATTACCTCGTTTTTTGCCTCTCCTAACTTGCCCTGTTGTATAATTACGTTCTTTCTCTGCCTCTTTCTCTGTCTCTGCCTCTCCTAACTTGCCCTGTTGTATAATTACCTCGTTTTTTGCCACTCCTAACTTGCCCTGTTGTATAATTACCTCGTTCTCTGCCTCTCCTAACTTGCCCTGTTGTATAATTACGTTCGTTCTCTGCCTCTCCTAACTTGCCCTGTTGTATAATTACGTCGTTCTCTGCCTCTCCTAACTTGCCCTGTTGTATAATTACATCGTTCTCTGTCTCTCCTAACTTGCCCTGTTGTATAATTACATCGTTCTCTGCCTCTCCTAACTTGCCCTGTTGTATAATTACATCGTTCTCTGCCTCTCCTAACTTGCCCTGTTGTATAATTACATCGTTCTCTATCTCTCCTAACTTGCCCCGTTGGATAATTGCATCGTTCTCTGCCTTTCTTAACTTGCCCTGTGATATAATTACATCGTTCTCTGCCTCTTCTAACATGCCCTGTTGGATAGTTACATCGTTCTCTGCCTCTTATAACGTGCCCTGTTGTATAATTACGTCGTTCTCTTCCTCTTATAACGTGCCCTGTTGTATAATTACGTCGTTCTCTACCTCTTATAACGTGCCCTGTTGTATAATTACGTCATTCTCTGCCTCTTCTAACATGCCCTGTTGTATAATTACGTCTTTCTCTGCCTCTTATAACGTGCCCTGTTGGATAATTACGTCGTTCTCTGCCTCTCATAACGTGCCCTGGTGTATAATTACGTCGTTCTCTGCCTCTTATAGCGTGCCCTGTTGTATAATTACGTCGTTCTCTGCCTCTTATATCGTGCCCTGTTGTATAATTACGTCGTTCTCTGCCTCTCATAACGTGCCCTGTTGTATAATTACGTCTTTCTCTGCCTCTTCTAACATGCCCTGTTGTATAATTACGTCTTTCTCTGCCTCTTATAACGTGCCCTGTTGGATAATTACGTCGTTCTCTGCCTCTCCTAACGTGCCCTGTTGGATAATTACGTCTTTCTCTGCCTCTTCTAACATGCCCTGTTGGATAATTACGTCGTTCTCCACCCAACCCATCACTCAGTCTTCGCTTTTGTTTAAAAAGAAAAAGAAAAAAAAGAAGAAGGTATTATCGTACCGCACGATTCAGTGCTGTATCAACAAGTGATAAACGCGCCGATTTCCTTTACTTAATTGGGCTACAAAAAGTTGAAAAGGGTTGTAGAAATTCTGGTGAATTGCAGCAGCAGGAAACATGAAATCATAATTATTTTTGAACACTCAGTCAATCTTTAATTTAATGTCTGTTCACACATTTAGGGGGTGGCCTCGTGGCGCAATGGATTAGTCGCCGGTTTCCTATGCCGAAAGTCGCGGGTTCGATTCCCGCAAAGGGCGAACGTATGTGACTTAGGTACGAGACTATTGAGGTCACCGAGAGTTTTCTCCGGGCACTCAGGTTTCCTCCCTCCCTTATATAATGGTACTGGACGCAGTCAATATAAAATTTTTAAATATACAAATAAAACAAATAAAAATTCGATTTTCTTTCGTCTTCCAATAGCGATCTCCCTGCCTTTACACCACCCGTTTGAGTGATGTGTATTTGTTGTGTGTATGTGTGAGGGTAGTGCGTGTATTTTGGTACGGATCGCCGCGCTTTGAGCCTGACAGATTTTGGGAAAGGCGCGTATATAGCATCCAGTATTATTATTATTATTATTATTATTATTATTATTATTATTATTATTATTATTATTATTATTATTATTATTATTATTATTTTTGAAATAATACTCACGATGACAGATCAAAGGGATGTGATGTGCGCGATTCCGTGGCGGACTGGGCTTTTTATTTTTAGACGTGTAAATAATTTGTTTGTTAATTTAATAATTTAACAAAATAGTTGTGTGTATATGTATGTGTGTGGGTGCGTGTGTGTGTGTGTGTGTGTGTGTTTGTGTGTGTTTGTTTGTGTGTGGCAGTGCATCGTTTTCGTGTTGAGTACTGTATGACCCACGACGAAATATTTTGGGGTTATGCTTAAAAACATTACAATACATGGCACAAATCAAGTCATGAACTTAGTTACAAAAGGTTTGCGCTGGAAACATTGTTTTGGAATTTCTTTAACTCCTGCAAGCCTACTCTAGCTTGGTGTAGATTACCTAAAATATTCCCCGAATGAAATACCCATGAATTGTACAATCAAACTATAAAAGCAGATAATGGTTCAATGCCTGATGATTTAATGCAGCATTCATATTATGGTTTGCATAATGCTATAACATCTTTATAAAAAAAATATTTGTAACGTTAGAAGTGATTGTGTACATGACTTTTCACGTATCTTAAATACGGAGTGGTTTAAAAATACCTCCCTATCGAAAATCCCGTCCAGCGTTTTGTAAATAGTACAGCGCATGAAACAAAATGTGTGGTGATCCTTAAAAGTAGTAGTAGAATGTAATTGTGGAGCTCTCATTTCAACTGACCATGACGACGGCAGGTCACAAAGGCCCGTCGCCTGATACAGCGTAAGTGAGCTCAGGTTCTGAATTAAAACACAAGACGACATAAGACTAAGCGTCAGGCGAGGGTCATTCAACATATCATATGGGCTGCTTTCGTCAATGCGATGTGAAATCGGAGGCCAGCAGTTCAATTCTACCACTGTAAAAACCGCATTACATTTGGTGTCATACACACGCAGTACTATTTATAAATCGTTTGGAGCAATTTACAATAGGGAGTTAATTATTGAACCACCCGGTAGAGCTGGTCTAAAATAGGCTCAAAGACTCCTAATCCTCATACGCCGTTAAAGTTTAAATGATGGAAATAAAACAAAGCACATATCACAGTATATTTGTTGATTTTATATTAATTTATCTTCAGAAGTGATCGTGAATATTATGACACTGTAAGATAGATCTTATCACACTATAGGTGAACATGTAGGGATTTCTGGAATAAACTCTCGGTGACGTTTAGGCTCGCCTGTTACACTGCGACTTGTATGTAGCAATTACACCGTTACATGTTGATAGCTGGCAATGTTTGAAAGAACGTTGTGCGCGCTGTGGCACTGAGAATATCTTTTTTTTTTCCCCGTAGTCCTTTTTTCCTCATGCTCGCAGCGGGCTATGCAAAAAGGAGAGCTAATATACGGGGGCTAAGTGCACTTGTGTTTGAAGAGGTGCCTTTTGATCTCTCGCCTTTGATTTTTTTTTCGCCCGTCAGCTCCCTCTCTCCCACCCCTCTCCCTCTTCGTACCCACATGCTTCCTTGCAACTCTTCACCTCAACTCCCCAACACAAACACACACACACACACACGCACACTCACACCCACACACACACACACAAGACGATGGCCTCAAGCTTATCACTTCTAGGCCTACTTTGCCTCAGAGTGTTCTGTATGTCATGTCAGTGTGCCTGTATGTCTGTGTGGATGCTTGCTCGTCCGCGTCCCTGCCAAGTGTGTCCGTTCCTGCCAGTGGGTCTTTGTCTTTTTTGTTTCTTATCAGTTTTGTCTCCGTCGTCGTCGTTCGACGTGCTATGATGACTTTCATTTTAGCTGTGAAGTACAGTACTGTATCTGCAGCCGTTAAACTGTCGAAGCGTCACTAACTGCTAATTAGATTATAATTGTACTTATTCGTACTTCGAACTGTAATAGTTGTAATTGTACTGAATGAAACACAGAAACAAGCATATTATTATTATTATTATTACTATTATTATTATTATTATTATTATTATTATTATTATTATTATTATTATTATTATTATGTTGTTGTTGTTGTTGTTGTTATCATCATCATCATTACTAATACTATTTTCATGTTTTGAACGTTTACAGTACTTCGTCGACATGTGGCATTTTGCTCAGTAAGCTGACTGAAATGGTATTTTTGTATACAGGTTTTAAAAAAAAAAACGTAATTCCTTTTTGAAAAGTTCTTATACATTTTTTAAGTAAATGGTACTGCCTGTTTCCTGAACAGTAATGAATAGTGATCCTTATGGTGCTAGAATTTACATGCTCATCTTTTTATTACTCGTCTTCGACAACAGCCCGCAACAACGGCCTGTCGTCTTGCACTGTGAATGCGAGCTCAGCTAAGACAAACATATGCCAGGTAACTGGTCATTGGTGTCTGCTCTCCTCGATAAAAATGACATCAGAGATCGGCCGTTACATTTTATCATCCTTAGGGTCACACGAGGTTTAGATTCCAAGCCAATGCAGTTCAATGTATTTTTTAGAAAAAAGAAGTTGTAAGCAGTCTTCAACAAGGAATACTTTTCAACCATCCTGAAGATTTCAATCATGGAGGTCAGTCATCGCCCCTTTGCATTTTTTAAAATGTTGCTCTCTACGCTACACTTCGCTCCCTTCCTTTCTCTCCATGCCTCCCTCTCTCAAATTTTCCCCCACTCTCTCTCCATTTTCCCTCACTCTCACTGCCTCCCTTCTCTCTACCGTCCTATCTACACGTCGCTTCTCCCTTCTCGACCCTAAACTTAATGATTACATACTTCTCCAGTGATTAGCAGTCGCTTTCGTAAGATCTATGTCTCTGGAACTCCGTAATTATCCTTAACACCCGGGAACACTTTCATTGGGCACGACGAGGTTCTATCTAGTTCCCTTTTTCCCCCCTTTACACGCTCAAGGGCTTATTTGTTGCGTGTAGTGTCAAACTTCAAGGTCCCTTGGCATAGTAACGATGGCAAATTATACATTTTATAATCGCTACTGATGGTAGCTGAGAAAACAGCTGTATAATGCTCTTCTGTATACATCAAACTTCTTACTAAAGAAAGAAAAAAAGAAAGAAAGAATATATAAATCAGAAACAAAATACACAAAAAAAACACCAAGAAAAATATAAAATCTAGACTTTCGGGCTACGCCATTCTTCAGTGATTAACAATAAATAAAACATAAAGAAATCAAATATAAAAATAAAGAAAGAAAGAAGGAAGAAGATGTGGAGGAGTAGAAGGCAGAAAACAGGATCCAATAAATAAAATAAAAACTTCTGAAAAAGCAGCAGCAGCAGCAGCAGAAGAAGAAGAAGAAGAAGAAGAAGAAGAAGAAGAAGGAGGAGGAGGAGGAGGAGGAGGAGGACGAAGAGGAAAAGAGTTGTGCCAAAATGTTTTCAAAAATATTTCTTTAATAAGAACTTGAAATGTGATGTTGTATTATGTTTGTGAAGGAGAAGATAAAGAAGAAGAAGAAGAAGAAGGGAGAAGAAGAGATTTGGAATAAAAATGTTGCGAAGAATTTTCCGTTACATCACAGATACTGGAACTATCCAAAACGCGCCCAGCTTAGCCTAGATAGACTCTTTGACGCTGGGCGCTCTTGAAATCAACATCCAGTTTAGTAAGGGATCCAGTCAGCCTCCAGAGATTTGGTCTCAGACGAACTACCTGAATTTGTGTGAGCCGCACTGCGCATGCTTGAGTTGATTAAGGTGCAGAACAGGGGGGTTCACGAAGTGCGCAGTTAACCCATTGGAGGCGCAAACTCTGAACCCAGTTCACCCCAGTGACACACTAATCGAGCAGTGAGCGCTTTCTTTACACACACAACACTAGGTTAAAAAAAAGGAGGTGGAGGAGAAAAGAGAAGCCGTATGATGGAGGGGGGGGAGAGAGAAAGAGAGAGAGAGAGAGAGAGAGAGAGAGAGAGAGAGAGAGAGAGAGAGAGAGAGAGAGAGAGAGAGAGAGAGAGAGAGAGAGAGAGAGAGAGAGAGAGAGAGAGAGAGAATGGCTTCAAAACTCCTTGTGCACAAAACCTGGCTTTAAATAATAATGCGAAGACAGAAAAGAATAGAAGCCTTTGATTCCGATAAAACCTGCTGTCTTTCCTTATAGCTTCTTCTTCTTCTTCTTCTTCTTCTTCTTCTTCTTCTTCTTCTTCTTCTTCTTCCTTTCTTCTTCTGCCTTAACAGAAACCGGGCGCAAGAAATCCCGGGCAAGGGTTGTTTAAAGGGTTAATTTAATCCTTATTAATAGAGATTAATATCTGTGATCTTGATATTACAAAAAGGTTTCTGAGGTGTTAAGTCATGTTAGTTTTGTAAAGAGGCAATCAGGTTCGTTCGTAAACTATGTTTAAAAAAAATTATTAGGTGCTGATGGTTGACGGTCGTGAAAGAAAACTGCATAGTCTTGTGCGACGGGTTTTTGAAACTCGTGGGATTGATAAAGTAGTGGAAACGGGGAAGGAAAGGAAAAAAGAACGAAAGAAAATAAATAGAAAAACAAATAAAGACACATAAGATGGAAGAAAGGAAGAAATGCAGACAGAAAGGAAGGAAGGTTTTGATTGATTGATTGATTGATTGTTGCTTTAGGTCCAGCGGACTCTTCCGAGCCAAATCAGGACCGGACAACCCCTGATCCGCATAAAAGATCTGCCGAAACAACCCTAATGGGAAAATTGAATGCCCTCCACCGGCCAGTCACTTTACAATAAAGACATCCCACGCAGGGGACGGCTGAGGCTTTACCCCAACTACTCGAACCCCCGGTTACAAAAACAAAATAGAATACAAACATCAGTATAGATTATCAACAAAACACATACATATAAAATGCCTATATTGCTAAATAATACAATCATAGGAAGCCCTAGTGACCACCCGGCAGAAAGCGTCCAACACTCCCAAGCTGATCCAACAGACCTCATACACAAACAAGGAGTCTTGTCCAGGAAGAGTTTTCAAGAAAAAAAGGTAGGTCATTGATCTAGCGAAGAAGAGCAAATGAGAAAGACAGCGACAGTGGAAATTTAAAGCACTAAATTTCCAGAAAGTGGGGATACTATTTATACTGAAACCCCCGGCACTCCAACGGGGGAAACTGTTGCCGCAGTGAATCAGTCTTGCCTATAAAGGAAAGACAGGTTTTCAACTGGGGCTTTCACTTTTCCCTTTATAGGTTAGAACAATCTACAGTGGCAAGATTGCTCATGACCCCAAGGGGTAGGAAGGAAGGGGGAGGAGGAGAAGGAAAATAAAGTAAGATAAAAAATAAATAACGGAAGCAAGAAAGACAGACAGACACAGAAAACAAACAAATAAATAAATAATCACTATCCTCCTCTCACTTCTAATACACACAGCCAACCAACCAATCAAGCAACAAACAAGCAAATACGCCCCTATAGATTGACACCCACACCCACACACATCCCCCCCACACACACACCCATACACCCCCCCCCCCACACACACACACACCAACTACTATTTCCATAAAATTAAAAAAAAACGCATTTCAATTTTAAAGAAAAAAGGCCTTCCGAAATCTTGGGTAGTTTTTAAGTTCACGAGTGGGCATTCCTTACTAGCGGGGCGTTTCATATCAATTTTTTATTTGCAGGTAGCCATGCACACGATAATATGGCGAGGGTAGTCTCCAAATGCTTTGTTGTTTTGTGACGTTCGCGGCTGATTAAGCAAAATGCACTTCTTCTGTATCCCCCCGTCTTCTCTAAAGCGTGCACTATAGAAATGTACCCTTTGAGACCCAGGGCCAGGGATTAAATGTACAGGGCCTTTTATTGTATTCTTTTATGCCAATTTTTTTTCTATGCAGTATACCCACAAAATGTACACTTGATTATATGGGATTAATGCAAAAGGACCTTGTTTTTTGTTCGCGTGCTCTCTGAAGCACACATAGAAATGACACTGATTTCCGCTTCAGAGATTAACGCAATGCGTATTTTGAAACTTGGAGTAGGGTAAGAGAAGATGGAGAATGGAGAGGGAGAGGGGATTCTTTTCGGCAGTTGGCCGTTTACAAGACAAGCAAATAAGCCGTTCTGGTTCGATTAATTTTTTTTAAATGTATGTAAAATTAATTAAAAAATTAATTCACAGGTCTTGACTTTCTGCTATTAATGAATCGGGCCTTTCTATCAGGCGTACGTGAATTTTAATTTTTACTGCCTCAAAATAAATCAAGCATACACACAGATCGACCTGTGACGTTACACAGGGCCCGGCGTGCAGCAAATGGGTGTGTTTTGGCCAGTTTGACTTCGCTTCTGTTTTAATGTTGTGCCTAGTCTAAATCAGTCGTGAAAACGAATTTCTACCCGTTGTATGATAAAGTGTAGGACAATAAGCGCCTGAAGAGGGGAGTGTATACTAATTGACATTTACAATTACGACTTTGCAGTGAAGATGATATTTTCTGGTTAGCTGCTAATGGAAAGAATGCCGCAGGCGCCAGAAAAAAGGAGGAAGATGATGTAGCTTTAACCTTAATGTGTATTATAAGCCTGCAGGGAATTTGAAAGGTTTACAGGCGCCCAAAAAGCGGTGTAACTTTGAACGTTTCCGTGTTAGGAGCCAAGAGGGAATGTTATTTTGCAATGGAAATGTTCCACTCGAGCCCAGAGGGAGTGTAGCTTTGACTTATTCCTTATTATGGGCCTGCAGGGAATGCTTTAAAAAAATGACTAGAACTGCCCCTCATCCCCACCCACCCCCTCCCCACCAAAAAAAAAAAGAAGAGAAAAAGAGCATGCATATATAACGCGGCGCTGTTTTGCATTTTGCATGTCTAATAGGAGATGATCTTTCCAGCTATCCCCTATCTACATCAGTGTGTATTGCCCGAGGGGATAAGCCGTGGATTTGATGATGTGAATCAAGCGTGGGTCCTAGAGGAACTTCTAAAAGGAGGCGATCGCTCTGAGCGGTATACTTTAACATTATTTTTATTTTTATTATTATTGAGGATTTTTATAGCGCACTTATCTCGCCGTACTTGACCAGATTCTAGGCGCTGGCCGATACAGGATCTAACTCAAACCGCCCGAGACGCCCACCCGCAGCCTTTGGGCGCGTGGTCTGCCACCCGGACAACTGAGCACTATCCTGGCCAGCCAGGGATGGGGGAGAAGGACCAATTGCATGCTGGGTGTGTTCTTGTTACCGGCACTCACCCCTCTAGGACATCAGCGTCAGGATCTTTTAAGTCCGTTATGATGGAATGTATGCGACACACAGACTAGACCTCGGTTTATACTCTTATCCGAAGGAGTAGGAAACGGGAGTAAAGTGTCTTTCCCAGGGACACAACACAAAGGCCTGGACAGAGCTCGAACCTGGGACTTTCAGATCCGCAAGCCAAAGCACTACCATTAGACCACCGTGCCTCCTGAGAGCGTGGATGTGTTTCCACACCTTGGTGTTTCCATTGCTCTAACTAATAAGTACCCCCGGCTATGTGTTCCTGTAGCCCTATGTTCCCAACATGGATTGGCTCTGTAAGCGGATTAAGTAATGCTGGACGCTCTATATAGCTAGTGGTTTATGCGTGGCCTATGCTAGCAACATTCCATGTTAAGCAACATCGGGAGGGGTTAGTACTTGGATGGGTGATATGCATGCTTGGAAAGCCACCACCAAACGACACAACAAGATTGAAAGAAGCGCACGACGCAACCTGGTCCACCCCCGCTGTGAATCTGTTTAGAACCGGGGATGGTAGAGATGGAGAGGAGGTAGGCACTGCCCTCATTAAGCTCACCAAGAGAAACAGGGGATTCCAAACGCTTCCCTACACAATGACCGAAAGATTACGAAGGACAGTTTTACTTTTACCTTTAACTTTCTATTTAACACAGAGAACTTGCGTTGTAGGGCTCGAACTGGTACCCTGTCTGTGAAACGATTCTATACCATTAAGGGCTGCCATCATAAAACTCTACATATATCCTCTTGGGAAATGGTTTTCCTTAGAATTTTCTTGTTTACAGTTTTATATATACTTCTTTAAACGTTTTTAAAAAAGAATTTCGGAGATTTTTTTGAAACATTTTCAGAGATTCTCTCTTCCCACCCCCCACCCCCTCTCCTCTCTCTCTCTCTCTCTCTCTCTCTCTCTCTGTATACAAATTCATCTGTAGGCGTAAGCCATATCAAGCATAGGGTTCCTCAAGGATCTGGTATAGGTCCTGTTTTACTTATTATATTAACGACTTACCTTTACATCTCTCAAGTAATTCTGTTGAGTGTCATATGTTAGCCGATGATACAAACTTACACAATCAGGGCAGCAACATAGGTGAAATTCAGCAATCTTCACAGTGTTGCTCATTAGTGCAGTCACTGAATCCGGCTAAATTAAAAGCTATGTTAATTACAACTAGACAAAAGCATCAACGTGCTCCGCTTTCTCTTGATGTAGTAGTGAATGGAAAAAATATCAAACAGGTTGAAAGTCATAAATCTTTAGGCGTAATCATAACAAACTCAGTTGGCATTCACAAATTGAAAGTTTTTTGTAAAACTCTCTCAACAATTATTAACAATTAAAAAATTATTTTTGTTGTCAAAGCTTCAATGTATCATAACTGCAGATGCTAAAAAGCAACTTTTTAATAATGCTCATACCTCACATTGATTATGCATCAACAGTAAGGGACGGCTACAGTGATGCTTTGTTTAAAAACAATAAATTCTATTTACCGCAAACTAAAAATAGCTGGCAGGCTCCCACTTCCTGTCCTATTCCACAACTCGAAAGTCGTTGGGGCACCACAGATGTTCGTTTAACCAGCGTTCTCCATCTGTCTCTGTCCTCAGCAACCCTCATGGCTTCGCTCAGTGTCAAGCCAGTCCACTCTCGAATGTTGTCCTCCCACCTTTTTTTTTCTCCCTCTTCTTCTGCCTCCTTGCATCGTGCCTTGCAGGACGGTCTTTGCCAGGCCTGGTGCTCTAGTGACGTGGCCAAACCATCTGAGTTTCCGTTTTTTCACCATTGTGAGCATGTTATCATGGCTTGTGTGATAGTCTGTCGGACTTCGTCGTTGGTGTTGTGATGGTATACGAAATGCACAGAAGTCTTCTGCGACACCTCATCTCCATGCTTTGTATTCTTCGTTGTAGGTATGCTGTGATTGTCTATGTTTCACAAACGTATAGGAAGATGGAAATGACAAGGGAGCGCAGCAGCCTTACCTAGCTTGGAGTGGGGATTGATGATCCTGTCTTTCCAAATGGGCTTCAACTTTGTCAGAGCAGCAGTTGTTTGTGCGATCCTTGAGGTTTTCCTGTCGAGACCCATTGTTTGATACAAAGGCTCCTAAATATTTGAAGCTATGCACCGTGTTCAGGGACTGGCCTTGGACTTTGAAGTACGTGTTGATGCCATTGGTGTTGTTGTCATCATTTTGGTCTTATCTGCACTTAGTTCCATTCCAAAGGCTTTGGAGGTGGTATCAAGCCTTTGTACCAGCTGTTCAAGTTCTTGTTCTTCTTCACCAATCTATTAATGTCATCTGCAAAACGGAGGTTGGAGATGTGCCTTTGTGATCTGCAAGGGCATCTGACATGATGCGCTCCAGGAAGAAGTTGAAGAGTGTTGGAGAGAGTAAGCATCCTTGACGCACCCCGATTGTTGTTCTGAACCAGTTCCCGACGGTGCTGTTGTGGAGGACTCCACTGGTAGCCTTGTCATACAGGCTTTTGATGACTTCAATAATGTTAGGGCAAATGTTGTACACTCTCATGGTTGCCCACAGACCACCTACAATGTACAATCAACTTTCAAAGTAAACCTTAAGCAATACAATCATGTTAAAGCTCTAGACAATGTACATTTTGTTACCAGTGTACTTGCTGTTTTCTGACACATTATAATGCACAATTGATCATTACTTCTATGTAGCACATGCTATGTCTAATCACTCTGCTTGGATTGCACGCTCATTTGTTTTCCACTGAGTTTTATTGCCTTGATAATGATGCTTATCACATTATGTATATCCTATGTGTTATATTTGAGCGGTGTGCCTAATTTATGTAATTCTTATCATTGGTTTTAAATCTACATTGCATACTTCTATAATTGTATGTAAGTGTGAAAGTGCGCGTGCATGCGTGTGTGCAAAGGACATTTTGTTAGCATGAGCCCATGGCTTAAAATCTTAATCCTTCATTTAAATAAAATGTTGAGACTCACTCAGACTCAAACTCTCTCTCTCTCTCTCTCTCTATCTCTCTCTCTCTCTCTCTCTCTCTCTTTCTCCCCCACCCCTCCCCGTACGTAGTTTTTAGTTTATACACCAACACATAGCCCGCTTGTATTCACCATGTAATTCCTTTCATCTACGGAAACTCTATATTCCGTTTTCTTTTCATCTACGGAAATATTGCATTTCCTGTAATTTCGACACAAACTGTCTGATGTTTGACAGTATATGGACTGTGCTACTCAAAGATATGAAATTCGGCATTCTCTTTGAACAGGCTATGTCTGATCTACGGAAATTTTATATTTCCTGCAACATGGCGTCTCGTGCAGTTTGAGTTAGATCTGTTAGATCCTGTATCTGTCAGATCTGTTAGATCCTGTATCTGTTAGATCCTGTATCTGTCCGCGCCTTGAGCAGCTCTTGAGCTGAAAAGAAAACCCGCTATGTAACTTGTAAGAACAATGTAATAAAATAAATACTATTTTAAACGAGATTGGTTTATCTATTTTATTCTTTCACTGTAGAATTTCGATTTATCTGCAGTACTGTTGGAGATGTATAGTAGATACTGTTGGGGATTCTGCAATTACAGCTGAAGATGTATGTAGTAGTAGTAGTAGTAGTAGTAGTAGTAGTAGTAGTAGTAGTAGTAGTAGTAGTAGTAGTAGTAGCAGTAGTAGTGGTAGTAGTAGTAGTAATAGTAGTCGTAGTAGTCTTAGTAGTAGTAGTCTTAGTAGTAGTAGTAGTAGTAGTAGTAGTAGTAGTAGTAGTAGTAGTGGTGCTGCTGCTGCTAGTAGTAGTTAGAAATATTAAATAAGAACAAATAATTAAAATAAGCACAAATAATTTTTGCAAAGGCTACACAGTGAAACATTAAATGATGGCAACATTAGCGATGAAGAAAATAGACTTGTTGATGCAGACAGCCAGATCCCGGGGCCCTGTGGCTTATTTAGTGTTCCATCTTTATGTAACTTATTATTAGTTAGGTCTACCTGGCTCAAGGCAATCGATTATATAATTATGCTATTCAGTGATTTGAATCAAATGCTATATTCCCTTTAACAGACTATGTCTGATGTGCGGACAGTTTCCTTTAAACTTCACAAAATGAGTTTGATGTATAACAATATGTACATTGTGTATTTGGTCATATGCAATACTGTTGAAGTATTCTCTTTGTTTGATCTAGGGAAACGTTCGATGTCCGTTTATATTCAAACACAATTTGTTTGATCCACAGGCGCTTGTAGCTGGACAAGCAAGCGACTATTTACACGAGAGTGCCTATTCCTGTGACGCGCCTCCATTCTCTTTGATATGTATTATAGATCCAAACAAAAAGGAGACGCGTCACAGGCATAGGCCCCCGCGTTTAAAATCGCTCGCGTTTCCAGATACAAGTGCCTGTGGTTTGATCTATAACACTGGTTGCTTGTAGCACTTGATATAGTCTGATGAAATGCTATAGAATGTAAACGGTTGTATTTACCATTATATAATGTATGTGTAGTGGTATAGAAATACTGAAATTGTGTAATGCGTGATAAAAGCATTGATTGTGCGAAATAATATCATGCATTGTCTTTATCTGTCCGTTTGTCTGTGCGCCTGTTGTTGTACGTCTGACTTCCTCTTACATCATTTTCCTACACATGCTCCACTTCTTTGTCTGTCTGTCGGTCTGTCTCTGTCTGTCTGTCTCTCTATCTCTCTCTCTCCTTCTTCTAATTAATCTTAAATCGTAATCCGTAATAGAATTTAAAAATAAAAAAGGTTTATCTCGCGCATACACCGCACCTGTCTGTCTGTCTGTCTCTGTGGTTTGTCTGTTTGTCTGTCGCTGTCTTTCTCTCCGCTAGAACAATGTTCGTGCTTCCATTATATCTCTATGTATACCTATCCACCAACATCTATTCTAATAATTATACAAAATGTGTACAACCTTAGCGGTTGCTGTATCTCTGATATTCTTTATCATTTCTTCTCCTTTCTCACCACCCATAGGTGTGTATCGTGGACATTAACACAGCTCTTTAGTCTTTCTTCCTTCCTGCCTGCTTGCTGAGGCCGCTTCCCTACGTCTGTCGCTCCTCTCTTCCCTAAGTTTTTACGAGCAAGACTCGGCGTTGCTTTGATGTGCGATGTTGAACATTGATGCTCGGGTATATATGGAACTCGGAAAGCGTCAGATGCGCGTGGAATTGCACGCGTAAATGCAGACGCAACTGCACGCCCATCTAGTAGCTGATTGGTCGAACACTGTCACGCCAAACGGCGCAAACGCAAATGCACACGCAAATGCACACGCATTTACATACGTGTCACATTAAAACTAGGAATTGCAAATGTCCGGAAATATGTTCTATGTACCAGAATAATGTAATGTAAATTGACAACTAATTTCCAATTTAACCCTCGCCACCCACGACCTCTCCTACCTTCAACTCCCCCTCCCCTCCCCCATTTTTTATCCCCCGACTTAAATGTTATTAAAATTTACTTTGGTTTACCTGTAAATAATATGAGAATTATATTCCATCGCGCGCACAACGGTCTTCAGTATGGTCACAGAACAAAGCTTACGATAGCTACACGCGTTTTCTGATTCTTTTTTCCGCTGCATGTTTGTAATTCTCCTTCATTAACATCCGGCGTGCAGTTTGGCGTGCATAAGTTTTTACCAATCAGCTACTAAATGCGTGTGCATTTGCGCTTGCGCAGCCTGGCCTGTAAGTATGTGATCAATCAGCTACTAGATGGAAGTGCAATTGCGTGTCCATTTTCGCGCGCAATTGCACGCGCATTTGACGCTTTCCGCGTTCCATAAGTGTAATGACGTGAACCACTGAAAGCTTTAGGGGTACCCCCTTTACTCTACACGCGCGCGCTCACACATACACACACACGCACACACAAACAAACACTCTCTCTCTCTCTCTCTCTCTCTCTCTCTCTCTCTCTCTCTCTCTCTCTCTCTCTCTCTCTCTCTCTCATTTCTGAAGTCGGTCTAATGAACTCAAGTTAAATAAACTTTATACCCTGTATAAATTGAGATTTTTTTTTTTAATAGGTGAAGGGGCAAGACATCCTTTTTCTCTTTCTCTCTCTCTTCCTCGCCCTGGCTCTTAGTTTACAGTTTGGTGCGAGCTTGTTTTTGTGTGTGTGTGTGTGTGTGTGTTTTTGTTATGTTTGTGTAATTTCGAAATAATTATCCTTATGTGTGAGACATTGATGAAAGAATTGCCTCCCTCCCCCTGTTCCTCGCTATGCACATGGGTCCAAGACCGTGAAATGCATTAAATCCTCTCCGTCTCTCTCTATGTCCCTACCCTCCCCCCCCCTTCTCCCTCTCTCTGTCTGTTTCTTTTTCTGTTTCTGTCTGTCTGTCTCCCTGTCCTCTCTCTCTCTCTCTCTCTCTCTCTCTCTCTCTCTCTCTCTCTCTCTCTCTCTCTCTCTCTATCTCTCTCTCTCTGCTACTTACAGGCAAAATACCTCTGTATCTGTCTCTTTCTGTCTGTCTATGTCAGTCTGTCTGTCTGTCTCTTCTCTCTTTTTTTTTGTGTGGCAATGAGCAGGTTCGGAGTAAAACACGCTATTAAGAAACGTCGGCGTATGTATGGCTTTGATGGGGCGAGCGGAGAATAACAAACACATGTTTAAAGGCAGGCGGGCGTCGTACGAAGAAGCCCAGATTATCCAGTGTGCACCACACGATAAAACGATCTTGTGATGTTTGTTTACATTAGCCTAGCTGATACTCTGACTGATTATCAAAATAACAACCAACATTAAAAAACAACAACTTCGGGCGTTAGTTTGAAGCTCACAGTCAGTATCAAGCTGTGCATTCAGCGATGAGATGAACTTGCTCTGAGAGTTGCTCAAGGTGCTGGATTCCCAGCTTCCATCCTCGGACAAAATATAGTCCGCTGAATTCAAGATCGAATATGTGTGGATCTACACTCATTTTTACACAAGACCTGGAGCCATGAACCACTGTCACATTTTATTCAGGCCGCATTAATGAAAAAACAAACAAACGACAACCATCTGTTTTCAGGGAGGCTTGGATACTGTGTATAGTGTTGACCCTCATCATTCGAGAGTTCGCGCCGTAGGTATCAATTTATTAAAACTCATATTCTGCTCGCTACGGCTGTAAAAGATTAACTTGCTTGCCTCTATGGATCCCGGAAATTTAACCAGCGAGAAGTTCATATCGCGTACATCAAAAGTAACAACAACAACAGCAGCAGCAGCAGCAGCAACAACAACAACAACAACCTGTTGAATACATACACATATGGCTGGATATCGCTACAACTCAGCTGGGGACAGGAAATAAGGAAATGTTGAATTAAGATATTTATGTTATGTGTGAGGCCACACTGACCCACTATGATAAAGCTGTGTGATATTCACAACTTTCCGGCACCTCTCATAAAAACTCGTGGGTATCGCCATTATAAATTAAAACGAGGTTATATGAAACCAAGTTCCGGTTTGGCTTGTTTTGCTTTTATCAAAGCTTGATGCGTGACTTTTAAATATGGCAAATTGCCGAATACGACGATTGTTAGAGCCAGAAAACGAGTGGGATAAGTATAAAAACGGTGGAGGAAGTACATGCTCAGTGAAAGGATGCAAAAAACAATCGTAGAGGCCTGTATTTGTGGCGATTTCGGAGGTGCGTCGATCATCGACAGAAAGTGAAACAAGACCTGAAGACTCTTGTAGTTTTTCATAGCTTCGCCGTCGCAACCTTCACAAAACACGAAGTAACTGACTATGTTACGCGAGCGTTGTGGCCAAGTGGGCTAAGGAGGGACTAACTTGCCTTGTTCACAAGCCATAAACCTATGGCGCCTGACAGGTGTGGGTTCGAGCCAGCATCTGGGCGTTATGTTTTTCCGAATATTTTTCAAAAATTCACAAATAATGTTAGGTAGGTAGGGTTTAGGCGCGCCACTGGCGATAGAAAGGGATAATAAACTGCAGCAAAAAAAAAATAAAAATATGTGAGGGTACGATACAGGTGGCCAGTGACACATGTTATTATTCTTGAATATTTGGAAATAACTCACTAAAACACGCGGAAAAAAACACCGGAAGTATTTTTCATAGAGGGGATTCCCGTTGGTGCATAGGATAGCAGAAAAGTGTGAATATTCCCACCGCAAATCCACACCCCCCCCCCTACCCCCCTACCCCACTCAAACACCTCAACTTCACCTCTTTCCTCTTGTTGGTCTGCCCGTTTCTGCCTCTGTTAATTTGTAATGAGTGTGCACATAAACCCATGTCACCCCTCCACCCACCCCTCCAATGCAGTACTTAATATATTTAATAATTATAATTATCTGCCATTCTCCAAATGTCTCTTTTATAGTGCTTGAGTATCGGTTAATATTGCATAGTTCCACTTCTTTTTTTTCGCCTCGTGGTCTGTTTGAGGCGGATGGTTGACATGTTACGATTTTTATTATATTATAATTAATTTTCTTTATTAGAACCTTGGGTCCGTAAAAAGACACTTCTACGGATGCATGCCCCCAAAACACACACTCGCGCACGCACACACACATACACATTCACACACCTACATAGATACCTATTCCACGCACACCCATTGAGAGAGAGGGAGAGAGAGAGAGAGAGAGAGAGAGAGAGAGAGAGATGGGTGAAGACTAGCGGAAGCTTGCTATGAAATCTGGGATCAGAGGGAAGGACGGTGAATGAGGAGGCATGTCGTGTGAGTGGAGAGAAAAGAAATGCAAGAGAAAGTTGGAGGAGGGTGGGGTTGGGGAGTGGGGTAACGGTGAGGGCGGGCAGGAGGGAAGGGAGGGTCTATAATAATAATATAGTTCACAATGCAGACAACGTAGGCTACTAATATAATATTTTTAAACATAAGGCATGCAATCGCCTGTTTCGTTGTTTGTAAGAACGCCGCCAGTCAGACGCCCAACAGATTTGAACCCGATTTAGCCCACCAGGGTCTGATGACAGATGACTGATGATGAAAGTAAGTTGGAGACGATGTGGAATGTGGGACCTAGATAATATTTTGTGGTGAAAGAGGGGGTGGGGATGGTATAGAGACTCAGGTTACTATTATTTAGGGCAATGTGTTGCACTTCGTAGTATACTGTGTAAACCTGCAACTTAAAGGCTTAACAAGGAAGGGGAGAGTTTATACTGGAGGTTTGTGGTGGTAATTGACATTGAACTCCTTTTGGACAGTTCATTGGCATGGCACCAAGACACACACGACAAAGTATATTTCTTTCTTTCTTTTACTTTCTTCTTTTTCTTCGTATTTATTCTTTTTCTTTCTTTCTTTCTTTCTTTCTTTCTTTCTTTCTTTCTTTCTTTCTTTCTTTCTTTCTTCCCTCGTCCTTCTTCTCCTCCTTCTTCTTGTCCTTGTTCTTCTCGTTGTTCTCGTTCTCATTCTTCTCATTGTAGTAGTAGAAGTAGTAGTAGTAGTAGTAGTAGTAGTAGTAGTAGTAGTAGTAGTAGTAGTAGTAGTAGTAGTAGTAGTAGTAGTAGTAGTAGTAGTAGCAGCTGTTGCTGCTATTGCTGCTGGTCTTCTTCTTCTTCTTCTGTTTGACTGTAGTCTTTTTTTATTTCTTTAATTCCTTCCTTTTTTCTTTCCGTCTTTCTTTCTATCTTTCTGTCTTCCTTAATTTTTAATTTCTTTCCCTCTGTCTGTCTTCCTTCCATTCGTCCGTCCTTCTTCCTTACTTCTTCTTCTTCTTTTTCTTCTTCTATCTGTCCGTCCTTCTTCATTCCTTCCTCCTCCTCCTCCTCCTCCTCCTCCTCATCCTCCTCCTTCTTCTTCTTCTTCTTCTTCTTCTTCTTCTTCTTCTTCTTCTTCTTCTTCTTCTTCTTCTTCTTCTTCTTCTTCTTCTTCTTCTTCTTTCTTTCTTTCTTTCTTTCTGTTTTTCCGTATTTTTTAATTCTTCCTTTCTTTCCTCCTATCTTTCTGTATGTTTTCTTCTTCTTCTACTTCTTCTTCTTCTTCTTCTTCTTCTTCTTCTTCTTCTTCTTCTTCTTCTTCTTCTTCTTCTTCTCGATTACGTGAAAATCATAATATTTGTAGGAATGCATTTATCCAGCAGCTGCATTTTGAGGAGGGATTTGGAGTGTAAGAGGAATTACTCTAGTGACGTTGCATTTTAAATAAAACGTACAATGTCTACAATTTGCACACGCTATTATTGTCAAAACAAGAAAACCGACCAGCGCTCTTGACCGCGTGTGACTTTACATAGACCTCTATTCCTTGCTGCCTTAAGAAGAAAGCAAAATCCTTTTTTTTAGCCGCCGACGACGAGGGCAAACAGCAGTATTAAGAACTGACCTTGGTGGAGACTCCTCCGTGTTTGACCACAAATCAGCCTGGCTAGCTTCTGTTGTGTGCAGAGAGGTGGTCAGTCTAGGCCACACCAAGTGCGCGGGAATATGAGCTACTGTATGTTATGAGGCCTATTACTGCGTTGTGTTACAGAAAGTATTTCAACGTAGGTACAGTACAGTATAATACTAAAATATTTGAATTCTAGCAGTTTTCTGTTTTAATCCATTGAAAATATTAGAGCTTTATAGAATTTTTTAATTATAGTTGGTTTGCGTGTGCAACTATGTTTGTAAAGTTAGAGCACATTTCTACGTTTTTCTGCGTTCTGTCAAAAAGTTTGGAAACTAGTTAGACTACGTTAATGAAAAAGAATATTAATAAGAGTTATTGTTGTGGTACTGATGGTCAATGTTGATTGTGCTGCTGTTGCTGCTACTGCTGCTGATGCTGCTGCTGATGATGATGATGATGATGACGATGAGGAAGAGGAGGTAGAGGACGACGACGACGGCGACAATGCACTGAAATTTGTGATACTCTTATAGGTCTTGGCATGAGCATTGTTTGAAGTTAGGTACAAGAGAACAGAGATCGAACAGAGAGTCATCGGAAGCAGAGACTGGTACAGTCGGGGACAGCGATGATCTTGAAGGAGTTTGCGCGGAGGGGATGGGAGTGGGTGGGTGGGTGGTTAATGCGGAGGAAGAGTGTAAAGAAAGGGAAATGAAGAAGGAAGTCCTGAGGAAACGAACCTTAATGCTGGTGTACACATTAGTTGATTTACTTTCTCTTTGCTTCACGGACAAGGAGGGATTGAAAGAGGACGAGGGGCTTTTTTTTCTCCCTGAAGTGTCCTCAGAATCTAGTTTGTTAGGCATTTTAGGAAGGAAATATGGGATTTCAAGGTATGAGCGTTGTAGTTACTCCCTTATTGGTAGCATTCATCTGGCACACCGATGACCCAGGCCCCCCAAAAAATCAACTTTTCTTTGTTTCTGGATGTTCAGTGTCGACGTAAGTCGTTACTTCTTTCTCCCTAGGATCCCTGGGATCCCTGGGATCTCCGTCTGCCATATCGCCAATGGTGGGTGTAGACGTTAAACTTCAATGTTCATTCCCTTCATGCATTCTTTTGAAAAGAAGGAACGAAAAAGAAAAAGGATGGAACGAAGAAATTAGTTTTTTTGGGGGGGTGGTTTGTTATAGTTTTTGCCTAATCTTATTTTTCTTTCCGGTGGGGCAAATACTCATAGTGAATTTCAAAAAGGATCTGATGCTTGGAACCCTTTAAGTTAAAAGACTGGTATAAAGGTCGCGGAAGATGCTTAGTGCATCTGGCCTGTCTATTCGTGCCTCGTAAGACGTGATGAGTGTGTGCGCGAAGCTAAGCAAACTGCCTTTCTTTTTTTCCTTTTTTTTAAAGTCGCACTTTCTTCCTCCCTTAAAGCCAGGGACCCACATAAGCTTCAAACAGCAGTCGTTTCGTGCGAGCAAACGGCCAAACCTGGCTAAATCCACCCCGTAAAGACGAACCGGAATGCCTCTGTACCCGTTTCAACTCGCGTAAGACTCCGTCCCTAACCCACCCCGGCGAGCTGCCTTTATTCATTCTTCATTAGATAAGTGACCCAAGTGAAGTCAGATTCTTCTTCTTCTTCTTGTTCTTCTTCTTGTTCCTCTTGTTGTTGTTGTTGTTGTTGTTGTTGTTGTTGTTGTTGTTGTTGTTGTTCTTCTTCTTCTTCTTCTTCTTCTTCTTCTTCTTCTTCTTCTTCTTCTTCTTCTTCTTCTTCTTCTTCTTCTTCTTCTTCTTCTTCTTTCAAACTAGAACTGATTTTGTTGAATTTGATTTTGATCTTTTTGGAGTAAAGTGTGTTAAATTATGGGCATTACAAACTTAAAGCCCATTCGACGTTTTGCGGTTATAACCATTGGACATTTTAAAATAATGGTCATTTAAAAATTGACAGGGGCTCTGCGTTACTTTTGGTGTAGAATCCTTTAGAGCTATACTTAATGCCCGTCACCCCTGCCAGAGTATGGACCGCCAACAACAGTTCTCCACAGTCCTCTGTCCTGTGCCATTCTTTCTAACTGACTCCAGGTGTAGCCCATCTTGGCGGTGTCGGCCTCGAGGTCGCGTCGCAGGTGTTCCTTGGACGGCCTCTCTTTCGCTTTCCATGGGGGGTTCCACTTCAGCGCCTGCCGGGTGATGTTCGTCGCTGGTTTGCGTAGGGTATCCAGCCCCATCTCTTTTTCCCGATTTCATCTTCAACAGGGAGTTGGCGGGTCCTTTCCCAAAGGTTGGCGTTGCTGATGGTGTCGGGCCAGCGAATCTGGAGAATCCTTCTGAGGCAACTGTTGATGAAGGACTAGACTTTTTTGATGGTGGTCTTAGTTGTCCTCCATGTCTCTGCTCCATACAGTAAGACTGACTTCACATTGGAGTTGAATATTTAGAGCTATAGCCGTTTAAAAAATTTGAAAAGGTTAAAAGCGATCGGTTGTCAGAATTGGCCACTAGCAAAATAAGAGGTTAAAGCATTAAATTACAGAAACAGGAAACATAATGATAGAAGTGTTTGTAAGCTTACTTTTGAAGTTAAAAAAACCCAAACAAACCACACACTGTGTGCCGTGGAGGTTAGATCTGAAAGGATGACTAATTTAAAACAAAGTCTGTGGTTTTTTTTAAAGGCTAGACTGGCACTAAATGGCAAACTGAAAATGTCAGTTCTCTCTCATGATTCTTTAAAGTAATTCTTTACGAAATTGCCGTAGCGCCAATTGTGGGTGTATACTTTAAACTTCCGAGTTCGTTCATCTGTCGTCTTCTCCTCCACAAAATGCAAAAAAAAGATATCATAACACTTCAGTAATCAGTTTTCCCCATGTATTTGAAATAATAGAGTGTAGATTGATGTTTCACTTAGTTCTGTGATGCGGTCGATGGCCCTTTTCCGCCGTTCCTTCTCCCCTAACCGCACCTCCTGAGAAAGGATTGTTTAATTATGTAATTCATCGATTACCCATCTTGCTTACAGGATGATAGGCTGTCGAGTGTGCGGTCGGTGGGACAGTGTGTTATGCTATACCGCATTACATGCAATGTGTGGTAAATTGGATTCAGTTGGTTGGATCCTTCTCTATTTGCGAAGGTGTGTAGCTAATTTTTGTTCGCTCTTGGGATGAAAGTCCCTTATATGCTCTATGTGTCCAGGGACTTTTAATCTAACTGAACGAAAAAATGAAAAAAAAAACCACCAAACACCGCTTGCGCAGTTCAGTCATGTATCGGATTTTATTTTCTGGAAGTTGCGCTTTTTTTTTCAAATTAATATACATGTGCATGAAGAACATGGGTCGCCGATGCAAATGGAGAAACGGTCACAGTGCACCTTTTTGTAAGGCACTGAATGATTGTTCACACTTCATTTGTTTAATCCTGGCTCAGAGCTCTGCAATGGCATGATTTTCACAAAAGACGCACTGATGAGCTCAGTCACCTCGCTGGATTTTGGTGCAAGTCAAGTATGTTACGCAGAAAATTACATAGCATTGCTTGTTTTTATATGAGAATAGGGTGGGATGTTGGGATATGGTAGTGGTGGTGACTGCTCGTTTGCGTGGCTCGTTGTCAGTGAACTCTTTTTTTTTTAAATTTTAAACGGCTATAGCTCGTTGTCAGTTTGTATTGTACATCGTTTTACCTGTGTGCCCGTACACACACTCCTCTTTCAAAGTCTTGTATTGCTCTTGTTTTCTCTCCTCCTTCCTCCTTATCCTCCATTTTCTTCTTCCTCCTCCTTCTTCTTCTTCCTTCTCCTCTTCATCCTCTTTCTCTTTCTTCACCCGATACACATTGGTCGAAGGCTACTAGAACCATGCTGTAGTAGTCGCCTCAACAGGCCATAAAGCATGCTCTCATGCTTCAGAGCACTGCTTTCCATACTCTTCAAGCCCTAGGAGCATTGACCAATCAACTCATGAAAATAGAAAATGTAAGTTTCGTCTCCTCTAAGAACGAATTAGGTCAAGGGGGACGAATTAGGTCAAACTGTATTTGTTTCTAGGTCAACTGTCTTTTACGAACCGTTTGAGAATGTTTTTGAACCGTTTGTTGACGACGGATAGTGTCCTCACTTGGTTTCATACAATTTAAGAATCCAAGAGGGCAAATGGGTTTTTGAGACTGAAAAAGCGGAATGTTGTAGAGAAACATTCTGTATTATATTTACAGTGAAATTGCGCTTTTTCCGTGACTATAGAGCTTGAAGAGTATAGGAAGCAGTGCTCTGAAGCAGGAGAGCATGCTTTTATTGCTTCTTGAGTCGACTATTAATGCATGCTTCTGGTAGCCTTCGACCAATGTGTACCGGGTGCTTTCTTCTTCTTCTTCTTCTTCTTCTTCTTCTTCTTCTTCTTCTTCTTCTTCTTCTTCTTCTTCTTCTTCTTCTTCTCTGTGTTTGTCGCTATATGTCTCATCCTACTTCTTTCTGTCTATCCCTTCCACTTTGGGGAATAACTATCCTGAAGATCTGCGCACTCCAACATCTAAAGTTACATCATTTCGAACACGTCTCTTAAAACAGGTGAACAATTAAATACACATTAATTGTTGTTGATCAGTATTTTAACAACATTAATTCGACTTGTTTAAAAAAAAAGATTGTATCTAATTATTGCCTTGTTTATTTGTTATTGTCCCATGGTGTTAATGTTTTAACATTAATATGTTGGATTTAATAGTTATTGATTCAAGCCCCAAGGGTGGTAAAAAAGCGCAACCAGCGCTTACTCTTTTACCCTGGCAAAATAAAATTTTCTCTCTTTCTTAACCCCCTCTCTCTCTCTCTCTCTCTCTCTCTCTATCTCTCTCTCTCTCTCTCTTTGCTCTCTCTGCATGAGTATGATATCAGACCGGATTCTCTCTTCACGAGTGTCTCTTCGTCGTCTCCTCTATACCTCCCTCCCACACTCACCCGCACGCCTTCTTTCCTCCTTAACCCCTTTCTCTCCCGTCCTGTGCATGAGTGTGATCTCTTTTGAAATGAAAGATTTATCTTTTCCGCCGCTGGCAGTGTGCAGCAGTCATGTTTTGCCGGCGACAGCTCCCTCCACATAGCTTTGATCTCTGTCACCCATGCCGAGTGTCTGCATTCCATCAGGCTAGTAGGTTAGCTTCAGGCGCGCACCTTTGACGTCTCAGATACTCCTGTGTGACCCACCGTACCACACACACACACGCACACGCACCCACCCACCCACACACACACACACACTCTCTCTCTCTCTCTCTCTCTCTCTCTCTCTCTCTCTCTCTCCACAGCGCCTCTAGCTAGTGGCCGCAAAATCCCTTTATGCACCTCTTATCTCCCCTGCTGGCTGTCAAGCTGAGTTGACGCCCTTTGATCTGTCCTGTGCCTGCTGCAATAGACTACAGACACCCACAGACTACCATGTATTATTGATACGGACTAGATTACTAGCTCTGTGAGAGATGGGTTGCTAGAGCAGTCGTGTGGTGGGGACGAGGGTAGAGGGAGGGAGAGAGGAAGAGAGTGTAGAGGGAGAATAGAGGCCCATGTGACACAGAAAGAAGACAGTGGCATGTTATTAATACATGTATTGATATCGAATCAAGTCAAGAAACCTTTATTCACAAAACGAATGCAGCCAAAATTTGGCTTGTCGTTTATAATGTACAAATTAACCACACGCACACACTCGCAAACCAACACGCACACATACACACAACTGGCAGGCTCACAGTTAAACAAAGAATATACCTATAACTACACAACAGCAGTGCCAACTACATTAAACATCCGAGTGGGTGGGTGTGCGTGGCGCGGAGAGAAAGAAAGAAAGAAAGAAAGAAAGAGAAAGAGAAAGAGAGAGAGAGAGAGAGAGAGAGAGAGAGAGAGAGAGAGAGAGAGAGAGAGAGAGAGAGAGAGAGAGATTTTTGTTTTGAAGTATCGCGGAGAAGGTTTTTTAAACGGACAGAGAGAGAGAGAGAGAGAGAGAGAGAGAGAGAGAGAGAGAGAGAGAGAGAGAAGAGAGAGAGAGACATACACACACGCTCTCTCTCTCTCTCTCTCTCTCTCTCTCTGGCCGTTTAAAAAGCTTTCTACGCGATACTTCAAAACAAAATAAATCTACAAGATTATTGTTGTCAGTGGACCATGAGAGACCCAGCTGTCGATACCGAACACAAAATAGGTTAGAACACACATTGATACTTGTCCTACATGTCCACTTTATCATACCATATCCAGCTTAGTATCCAGTTGCATAATGGAAGCGGAATAAAAGCGGAACGACGCTGAAACGGCAGGGATGAACTGGGCTTTGGCGTATATTACCTATGGATAAAAATAAATCTTTTGTTTCTTGGGAAAAGATTTGCGGCTTCTCTACCGTTTCACCACCGTCCTTCTGCTGCTTTTCTGTTCCATTTCTTTTCCACTCCATTCGTTTTCTTGGTAGCATGAGGATGCACACAAAATAGGCGAATTGACAGTTTCTATAACTTCGTTCGAGTCAACACATCGCAAAATTGTTTGGCGAATTTTACCACCTGTAGCTTACCTGTAGTCGGTGGTCCATAACCTTTGATGTGGCCATACCTTGGTTTGTACCTGTCTTGTAAGGTCACTCCTATTTGTGATCATCAAGATCGCTTTAAGAACGTTCCTCTCTCGGTAATGGTCAAGCTTAAAGTGCGGTACCGGTTGACCTCAGCCTTGTTTTGGTCATTCCTTAATCCTCGCCAAAGCCATTAGAATGAACATCTGTAGAAACTCTGGCCGCCAAAAGCGTGACCATATCCTTCAAAGGGAAGTAACTAGTCAGATGAAAGAGTAAGTTCATGGAAGGGTTACGCCCTTCGTGGATGATGGCCGTCGTGTTTCAGTCGATAAAGAAAGATGAAATGTCCATGTAAGCAGTTTTAAGTAAAATGATATGGTACTATATTTGGGGTCGTTTCAACAGCTCGTTTTCATTGGCGTTAGTCGTGGCATGATGGTCAGTTGCAACAGAAAGATGGTCTAATGAGGATTTGTAGTCCTGACTTCTGGATAATTGGCTTGTTTTTCATGCCGAATCAGCGGCGTGAGCTACTCTTTGAACCGAAAATTGTTCTGCTCAATAAAGAGCTTTTTTGGTTTTTAAATTTATTTGAAGTAACTGACTCAAACCGTTGCGTTGAAAAAGATACTGCCATAAGACAATTGCAGTAAGTTAAAGTAGTTGACCTCTTTTCCCCTCCAGCATTTTTATAAAGACTGGCATTTTACCATGTAAATAAGGAAAGTGAATGATGATACACATCTGCGGTAGTTCAAATACGTGTACAGAAGGTTATGAAACAATAATTTAAAAACTAACCCAACACGGACAAAACGCCTAAGGCCGTAGACATTAAGTAGTATTTAAAAACCTTTTTGTAGTTTCACTGACTGACCACTGATGTCCAGTTTAGCCTAACGAGGATGGCAGATTAGATAGATACCCTCTTACGTACCTACTCTAATATACGTCAAGGAACATTGGTCATCATGATAACAAGTAGTTACTTTTTTAACTAGCTTCAACATCCATACTCGTCCAGAGATAAAGGCCCGGTTGCTGGCTTTTTTGGTCATTGCAGTCTAGACTTTCAACGCTAGTAGTTTGTTAACCTTAGATCAATATAACTAGTAAATTTGTCAAAGGTCATTAGTAGCGGTAATAGTTTGATGTTTTAGTGCTTCTACTTTTCTACAGTGATCCAAAAGGGTGAAGTTCCGGTTGCTTTTTTTTTTCGGAAAGCGCGGCAACCGTAGTGCATCGCAAATCCCAATGATGTCGTCTAACTGTTTTGAGTCCGCATTTTACGCAAGACATTCAATTTTGCTTGTTAATGTACCATCATAACAGTTTGTAATCCGCATGAACCATCCTAATGAAATATCTTTTGTTACCACTTGTAAGAGGCAATAAAGATGTTTTGAATTGAGTTGAACTGAAAAACAAATTGAATTGAATCGAATCTTTTGGCCAGTTCAACATTAATCTACAACTTATTTTGTTTTTATGTTTAATATATTGGAGTATTGGCAACATGTCCTTCTTCCAAAATACTACTGTTATGCATTCACTACATTCCTTTCCAGGAACACCTTAAGAGATTTTCTTTCTTGGATTTTTTTTCATGGTCATTAAAATAATAGACAATGCTTTTAACTGGTCCCAATCTACTTTGACTTTGCTACAATAGCTGACGACCAAACGACGAAATGTTGCTGGGAAGGGCAGAGGGACAAGTAGAAACACGTGTAGCACCTTAAAATGCTGGGGCTCGACGAAGACAGAAACTTTTCTCTTTTTTGTTATTGTTGCGGTGTTCACTTTGATGCCTGCAGGTGGGTTTTTGAGTCTGTCCACTGCCGAACTAAGCAAGAGCGAATCTAGTTTTATGCGGTCTTTTGGTGACAGAAACTCTTTAGGATTAAAGGCAATTGTTTGCTATTTAAGGTAATGAAACTTTGGTCAATAGCGTAATAAAAACGGATTTTAGGTTTGTGAGTGGAGTTGAGTCCTGTGATGTCAGTCAGTTGTAAACTAACTTTTCTTGACTGAATTTATTTGTCAACTTAGAGCCATTTGGTGTTATATTTAGAGTAACGGACTGCAACAGCATAAATATTGACGACAAACATGTAGGAAATTAGCTTAGCGAAACAGAGATACCAGCGAAACGAAACTGGACATTAATACAACAGTTAGCTAACAAGCAGCACACACATGGCAAATTAACTTCCTTGAAACAGTCACACCGCCGATAGACTTAGCGACCAAGAATGTTAAATAGCATACTTTAGTCAAAAACTAACCATAGCGTTGTCTTCGATTAACTAACTTACTGCACCATGAGACACTAAGTAGCTCACTCCAGCCAAAAGTTACCAAGATGATGTCACCCGTATTGGGCAGACACCGCTTATCGTTATGGCATCTGTTCTTCACTCTATCCCTGATACTCCACTTGAAAAGTGATTATGCGTGCCCAGTGACAAGAGAGAAGGGGAGGAACTATTCAAATTAGAACCATAATTCTGTAGATGCGAGATTAACGAAAAAGAGAGCTAAAAACGATTGGTCAGAAGACTATTGGGAACTTTTGCATACCTTTGGGGACCAAATCTCAACTGATCAGTCGCAAAAGAACTGTTAAGCTGTGAGGGTCGACCAAAGGAACAAACTGCAGTGTTCGTCTATCTCCATCTCATCAAGAGGGTGCTAGAGACATAAAAGACGATTTCACGAGTCCCAGAGTCTACAAGTAAGATAACACTAATAGTTTTGATATGTGTATGTTTAGTGTATATTGATTGCCATGTATAAATAATATGTTCTTGATATATATAGTGGCAGAAACAGATTATTGTTTCTGAGACAGTATGCATGTGGTTTGATGTACCTTAGCCTTAAGATTCGAATTGAATTGTGCATATGGGAACCCTGCAGGTGTCTGATGCTATAGACACTTTGCAGAGGAGACCGCACCCTTATAGCTAACGAGAATACTGTAGCCAGAGCTCCGACTTTTACAGGTCGGGCCTGGGATCATCACGTTTGTGGAGACGAACGCCTGACCGTCGCTCCCGTGGAACCAAGGAGAACTACCACGATTCTACCTGACCACGTCCAAACCCCACAGCTTCAAGAGCGACCCGACTTACCTTAGCTAAGTCCCCCACAAGAACTGAGTCATACCCTCGAGAAACCAGAACCTTTGAAACTTACGAACAGTGAAAATCGTAACCGCAGGTAGCAAATGACGAAAGAAACCTGTTAAAACATTTTCCCAGCACTTGGAACCATATTACTTATTAATTTACCGATTAATGCAGAAATGTTAAAGTTTGTGTTGAATATATAAAAAGTGAAATTACATACATACGACTGGTGTCATTCTATTTGTATTGTTGTGTAGTTATTAGTTTTCTTCTCTTGAGACATAATAATCTAGTCTTATGATTAGTCATCACCGGTTCTCAAGTTGAGCCAAATGATACTAAAATTCCCGAGAACAAATATAAATTTTATGTGACCAAAGTACCGTGATCTGTCTCTCACACCACTTTAGGACTTCTGGTAAAAGAACGATCGATAGTGGTAGCGCATCGCCCATCTATCAATAAGTCTTACCCCCTAGTAAGATAAACGTATCTTCCCCAGAATATCATCACATATGGGGGCTCGTCCGGGATAATAAATTTTAGTATCTATATCTTGAGTAACTAAAGATAATATCGAATAGAAAACATTATCTCACTTAGGATTCGTAACAGTGGTCTAGTACAAAACCCGAGAGTTGACTCAGTTGCATTGGGGAAAAACATTTTCTTGATTTTTTGAATTGCATGATTGTATTGATTGTTGTATGCACATGTATGTATTGATTGATGTAAGATAATTGTTTCTTATGCATTGATTGAAAATTGTTGTGGATTGCTGGTAACATCTCACATAGGGATATTTTGATTGTACTTGTGTTAAACTAGATTGACTAAGAGTAGTTAGGTTATCTTGCTTTTGGACTCTGGAAATCTAGAAATCTATCATGGCCGACTTCATAAAAGTACGCCGAGAATTGAGAGAAGAGGGGATAGCACTAGGTCTGGCAGGGCAAGATTTAATCACGTATGTAACCTCAGAATGGGATAAATTGGAAAATTCCAGAGCAGAGGAACGAATCCATGCCGAAAAAGCTAGAGCAGAGGAACAAATCCATGCCGAAAAAGCTAGAGCAGAGGAACGAATCTGTGCAGAAAAAGCTAGAGCTGAAGAAAGAGATCGTGCGGACAAGGCTGCTGAAAGGTTAAAAAGCATGGAATTAGATATGGCAGAACGCCTAAAAAAGATGGAAATTGAAGCAAGGGAAAAAGAAAGGGACCAGTTGATAGCAGCTCGGGCAACTGACCCGAATATTAGCCTACTGTCAAACTCATCGGACAATTCTCCCCAACCTCCGTCCATCACTCCAGGCATGAATTTTTTTCTAAGTCCATTTGACGAGAAAGTTGATAGGATAGATGCATATCTTGATCGGTTTGAGCGCTTAGCACAGGAATTCAAACTTGACTATAACAAATGGAACATAAAATTAGCTCAAGGATTGAGAGGTACAGCCTATGACGTGTACGCGAAATTGCCCACAGGACAAAGTAACGATTAAGCAGCTCTCAAGAAAGCACTCTTGATTTGGTTCGAGTTGACCTCCGAAACCTACCGGAAAAAATTGCGCAACTCGCGAAGAGAAAAAGGTGAAACTCACAGTCAGTTTGTAGACCGATTGGAAACGTACTTGCGTAAATGGTTAGCCTTATCCAACCTAGAAGAATCATTCGAAGATCTGGCTGAACTAATCCTTAGCGAACAGTTACGCGATGCAATGACGCCAGAAACTAGGATGTTCACCGCGGAACAAGGTGCCGAGAACTTAGCTGATCTAATCAAACTAGCGGACCGTTACACCACCGCGCATGAAAACGAAGCTAAACGCAAGGTAACAGATAAACCCAGCAGAGATGGAAACAACCAGAAACTCCACCCACAACAAACACAGCAGTCTAATCAGAATCAGCAGAATTCGGATAACAAGAAAACCCACAACTCGGTGAAACCGCCCGGTCAAGGTCAAAACCCCCGGAAATATTGTTCTAACTGCAAAAGAACTAACCATAACACCGTTGATTGCCGGAGAACAGCGAATCAAACGCACACAGTGGCTGTAAGTCAAACTAGTACCGTTGAACTGGAGACTTCAGATAAGTCCCGACCCCCAGTCAGTGAAACAGTTGAAGTGAACGGAAAAACCGCGTCATGTCTATACGACACCGGGTTATCGTACGATGCAATCGTCAGTCGAACTCTTGTAGCGGCTGAAGACATCACCGACGAGACCGTCACTTTGCAAGGCCCTGATCGATCCATACCCGCCTCCACCTTACCAATCGCGATAGTCCATGTAGACTCCCGATATGTGTCAGGAAAAGTAAAAGCGGCAGTAATGGATGCACCTTTGTATGACATCATACTAGGGTGTAAATATGTGTATTTAGGGACGCCGATTGCGCCTCAAGTGGTTGCATCAGTCCAAACTAGAACACAGATCAGACAGGACGCTGCAGATAATCTCCCTGCTAATCCGGCACCAGCCGAGATGAGGGCAGATCAACTAGCTGACCCCACATTAGCTAAATGCTACAAAAAACTCCCTCAGGCGCATAACCCACCTAAGAAAGGAGAGTTCTTTGAGGAAAACGGACTACTGTACAGACAGACAGACCACGACCACTCTCAATTAGTTGTCCCTGCCAAACATAGACCACAGGTACTAGAGGTAGGACACGCCATTGCATTTAGCGGACACATGGGCGTGAGTGCAACAATTCAGAGAATTACCGCTCACTATCATTGGCCGGGAATAACAGGAGACATTACGCGCTTTGTCCGCTCTTGTCCCCAGTGCCAGAAGGTAGACCAACCAGAGATAGGAGTCCCAGTAACGCTAGGCGAAACGCCCGTAACCGGTACCCCATCCCACAGAGTAGCAGTAGAGATCGTAGGCCCACTGCCGCTCACAGAAAAGCGCAAACACCTACGCGATGACGCAACATCCACAGATCATTTAATGGCTTTGTCAATAGCAGAAGAAGTCGAAGCAACAGAGGACTTAGCTATCGAGTATCCGCTGAAAAGTAGCGAGACCTACAGAGACGTAGCTATCAACCCCAAACTATCGACAGACAGACAAAGACAGATAATGGAGATAGTTGCACAACACCAAGCAGTGTTGACGGACATACCTGGACAGACACCGTTAGTTGAAGTGACAATGACCTTGACTGACCCTACCCCTGTCCGAGTAAAACCGTACCCTATCCCTCTTGCCAAACAAACAGCTGTCAAGCAGGAGATAGCCACCCTATTAGAGGCAGGAATAATTTCCCCCTCAACCTCCCCCTACAGCGCTGGAATAGTTCTATTACGCAAACCGAGCGGAGAGCACCGTCTATGCATTGACTACCGCAGACTAAATGCCGTGACGGAATTCCAAGCCGAACCGCTACCAGACACAGCACAGCTGTTCGCGAAATTGCATAACGCAAAATACTTTTCGCGAATAGACCTAAGCAAAGGGTACTATCAGATACCGGTGCCAGAGCACCTAAGACCGTATCTAGCCTTCAGTACAGCTGATGGCCACTATGAGTTCAATGTCTTACCGTTTGGACTGAACAACGCACCAAGCATTTTCTCACGCATGATGAAACAACTTCTCGCGCCCATTCAAGAAGAAGAACTCCATCACTTTATGGACGATATCTTAATCGCGACCCACACCTGGGATGACCATTTAAGACTTCTCTCTACCGTTCTTCAGCGACTTAGGGAAACCGGACTAACAGCCCGACCGACAAAGTGCCTGCTAGGATACGAAGAGATAGAGTTTCTCGGTCACACACTCAGACACGGCAGTCTTCTTCCGGAAGACAAGAACATCGCGAAAATGAACAAGGCACCGCGCCCGATAAACAAAAAGGATGTGCAATCGTTTCTAGGCCTATGTGGCTACTACCAGAAATTCGTTGCCAACTTCAATTCCATCGCCGCGCCATTGTCTGATCTAACCAAGAAGAAAGCGCCCGAGAAAGTAGAATGGAATGCCGAGTGCGAAGATGCGTTCCAAACCCTGAAAGCTAGACTCACCTCACAACCCATCCTGAAGTTGCCCGATGCAACCCAACCATTCGTGTTACGCACAGACGCGAGTAATCAAGGTTTAGGAGCAACCCTACTACAATCTGACCCCAATGACCCTACACTCCTCCTGCCAGTCGCGTATGCCAGCCGGAAATTAAACAAAGCTGAACACAATTACGCAACAGTAGAAAAAGAATGTTTGGCATTGGTCTGGGCCATCCAGAAATTCCAGATGTATTTGTATGGCGCTCATTTCAAGGTGCAGTGCGATCACCAACCCTTAACCTTCCTTGCGTCATCGCAGAAACTCAACGCCAGACTCATGCGTTGGTCACTCTTGCTACAGCCCTACTCATTTCATGTAGAATACATACCCGGAAAGAGTAACCACGGAGCTGACTACCTCAGCAGATACCCCGTGCCCACTGTAGACAAACCTAACCTTGCTTCCAACCCCTCACAGTTGCGGGTGGATGCACCCAGCTTTGTACCCCAGTGACCTCTTCCCCAGTACTCTATGTAAATAATGCATGTACATATTTGCGCCACCATTTCAGTACCAATTCTTACCTACGTGTAAGAATAGTTTTTGGGGGGCCTATGTAACAGCATAAATATTGACGACAAACATGTAGGTAATTAGCTTAGCGAAACAGAGATACCAGCGAAACGAAACTGGACATTAATACAACAGTTAGCTAACAAGCAGCACACACATGGCAAATTAACTTCCTTGAAACAGTCACACCGCCGATAGCTACCGATACCATCAACAGACTTAGCGACCAAGAATGTTAAATAGCATACTTTAGTCAAAAACTAACCATAGCGTTGTCTTCGATTAACTAACTTACTGCACCATGAGACACTAAGTAGCTCACTCCAGCCAAAAGTTACCAAGATGATGTCACCCGTATTGGGCAGACACCGCTTATCGTTATGGCATCTGTTCTTCACTCTATCCCTGATACTCCACTTGAAAAGTGATTATGCGTGCCCAGTGACAAGAGAGAAGGGGAGGAACTATTTAAATTAGAACCATAATTCTGTAGATGCGAGATTAACGAAAAAGAGAGCTATAAACGATTGGTCAGAAGACTATTGGGAACTTTTGCATACCTTTGGGGACCAAATCTCAACTGATCAGTCGCAAAAGAACTGTTAAGCTGTGAGGGTCGACCAAAGGAACAAACTGCAGTGTTCGTCTATCTCCATCTCATCAAGAGGGTGCTAGAGACATAAAAGACGATTTCACGAGTCCCAGAGTCTACAAGTAAGATAACACTAATAGTTTTGATATGTGTATGTTTAGTGTATATTGATTGCCATGTATAAATAATATGTTCTTGATATATGTAGTGGCAGAAACAGATTATTGTTTCTGAGACAGTATGCATGTGGTTTGATGTACCTTAGCCTTAAGATTCGAATTGAATTGTGCATATGGGAACCCTGCAGGTGTCTGATGCTATAGACACTTTGCAGAGGAGACCGCACCCTTATAGCTAACGAGAATACTGTAGCCAGAGCTCCGACTTTTACAGGTCGGGCCTGGGATCATCACGTTTGTGGAGACGAACGCCTGACCGTCGCTCCCGTGGAACCAAGGAGAACTACCACGATTCTACCTGACCACGTCCAAACCCCACAGCTTCAAGAGCGACCCGACTTACCTTAGCTAAGTCCCCCACAAGAACTGAGTCATACCCTCGAGAAACCAGAACCTTTGAAACTTACGAACAGTGAAAATCGTAACCGCAGGTAGCAAATGACGAAAGAAACCTGTTAAAACATTTTCCCAGCACTTGGAACCATATTACTTATTAATTTACCGATTAATGCAGAAATGTTAAAGTTTGTGTTGAATATATAAAAAGTGAAATTACATACATACGACTGGTGTCATTCTATTTGTATTGTTGTGTAGTTATTAGTTTTCTTCTCTTGAGACATAATAATCTAGTCTTATGATTAGTCATCACCGGTTCTCAAGTTGAGCCAAATGATACTAAAATTCCCGAGAACAAATATAAATTTTATGTGACCAAAGTACCGTGATCTGTCTCTCACACCACTTTAGGACTTCTGGTAAAAGAACGATCGATAGTGGTAGCGCATCGCCCATCTATCAATAAGTCTTACCCCCTAGTAAGATAAACGTATCTTCCCCAGAATATCATCACACGGACCTGTTACACAGCGTCACAAAAGCGAGTGTTTCTCTTTGTGGTGAGTCAGGGTTTGATGTCATTTGTGTCGTTTTTGTTGTTTGATTAAGAGAAGGAAGGTCTACTTCTATTTGACACAACCATTTGTCAAACTAATGGTAATGAAACGGCGAAAACGTTAAATCCTGTGTCGTCCAGCGCCTTGAGCAGCTCTTGAGCTGGAACGATAAGAACGATTGATGCATCTTTAGGTACGTGTATTGGGCTTGATGGGATGTCAACAGAGAGTCATCGATGTAAACACGACGTCGTTTTCAGTAAGGTCTGAGGGATGGATGCAGCGTTTGCACCTGATCGACGGAGTTTCACTATGTAAAAACGTCGTCGTTTTTATAGTATAGCAGGAATTAGGATTCTTCACTCAGTAAAGCAGTCAATCTCTTGATGCTCAGCTGAACACAGGTGTAACAGTGGAATAGTGAGGCAGGTTTTTATTGTTCATGCAGAGAATCATGCACACAGATGTCTTCGCGCAGGCCGACAGACACATACATAAAGTAAAAAAGAAAAAAAGAAAAACAAGCACACACACACACACACACACACACACACACACACACACACACACACACACACACACACACACACACACACACACACACACACACTTGTGTAGACAACGTTGTTATGACTTTCATGAAACGCTACGTACTTTGTGTTGACATTTGGTAATATTTTATCCCTCCTTTTTCTGAAAGTACTTTTAAGTCTGTTAACGCTAAACCTAACCCTAGCTCTAACTCTTACGGAATTTTCTTTTGACGTCAACATCATGAGGTCCGTCCAAAAAATCGCCGTAGATTTTCATTCCATTTTCAAGAAACGCCGTCTAAACATAAGCACATTCAAACGCACTTTATGGATTGGATTAGGTAATACAGTCTTTACTCTCCTTAACCATTTTTGCTTTGAGATATGATTTGCAAGTAATCACGGCCTGGGTCTTTGCTGCATTGAGGTCTGTTTGATGCTCTGTATTATGCTTTATGTTATGACCGTGAATTACTTTAAAGAGCGCGGGGGAATATGGGTATAAACGTCATGGAAAATGAAACTGGAATTTTCAGTGTTTCTATGGTCGCGTCGTGCGATGAATGAATTGGAGAAAAAAAAAATTTCTTTTAAGTTATTTTCGTCAACCTGTCTAAACTGTTGCTGTTTTGTGTGTGGGGTGGGTGGGAATGGAAATGGGATAGGGTAGGGTGATGGTGATGAGGGAGGGAGGGAGGTGATGGGGACTGGGGTTTATTTTTTGTGAGCTTGTATTTGCATCAAATATCTTTTCTTCTGGAAAAGCCTGCGTCGAATACCAATCGTTGCGTAAGGCTACCCCGTTGAACTGAACCATTGGTCCCGTGATTTGCCGCGATTTCAAAGTTATGTAAGAAGATGTACCTTAAGCCTTTTTTGTGTGATGTTACTAGAATTATTATTCTAAGAGCCTCACGTGAGGTACCTAAAATGATTTTAATATTAGCACTTATCAATACAAATGAGGATAATTTTAATTTCTTTTAATGAGTCAGATTCAAGTTCAAGAGAACAAACATCAAACACTTTAATACGGTCATCTTATCTCTCACTCCATTACATCTCTTGCGAACGAGTAGGGCTGAGAACACCATTCCTGGTGGACTTTTTAAGTGCAACTTTTGAAGTTCAAGCAAGGTTTAAGACAGACAGCCATTGCTTATAGAAAGCTAATGCTACTAATTGATCATTTCATCTTTAAGTGCTTTTTTTGTCTCTTACCGCTAATAAAGACAATTGATCGTTTCATCTCTAAATGCTTTTATTTTCTCTTACCGTTAAGAAAGCTAATTGGTTTTAATAGAGCTTTTGAGAAGGGTAAAAATAACCTAATCTATATAATTATGAAGGTATGCAAACAAAACAAGCAAATATTGTAACTTAGTTCAACGAGTAGCATGACAAAGCGTAGCGTAAACGTAGGTTGATGCATTAGCTAGCATCCTTTCTATTTAAATCCCTCACCTTTGGTGAAAAATGAATCTCTTCTATGGTGACTGTGGTGAACAGCAGTGTGGAAAAAAGAGAAGCTATTAAAAAGATCGATGGAAACCCATTTCACAGCGGTGGAACTTCATCAGAAAACTAAAAAGAAAAGAATGAGGATGGGGGGGGGGTGAGGTAGGGGTGAGGGTGGGGGTGGAGTTCCATTGGAAGAAACTTACAAGGCTTTAAGTGGGCTGAGGCAAATAAATGTCCCCAGACACGTGAGCGTTTAAGGGAGAACAACAGTTAGCTATACTATCGCAACGACACTCTCTGCAGATCACTGCCACGAACTTGCAAAGAATGCCAGCCGACAATTCAGCCCTGTGCACACCCTTCCCCCCCCCCCCTCCCTCCAAAAAAAAGCAAAAGGCAAAGGGCTAGGCTGGGAGAACATAATCCAAGGGCTCACGCGCACACCCAAGGATCCTCTACAGCAGGAAGACTGACAACAAGTGTACACACTCCTTGCAGTCCCAAGGGGGACAATCCCTCCCTATGATATCTCCAAGCTCCATTGCAACATACATAACCTGTACGAGCATGCTCATGGATTTTACTTATCCTCTTGTACAATGTTTAATCCAAGCAGCTAAGTTTGCAAGTAATTATGGACTACTACTACTACTACTACTACTACTACTACTACTACTACTACTACTACTACTACTACTACTACTACTACTACTACAACTATTATTATTATTATTATTATTATTATTATTATTATTATTATTATTATTGTTATTACTTATCTCTCTCTCCCCACCCACCCCCCCGTGGAGGTGCCGGGGGATGCTGTATAAATAGTATTCCCACTTTCTGGAAATTTAGTGCTTTAAATTCCCACTGTCGCTGTCTTTCTCCTTCGTTATTTTTCATTCCTACTCTGTTCTATCAATCAACTAACTGCATGTATCTTATTCGCTAGACCAGTCACTTACCTTTTTGTCTTTAAAACTCTCTAACAACTCCTCATCTGTGTATGTGTTGGGCCAGCTTAGGGATATTGGACGCTTTCTGCCAAATGGTCACTAGGGGTTTCTGTGGTATTATTATTTAGCAATGTAGGCACATATATATGTTTTGTTTATATTTTATAATGATATTTATATTCTATTTTGTTTTTGGAAACGGAGGTTCGATAAATTAGAGTATAGCCTCAGTGTCCTCTGCGTGGGATATGTCTTTATTGTAAAGTGACCGGCTCGTGAGTGCCTTTGGTGTTACCGTTAGAGTTGTTTCAGCAGATCTTTTATACTGATCAAGGGTGAGTCCTCTTCAACCAAGTTATAATCATGATTTTGTGGTCCTGATTCGTATCTTTGCAGTCCGCTGGACCTTATAATCCATAACTACCTACCTACCTACCTACCTACCTACCTACCTACTTAAATACTTACCTACCTACCTACCTACCTACTACTACTTCTACTACTACTACTACTACTACTACTACTACTACTATTACCACCATCCCCATTAATGGATGATATATACGCGCTTTTCCACAAATTACACCCTTTGAACTATCGAACTTTTTTCAGAAAAAAAAGACAGAAAATGATGTGAGAAGAACTACCCCACGTAAGGTTACATGATTATGTGTGCGTTTGGTCAGTTGTCTGATAAACAGTGGTTCAAAGAACTAGCTGGAGGTTAATCAAACGTGTTCATCAGGAGGTGCCGACGAATCGTCCCTTTACTTTTACTTTTATTTTATTAAGTTCGCCTTAAGCCAAGTCCTTCAAAATTTACTTTCTTCTTCCCGAAAGTCTTTTGTTTGTGCGTCGGTGTATTACGTGTATACGCCTAAGTGTACGCGTGTGCGTATTTGTGAGAGAGAAGGGGGGGGGGGAGAGAGAGCAAGAGAGAGAGGAATAGAGAGAGAGGGAGAGAGAGAGAGAGAGAGAGAGAGAGAGAGAGAGAGAGAGAGAGAGAGAGAGAGAGAGAGAGAGAAAGTGTGAGTGTGTGTGTGGGGATTGAACGCGCGCGCGCAGGTGCGTTCGTTTCCAAAAGCTTTTTAAAAAATGGTAAACGACTGAAAAATTGCTTTCATCTCTTTTTAGTCCACGAATGTTCTCGATGTTTTGGCCGAAAGGTAAGGTGGGGCGAGTTTTACTTTAAAAAAAATTGAAATTGCAAGGAGAAGGGAGAGAAAAAAAAAATCAAATTAATAAATCGTTTCTGGTGCAGGTAATTCGTTAATCACTTCCTTTGCCATTACTTAGGTCACTCTTCCGTGATACCGACAGTGCCTGAGCCATTACTTTAAAGATTTCTTTAAGTTTAAAAGATGAAGATACAAATCTAGGTTTTGAGGTTTTTATTGTAAAGTATTTTCATTGATCCTTCGGATGAGGTGTAAATCGAAGTCTAGTCTGTGCACGCAAGCATTCCATCGCATGGACTTTAAAAGACCCTAATTGTTAGGTTTGAGACGCGCACGATAGATCCGATCGTTTTGCTTTGCAAAGCATGCAACAATACAGTGTATTGACCTTTGATTTGATTTTGCGTTGTAGTTGGAAGAAGCTTTGTATAATGTTGATAATTTTCGTTGGTCGATATTATTGGAGAATTTTCTAGGGTTGCTTGTTTACTATCGATCGAAGCATCTAGATAAATCTACTAGTAGCTAAAGAGATTCTTCTAACCTAAATGAGGTGATATGACGTAAGACATTGCATAGTTTCGATGACGAATTTTATTCTGATTGGATGTAATTGCGTCACGCTGGAATGTTCGAACGTTCTCTAGAGTATAGAGAGAATATATATATGTACCGCAGAGTTGAGAGTTGAAAAAGTGAAAGATTGCAAAAGCGATTGAGCGATCTTGTATGCATGTGTTGATGTACGCTGAATAAAGTTGGAAAACTTCATACGACGACTCCTGCCTTGTTGCTGAGTGAACAGGTTGCGTGGATAAACGAATCTGAGTTACACCTATCAGGATTCAAGCATCGGGGCTGAATCAACTACGGATTAAAAACAACAACAACAGTGTAACACTAATGCTCATGTTCTATGGACGGGCGAGTGGCGGCTGCACAAATACACCCTGCACACACTAAGTCCCTGTACCCCGGTCGCCAAGGGTTGTACTCAGTCGTCTGGGCATCAGACTGTGCGCCCAAAAGTTGCAAGTGGGCCTCTCGAAGAGGGGGGAAGTTGAGTTAGATTCTGAATTGGCCAGCGCCTTGAGCAGCTCTTGAGCTGGAAAAGCGCGAAATAACAACGATTAAATAAATAAATAAAAGCTTGTATAACAGTGTAACGTTATAATAATCTTATAAGATATAAACTTCTATTCAGCCCACACTGCGTGTCTGAGACTGTCGGAGATTTACGTTAGCCTCCCCACGAATGGGAGGTACTCAGTGACTCTTTAGCTACGCTGTGTGCACTGAACCATTTCATCCCGACTTGCATTGCTCTACCCTTAAACACATTTTAAAGAAAAACAATTTTTTTTGTTACATTTGCATGACATTATGTGTTTACAAGTTGGAAACTAAGAAGTTATTATAATAGTACACGGGAGGATTTTTCATGTCAAAACATGTATTCCCTTTATTCACAGCTCGTGGTGTATCTCAATTTGCAATCTGTTTTCTACACAGCATTAAACAACTTTGGCTCACTTTGTGGGGGACCTCAGCTACGGTACAAATTGAATGTTAGGTTGATAACATCTTTTTTTTGCCCTCTACTATCTGTGTGTCCGTTGGTCTGTTTCCTTTGTCAGTCTGTCTTTTTTCTCCCTGTGTGCCTCGGTCTCGCGGTTTTTTGTTTTTGTCTGTCTCTCCGTCTCTGTCTCTGTCTCCATCTCTGTCTGTCTATCTCTCTCTCCATCCCTGTCTGTCTGTCTCTCTCCGTCTCTTCCTGTCTCTCTATCTCCGTCTCTGTCTCTCTCTCTCCGTCTCTGTCTCTCTCTCTGTCTGTCTCTCTCTCCATCTCTGTCTGTCTCTCTCTCTTTCCGTCTCTGTCTGTCTCTCTCTGTCTCGCGGTTTTTGTTTTTGTCTGTCTCTCCGTCTCTGTCTCTCTCTCAATTTCTGTCTCTCTCTCCGTCTCTGTCTGTCTCGTTCTCTCTCTCCGTCTCTGTCTGTCTTTCTCTACGTCTCTGTATCTCTGTCTCTCTCCATCTCCCCTGTCTGTGTCTCTCTCTCCGTCTCTGTCTGTCTCTTTCTCCGTCTGTCTCTCTCCATCTCTGTCTCTCTGTCTTCGTCATGTTTCATCGGGTGGATCAGGCCGAGTGTCACCGTCTTTTTCCCGAAGAAATAACTATTTTCATTCAGTTAATATTGCAGGTTTTACGAGATCGCTTGCTTGCTGATACATGTTATTAGATCGGTGACTGATACAGGGTATCATTAAAGCTAGTGAATGAGATATCGAACCATTACACATTATTGATCGGAACCTGATGTGATACGCTAAGACAGATACGACTATTAGTTTTCAAAAGATGCGATAAACACCTCTTAGGATATCATGAAAGTTTATTCTCTTTCAGTGATGAAAAAAGATACCGTATGTTGAAGGCAGTTTCTCCACTGTTCACGAAGCCAATCACAGAGATGGGTGTCCTGACTAGCTTCTAATAGATGAGGGCTTGCTAATAAATAACGTTCGTTGTCCGGTGAGTGAACTCGAATGAGTACACGCTAGGTCTTTGGTAGCCTAGAAACCCCTTTTGCCTTGTTGATCTTTTGTAAAATAGGAGTAGATTACCGTACTTACATTATGCAACTGACCTGTTTCAAGAATATATTTGCATCCTCCACGAACCAAAAGAGGCAAAGAAGGCTTTAATTTTGAAATTTTGAACATGAAATTGTCAGGTCAACAGCTTTTGTGACGCTACTACGATCCACAACCCTGAGCAATCCCGGTCGAGTTGTTTTGGGGGGAGATATATAGAAGTTATGGTGCATGGATGATTGAGGATGTTGATTTGCAATGAGGAATAAATGTATAGAAATTTAAGTATGCGTGCGTGTATATATAAAATGTATTTGTGTGTACGTGTGTGTGTGACTGTGTGCGCACGTGCCTGTGTATGTGTATGATAGTATTGCGAAAAAAAGGGGTTTACGCACGCATTATCATCTGTATCAAGAAAACCAAATAACACGTGAATCCACAGGTGTCACATTGAAAGTCTATGATGTAGGCAACAGCTTGTATCAGGTTTAGCGAATACTGTTTAAAGTCACATTAACTGACCCCTGCAATCATGCGGAAGGCAATAATTCAAATCAATCGCCTCTTCAAAAACAATGATTCAAAGAGAATTTCGCCAGTTGTTTCCCTTTTTATAATTCGTTTTAAACGAGAATTTCTTTCTGATTTGAAAAAAAAACAAAAACAAAAAAAAACACAAAAAAACCAGGTAAATGCATCTCCCCCCCCCCTCCCCCACTTGAAAGCAGACAGAAGTTCTCTTTTTTCTCATTTTTCATTAAAGGCAGAAAAAAACAACTTATATTTAAACAATGTCCGTCTCCTTCAAATCAGAGAGAGCAAAATCTTGTGCTCATTATTTATTATGTACAACAGATTTGTGGATTTTGTTACTCTTTTTATAAAATTGAACAATACTTTGTATTGTGTATTGCATAGATCGAAGTGGCGAAAAGTCTGCATCACCGTTCATCGTGTCTCCCCAAGGGCGTGACTGGGGGCGGGAACGATGATGGTGATGTTTTCTTTGAACCAGTTTCTTCTCCAGTAAACTTAATTCTTTTAGTTTGTTTTCAGCGTACTTGAAAAATGAGATGTTCTACTTCTACCCTTTTTTTTCAAAACTCCCGATATAGTTACAAGCTTATCAAATATTCATTTTGGGAGGAAGCATTTCCATAAGCCGTACCAAATAATAATAATAATAATAATAATAATAATAATAATAATAACAATAATAATAATAATAATAATAATAATAATAATAATAATAATAATAATAATAATAATAATAATAATAACAATAACAATAATAATAATAATAATAATAATAACAATAATAATAACAATAATAATAACAATAACAATAACAATAATAATAATAATAATAATAACAATAATAATAACAATAATAATAACAATAATAATAATAATAATAATAATAATAATAATAATAATAATAACAATAACAATAATAATAATAATAATAATAATAATAATAGTAACAAGTGCTGGACCCTAACGGGTGCAGAGTTTTTTCACGTGCTCTCCCTCTCTCTCTCTCTCTCTCTCACACACACACACACACACACACACACACACACACACTAAATACAAAGTTAGTTTCAAAGAAATCCGTCCATCCGTTTCAGAGAAAAGTGCGCAAAATAAATAACTAAATGAAAATAAAAATATTACATCACCACGGTGACGTCACTCGATATACATACGTATCTGTACACTCTCAATACATAAAAGTACATATACATATACATAAGTATACATAAGTTTGGTATATACTTAAATAACTAAATGAAAATGAAAATATTACATCACCACGGTGACGTCACTCGATATACATACGTATCTGTACACTCTCAATACATAAAAGTACATATACATATACATAAGTATACATAAGTTTGGTATATACTTAGACTTTAACTATGCCTCCGAAGTAAAACCAAAATTATTCAAATCGAGTGACGTAATCATGATGATGTCTAGGAAATGTAGGAAATGTAAAACAAAAGTGACATCATCATGATTACGTCACTCTTTTTGAATAATTTTGGTTTTACTTTGGAGGCATAGTTAAAGTCTAAGTATATACCAAACTTGAACCAAATCCTTCCAGTAGTTTGGTAGAAAACAGAATTAGAAAAACAAAAACAAAAACAAAATACAATTATGACGTCACCATGATACTACACGATGACCTCAGTCAATAAACCATAGTTTCGTGGCTCAAGGCATCTGTACACTCTAATAACATACAAAAAAATTAAAACAATCTCTTTAACAAAATTATGACTGCTTCACTCGATTTGCATAAGTTTGGTTTTGTCTTAGGTAAAATCTAAGTATATGCCAAACTTGAACCAAATCCATTCAGTAGCTTGGAAGAAAATAGGATTATAACAAACACAATAAATTATAACGTCCCTATATAGCCCATTTTATCAGAACAGTCACGGCGCAGTAACAACACTCATTTCTCATGAACGGGCTCAATGCAGCGCGTCGCGATCAAAGGTGATATTCCCGTCCACAGCTGTGTTTGATCTGTTAAACATCAGAAACGCACTATGTCATTATTTTCCAAGTGATTGCGTTGCATCAAACAATGGTCCACACCCATTGTTCTGCTTCGCTGGCCTTGGCAACATGAGTTTCATAGCGTTTGTTTTATCATCTCTCTTTAGCTGCTGTTGAGGCCTTTTTCGCTTTACAATGAATGTATGTTCAAGTGCTTGTTGTTTTTTTTGCTGCGCAATTGATCTTGTTTATTTCCACTGCCACCACCGTCACCAATATCACAAATAGCTCCGCGGCCACCACCACCACCACCACCACCACCACCACCACCATCATCACCATCATCATCATCATCATCATCATCATCATCATCATCATCATCATCATCATCATCATCATCCAACACCAGCAATAACAACAACAACCTCTTTCGCCTCCTCTTCCTCCTCCTCACCATCATCATTACGACTACTATCATCATCATCATCATCATCATCATCATCATCATCATCATCATCATCATCATCATCATCATCATCATCATCAACAACAACAACAGCCACGTCCTCCTCATCACCATCATCATTACCACCACCTCCACCACCACCACTCCACCACCACCACCTACGGTGTCGATATGTTCTAATCCCTTTACGAACTGTTCTCTTCTGCATTATTACGTTAATATCGCTATTATAGCTCAGCGCTCCAACGGGCGGCCACTTAATAATGCATCTTTGTTTTGTCTGCTGCAGACGCTGTCAACGGCAGCCAAAACTACATCTACCACTGACGAAATAGCAGATTTCCCGCTATCCGCCCTCCCGTCCTCCTCCACTAGTCCTCCTTGCGGGGCGGGGAAGCTCTGGTCGGAGAGCGCCAGCCTTTGTTGTCGTGTATGCCCTGCTGGCCAGGGAGCCATCGGAGTGTGCAGTTTAGAGGACATTGATGAGGAAATTGTAGCGGATGCTGGCTTATCTAACAGCGTTAGCCAAAAGAACAGCAGCAGCAGTAACAGCGGTGGTAGCGAATGGGAGGCGAGAATAAGCAACAGTCATGGCGAAGGCGGCGGAGGAGGAAATCAAGGATTGGACCCTATCGTCGTCAACGGCTGCCAGTTATGCTTGGAAGGATTCACCTTCTCCGCTACCTCCAGCCCCGATGAGCCGTGCCGAGCGTGTCGCACGTGCCCAAAAAACTCAACCCCGATTCTCCCTTGCAATGCGACTCATGACACGGTGTGCGCTTGCGAGCCTGGCATCTTCTACCTGTCCAGCAAAACGGGTCAGTGCGAGCTGTGTGATCTTTGCCCCGCCGGCTGGGGGGCGCGCACGCCCTGTGGGGGTGGCGTAAATCCCATTTCCGGTTCCGGGTCAGGCAACACCGAGTGCTACAAGTGCCAGAACGGAACTTTCTCCAGCGTGCTGGATGGAACCGAACCATGTCGGCCCTGCACCGAATGCCAGGACGGGCAGAGGATGCTGCAAGAATGCACTGCCACCCAAGACACCATCTGCCTCGATAAATGTGAGTACCGACTGTTTCCTCACTGTACTGTGCTCCGTATGCTTCCTTTGTTTACCTTAATGGCGCAGTTCTTTGTTTTTTGTCTGCTTTAGAATCATGCCATTGGCATTAGTTTCTGTTCAGTGTTAACTTATACATGTAGGATGAATCCTAATTCTTAGGTTTATTTATTTCTGCGCTTTGAACAGTTCTTTGAGCTTGCAACTGTGCTTTATAACAAAATGCACACGTTCATGTTTTTCTTTAAAGCGTTCTATTCTGTGTAATGTTATAATAATAATAATAATAATAATAATGTTCGTCATTTGTAAGGCGCCTTAGCCTAAGGATCAAGGCGCGCAAGGGGTTGGGGGAATGGGAAGACAAGACAGACAAAACTGGACAAAAGATACATAATATACATATGTACAAATACAGTTGAACAACTATGAAAAAACACAAGCACGCACACCTGCTTACACTCTCTTGTAAATGATTAATAGAAATATTCCATAAAAAGGTATGTTTTTAACTGTGATTTAAAAGAGGAAATGGAGGGAGAATGTCTAATGTTGTATGGAAGGGAATTCCAGAGTTGAGGACCAAAGACAGATAGAGAGCGGTAACCATGCGATTGTCTGTTGAAGCGGTTCTGTCTAAGAAGACGCGTGTTTGCAGATGATCGCAGAGCTCGAGAAGGGGTGTATATATGGATAAAATATCAGAAGTATAAGCAGGAGCTGTGCCCGTAAAAACAGAGAAACAAAGGCAAGCTATCTTGTATTTTATGCGTTCAGCAACTGGTAGCCAATGGAGTCTGTGTAGCAAAGGAGTAATGTGTTCACGGAGGTTGGAACGGAAAATGATGCGTGCAGCAAAGTTTTGAACTTTTTGTAGGGGATCAAGTGCAGATTGGGGTAAGCCAGAAAATGCAAGAGTGAATTGCTGTAATCCAATCTAGATATGATGCATGATGTAACTAAGGTTTTAGTTGCTTCAACAGTACGATAGCGACGGATGGAACTTATTCTCTTTAGTTCAAAGAAACACTGTCTACAAACTTTACTAATGTGTTCTTTCATGTCACGCCATGTTCTTTTTATGTTTACAGGATTTTTTTACTAGTTTTAGTTTGCCCGTCTTCATAGTATCAGTGATTATTACTGTTCCTGTAATAAAAAAAGCTAACTACTGAAATTCCCTCTTTATAGTCCATCTGAACTGCAAAAGTCTTTAAAGAAGCTCAGTAAAGTGAAAAACCTTCCAGAGAGTCGTTACAATGATTATTGTGAGAGTCGTTACAATGATTATTGCTGCTACGGTTTGATCACCCAAGCTGACGTTCAAACCCAAGTCTAGTCCTACTGGCGTGTCCGAAGTCTTAAAAGCAGACGCTCGGGGAGTCAAAAGCCACCAAGAGAGCCTTTGCGAAAGTTAATGTTTTCTCGCCGAGGGGCACACACAGCGCGGACAATGCCGCCTCCGCACAGAGGCATTAATGAAGATGGCTTTTGCAACTTTTTTTTTTTTTTTTTTTTTTTTTGCGACGGATTGTCTCTCTCTAGTTTTATATGGTGACCTGAAGCAGTGGTGTTTTGATTGTGATCTCGGACTAACTCCGAAGCGTAGTTGAATTGCGAGCTCAGGCTAATACTGAATGTTCAAAGCTTTGCCCTGCAGAGTTGATGGGTGGTTGGGACACGGATGAAGGGAAAAGTCTGGAGTTTGGGGTTGGGAGAATAGGAGGAACTACCACAAATGGTTGTTTGTAAAGTTAGTGAGCATCAGTTTGACCTTTGTTGTGGGATTGTGAACACTTGCCCTGCATGTATTGTGTTTAGAAACGTTCGTGTTTTATTGAATTGTTAAGTTAGTTTAGTTAGGACTAATTGTGTCATTCGCATGACGGGCACAGAATCCTGGGTTTGATTCCCTTACATTCTGCAATAACTCTTTATACTGTGTTCTGCATCCCTCACCCCATATCATCATTTTCTCTTCAGCGGCACATGATGTCAAATAATCCTTCTGTCAAAATCTCACAGTAATGTTGTTGAACTATTATCATTGCACATGACGGTTGCTCTGCAGCACTGGTAGATTTTGAGCGGAAAATACTGCAACGCTTATATCCATTGACTGTTTTTTGCTTGTTGGGATCGTGAACTTGTCTTGTCTCATTGTGATGTAAAGTTAATCCTGCCTCAATGAGACGTTTGGTCTGTAAAATAAAAGTCTGATTGTGTTGTCTTTGTCTATTGCTGTGTGTTTCGGGAATTGGACGTGACTCAAGCGTGTTTGCCTGTTGGAACTATGAAGAAAAAAACAACACACAAAAAACCATCTGTCTGGCAGAAAAAATTTTAAGTCCTGCATCAGTTTTGAAGTTTGTGAACTTACCCTGTCCTGTTTTGAGAATGTTTGAGAGAGAAACACAAGCTGTCTTATGGTTGTTGTTGTTTCTTTAATTTAACGTCTGTTCACCTAAGTGATTTTAGACTTAATGGGAGCAGGGGAAAATATTAAACAAATAAGGATTGGTCATAATGAAGGGATAAATGGATTAAACAAGGTACACAAAACTGAACAATGAAACAATCAAAATTGTAAAATAATTATAACTTATACAAATGACGTCCAATAAAACTACTAACCATTACTTGTAAAATAATCTTAATTATGTCTCATATTTTTTTAGTTAATCATGGATAAATCACTGTCTTATGGGATTGTGTGAAGTGTAGTTAGCTTATCTCATCAGTGCAATAATTACTGGGGGTAGGGGATGGGTGGGAGGAAGGAAGGATGGGGCGAGGGGGTGATGGGACTTGGAACAACCCTGCTTGATTGTGATACTAAATTAGTTCGGTGTGATGTGTGATGTTTGGCTGTGACCAGACGAGTCTTGTCTGATTGTGATGTAAATGTTCCCTGTAATGCTGTGAGAGTGTGTGTGAATAATAATAAAAAAAAAATTCTAGCTAGTCTGATTGCGATGCGAAGTTAGTTCCGGCGTCAGTTTGATGTTGGGGTGTTTGTTGTGGGTGTTACCGCCAGACATGCTAGCAGACTGTAGCGGGATAACAGTGTGAAATGTTTGCACTTTGCTGCTGCACACTGTCTCAGTTTGTTTGGAACATCAAAGACTTTTTTTTTTTAATTACAACTTCTTTATTCTTTCCTTCTCCCATCTCCTTCACTCTTCCCACCCCCAAGGTTTTTTTTTGCTGGTGGTATTTCCAGAAATATATGGAAATATTTTAAAACAGGGGAAGCAGAACGAGCCAAATGTCGGTCAGTGTGTCCGTTGGTTCGTTCGAAGCCAAATCTCAAGAACCACTGAACGGATTTTGACCAAACTTCACAGGAACATTACCTCAACCGCGAAGGTCAAGGTCACTGGAGTCATTTTGTCGCTATACACATTTTGCTAAATATCTATTTAAAAAAAAAAAAAAAAACGGCTTTCCCGATTGTGTAGAGTTTGGTATACAGTTACTTTCGATCATGGGCCATCCTTCAGTAGTAGCAGTCTGTTTGTCGGTCAGAAGGTCAGTCGGTAAATCAGTCGCTCCGAGGGTAACTTTTTTGGTGTTTTAAACAGTTTTTGCATTATCTTAATAATAACTGAAACGAAATTCATCATTTTAACCTTGCGGATACTTTAAGTACCACTAAGCATTTTACATCACTGATATTTGTACTTTTTGAAAGGTCACGGTCATTTTGCTTCACTATTGTTTTGAAAAATGGTTTCGGCTGTATCTAAAGATTGGCTCACCCGATTTGGATATTTTTTGGTTTGCAGATAGTTCTGATCGTGACCTATCTTTCCATGTTTTCCTGTTGCTTCGTTAGGATAAAGCCCAATTATAACACTGCCATGACAATGAACACTTTTGAAAATGTGTGTGTGTGTGTGTGTGTGTGGGTGTGTGGGTGTGTGTGTGTACGTGAATAAACGCACAAATGGGTAGCAGACCTTGTCATTCTTAGTAACAAATGGGTTTATTTGCTTGGAACCCACTTTTTTCCAGGAACCCACTTTTTTCCAGGACCCCAGTTTTTTCTAATTGCGTGGGAGTGCTCTTTTTTAGTGCACGGGAGTGCAGTTGAAGTGCATGAGAGGGTTTTAAGTACACAGGAGTGCTCTATCCGGGAAGGAGAAAATACAATCAATTTTCGGAGAAATTATGAAGAAAATTCGACCTATATCGTCGCCTATAGGAGACGAACTAGGTCAATTTTTTAGACAAGGGTTCGGGTAAGTTGTAGATCTATCCCTAGCCCTTGCCCTAACCCTTTTCTCTACAAAAATCACTTTCCGATTCCTACATTCTTAAATAAACCCAGTTGTGATGTATTGCAAATATGTGTGTGTGTGCGCGCGCGCTTTTATTCCTTTTTGCTATGTGTGTGGATGTCTGGAGACATATTTGAATGGCTTGCCATTTTGTTTTCTCTCTCTTTGCCAGCTCAGTCGGCAGGGATAGCTCAGTCGTCAGAGCGCTCGACTTGTGTCCGCGCGTCTTGGGCGACGTGGGTTCGAATCCTGACGTCAGCAAACTATTTTGCGATTGCTGGATAGTTGTGACCAGCGCTTTGAGAAGCTCTCTGAGCTTATAAGAGTAATCTCTTTCTTTTTCTTTTTTCTTGGGGGCACCCTTTCTTTCACATCACTCGAACCTGTGCCGCTCTCCTCTCGAGAGCGTTGCTCCGCCGCGTTACAATAACCAATGTGCATCTGTCTGTCGACTGAGCTGCCTCGTGCGCTACCCATCTTGTCGCCTTCTTCACATCATCTTCGACTTCGTCTCTTCATTTTTGCCCCACTTCGGGCCGTCTCTTCTGCGACTTCTTAACTGCATAGTCCCCTTTACGCGTCATGTGTCGGGGACTATAATATTATTCTACTCACTCTGTCGACTGAAAACTCTCATTCTTCGGTTCTTTCGTAATCGTAGGAACATGGACTCTGTTAATCTACTCTTAATCATTCCATTTTTCATCCTTAAACGTTCGTCTTTATGTTTGTCTTTTCAGTAAAGCTCATGCATCATAATTATAGCGCTCTCACATGAATTTACAATTTTGAACCGAGTCATACAACTTACAAGATACAAGCTATCTTGTAGCTTTTATCCTGTATCTTGTATCTGAACTCTCATAAGAGAGTATAAAACATTGCACCGAATCCTAAGGCCTTGTCCGTCTTTGAGGGATTCATTCTGTCCTCTTCTCGTACTCGTCTTCTTCTCTTTGTCACCCTCTCCTCTTTTCTTACACATCGTATTCTTCTTTTCTATAAGTCCGTCTGTCTTTCCAAGCAAGAGCGCCCACAGTAGCCATATGCTCACTCCTCTTTCTTTCCATCCAACGCCTTGTCAGCTTGTTCTGTCTTCCGGCTGAAAGAAGTCGTTTCGCCATTTTGTTTACATTTACTCATTCTTTCCTTTAGAAGGCGACATCCCATCCACCTCCCTCCGCTCTTCACTCACGCATACCCTCTGCTCCCCGCCCCTCTAGCTTGACCTTTTCATTTCTTTTATTCTCACATTTTCTTTCTTTCTTTCTTTCTTTAGTCTGTTTGTCGCTCTTTCTTTCTTTCAGTCGGTTTGTCTTTCTTTTTTCTTTTTTTTCTTTTTACTTTCTTTCTTTCTTTCTTTCTTTCTTTCTTTCTTTCAACCGGTTTGTCTTTCTTCATTTTATTTTTTTAAATTTTTTTTAAACCTTTTTTCTTTCTTTCTTTCTTTCTTTCTTTCTTTCTTTCTTTCTTTCTTTCTTTCTTCGTTCTTTCTTTCTTTCTTTCTTTCTTTCTTTCTTTCTTTCTTTCTTTCTTTCTTTCAATCTCCATGTGTTTTTTTTTCTTGTTGTCTTTCCTTATATATATCCAAGTGAACGTGGCATTGCACAACAACAATAAGAACAAACATTTTGAAGAGACACTTTTCTGTCTGCCTCTTTTAACTACTTTTTGTTGTTGTTGCTGAATACATTTCTTTGGACTAATTTGTGTATAAATCTTCTTCAGTGTGCAAAAATGTATATATTTAATGCAGGCTTCTGGCTACTTTTAATTTTTGAATTAAACATTTGTTGTTAGCATTTTTGTTGTTGTTGTTGTTGTTTTTGTTGCTAACGGGTCGAGAGCCTTTGAATATGCTCTAACAAATGTTCCGGTATTATTATTATTATTATTATTATTATTATTATTATTATTATTATTATTATTATTAGTAGTAGTAGTAGTAGTAGTAGTAGGAGTAGTACTAGGAGTAGAAGGAATAGGTACAGTAGTAGTAATATTAGTAATAGTAGTTGTAGCAGTAGTAGTAGTAGTAGTAGTAGTAGTAGTAGTAGTAGTAGTAGTAGTAGTAGTAGTAGTAGAAGTAGTAGTATACACTTTCTGCCTCTTTAAACTTCAGTATGAATATGTACACTGCATATTCTGTCTCTTTAAACTGCACTTTTGGTCTCGATTAACAACGTATTAATGTTTGCCTTTTAATTGGTTTAGCCAACTTCTAAAGCGAACGTTCGTTTGAACCTCTTTGATCAATTTGGAAGCTATGGGGTGAAAAAAGTTTTCAAAATGTTAACGCTTTGATCCTATAGTTTTCTGAACTCTACGACCTGCATTTTGTAAAGTGCTGTTGGCGACTGGTGTACTGGGAATATCAGAGAAGCTTTCTCTACCGCGGCCGAAATACCTTACGAAGGGTCACGAAGGGTCACGAAGGGTTTTTTCCAGGTACTCCAGTTTCAACGCTCCCTTAATACCTTAATATTCTTAGACCTGAGACTGCGTGGGACACTATAGATACTCGGTACGTCCTGCTGTGTCGAGTTGACACCTCCAGTTTTGCATTCCAACGAAGTGTCTCAACTCTCGAAATTTCCAGGAACGTTTATGATGTGCCCTTTTGGGACTGCGGCAGAATCCAAAAACTGAGTGGATCATCATCATCATCATCATCATCATCATCATCATCATCATCATCATCATCATCATCAGTAGCAGCAATCACCAGTGACAGCAACACCGTCATCATCATTATCATCGCCTTCGTCATCATCATCTTCGTCATCATAATCATCACCATTATCATCATCAGTACCAGCAGCAGCACCATTATTATCGTCATCAGCAGCAGCAGAAGCAGCACCACCTCCACCATTACCCTCACACCACCACCACCAGGACCAGTATTGCCATCATCATCATCATCATCATCATCATCATCATCATCATCATCTCCTTTATTATCACCCCTACCATCACTACCGCGACCTCCCACCCTCCTTCTCTTTCTTCTCCTCCTCCTCATCATCATCAGTCACACAAACCTGCACAGTCTAATGCTGAGACTAGTGTGACAAGGAGGAGGATGATGATTTATAAGGTTGCACTGTGTTATTTATCGACTAAATCGTCCACATCTGTTTTGCACAGACAGGTTTTGGGGTTAGGCTTTTTCACGAATACTCTTTTGACTAGGCAGTGTAGCCATCAAATGACTTTTTAACGATGGGGCTTTGGAACGTATTAACCAGTGAAGTCAGATAAGTATTGTAAAGTTACCTGGTTTCAAGTTAAATACGTATTTAAAGTTACCCGGTTTCAGTAACTGAATTGATGATTTGAAGTTAAAGGATTGCTGTTATTGTTCTTCAAAATATTCAGTTATTGAAACCGGGTAACTTTAAATACATATTTAACTTGAAACCGGGTAACTTTAAAATACATATTTAAATTGAAACCGCGTTACTTTAAAATACGTATCTGACTTCAAAGACCCATCGTTAAAAAGTGATTTTGAAGTTAAAGGATTGTTGTTGTTGTTGTTGTTTTTGTTGTTGTTGTTTTTGTTGTTGTTGTTATTATTATTATTATTATTATTATTATTATTATTATTATTATTATTATTATTATTATTATTATTAATATTATTTCCTTTCGTGACAATAAGATTCCATAGAGATTTTGCATTGTTGTTGTCCTAGTCGTCGTCATCGTCGTAACATTAAGAGATGATATAGTGAGCATTCGTTGCTTAAACCGACCACTCAGGTTAGAACTGTCGGCTGCTCATTCCATGGTAAATAAGCATATATCTAAATAGAAGTGTGTTGTATAGATAGAACTACACAGTTCGCTGAACCGCTTTAAACATTTTAAAGTATGGATCTTGATGCTATTAATAGACACGTACACACATGATTATCTATGGCGGACAGCTCAGAGACAACTTCCAGGTGAAAACCGGAGTCCGACAAAGGTGCTTGTTGTCACCTTTCCTCTTCCTCATTGCCATAGATTGGGTTATGAAGACGTCCACCAGGGAAAGTGGGAACGGAATCCAATGGACTCGGTGGAACCAGCCCGATGACCAGGACTTCGCTGACGACCTTGCTCTTCTTTCCCATAGCCGACAGCAGATGCAAGAAAAGACAAATGCAGTGGCGGTCACATCGTCGGAGGTCGGCCTCAACATCCACAAGGACAAGAGCAAGATCATGAAGATCAACTCCATCAGTACCCAACCAGTCATCTTGAATGGAAGTCCCTTGGAAGAAGTGCAGTCCTTCACCTACCTGGGTAGCATCATTGATCAGCATGGCGGCACAGATGCGGACGCCAAGGCTAGGATCGGCAAAGCAAGAGCTGTCTTCATTCAGCTCAAGAACATCTGGACCTCCAGAGAGCTGTCTTTGGCCACCAAGATACGAGTATTCAACTCCAATGTGAAGTCAGTCTTACTGTATGGAGCAGGGACATGGTGGACAACCAAGACCACCATAAAAAAAAGTCCAGTCCTTCATCAGCAGTTGCCTCAGAAGGATTCTCCATATCCGCTGGCCCGACACCATCAGCAACGCCAACCTTTGGGAAAGGACCCGCCAACTCCCTGCTGAAGATGAAATCAGGAAAAGAAGATGGGGCGGGATAGGGCATACCCTACGCAAACCAGCGACGAACGTCACCTGGCAGGCGCTGAAGTGGAACCCTCAGGGAAAGCGAAAGAGAGGCCGTCCAAGGAACACCTGGCGACGCGACCTCGAGGCCGACACCGCCAAGATGGGCTACACCTGGAGTCAGTTAGAAAGAATGGCACAGGACAGAGGACTCTGGAGAGCTGTTGTTGGCGGCCCATACCCTGGCAGGGGTGACGGGCATTTAGTAAGTAAGTACACACATGAATGTACGTATCGATTTACGTGAAACGCGCACTTTTAAAAGAGGTTGTATTGTGGTTTTATCTCACGTTTACTCACTGTGAATTTTAAAAGGACCTGCGTCGCTGTATGTGTAAAGCTTAGTATCAATAGAGGAGCAGGACGTCACGGATTGTTGTACTTTTAAAATATTATTTGTGTGTGTTTGTGACTGTGAGTTTACTTTGAGAAATTGCATTGCTGTCACATGAACAGATGAAACAATGGGAAAACCGTTGCACAAACCGACCACTGAGGATTGAATGTTAGGTGCCTCTTCCTTGTTTTGTAAACAAACAGCTAGGCCTGCTAGACACACTTTTCGCAGCAGCAACAGCAGTGCTATTTTAGAATCATCTTTGATGCTATAAATAGGGCACATAAGCAAGATTAATGAATTAATTGATCGATTTTATATCAAAACCCGCACTTTTTTTTAAAAAGAGGCTATTTTGGACTTTTTTTTTTTTATTTCCGGTGGAGCAACACTGACTGTGAATTGGAAAAAGGATTAATGACTAAAAGTTTTTTCATTTAAAAAATTGAGAAGAAATATTTGCTGTGAACTCTTGACACTTTATTCAATTTAGAAGCAAAAACAAAAATCTTTTTGAGCTTGTAAGTGCACTAGGTTAAGAACACTACTCGCCTTCGTGATCTCTCTGATCGTGTTAATGCACTGTTTAACAACAACAACAACAACTCCCTTTTAATATAAGTCTTTTCTTCAGGACTGCGACCTGCTGGATGGTTTTAAAATATAAAAAAAAATGTTTTTAAGGCACGTGACCTGGTGGTGGCAGCTTTTGATGATATTGGATGGTATTTGATGTGGCAGGGTGTTTTATTGCCGGTTAATGCATCACTGTGATCACTCGGTTTTACGACTCATTTCGGACCAGCAACGCCCGTTGTGATCTTAGAGTGATCGGCAATAACGAGCTGCGCTCTCGTAACTCAAACGCTCCTTTGCCGATGGTGCACCGTACGTCGGTCGCGTGGTAGTGTTTGGTTTTCGGGTAGTGGCGGTAATAGTGGTGGTGGTTAAGAGGGAGATGGTGGCGGGGGATGGATGGGGAGTAGTTGAGTTGGGGGAGGGAGGGAAAGTAATATACTTGGGGTAGCGTTAGTAGTAACGGGTTCTGGGTGACACGTGTACATGGCAGTGCACGCGATTTGTCCAGCCTCTCTTGTCGAAATGCACTGCCATAATTACATTGGTGGTATTCGTGTTGGTCTTGATGGTGGTGGGAAATTAATAGGCTGGGGGATGGTGTTGGGGGAACGGATATTGATGGTTATGGTGTTGACGGTGGTGTTTGGGCGATGAATATTCTAAAGGAAGAATGGGAATCTAGTACGATTCGGAATGGTATTAGTGTGTGTTTTGTTTTTGGAATTTCCATAATTATGTCCTATAATGGATTGGGATTTTAGTCCTCACTGGAAAACAAGTTAGGGTAGGTTCGTCCATCGAGTTACGGGATACGATGGGATAGGATAGGGAGAGTGTGGAATAGTCTGCACTCTGTCAGTGTTATGAGTAACGCATCCCTCATCATCTATTCACAACTTTCCGGCACCTCTCATAAAAACTCGTGGGTATCGCCATTATAAATTAAAACTAGGTTAGAATGAAACCAAGTTCCGGTCTGGCTTGTTTTGCTTTTATCAAAGCTTGATGCGTGACTTTTAATTATGGCAAATTGCCGAAAACGACGATTGTTAGAGCCAGAAAACGAGTGGGATAAGTATAAAAACGGTGGAGGAAGTACATGCTCAGTGAAAGGATGCAAAAAACAATCGTAGAGGCCTTTATTTTCTGGCGACTTCGGAGGTGCGTCGATCATTGACAGAAAGTGAAACAGGACCCGAAGGCTCTTGTAGTTTTCTATAGCTTCGCCGTCGCAACCTTCACAAAACACGAAGTAGTTAACTATGTTAGGAGAGCGTTGTGGCCAAGTGGGCTAAGGCGGGACTAACTTGACTTGTCCACAAGCCAGAAACCAATGACGCCTGACAGGTCGAACCAGCATCAGGGCGTTATGTTTTTCCGAATATTTTTGAAAAATTCACAAATAATGTTAGGTAGGTAGGGTTTAGGCGCGCCACTGGCGATAGAAAGGGATAATAAACTGCAGCAAAACAAAACAAAAATATGTGAGCCAGTGACACATGTTATTATTCTTGAATATTTGGAAATAACTCACTAAAACACGCGGAGAAAGAAACCTGAAGTATGTTTCATTGAGGGGATTCCCGTTGGTGCATAGGATAGCAGAAAAGTGTGAATAGGGAAAAATATTTGTTTTAGCTCTATTTACACCTAGCAAATTGCTTTGTTATTTAAGCTGCCATTTAATCATTTAGGCCAAGACTTCCTACCTAATCAGAAGAAGTCATTTTAGAAGGCCCCAATTTGAAAGCTTTGTTTACTTTTGGTGAAAGCGAGTTTACCCTCAAATCCGCGTTGTTATTACATTAAACAATAATAAAGTGGGCTTTCAAAGTGGAGCAAAGTTTGAAATTTCCATGTCGGGTCTGACAGGGAGTGGTTTTGATTGTTTTAACGGTACAACCGTGTGACCTTTGACCCTATTTTGTGAGTAAACCACGAGACTTGAAGTGCGCGTTTTGGCTGTCTGGGGTAGTAGGTAGGCTAGGGTCCATTTTATCAACCTAAAACGAAAAACCTTATGAGAATTTTTTTTTTACACGTTTTGTCTATTACCGGCTTTGGAAGCTACTATTTTTAGCTCCAGATGGAGAATGTTGGCTAAACCTTGCTATAATAGGCACAAAACTACAATTTTTTTTAAAAATAAAAAAATTACTAGAATTTCGAAAGAGTTTTTGTTTGTTTGTTGTTAGCTGATTTCCTTTTCAGTGGGACAACACTCACTGTGAATGTTTAAAGGATCTGTTGAGAGTCGCGTGGTCAAAACGAGCTCCTTTAAATAAAGGCAACATTTTTAGAAAACGTGTAGTTTTAGGTTTTATGTATTATTTCTTTTTGTGCTTATATTGGCATAGTTCACATTCCACAATTGTGATAATCTCGCTTCTGCCACCGTTGTATATTATTTGAAACGCGTTATTTGCAGTGTGCGGTCATTTCAGATCATGTCCATATTTGTTGTATTGTACCATTGCATCGAGAATTAAGCTTTATCATGCAAAGGGCCAAAACGTTATAATTATGCAATGGTACAATGAAACAAATATGGGCATGATCTGAAATGACCGCACATTGGACATAGCGTTTCTGTAATAAAATGCATCGTGCAAAGGGCCAAACAATATATGCATTTATTACAGAAATTATGACCGAAATGAGTAAATAATATGCTTATCAATTAAATAGCTAGCCTTGTAAGCAGTCGTTGGAGCAGGTGGACGAATGCCAAATCAAAGCATTCATTAAGGGAATGCGAAAGAACAAGCAGTCATCAAAAGCAGTCAAGTAGTCATCAAGAGGGTCGGGTGGGAGGGGGAGGAAGCAGTCGTGTAATAAGCAGAAGTTGTCGTTGGCAGTCGTCAAAGAGTGGAAACAAAATCGTCATTATAATGAGCAACTGCTATCGCTGGCAGTGCAGCACTTGATATCGTCGCCCTCATTCTCTTTCATTCGCGTTTTACTGCCTTTGTGCTATGGGTGTGGTGGTGCATGCCGGGCCTGACCTCTGACCTCAATTACGTCACTGTGACGTTTTCAGGCTGTGTGACATCAAAGCGCACGTGGGCGATCATTAAACGTCATCAGCATTAGGGCGAGGAGATGGTTGTAATGGCCCAAATCACTCTGCCACGCTGATCAAAGCCCCTCAAAGGACGATTATGGTTGTGTTTTGTTTTTGTTTCTCTCTCTGTCTGTCTGTCTGTCTCTCTCTCTCTCTCTCTCTGTCTCTGTCTCTCTCTCTCTCTCTCTCTCTCTCTCTCTCTCTCTCTCTCTCTCTCTCTCTCTCTCTCTCTCTCTCTCTCTCTCTCTCTCTCTCTCTCTCTCAGTAAAGAGAAAGGCTTCAGTGGATTTACGGAATTTTATCTCGATATATGTGGAATGTCTAGTCTTCGAGCTGGAATGATTTGCAGTAAAAGACCTTTAGAACAAAAGTCTCCAGTCTTATCCCCTGCCTGGGAACCAACAGTGATGCTCAGTACTTAATCGACGACATTATCCTTTCTATGCCCGATTTCGATGAAACTTTCTGGATTATGGTGAGGGTCAGGAAACCTTTATAGCTGGACCAGAGGCCGTTTACACGAGAAGAGAGGGTTGGGTAAAGACGAAGCAGAAAAAAAAACAAAAGGAAAGGAGCACACTGCGTACCAAAGACTGGGCGTGACGAGACCGGTCTCTGATGCTACACAATTTGAGAAAAGAGAGAATGAGGAGGAGACGAACACAGAAGGATTGAAAGGTATGAGAGGATGCACACAGCGTAGTCGAGAATCGCCGAGTATCTAGCTTGAATGAGAGGCAAACGTTAAGACTCGACTAGTCTGAGCTATGGAGATGGAATGGAAATAAGTGCAGAGAAGACCAAAATAATGATCAACACCACTAATGGCATCAACACGGACATCAAAGTCCGAGGCCGATCCCTCAAAACAGCGCATAGCTTCACCAGATCATCAGGCCTTGCTAAGACCATCCTGCAAAGCACGTTGCAAGGAGGCATAAGAAGAGGGAAACAGAAAAAGAGGTGGGAGGACAACATTCGAGAATGGACTGGATTGACGTTGAGCGAAGCCATGAGGGTTGCTGAGGACAAAGAAAGATGGAGTACATTGGCTAAACGATCATCTGTGGTGCCCCAACGACCTTCGAGTTACGGGATAGGATAGGAGGAAAGATAGACTTAGCTACAGTAATGTGGGTAGGAGTAGGACACTAGCGCCGTATACAGCGGAAAGGTCTGCAGCGACGGGTGGCGGCTGCAAATAGGACCGAAGTTTTCAGTTCCGTTCAGTTCAGACCGAAGTTTTGTTCGTGATAGCATTGCTCAAGTGGGACGCAGCGAATTCAGTTCAACGTTTTCGATAATCTTCTTCAGTGCCATCTTAATTAAGGAGAAGATTTTCTGTTGACTGTCAATTATTATCACGAAAATAAATTAACCTGTTCAGTTCTTCACAGCATTTTACTTGACCTTGACACTGTTAAGTTCTTCATAGCATTTTACTTGATCATTGAACGACAAAGCCCAAAGCAGCCTAACTTTCTTGTCATATGTTGAATTTAAATGTCACCCGATAGTTTCCCCAGCCAGTAATGAGGTTTTGGTCAGCGCAATTGTAGTGTAAAGAGCAGAGGGTTCTTTTCATAGATGTTTCTAAAATGTACCAGATTTGGCTACGATTCTCTTATACTATTTCACTAACTGCAATCCAACTTTTCATGGACAAAGGATAATTGTATGTAGGAGAAAGGTAGGCGACTGGTTGAGGCTTGGGAGATAAGTTGTCTTTCTTGAATTTCTTGGTTAGACTAGCCTTGGGTGGCTCCTGCTGTGCAGAATCCTTTGGGGGATGCCATTGGGTTATACAGGACAAGGCGACAAGACATTTGTTCTTCCCGGCTAACCATTCGTCTTCTGCTTTTGGTGGTGAGCGGGACTACATTGTCGGCAGGCATTTTATGCAAGTCGGTGGCAGCGATTTTGCAGCGAAGTGTCGTGGCACTAGTAGCCGGCAACCCGGTACTAACAACCACGCATCACCGCCTTGCAGGGGCAAATATTTTTATGTCACTGTTTTGAGGGATAAAGTGAAAATAACAGCTCGGGTTGGGCCGTGTTCTCAAGGTGGTGGTCGAGAGACGGGAGTCAAAATGCTCCGCTCGGCTACATGTAGATTATAGTCACACGACACCGGAGCACATAGGCGACTACTGGTCACATTATTCTGATACCAGGAAACCAGTTGATGGTAAGGGGAAAATAATAGGGTCATATGGTCGAACCAGGGACCATTCGGTTACTAGCAAGCCGCTCTACCATCTGAGCTACACGGCCCCTTTTTTAATTGACAGACTTTCGAAACTGTGCTGATATACAGTGTAGTGGAGACGTAATGAAGCCTTGCCTACTTCCGTCGTCAAATTAGAGGGGAGCAGGTTCAAGCATCATCTAGTCACTACTGCGCTGTACCAGTTTTTCTCTGATTAAACTTGACCTCGCACAATATGCAAACGTGTCTCTGGCACATGGAACGATGCGCTATTCAATTGATTGGATTGGATTGAAGGGTAAACAGCAAACATTTAACTCAAGAAAAAGATGGAAAATCCAAACCACCGAGGGCTAGTAAATCTCGTTGGCTGGCCGTCAGAGTCAATAATAGCCGGGTTGAGTGCGAGTGTCGCTAGAAATGTTTGCACAACTGGGATGACTGAAAGCACGACACATGACGCACTACATAGCTGAGACGCGCGAAGTTTACGTTTGCCTGTCACTTGTGAGAGGTGTTCGGTGAGTATCAGCATATCAGCTACGCTGGGTGAACCCGAAACTAACTTGCAGACGACAGGGACAGAGGGATCGGAGGAGGGGAAAGAGAGATAAGGTTGGAGGAAAAGAGAAGAGGAAGGAGAGAGTCATATAGAGGATATGGGGTGGTTTGATGGTGGTTGGAGAGAGGAGAGATGGAGGGAAACAGAAAAATAGAGAAGAAAAGAGAGAGAGATAGGAACAAGGAGAGATAGAGAGAGGAGAGATGAGGGCAGACAGTAAAAGAGAGAGAGAGAGAGAGAGAGAGAGAGAAGGAAAAGGAGAGATAGAGAGAGGAGAGGGAGGGGGAGAGAGAGAGAGAGGTGTAAATAATGGTAAAGGATGTGATGAATCAGGAAGGAAAAACGAAATGGGTTTGGGAATGTGGGGAGTTGTCTAGAAAAACTTATTAAGTTGTCAGTAGAGGAAGGGTGGTGAGAGGGTGAAAGCAAGAAGGAAGAGAGAGAGAGAGAGAGAGAGAGAGAGAGAGAGAGAGAGAGAGAGAGAGAGAGAGATTTGAGGGTCGACGAATGAAGAGCAGATTATTGGTGTAGCGTTCCAGAAGTACTCCTCCCCTTCCTCAAAAGTACTACCCCGGGGAGTACACCCCGTGGGAGTACGTTTTAGGGTGGAGTACTTATGGGATGCTACACCGGCCAGCTTTAGAGAACCTGTATGGAAATAAATAAAATGTAGCTAAAGCTAAATACACTACATTTACGCATGCACACAAGAAACACACATACACGACACATACACACACACACACACACACACACACACACTCGCACACACACTCAAATAGAATTTAGTTTTAGTTGAATAAACTAAATTTAAACAAAACACACAACAAACACAGGCACACGCACACACATAGGAACAAACCAACACGCATACAAACACACACTAACACTAGCGTACCAAAAAAAAATCTTTCAAATGACCTTTGTACTTAAAGTCAGGTTGATGTATTCTCAACACAGACGTCATTCAACTAGAAATTCGATTGATGTTATGATTGCTAGAAGGTCAGGTTGAACTAAAAATAAACGTGGTAGACATAAAAGTGGCGCCTACATGTCTGATGTGAAACTTCAATTAAGATGACAGATTGCAGTTTTGAAGAACGACTCGCTCAGTCTTTTGGAACTATGGCCAAAGTGTGAAATGATGGTCAACTCGTTAACAGTTCTGTCGACGGTAAAAAGAAAACATGTTGATTTTTTGTGTTCTTTTCAATAAGTGTTTGTTATATGAGAACGTTATCTGCTTTAATCATTATGAATATGAGTTGTTGTTTTTTAAAAAAAAGCTTTATTTTCCAAGTCTATATTTTGTGTCTTTGTGAGGTTATCAATTTTGACAACGTTTATTTATTTATTTATTTATTTTTATTTTTATTTTTTTTACTGTATTGAAACAAGTTTTCAGTGCACCCTCATGATCTCTCGTCTATATAGCTCGTTGTAAATTATATTGCGTATCACTATTGGAATTTTATATTCAAAAATAATTATGTCATCTCTTTCACCAATTACCCTTGCCCCCAACTTGTCTAGTCCCCCATGCTATCATATTCTGATCAGATCGCGTTTGAGAAACAAGATAATGAAGACAGACAGACACACTATATACACACACCCCCCCCCCCCCCCCACACACACACACAGAGAGAGAGAGAGAGACAGAGACAGAGAGACAGAGAGAGACAGAGAAAACCCCAACAACAAAGAAACAGAATAATATTTTTATTTGATTACGTAACGTAGGTAAATTAGAGTCCCCGGACACATGGCGTATAGGGGACTATTTTTATTTGAATCCTCTAAATGCATTACGATTTGATTTTCTCAGTCCCAAAAAATGTAGATGCTCAAAAGTGCATAATCCAACAATTTTCAAATAAAATTATGATTTTATCTTTAAAAATAAAAAAACATATTCCAAGTTTTGATGGCTATTGTACGAATCGTACATGTAGTTATGATGATCTGTTTTGGACAACTGACTCCATGAAAATTAAAAGCACGAGACTATTCTCTAGCTAATGAACATATGATTATATGTTTTTGAAACGCCGAGTGCAAATGTAAAATGTATAAAATGGGTCCAGTATGATTTTGTGGCCTAAAACTCTGTCCAAATGTTAAATGTATTATGCCCAATCGCCCTGGAACTAAAAAATGGGACCATTGTAATTTTGTGGTTTGGAACGCTGTCTCCAATTTTAAAAAAACAACAACAAACAAAAACTATAAAATTAGCCGGTGGTGAATCTGCCTTTACGATCAATTGTTAGATCGTGAACTGATGACGAACTCCGACAAATGATGATGTCAAAAACAGGGTTTGCGTGTTCATGATTCAAAAGATCGCTGTGTTGATGATCAGCTTTGATCAGACGGCATACGGGTGTGTACGCAAAGCGGAATCCATGAACATATTATTGTTTAGGCTTTTCCTTCTTCTTCTTCTTCTTCTTCTCCCCCCCCCCCCCCCCCCCCCTCGTCATCGTCGTCAGAAGGTCGTTGTTTAACATTTCACTTTTTTTTTTAAAACTCAGGCCAAACCATTTACTTCCTTTTGTTAGCAATTGTGGTGACATTTCCTTCTTTCCCTTTTCCTTTTCCTGGTCCCCCTCCCTCCTCTCCTCTCCCATTCTCCCTCTCCCTCTCCCTTCTTCACCATTCGATCTTTTCATCTGCGACTTCTCTGTTATTGTAGTTTCCTGCTCTCTTTTTCAGCCCCCCCCCCCCTCATTCCTCCCTCCCCTCCGCCTTCGATTTCCCGTCCTTTCTTTCCTTTTTCTCCTCTCCCGCCTCCTCCTCCTCCTCCTTGTTTGCGCAATGTGGAACGTTGTCTTGTTCCTCCACTCTACCTCCCCCTTCTCTCTTATCCTCCCCTCCCCCTCCTCTCTTATCCTCCCCTCCCCCGCCACATTTCGGTCTTAGTTTGGTATTGTCTTCTCTCTCTTCATCGTCCACCTCCACCACCACCACCACCACGATTACTTCCTTTACTTCTCCATCCTCCTCCTCCTCCTCCTCCTCCTTCTCATTCTTCTTCTTCTTTTGAAGTTTTCTTGAACTGCGCTATTAGTCAGACCGGTTTGCACGTGAAGCCTACTATCCTTGAAGATACTTAACTAATACTTATAGTTGAGGATTTGAACTTTTAAGGCGACTTAAGTTTTGTCTCTGTTTTTTTTTGCACCTCCTCACCGCACACCTGTGGGTTTGTATTTGTTTGTTTGTTAGCTTTTATTTCAACCCACCTGTGTATTGAATTTACGTTCACAACTTAACCACCCCAACTACTCCCCCTTTCGTATCCTCTACGTACATCGCCCGCGGATTCCATTTTCCTTCTTCCCATCTTCTTCATTTATTTTTTTCCGGTCTGTTCCCATCCTCCATTCCCTTCCGCATCCCCCCCTCTCTCTCTCTCTCTCTCTCTCTCTCTCTCTCTCGCCCTTCCCTCTCTCTCCCTTCCCTCCCTCCCTCCCTCCACTCCCAGCCATCATCACCCCGCCCGTTCTCAGATCATTATTAATTACCGGCGGCTCATTAGAGCCCACTTGCTTTTCAAAGCCGCCTTGATTTTCGGCTACATTTCTTCTGGCGACGATAAAGGGCTGAGACCATAGAGACGCGGGTTTTATGACGTGATGCTTCAAACGGGACGAGTGGGTTGCGGCCCTTTGCTACAAGAGCGCCAAGCTTCTGAAGGCAGCAGGATCTGTTAGATGACTTAGGGCGAGCGGGGGCCTAAAAAAAAAAAAAAAAAAAGGTTGACTATCACGGGTTGAAGATATGCCGCCAGACAACTCATATCTTTCGTAGAAAATGAGACACCTTTTCTTTCTTTGAACATGAGATAATAATAATTTTCTTTCTCCCGCTAAAATGTCCTTCATTTTTTGTTTTACTGTCGTGTTTTTTTTTGGTTGTTTTTTTTTAATCGTTCGTGTCTTTTTGTTTTGTTTTATTAGCTTGCTTAAGTGTTCGTTGCTTGTGTGTTTGTTGTTCTTCTTGGTTCATCTTGTTCTTGTTCTTCTTGACAAAGTCTGTACATCATGATCATGATCATCATGATCATCATCATCATCATCATCATCATCATCATCTTTTTCATAATCTTCTTCTTCATGATCTTCATGATCTTCTTCTTCTTCTTCTTCTTCTTCTTCTTCCATCCTAATCATCTTCCTTTTTCATCATCAAAATCTGCTGCCGGTTGTTTTTTTCTGACACAGAACAAAATGGCAATTTCACATTTACAATCATGCAGTTCGTTTGGGGCTGCCCAATGGTCCGTTGGATTTGACGTTGCACAGCTTACAGTAAGCTTGCATCTTTGGGGCCTTCGCTTCGGCCAATCCTTTATATAGTATGTTTCTGAAGTAAAACGAGCGCTATGCATTAAAATAGTAACAGTATTTCATGACCACGTTCGAGATTCATTCATAACATTTTCCCAGTTTGTGTCATGTCATGATCCGACGGGGCAACGGTGTGGATAAAATGCCCTAACATCAAAACTGATGATCGAGTTAGCAAAAGGACTGAAATTTTCCCTGCGGTTTCTTTTTTTTTCCCTCTTTGCCCTTATCGCTTTTGAACTTGTAAGCTTGGCGACGAGTAATGTTTGTTGGGGTTATTTTTGATCCTCAAAATATGCATGTAGTCTGTGTGGGACCCAGTAAACATGCTAGGTGTTTGTGTGGGGATAAATAATATTAAGGTCAGTTAGACCTTGATTATTATTATTATTTTTATTATTATTATTATTATTATTATTATTATTATTATTATTATTATTATTATTATTATTATTATTATTATTATCCCCCCCTTCAAAGAAATAATAAAATAATAATAATTATTAATAATAATAAATTCTTTTGCAGTATTGCTTTTAATAATGATTACCTGAAATCCTCGATGTTTTTTATTTTGATACTATTTCATTCCCTCAGTTGTTGTTTTTTCTTCAAGGGGAGACTATTTTACTACGCTGTTTGCCTGTACGCAATTTTTTCCCCCGTGGTCTCCCTTGTGACCCATGACCTGGCAGCTCTCCCGTGCTGTGTGGCAAAGGGAAGCAATTTTGAACATATGCTAGAATGATTTGCCCCTTTTTACTGCCCCAGGTGCGATGCTATCATGAGGAAAGGCTGAGCATTTACATGCCTCAAAGGGGGAAGTACTGAACTAGAGGAAACCTTGCAGACGACACTACTTGGACATGAACACTGAAAAGGGGTTGTTTGTTATAAGATGACGGGTACTGATAGCCTATTCCTGTAAGCATTGTGCAGTTTTGTTAGTATATTTCCGAGTTGTTGTTGAAATTCTCTCTCTCTAACCCCCCTTCCCCCCCTCTCTCTCTCTCTCTCTCTCTCTCTCTCTCTCTCTCTCTCTCTCTCTCTCTCTCTCGTCAACATGAACGGTCAATATTATTATTCGAAATCATTGGCAGAGCGATCACGCTTCCGTATCTAACTAAATAAAAGGAGGAAAGAATGACTTGCTGGTTCTTATGGAATTCCCTTTGTAAAATATTTATTTTCACCGCCTTCAGTTAAATAATCTTTAGTTAGAAGCATATTTTCTAAATAATCATTCGTTTACAAACAATATAAGATTTCTCTAAATAAATATATTTTCTCCATAAATAACTTATTATATATATTGTTTAGGTAAATAAATCCCGAAATAGGTAATTAAAGGCATTGTTGCTAAATAAGGAATTATTTACCTATATAATGCATTATTTAGCAGATTAAATAATAAAATAATATAAATAATTTATTATTCAATAATGTATTATTTAGAAACGTTTCTAAGTAATGATTTGTTTACCTATATAATGAATTATTTAATAGAATTAGCTAAATAATGCATTATTTACGTAAACAATTTATTGTTTAGGGGCTGCCATTTTTATTATTTAGGGGATTCGCAGGTAAATAATGTCTTATTACTGTGAGGTTATGTGCAGGTAGTGATAGAGAACATTGCGAAATCGTGATTTTACGCTGTTCTGCTATTTATTTGGAAGCAGCTGCTTTATGTCACTCTATTTTTTATTCGCAACAGTATTAATATACGAAACTGCTACGATAACGGCTCCCGAAAAGAGGGATCCGTCATTAGTTCTGCATTGGCGTCTTACCTGAAGAGTACTCCACTATATTTCTTGTCAGTCCGACCTGCAAATCCCTTATAGTTGCAAATAAGCTGAAACTTTCTGTTTGAAATTAAAATATTATTAAACTCAAAAGAACAAACGGAAACACCATCTGAACACAGTTTTTAAGGTAAATAAATACAAAAAGAAAGCATTTTTTCTTCAGAAAAAGAAACTTAAAAACTGAGCACTCCCGCACAAAACTTACCTTGACCTTTCGTTTGTGTTCGGGAGGTTACAGACGTTTTATCTTCGAATTTGTGGCGTGATTTATGTTGAAAAATAGATAAATAACACACATTTTGAATACATAATCTTTGGAAAGACCCTGCATTTAATTATAGAAAGCAGTAACATTATTTTTTTTTAAAAACCAGCTTTCAAGCGAATCCTGAAATCCCCTAATGAGTACCACGTATACGGATATATATGTGAAAGAGTGTGGGTATGTGATAGTGTGTGTGTGTGTATGTGTGTGTGAGCGTGCGTGTGCGTGCCTGTGTGCGTGTGTGTGTATGTGAGTGTGATAGCGTCATTGTCGATGGATCTTAATCACTGTAGATATCATCATCATTATTATTTATTATCAGTTTTGTGTTGATGTTACGGTTTTATTACTTTGAGATTTTATATGCAGATGACACTGCACCAAGAATTTCTTTGCATGTGTTTATGGGGACAATAAAGTATTCTGTAATGAAAACTGCAGCCCCTAAATACATTGTTTACGTAAATAATGCATTATTTAACATCTTCTAAATAATACTTTATTTAGCAAATTGTGCTAACTAATGCAATATATAGATAAACATATAATTATTTAGAAACATTTCTAACTATTAATACATTATGTAACACAATCTGCTAAATAATGCATTATAGGTACATTTTTTAAAATTTATTTAGCAACAATGCCTTGTTAATTTATATCATGATTTATTTAAGTAAACAGTTTATTGTTTTAGTATGTAATAGCTTATTTACGGAGACAATATATTATTTACATTGTTTGTAAACACATGATCATTTAGAAAATATTTTTGTATATAAAGATTATTTAGCTGAAAGTGGTAAACACAACCGGGAAAAAAATCGTAAATACATATTTTACAAAAGGAATTCCATAGGTTCCTACTTAACATATAAACTATCCATTGCTGGATTGGTGCCCACTTTTGCAAAGTTCACTGACTACATTCAACACTGAGAGAGAGAGAGAGAGAGAGAGAGAGAGAGAGCGAGAGCGAGAGCGAGAGAGAGAGAGAGAGAGAGAGAGAGAGAGAGACAGACAGACAGAAAGACAGAAAGACAGAGACAGAGAGAAGGGGTTGGTGGGTAGGGGGCGTGGTGGCGGACGAATAAAACTGATGAGGCGTAACACTGAAACCTTGCCAGGAAGGAATCAAAATGGCCAGAAACGGATATAAAAGGAGTCTACTGTAGTGAAAACACAATGGATGGGGCCGGGTAGCTCAGTTGGTAAGAGCGTCTTGCTAGTAACCGAAAGGTCGCTGGTTCGAATCCCGGATCCCGGATTGGTCAACGTGTGATCATATTATTTTCACCTTTACCAACAACTGGCCCGCTGGTGTCAGTATAAATCGGTCCAGTAGTCACCTATATGCGAAAGTGTCGTGTGACTATAATCTACAAACAACGAAAACACAGCGGCAGGGAAAGAAGGGTGGAGAGAGAGAAAGAGAGACAAAGAGAGAGAGAGAGAGAGAGAGAGAGAGAGAGACAGAGAGAGAGAGAGAGAGAAAGAAAGAGAGGGAGGGAGAGAGAGAATGTGCTTTCTTAGGGTGTGATATCGGGAGAAACGAAAAAGGACAAGAATAAAAATATTTTAAAAAATTGTTGGTGTATAGGCAGTGTGGTCGTAAGCTCCGGCGTTTTCTATGCGTAGCGCCGCATGCGGAACCTTTTTACGATGGCCCAAAGAATCGCAGTAAAAACTGACACAGGAGGCGCAACAATTGCTTTTTATGGTACACATCGCACACGGCATAAAGACACATCGGCACACGGCATAAAGATATATGCTCTCTTCCCCTCCTTTCCATCTCCGCGCATCCTGCCCACATCAATCCCACCCTCGGATTTGAATTTCAAGCTTCATTTGGGAACAGCATGAATCTTTATTGGGAAAATGTCGTGAATATTTCTTAATATTTCCTTTTTTTAAATTTTGCTTGTGATTGTATTCTCTACCCCCACCCCAAACCCTCTCCGAAATTTATAGTCAGTTTTTTAAATTGTTCATTTAAACTAATATTTACCTGAACGTGTGTACGGGCAATACAATCTATTTGTTTTAATTGGTAATTTAATCTTGCATCCGATATCCGCTAATGTGTGAACAGGCGGCAAAACGAAATACTGATTTATTTTTTGGCCTGCCATTCACCAAACCGTAGCTCCAAATTTTAAACTTATTACGTCGGATTTTCTCGATGGTTGTTCTTTTTCACGACTCAACAAGGGCTACAATTATACATTTTATATATACAAGCTTTTCCATGTACTTCAGTCTATCCTATCCTATCCTATCCCGTAACTCGGAGGTCGTAGGGGCACCACAGATGATCGTTTAACCAGCGTACTCCATCTTTCCCTGTCCTCAGCAGCCCTGATTGTTTCGCTCAGTATCAAACCAGTCCATTCTCGAATGTTGTCCTCTTTTTCGGTCTCCCTCTTCTTTTACCTCCTTGCACTGTGCCTTGCAGGAGGGTCTTTGCAAGACCTGATGATCCGGTGACATGGCCATACCATCGGAGTTTCCGTTTTTTCTCTTCAGTCTACCCAGCTTCAAAACTGTCTAAAACTGTCAAGACATTTGGAGTACCCCTCTCGTTTTCCCCATACCCTTATAAAGTTCTCCTCTCGTTTTCCCCATACCCTTATAAAGTTCTCCTCTCGTTTTCCCCATACCCTTATAAAGTTCTCCTCTCGTTTTCCCCATACCCTTATAAAGTTCTCCTCTCGTTTTCCCCATACCCTTATAAAGTTCTCCTCTCGTTTTCCCCATACCCTTATAAAGTTCTCCTCTCGTTTTCCCCATACCCTTATAAAGTTCTCCTCTCGTTTTCCCCATACCCTTATAAAGTTCTCCTCTCGTTTTCCCCATACCCTTATAAAGTTATCCTCTCGTTTTCCCCATACCCTTATAAAGTTCTCCTCTCGTTTTTCCCATACCCTTATAAAGTTCTCCATATAGTCTTGCCAATGAGAATGAATTGCGGCGTGGGTGGGTGGAGTTACAAGGAACTTAGTTTACCTAATAATAATTTTAATTAACTTATTCATGCCAATCCAATCTATTCGATTAACCCAATCCATTCCATTGATCCAGTTCAGTCAAATGTCCACTTGAATGGCGCACGACTCCATTTCATACGCACAGAGATATTCATTCGTTCAAACTTCACTTCATTCGCAATTTTGTGTTTCAGACTTCGTCTCGTCGGTCGTTAATTTGTTATCAGCTGACTAGAATTAAGTGGATGTGTACACTGCATAAATGGGAAAACAACAACAACAACAACAACAAACAAAGAAACAAAACAAAACGAAATGTCCTAGTGTTACTTCTCCAAACGTTTTGAACTTACAGCGACACTACTTGTAGGATGCTTACTCCTAAAGATAATAGAATGAATGAATGAAAATGTAGTCAGCGCATAAATATGTCTGTACAATTCGCAGGATAACAGCGCTGGAACAAATAATAATAGTCTATCATTAATATAGAGTTGAACTGAATGTACAGAGATCAGCACACGAAATGAATATAATTATATTTAAAGTAGGCTAACATATAGTTTTACCTGCTCCGCTTCCACCAACCTTATCTCAAAACATTTAACATAGGATTTTCTGTACCTCTACTGATTGTACGTATTTACACACATGATGTATCAGTTTTTTGAAATGAATAGAGTACATACCCTACTTTCACTAATCCTGTTTAATCCTTCAAGCTCTTTTGATGTTTAGGTTTCTCCCGCTCCCTCTTCCTGCACTCCTAGGTGCTCCCTACACATACGACTCACCCCCACCTTTTCCATCTCTTCACCCGGATGCTCAACAATCTTTCTTGTGAACCCCAACTTGCGTATTGACTGACGACACACCGAACATTCGCTATCATACACGATTAGAGTTGTCAGATCAGACTCCGGTTCACAGTAAACAGGCTTATAAATGACTCAGCTTTCACTTTATCATGAGGCTAGAGGCCCATTTTAAAGTTTTCCAATAACTTTATTCAACAAAAGTAACAAAAAGCACCAACAACGTAATCAATAACTAATCAGAACATAGCAAACAAACAAAAAACAAAACTACAACAAAAATACCATGCACTATTTTACGTCATAGAACTGAAAGCGAAAGGGAAATAGATAAGAAATTCGTGTAAGACTTTGTGAAAGGCAAGGTTCATGAAATTTACTGATTTCCTATCCTATCCCGTAACTCGAAAATCGGGGCACCACAGAGGATCGTTTAACCAGCGTACTCCATCTTTCTCTATCCTCAGCAACCCTCATGGCTTCGCTCAGTGTCAAGCCAGTCCGTTCTCGAATGTTGTCCTCCCACATCTTTTTCTGACCCCCTCTTCTGCCGCCTTGCACCGTGCCTTGCAGGATGGTCTTTGCAAGGCCTGATGCTCTGGTGACGTTGCCATGCCATCGGAGTTTCCGTTTCTTCACCACTGTAAGCATGACATCGTGTTGTCCAATGGCTTGTGTGGTGGTCTGTCGGACTTCGTCGTTGGTATAGGAAATGCCCAGAAGTCTTCTGTAGCACCTCATCTCCATGCTTTGTATTCTTCGTAGTAGGTCTGCTGTGAGGGTCCACGTTTCGCAAGCGTATAAGAAGATGGAGATGACAAGGGAGCGCAGCAGCCTTACCTTGGAGTGTAGACTAATAGTCCTGTCTTTCCAAACGGGCTTCAACCTTGTCAGGGCAGCAGTTGTTTGTGCGATCCTGGAGAGGACTTCCTGTCGGGGCCCATTGTCTGACACAACGGCTCCTAAATATTTGAAGCTATGCACTGTGTTGAGGGATTGGCCTCGGGCTTTGATGTCCGTGTTGATGCCATTGGTGTTTTTGTCATCATTATGGCCTTCTCTGCACTTATTTCCATTCCAACGTCTCTGGAGTTTGTGTCAAGCCTGTGTACCAGCTGTTCAAGTTCTTGTTCCTCTCCAGCCAATCCATCAATATCATCCGCAAAACGGGGGTTGGAGATTGCTCCCTGTGCTGACTGTGCCTTCGTGATCTGTAAAGGCATCTGACATGTTGCGCTCTAGGAAGATGTTGAAAAGTGTTGTAGAGAGTAGTCATCCTTGACGCACGCCGATTGTTGTTCTGAACAAGTTCCCGATGGCGCTGTTGTGGAGGACTTCACTGGTAGCTTTGTCATGACTTTAACAATGTTTGGGCTGATGTTGTACAATCTCATGGTTGCCCACAGAGCTGCATGCCAGACTCGGTCAAACGCTTTCTTGAAGTCTACAATCACATGATATATGTGTTGTTGGTGCTGTAGGTATTCATCGAAGATTATTCTGAGGTTGAAAATGTATTCAGTGGTACTTCGCCCTGCACTGAATCCTGCGTGTTCTTCAGTTATGATTTGGTCAGCATGAAGTTTCAACGTGTTTAGTATTATTTTCAGGAGGACCTTCCTGAGATGGCTGATGAGGCTGATGGTGCGGTAATGTTCACACTCCTGAAGGTTGCCATTTTTGGGAAGAGTGATGGCAAGCGACTTGGTCCATATTGTAGGCCACTCCCCACTCTGATCTTGTTACATACATATATTACATATACTTTAATTGCGAGGGCGTCAATCGTCAATTCTCCTCCTGCTTTCAGCAATTCTGCGGGTATGTTGTCCACTCCCGCTGACATGATGCGCTCTAGGAAGGCGTGGGATTCTTGGTCCCCAAAGACATTCTAGCCATCTGATGAATAAAAATTGATGCAACAACAACAACCACTCCCGCTGGCATTCCCTTCTTCAGCGATTGCACTGCTGCCTCAACTTCTAGGAGAATTGGGAGGATTTCTTCTTCTTCTCTGTTCTGGGAACATAATATAGCTGATAGGTCTCCGTTTGGTGTGTGGTTGTAGAGGTCAGAACAATACTCTGTCCATCTATCCAAGACTTCTTGTTCTTCTGGAAGGTATATGCCAGACTTGCTTTGGATCGTGGAGACGTTGGACTGTTTAACACTTGTCAGCCGCTTCACAGTCTGGTAAGCCTTCTTGCTGTTGTTCTTGTTCAGACTGTTCTCTATTTCCTGGCACTAATCTTTTATCCAGTTCTCCTTTGCTGTGCACATGCCTTTTCGGGTGTCTTTTTGGATTTTTTGGTAGATATCAGTTTGGAGGTTTCTTTTTCCTTTCTCATCTCTGTTAGTTTGTCCCACAGGTCCAAATGTTCAGGTGTGATTCACGGTTTCTTCTTTGGGCGGCGCTTGCCAAGGATCTCAGTGGCGGCATCTGTCACAGCGGAGTTGAAGAAAAGGCCTAGGTGGAACAACGACCAACAAAGGCCACAAGCTTTATTTCAGCGGGAGAGGTGACAGGCATGAACACGGCGTGGGATTCTTGGTCCCCAAAGACATTCTAGCCACTGTCATGGGTTGCCACCCAGTCTCCAGTAGACTCATTACCATCAGTCTGAGAGCAGCCCCTTTCAACATCACCAGCATCCAGGCCTATGCCCCAACATCAGACTATGACGATAGCGAAGTCGAGGATTTATTTATGTACTGCGTTTGTATTTATTTAATAGTTCTTGTACAGCACTTTTCCAGCTCACATTCAGCTCAAGGTGCTGGCTGATGCAGGATCAAACTCAAGCTGCCCTTACTTTCTGTAATACTGTGTGCTATTTTATTGGTAACATGATCTGGACCGAGTTTTACAGCCTCAGCCGATTCACACGTTCAGCGACCATTTAGACTCGGTGTGTGCGCTCCTGCACCTTATAAAAAGTTATTCGCTATAAAACCTTGTACATAAAAGTGCGCAGGCATGACGTCGTCTGATCATTCGGTCATCCCATTCGCGCCCGCGTCGACCCCCGACTGTTCTTTGTCTTCTTTTCTTCTTCTTCCTTCCTTCCGTACTTCCTTCCTTTCTTCAGTCCGTCCGTAAGTTCTTTCTTTCGTTCGGTCTTTCTTTCTTCGTTCTTTCGTTCGTTCTTTCTTCTCATTATCTTCTTCGTTCGTTCGTTCGTTCGATCGTTCGATCGTTCGTTCGTTCGTTCGTTCGTTCGTTCTTCTTCTTCTTCTTCTTCTTCTTCTTCTTCTTCTTCTTCTTCTTCTTCTTCTTCTTCTTCTTCTTCTTCTTCTTCTTTCTTTCTTTCTTTCTTTCTTTCTTTCTTTCTTTCTTTCTTTCTTTCTTTCTTTCTTTCTGTCTTTCTTTCTTTATTTTTTCTTTTGTTTTCTTTCTTTCTTTGTTTCTTTCTTTGTTGTTTGTTTTGTTGTTTCTTTTGTTTGTTTGTTTGTTTGTTTGTTTCTTTCTTTCTTTCTTTCTTTATTTCTTCTTCTTCCTTCTTTCTTTCCTTCCTTTTTGCTTTTTTTTTTGCTTTTTTCATTTTGTGTCTTCTTTTTCTCTTTTTCTTCTTTTTCTTTTCCTTTGTTAAGTTTGTTCTTGTAAGCTCGCAAGTGACAAATAGTATGACGGAGCGTTGTCGAAGTCTTATACTGTTAACATAGCCACGTGATCTTCTCTTTCTGTCTTTCTGTCTCGGTCTTTGTCTGTCCCCTGTCCCCGTTTGTCTCTGTCTGTCTGTCTGTCTGTCTGTCTGTCTGTCTGTCTGTCTGTCTCTCTCTCTCTCTCTCTCTCTCTCTCTCTCTCTCTCTCTGTCCATCCATCCATCCTCCATCCTCTTCTCTTTATTCTTTCTTCTCTTTACCTCGCCATCCTCTCGACATTGATCCTGTCCAAGTACACTTATCAGGAACATTCTGCTCATATCGCTATACGCACGCATCGTTTGACATTTATATGGAGGAACAAACAAGGAAGACAAGAATATTATCATGTTTGTGGTGTACTAATAATCTCTCTTTACAAATTGCTTCCCTTGTGAATCCCTCTCTGCCTCTATCGGAATGGGTTGCAGATGACTTCGACGTTGCTGCTTTTATTTCCTTAATTTCCCCTTATAACTGCAGGTTAATTGTTCTGATTATTTCCATGTGTTATGACAAAAATAGCCCAGATAGTTGATAGAGCAGACGACTTTCAACTTGTTTCTATTGTTGTGGATAACAGGGGTAATTTGTTAGTTCTGCTCTTTTTAGTTTAGGACTCAACATGAGCTTGTCACATTGAGCCCCTGAATGAAGGAATATTGAAGTTGAACGTCTGCACCGCACATTTGCGACATGGCAGAAACCCCTTTAACTATCCGGGGAAGAGGAGGTAGAGACCTAAATCAACACTGAACCATCAGAGCAAACCTTCCTGCTGCACCCGGTACACATTGGTCGAAGGCTGCCAGAAGCATGCTTTAGTAGTTGCCTCAACAGGCGATAAAGCATGCTCTCATGCTTCGGAGCACTTCTTCCTATACGCTTCAAGCTCTATAATGACGGAAAAAGCGCAATTTCGCTCTAAATATATACAGAATGTTGCTCAACAACATTCCGCTCTTTCCGTCTCAAAAACCCATTTGCCTTAGTTGGATTCTTAAATTGTATGAAACCAAGTGAGGACACTATCCGGCGTCAACAAACGGTTCAAAGACATTCTCAAACGGTTCATAAAAGACAGTTGACCTAGAAACAAATACAGTTTGACCTAATTCGTCCCCTAGAGGAGACGAAACTTACATTTTCTATTTTCATGAGTTCATTGGTCAATGCTCCTATTTTATCTTTCACGCCTCGGGAATCGAGTCTGGGTCATTGGTGTGTCAAGTTAAACACTCCTGGGCTACGACGTTGGGTCCAATGAGTTTCCTAATATTGGCGTGTACTTCGCTATGTCTTATTGCATGTTTTGTATGTTGTTGCTGTAGTTCTGTGGGCTGTAGTAGAAGCTTCTTAGTTCTTGCGGTTCTTGCGTGTCGAAGTAATGGTTTCTAATTCAAAGAAACATCTTTTGCTACTGCTTCTAGTTATTGCCTGCCTTTTTCTCACACAAGTCGTTTTTCCATCCAAAGCGACGCGCCGTGAACAACCAGTCTTATTTTTTTCATGATGCGCCTTTTTATAGTACACCAGCTTTTAGTTCAGTACTCAAAAAATTCAACAGATTTCTGTGTATAGTTACTTAGTTGAACGTTCGAGACAAAATTTAGATTTCACAGCAAGAAGGATGTAGCTTACAGGTCGATTTCCAGCGCCCAGTTGAATAAATAAAAGATAAAAATAACAACAACAACAACAACAAAACAACAACAACAGCAACAACACACACACACATACGCACACACACACACTTACCCCCCCCCCCCCCCCACACACACACACATCTTTAACATCTGTTGTAATTACTGATGTTGCAGACATGGATATTCCACCAATGTACCGCTTCAACAACAACGGCCAGCGATCTCACGACCTTGACCTTTCCCAAGGTCACCTTGAAGGTGATGACGCTAGCCGACGTCAGCGTGGACCTGCTGTGCACGATGACGACAACGGCATTGACGTCATACCGTTGTACTGCGCCGCGCTCGGCTGCGTTGTGGTCGGGCTTTTGGCGTACGTCGGCTTCGTCCACTATCGGCGCATGCGTGACAAGCGGATGTCACGTGAACCTCATGAGGATGTGGAATACTCCAAAGCTTCTGGCGCCGACAGTGGCGTCTTCGCGGACACAGACCACCACGTTCACCATCACTTCCTTCACCATCATCATCAGCAACAACAGCAGCCACTCAACGTTCATCAGCAGCAGAAACATCTTAGTGGTGAGTTTTCTTGCGCAGTTTGGATTATATGACGCATCTATGTACATGCATGTATGATGTGATTAGCAGGCTGAAACATCCCACAACGGTGGACAGGAGTGGAGCAGATAGAATTGGGGGAGGGGGAGGGGGGAAGGAATGCATGTTTGTGTGCTTAGGTGTATGTATGTGTATATGCATGCATGCAATAGCTGGTGTCGTTGTGTTTGGCATTATCAAACTTATTGAATAACTCAACTGTGATGATCCAATGATTGTGTTCTCGTTTTCAGCAGTGATCACAGGCAGTACACGGTTACGAGACCTGTCCACGAACAAGAAGAAGGAGCTGGAGATGACCTACCTGGCGGGCAACAGAGGTCCTGCTGACTGGAAGTCCCTGGCTAGGGAACTTGGTACGTCCTTACTGGAACTGTTTCAGTTGTGGCTAAAATGGGTTGTCCTACTGAGACTGTTTTGCTGTGGTTATACGGGATGTCCTATTGAGACTGTTCTACCGTGGCTATACGGGATGTTCTATAGCTACACGGGATGTGCTATTGAGACTGTTTGAAGTGGCTATACGAGATGTCCTATAGCTACAAGGGATGTCCTATTGAGACTGTTTTACTGTGGTTATACTGGATGTCCTATAGCGATACGAGATGTTCTATAGCTATATGGGATGTCTTATAGCTATACTTTGGAACTTTGGAACTTTGGAACTTTGTCCTTTTATTAGCAAAATCACATATAATTAAAGCATGAAACAAGGCTCATAACCCAGGGGGCATTTTAGCCAAAAAAGGGGAAAAGGGGGGATGGGGAATTACATTAAAAAACAATGAACGGCACAAAAAAAAGCTGCTCCATAGGCATCACAATATAAACCTCTGAAATGTCAAACACCCGTTTAAAGTTTTATGTTGAGTCAACATGGAAAGAAAAATGTACAGCATTGCATGGTTCACAAAATAAGACAAAAGGGAATGCACAGTATATAAATAGTGACATAACTCAAACTGCAATAAAGCGGCTTAAATTTAGCAACCTGCTCTTTGATTCAATATTCATCCAAACAAGAAAATAGAAGTTTGACATAAAATTAAAAGAAAACTGTGCGTCACTACTGGAAAAGGGAAAAAATAATCCCTATAAAACGGCTCAAATCAGACAATCTGCGTTTAGATTTAGAGTTTAATAACTGATTTAACTTATAAGCATTCGGGTGATTCCTGAAGTATTGAGGTATTAAAGAAAGTCTGTTAACAACCAACACAGAATTTGTACATCTAAACAGATAATGAAATTCATCACCTAGTTCATCCAGATCACACAGAGTACACATTCTATCTTCTCTCTGAATATTCAAATATCTAAGTGATTGAATTGGCAGTTTGTGACAGCTGAGCCTAAATTTCAATAAGTTTCTTCTCGATAGAGGTGACAAGGAAACTAAATAATCTTCGAAACAGAACGTAATCTTAAAAATTCTATACGTAATACAAGCATTATGAGCGAATACATCCTGAGCCAGGTTTGCAAGAACTGGTCTCTCAAGCGTTGTTTGACCATACTGGATATCATACAGAGACTAATTTCTGTAGCTATATGGACCCAGTTATGCACCTCTTCCTTCACTCTCTATCAGGATGGATGACGTTTAAGCGAATTAGTGCTGCACGCATTAGTCCACGTTTATTTGTTTGTTTGTTTGTTTGTTTAGCAGTAGGTAGTTAGACAATGGGCTTACTAATAATCACGTAGTACCGTATCTCCTTGGGCTGCAGCAGAGTACAGAAGAAGAAGGAGAAGAAGAAGAAGAAGAAGAAGAAGAAGAAGAAGAAGAAGAAGAAGAAGAAGAAGAAGAAGACAACAACAACAACAAGAGGAGGAAGAGAAGATTGATGATGATGATAACGATGATGATCATGATGATGATGATGATGATGATTTTTAAATTTAACACTAAATAGTAATAATATTAAAATAAAATAAAAAATTAAAATAACCGCACACATCTGACTTTCTTGTTTTGACTGTGTTTTAGGCTACAACAGCGGCAAGATCGCCTCCTTTGAGACACGTGGTGGGGGAGGTCAGCGCGACCCTGGCGCCCCTTACCGGCAAGTTGTGCACGACTGGAGTCGCCAGGAGGGAGCAACTGTCGCCGCGTTTCTCCGCGCGCTACGAAACACAGGACGTCACGATGTGGTGAAGTTCCTGCAGGCAGAGTGCGCTGAACAACTACAGCCATTGACTGCCACACTGCCTCAGCACATGGTATAACACAGGCACTGAATAAAGAAAGACAATGCGCAAATAGAAACCAACAACATTTTGTGGGAAACCCTGAGAACACTTAAGTGGACATATTGTACTTGTAGGCACACGGGAAAAGTCAATGTGCTATTGCAGAGTCTGTGACCAATGTTTGTACGAAGTCTTAATGCTGGTCTGAAATCGCGTGGGACTTACAGCTGTTATTGGACCTTGAAACATTGTTGCCCTATGACCATGTTCTGGAGTGAAATGTGTGTGTCCTGATGGTAGCATTCGCGTCGTTCGCTTACCTGTCAGTGAAAGAACGCTCCGAAGACTATCGAGATTTACTTTTTTTTTGCGCCCTTGTGGCAGTCTCACTGATACCCGTTAACATGGTTTGAAATGGTCTTCTATTGGCGATCTTCCCATCTGGCCAATGGGTTCCACTTGAAGGTGATCCAAATAGGCAGTTAAGCTGAAGGATGTCGCTAATAACGTTCACTTGTCGCAATTTTGGTCGCTGTACAACACCATAGACCCCTGATCCACCACAAACAGACAGTGCCGTATTTACTATCTTTGAACCAGGACTTACGAAACTCTCGCCACCATCACTCATTCGATAGACTACTGATTCGTCCAAAGAGACCTCATGCCGCGTTGACCTTGTTGTTTTGACAAGGAAAAAACTTACTGTAATAATGAAGTGGTTTTTTTTGGTGACATTAGGGGCAGGTGTCTTGAACTAACAAACATGTACAGCCTCCAACACGTATCTCAGATATCCAAGCTGCCCACTGAATAGGAATCCATTCTTAAAACCACTGGGCAGAACATTAAGCTCCAACCGCACAGTTCATGACACAGCGCTTGGCACAATTCTCAACAGTCGGTGCATCAGACTGCCAAGAAAACTTTGTTCATATTACGGCTTGGTCTGGTACTACATCGTAATGGTAAAAATGTGTTGGTCTGCTATTCATTACGTTCTTAGCAAAGTGCGTCCAAGGTGAAATTACATCTGACAATTTTCATGACAAGATGTGCATTTTGTCTGCACATCGTATAGGAAATGATAATATGTGTAAGCTGTTTCTGTGCCACTGACTTCAGTTAATGATACAATTTCACTCTTTCATAGACGTGTTAATTTTAAAACCAAGAAAATGAACTGAAATTATGGACTGTATAATCGAGATTGGGTGCAAACCCGTGATTTGACTGCAAGGTGTGTGTGTGTACATGTATATTCGTGATGTGATGTGAGGTCTTCTTTTGTAGATAAAGTACTACTACTACACACACTGAAAAGAATGTATTTTATAATCAATTTTGCTCACCATCATTACATGGCAAAAGAATCGAAAATTTGTGATTTTTGTAGAATTTTCTGTTTTGGCGTTTTCAAATGTTTTATTTCCTAATTGTACATACATGTAATAATTACAACGCGTGTGTGATGACAATAGGTGTGTGTGCGCGGGTATATGTGTACGTGCTTGTGTTGGCGCGTGCGAATCTCTACGTATATATTATAATTTTATGTGTATATTTTAGATGTTTATATTCGTGAGCGAGTCTACATGTGTGTGCATAATTGTGTAATATGTGTGCGATTGTGCATCTAGTATGATACTATTTCCTAACCACATGCAAGTTTCAGTTGCGCTTCTGTTGTTTGATTTGTCATTGCTTTGAATCTCACACATACTTTTTCACCTAGAAATGTATATGAATATTTCCTTTCATTTATTGATGTATGTTGTAAGCACAGAGCTTGACAAAATCCTAAATGCAATGCATAGGCCCAATCTCGATTTCGGTGAATATATATAATTTATTATTATTATTATTATTATTATTATTATTATTATTATTATTATTATTATTATTATTATTATTATTTTAATGTAGTATCTATGGCAGTTTGTTTCGTATTCTGTGCCTACGAACTGTTTTGCCTTCCATAATGTTGTGTGTGTTAAAGGTGCAATTTATTATTTAAAGTTGATGCAATTTATTATGGAAAGTTGATACTTTATTTAAATGCAAGGAATGTCTTCTGCCAATGTGAATACTTAAATCCTTTTTTTTAAGACGCAGGAATGGTCTCGAATGTTAATTTAGTTTACATTCTTTTTCCTGTTCTTGTTCCATCTTCAAATATTCCTCCACTCCTACTTCCCCAATCTACTCATCTTCGTCTGATTCTGTCCCTCCTCTTTCTTCTCTTGGATTTATTATAGATTACCTTAGTTTGCATTTATTATGATTGCTTTAATATATATATATTCAAGCAGGTATGCATTTAAAAAAAACTTTTTAAAAGGGTTCCAAAGGGAAAAAAGGTTATGCTTGAATTTAGATAGTGCCGTCTTGGCTACACATTTTAATTTAAACGGAATTATTAACCGCTGATGATTGTGATTTATGTATATAATCATTAAAATAATCATGTACATATATATGCATGACCCATCTCGAATGCATTTGAAATGTCGGTCGTACTCGCCATCGTAACATTGTCACCTTTTAGTTGTTTATTTGAACTTAAAATTTAAGATATGAATAAAATATGTAATACTGAACGGATTAATTGAAGTTTAAGTGTGTGCGTGTTTGTTTGTTAAAGAGTAAGACAGACCGACCGAGGGTTTTCAGTTGGTCGTGTTTTTGTTGCAGTTGTGCTGTTCGTTTGTTTTTAATTATGCGTATTTTTGTCGTTTTCGTTTGTTGTGGCGTTTGTTATTCTTCCTGCATCGATTGCACCCATGCATGCTATCAACAAATCACTCACTCGCTCCAGACAGAGAAGAAAGACGAGAGAAATGTTCACACTGGCGGAAAAACCAATTTAGAGACAAACTCTGAGCATTTGCATATGTTGTGATTAACCAACAAGAGTATTTACATCTGAAAGTTCCCCGTCAAGTAACTTGAAAGGTTTAATCTTCATTTACCAAAAAACAATGCGATCATCCCAACTGCGTTCTCCGACCTTAATATTGGGGACCTTCTTTGTTCCTTTGCAGAATGAACAGAACAAATACATAATTTATGGTAATTATTAGGCAGTTAGGCAAGTGTTAGTAGTACATCGACACTGAATACTAACGACGATCACGTTATATAATTTATTTTTGTTTTGTGTGTGGTGGTTTTCTTAAACAAAATGACATAAGGTCGCGAGACCTAAATACTCCCCTATACTACTGAACCTGGATGCGTAAATAAACTTAGCATTTTGTATCGTACAGTTCAAAACAATCGCTGTGGACGCATTACATAACTGCTGGCCACTGCGTAAGTCCGCATCGTTTCAGGTTCACCAGGAAATGGGAGGGAGAATAGGAAAGGGGGGAGGGTTAGGAGGAAGGGTAGGGGGAAGGGTAAAGGGTAAGAGGTTTTTTTAGTAGGGAAAGGCAACTTTCATTGAAGAAAATAGAATTCCAAAATCAAAGTCGCTAGAGAATCAAGTTCCGAAGTTTCACTATGCAAAATCGTGTTGCTGAATGCCTGATTATATAACATGTCTGGTTCCAGAGCTAGCATAAATGTTTTGGGTTTCTTTCCTGATTATGACGTAGCATTTTAAGCTATGTCCAAAATCGGTGACGCCGATCTTAATTGCAAATGTGTGCACAACAATCATGTATATTATGATAACTATGTTAATTCTTCCCTAGGTTATAATAATAATAATAATAATAATAATAATAATAATAATAATAATAATAATAATAATAATAATGTTGCTTAAAAGGCATAATACCGTAACTGTCCTACAAACAATATGCTGAAGAACACACAAATATACTTAATCATATTTCAATACATTTGATTAAACTAAAGCATGCGCTTTCATGACAGTAAAGAACAAGTAAGCCATTAAGTTTTTCCCCACCCTCTCCCTCTTCCCAGCAACAACAAAAAAAAAAAAAAACACAAATCTGTGACGTCAACTTGTTACAATAATGCGTCATATAACTCACCGAGTCACGATTCATTTTTTTTGTTTTGTTTTGTTTTTGGAGGAGGGGAGGGGAGGGGGAAGAGGGGGGAAGGGGTACCAAATATGTTTTAGCGTTGACAAACAAAAGCGACAACAATGATGTACTTTAACTTCAAATAGTGATCAATTTACAATAATACATACGTAACACATTCGGACAATCATCGTAATTATGCTTTACGAGCGCTTCGTCAAATGTCCAAAGATCGCGGTCACTGGCAACAGTTTCATGTAAACAACAATGGCAAAGGACAAATGCTAATCACAGGCGCTTGACACAACCTTTTTTGTTCTTCTTTAAAGACTGGTAAAAAAACACACAACAAATACCTATAAAAACAAGGTATTTTATTGTGCCAGGTGCCTATAATAAAATGAGGTCAGAGGAAAACAGTTTTATTCAGCTCATAATCAAATGACGTAACACTTATTTTTAGATACTATTTTATTTCGTTCGTAAATAAACAACAAATTAAAATTTAAAAAGAGCTATTGCTTTTACTCTGTTCCTTAAAATAAAGACATTAATAAGCCGAATGTGCATTGGTTAAATTTCTGAAAAAAGAGACATTTTAAACCCCTTTTAAAATCAGTTATAAATAAAATAAAATAAAATAATAAATGACTAACAAAATGTAATCGGCGACCAGGACACTGTTTTATATTGCTCATCTGAAGAACTGCTTTTACTCGACAGAGTATTTAGGTGACCAAGAGATTGAATGCGTTACAGACGGGAACATCACACTGATACCCAACTAACTTGACGCAGGCGGATCATTCTACACACATCCAGGCGAAGCTGGATGGACGAACAAGAGAGTGAAAGCGGAATTGATACACAGTTTTTTTTTTTTTTTTTTTTTTCAGCCAGTCACGTGACAAAGGGCAAGCGTAGCATGTGACGTCATAGTTCACCACATGACATGACGTGTAGTGGATAAAAACATACGCATACTATGGATCGCAAAAAAAAGTATTTTTAACAATGCTTATACAAAAGTCAACATTAGGCCTACATTGCAACACATGCGATATAATTATATATGCAACTTATTTACAACATTGATTTTTAATCATCATGTACAGTCTTTTTTCTTCTGGACATATTTTTCATCAACATTTCTCGATTCTCAAGACTTGGCTAGCTTACCAAAAATCACAACTATGATAAGATTCATCATGCAAAAACAAGGAATACACAGTACCAACTAAAAACAACAAATAAGTACGGTGGATAAAAACACAACAGTAAACAATAAAGAAATCAGTATTGTGGCACTTCAAAGGTAGACGACAGAAATGAGTCAACACAGTTAATAATAATAATAATAATAATAATAATAATAATAATAATAATAATAATAATAATAATATGCCAAACAAATAAAATGAATATTCAATATTCAAATTTCGGCGGGAACAAAGCTAGTTATGCACGTGGATGAAATTTGAAATTCAACAGAACATCAACATCAACGCCGGTACAAAACCTCCACATGCGGTCGTTAGGTGATACACCGATCATCATGCAATAACAGGATATGCATGCATTCATTGTAGACAAAGGACTAACTAAAATATATATATACAGATTAAATTGATGTACTTGCAACATTCACTCTCCCTACGTTCAGTTTATAATGTGTGACCAACGGGGCCAAAAAATGACGCCGTGCCAATGTAGAGAAACCCGGAGATGTAACTAAAGTCCTCAAATGTGGATAGGGCAAAAGTAGCTGTTCAAAAAGAGTTAATATAGTCACACGTTTTGGAAAATATTTGAATCTCCAGAAAAGTTCATCTCTTGAAAGGCACTGTGCCAGTATCATGGGATACTGAAGAAAAAAACACATCCCAATACTCACAATGTTTGTATGCACAGTACACGTTGGGTTCGGGCATCGTTGTTTGTAAGTTATTTTATTACATGATTATAGTCATTATACTGACCCTCATAATTCATAAGGGAAACGCACCATTTAAAAGAGTTATTACTTATTTTGTATTATTTCATTATATTTTAATTTCCTCTCAATATGTATCTCCATGTGTCCGTTCCATCTGATTATGTGTTGTCACATTATTAACGCTTGTTTTAGGTTGGGAGAGAAAAAGCAAGCAGTTTCATAAGCACAAAGGGAAGTAACACAACAACAAGCAGAAAAAAAACCAAACAACCCAGGAACAAACGAACTGAACGGAAAGACATAAAAACGAACGAAAACAAAAATTAGTAGATGCCTAGAAGTATAACGAATTATTGGCATTTTTGGCGATTTAGTAACATTGCACTGTTGGTTCACCATGTTGGGTTTTGTTCTTTGACAACGAAAATCTATACATATTATACAAACTGTAACAAAAAACTGAACAGAGTACAAAACGTTGAATACATTAAAGTTTAAAAAAACAAACAACTAAATAAATAAAAAAGAAAAGTTAAAAAATATAGAATATTGATAATAGATTAAAAAAAATATAAAATTATAAATATCATAAAAGAAACATTTTACGGGAGAATTTAACTGAAGCACCGATGAAGTTGAAGATTTAGGAAAAAAAAAGATTAAAAAAAGCTCCGGGGTTGCTAGGGGGTGGGGTGTGTGGAGGGGGGGGGAAAGAAATCAAAACGAAAACATAAATACCAGGATGAGAGAAGAGGGATGATGGAAATGAAAACATTTTGATCTGTAAAAATTAAATTTGGCATTTGGAAAAGAAAAAACAGTAATGAAAAATCAACAACAACAACAACAACGACAACAACAACAATAAAAACTTAACCTCACGCTATGACCACTGAATCAAAACCTGGATCATGACTAAAGGGAGACAATCCATCATTAGGCCTTAAAATACAACCGATAATTTTGCTTTTTATTATCAATTGATTCATATATTGGACACTATTTTTGTTAGAAATCACGTTTACCTTGCTGCAAAGCAAACAGTAGCCGAAGATTTGGTTTAGGGCAGGTAATGTATCAATGGGAACTTCTTTATTTTGGTTATCAGCAGATTTAAAAAAAAGAAAAAAAAAGAAGATAGATTTGTTAAAAATATGAATTAGTTATTTTATTTTATTTTGTTGTATTTTGCACTTTTTTTTCCCGTGTTGTTTTAGGAATGATTCATTTTTTCGTTCCCTTAAAGTTCAACACCATTGGAAGGGAAATGAGAAGAACATAAAACATTCCTTGTACAACAAACGACTTAGAAACGAACGCTGCCTTATTCCACTGCTTTGATCTCCTCGACCACAGTGTTATAAACAAACACACGAGCTAGCAATCACTCATCTCCACCTTGTGAAACCGTGGCTACAGAATAAATAAGTACTCGGCTTATGACGTTGATGACATATTTTTAAACTTTCTCATGTAGGCTTGCCCTATTTTGTGTGAGCGCGCTCTGTCTCTGTCTCTGTCAATGTCTCTGTCTGTCTCTCTGTCACTCTCTCTCTCTCTCTCTCTCTCTCTCTCTCTCTCTCTCTCTCTCTCTCTCTCTCTCATATACATACACACGTGCACAACACTTAAGTTATTAGTGAGTTACAAATACAAAGTACAACAAAATTAGAAAACGGCTTCAAACATCACAAACTGAAAAATGAAATGGAGCCAGAGCAAAAAATTTCCCGAAAACACAAACTTACAAAAATATAAATAATTAGTTAGTCATTGTTTTATAGAGTCCAGGGGACTGCAAAAAGCCGAATCACGACAACTACTTGGTTGAAAGAGGACTCGCCCCCGATCCGTATAAAAGATCTGTTGAAACAACCCTAATGGTAACACTGAAGGCACTCCACCAGCCGGTCACTTTAAAATAGGTTTATCACATGCAAGAGACGCTGAGGCTGCACTCTAATTTATCGAACCCCCGTTTACAAAAACAAAACATAATATAAACATCATTATAAAATATTCACAAAACACATACATATAAAATGTCAACATTGCTAAATAATAATACCATAGAAAGCCCTCGTGACCATTTGGCAGAGAGCGTCCAATATCCCCAAGCTGACCCAAAAGACCCCACACACAAATGAGGAGTTTTGGGAGAGTTTTCAAGATAAATGGTAGGTGATTGGTCTGACGAAGAAGATAGAAGATAGTATATTGATAGAACAGATTAGAGAAAAAGAATAAATGAGAATGACAGAAACAGTAGTAATTTAGAGCACTAAATTTTCACAAAGTGGGGAAAGTAATTATACAGAAAGCCCCGGCACCCCCAGCGGGAGTACAAAAATATAATGATATGCGATGCACACAAATCAAGATGTAAAAATTAACAAACAAACAAAAATTATAAACGCATTGAAAAATTTAAATGGAGATCTAAAAATTGAGTAAATTCAGGTGTTTTAAAGAAATGCTATGCCAACAACAGGTGAAACAAATAACTCACGGACAAAAATTAAGTACAGATTTGCGTATGGACTAAAAACAAAACAGTTCAAATACATGCAGGGACGATCATGCACAAAATATACCTTTGGCTGATGAGACTACAACCGCAATTATCAGCAAAAAACATACTGTGCGGGACAGAACTAAGGTCGAATAGATTACAAACATTAATGTAGAATTTTACTGGAGCCCCGAAGTATCAGTGCCTTTTGTAACAACAGATTACAAACGATACAAGGCTCTCAACAACAACAACAAAATGAAAGTAGAACGATATATAAAAGGTAAACAGGACGATGTCAAAAGATAAGTAGATGAAATATACAGCGACTCATTGCGTCCTTCTCCGATGAGGAGGAAATCACCATATCCATCAC
>CM072512.1:37280249-37412749 GCA_036898135.1 Oncomelania hupensis
AAAGTGCTCAGTGTGTGTATGTTTGAAGTTTTGTGAGACAGTAAAAGTGTTATTATATTGCGCTACTTGTTCTAAATCGAAGCGTCTATTTTAGACTTGCGACTCGGACGGTAACTGGTCCCGCACTCTAATACTGCCGGAAGGCGGTGGCTGAGAGAAGTCGTTGTAGTAGTTATGACCGTTTTCCATCATGCCAGGGCCCTGTAGTGCCTTGGTGTTCCCATATCCGTACGCCGGAACGCCGTTGGGGTGGGGCATCAGGCCGTTGGACTGGGGGTGGGGGTAGCGGTTCAGAGGGACAGAGCGGGAGCCGAGTTTGTGGGAGGTCTCCCAGATGTCGTCGTCCTGGTCGAAGTAAACAGGGTTCGCCACGGACTGGACGGCGTGAGGATGCAGCATGAAATCCGTCTCGGAAGGTTCTCTTTCCTCGAACACCTTCTCGTTCTGGTAGTAACCTGCAGGGAGACAACGATTGCGTCAACACATTCAGGAAATCACCGAGTGCTTCAGCAGTAGCCATTTATAGGGAAGAGCAATACATTCGTTTCGTTACAGTAGTCAATGCTGTCCAAGACAAACTAGAAAACATACGTTTGGAATAAAACATACGTTTGGAATCAAAAGACCAGTTAGTAGAACAGAATAAAAATGTATTGAGAACAGTTTTAGTCTGTTGGGGTTTTGACATCGCTTAATTTGACCTCATCTCGTTTTCTGTTATAAAGGGTGTCCGCTCTTTTTGCCATACTGACAAATAATAAAATTATTAAATCTTCTTCGTTCAGAATCAACTGTTAGACCTGCCAGATGTAAGCCTGTAGTGTAATAAACGTTCATCATCATCATCATCCTCATCATCCTCCTCATCATCGCTACCACCAGCGCCTTCATTATCATCACGACCTCTTCCCCCTACACCATAATTATTTTTGTAGTTTTTATCAATCATCATCAATCATCCATCATCATCATCATCATCATCTCTTCCCTTAAGCCAACTGCACACGTATTAGCTAACGATCGGGACAGGGACAGCTTGTGACGGGTGACCAACAATACAGAAGACACCAACGGGATTACGGACGCCTTCAACTGCAAGAAGAAAAGGTTGAAGGGAAACAGAACGCTCATAGATCTCGTTGCGGGCATCCATTACAAAGCGTCAGCGTTGAAAATGCTGTTCGTCATTGATCATTGGCTGCGCTTTGATACGTGATACGTTCGTACCCCCCCCCCACCCCCTTGCACTCTCCTACCTCTATCCTCCCCACTCTATCAACTCACCTTTATCGCTGAGGTCGGTGTACATCGCGGGAGCGGTGGAGGTGGAGTGGGGTTCCAAGTAGTTATCCTCATCCACCGGCAGCTGCAGCACCACTTGCTTCGGGGAACTGCCTCCTTTCCCCATCCTCCCGTTGTACACGGGCAATGTGTGAGAAGGTGGTGTAGGGTACCCCTGATAAGTCGAAACACCTTCAATCTCTTCTGCAAAACACACACAAGAAAACTCACCTTATAGCTGGACATAGTTACAATGACACACATATAGCCAGTATTTTGTAGTATTTTTTGTTTGTAGTAGTTTCCACAATGCACAGTTTGATTTTATTTATTGTGTCAATAACAAGTTATAATTATTGTATTTATTTATTATTTTATTTTTATAATTGCTGTATTCTTCTTTACTTTATTTATATGTAACTATTAGTTGCCTGTCACTAAATTATTATGTAGAATTGTATTTATACCGGGTGGGCTAATATAAGCTCGCTTGCTGCCTATCCTGTAAATCATCGTTTGTAATTATGCGTTTTCCTTGAATAAAACATTTGGTTAAATTAAACCAACAACAAGTCGCGTCGTCTTACTAAAGCCCCCCGTCAGACCTATTTATAGTCCTAAGATTTACCCCATCACACCTTGCAATAAGTTGCACAACAAGTTTAACATAAAATGTCATGCTATGCCATACGTATCCTAATTCATGCAATTAAATGGGACCAATCAGAACGTGATGTGGCGTCCTTGACTTTGATACTGAAGAAAATGGCAGACACCACAACACAAGAGTTGTCATTGGATCAAAGAGCAGAGAATAAGCCCCAAGTGTCTTCCTCCTCCCGATCCATGGCCGTACCCACCATCGACAGAAGTTTCCTCCTCATCTGCTACTAAAATTGCTAAATATGGCAAACAATCTTCTAGCTCGAACTCTTTGGCCACAGCTTTTACAGGTACGTAGCAACAAGGGAGAGCACACAAGGTCAATTGTAGATTATAGTCACACGACACCAGAGCGTATATAGGTATGAGGCGCTCTATGAGTAAAATTGCTTATTCATTCGGTGACTCACACCTATACTTTCCGGTGTCGTATGCACTGTATGTTCATTGATTATATACATAGAATGTTATTTTTTAACATTTTTACTCATACGGCGCCTCATATATAGGTGACTACTGCTCACATTATTCTAACTTCAGCGAACCAGTTGATGGTAAGGGGAAAATAATAAGGTCACACGTTGGTCAATCCGGGATTCGAACCAGGGACCTTTCGGTTACCATTAAGCCGCTCTATGAACTGAGCTACCCGGCCCCTCCTAAGAGCACTACAGGAACAAGGAAAGAAGCCTTTCTGAATGAGCGAGCCGCAGCGAAACTGACAACATGGCCTCTGTTGTATGGAATTAATTTTAGCATGTCGGTTTGTCTGTCTCTCTTCTAGCGTACCTCTGTCTTTGAAGAACTTGATAGGATCGGAGCTGTATCGCGAGTTGAAGCTGTCTTCCCGACCCCGGCCGCTTGGGGAGTGCTGTTGTTGCTGCTGCTGTTGTTGCTGCTGCTCTCGCTGTCTCACGCGCGCGTCCAGGTGCGCGTAGTTGCGTTCGCGCCAAGGCAAGCCACTCATCTCTGGCTTCTCCCCTCCTCCGATAGCACCAGCTCCCTTCATCAGGAAGGCGCTTTGAGGGAGTAGTGGCGTCTGCCAAAACAACAAGTTTGTTTAAGCATTAATTTATTATGCAAGACATAAGAATAACTAACTTGTTTTTTCTTTTATTTATTTATTACATTTAGCGTCTATTCACCGCTATTTTGTTAGACAACAACTAACTAACGGAAATACCCAAAACTCAATACTTTCGTTCTCACTTGCTTTATTTATTAGTTTTGTTTTATGTCCATTCATCCAGCCAAGATAACCAACCCCGGCCCTTATGCCCAATGAGCCCACCAATCCTTACCCCTTTCTTCACCCTTTCCTATGCGCCCTGAGCATGCTACCAGCATGGATGAGCTGCGCCTTACAAGTGGACAGCATCATCATCATCATCATCATCATCATCATCATCATCATCATCATCATCATCATCATCATCATCCACATTCCCTTTCTTTTCTTAATTTCGTTTTTTTTTTCCTTCACGCACTTACCGTAGGCGAGTTGTTGTTCTCAAAGACCACCCTGGGCGAGTGAGTTTCCTGGGGCTGCAGGTAGTCGTCTGCTTCTACAATCTCCTCAGGACCGTCTGCCGCCACGGATACGCTGCGGACCAGGTCGTTCTTGTCGTAGGAGTGACTCGGCAGACGCATCAGTTTGTCGCCCTGAAAAGGTCAAGATCACAAAGGGTCATCAATGTCAAAGCCACAACAATCAGTATCAAGGTCACAAACAACGGAGGGCAAGGCCATCATCACAATTGGGTGGGGAGGGGGGGGGTGGGGAGGAGGGAGAGGAAATGGTTGGGAATGAGGAAAAATACACAAGGGAAACAAAAAGTATCAACTAAACAAAAGCACCCTAAACTGTCATCGGGGAGGTCCCTTCAGAGGCCAAGGTCGCCTGAGTTAACATGACGTCGCTCAGGTCAAGGTCAGCATGAAGTGGCGCCGCTAAAACAAGTTGGGTGTATTTGTGTTGGTTTTGCGCCAACATCTACATGTTACTTCCAGTGACAGTGCGATTACAAATGTGTCCAGTACTGCCCATGACAATTAATTCACATCTCAAGACATTCATTAGTCAGTCAGTCATTCAAAATAAATAGATAGCCTAGGTGCTCACTGTACTCAGCCTCGTTTTCTAAAACATATGTGCGAACAAATACTTACAACATTCATGCCTTGCTTTTACAACATTGCACGATATGGTTCACTAAATTTTACCGTAATAATTCACAATACTGAATCACGTCATTACAACAGCTTTTTATGTATAATGTGAAATCAAGTTACAAAATTTCTGGTGCTATATAATGCAATCAGCCTAGAGTATTAATCATTCAGAAGAAATTCAATATAATGTGTAATCTATAAAAATAAAAAAATAAAAACAAGAAAAAAACTACAAAACGTATTGCCCAAACAGAATCAAACGAAACTCAACTGTAAATTATATATTCAACGAAACTAGGTAACCAACAATCTAAAAACAAAACAAAAAAGGCTGGAAATTTACAGCAAAATAAAACTAGCAACTGAACTGAAACCAAACATTTACAGAATTATTTTTGTTGGGGGAAGGAGAAAAGAGGGGCGGAGGAGGGAGGGGAATGGGGGAAGGGGAGGGGAGGGGGGGGGTAAAACCAAATGCAAACATAAAATACAAAACAGCATTCCGGCATTCAAAAGATCAGTTGCGTCAGTATGTAAATGAGTGTAGGCTGCTATGGTTAAGGGTTACATTTTATTGGCGAATTTGTACAAATAAATTGTATGTCGTGCACTCCGTTGGCAATGAATATGAATGTATATTGCCTTATTATTATTATTATTATTATTAATTTTATTATTATTATTATTATTAATTTTATTATTATTATTATTATTATTATTATTATTATTATTATTATTATTATTATTATTATTATTATTATTATTAATACCCCCCAGTGCCGGGGGTTTCAGTGTAAATAGTATCCCACATTCTGGAAATTTAGTGCTTTAAATTCCCACTGTCGCTGTCTTTCTCCTTTGTTCTTTCTCATTCCTACTCTGTTCTATCAATCTACTATACTATCTTCTTCTTCGCCAGACCAGTCACCTACATTTTTTCTTGAAAACTCTTCGGGAACAAAACTCCTCATTTGTATGTAAGGTCTGTTGGACCAGCTTGGGAATATTGAACGCTTTCTGCCAGGTGGTCACTGGGGCTTCCTACGATGTTATTATTTAGCAATGTAGGCATTTTCTATGTATGTGTTTTGTTGATATTTTATAATGTTTGTATTCTATTTTGTTTTTGTAAACGGGGGTTCGATACATTAGAGTATAGCATCATCGTCCACTGCGTGGGATGCCTTTATTGTAAAGTGACCGGCTGGTGGAGTGCGTTCAGTGTTACCACTAGGGTTGTTTCGGCAGATCTTTTATGCGGTTCAGAGGTGAGTCCTCTTTCAGAGAAGTTGTGGTCTTGATTTTTTGGTCCTGATTTGGTGCGGGAGAGTCCGGTGGACTTAAAGCAATAACCATGTATTATTATTATTATTATTATTATTATTATTATTATTATTATTATTATTATTATTATTATTATTATTATTATTATTACTAAAGCTTTACACGATGCAGATTTTCCAAGATCCAATACACAGTAGAATCATATATAACATGGTTTACAACTAGCCTGGAAAAGTCTAAGCTTCTTCTTCGTTTTATCTTTTTTCATTTTGTTGTCTCACCGAACCCCTATGACTGGCGAATTCTTGTTAGTTACAAGATACAGTTAATCGGCAAAAGAACACTACTGCACAGCAGCAAGATGGCAGCCAATTAACTAACTAGTAGCGAAGTTATTTTCAAAGTTATACGTGACAGACAGCAAACAGTACTAAACTAAACTCTAAGCTAAACTGCAGAGTACTAAACTGCACATTACAAAACTGCATCTTACTAAACTGCACATTACTAATCTGCACATTACAAAACTGCACATTATTAAACTGAAGAAAACAAATCAACTAAGCTAGAAATTAAACTAAGCTAAAACTAAACTAAATTAAATTCTAACTCAAATTGAACTAAAAACGCTAAACTGCAGCTAAAATAAAATAGAAGAAACAGAATTTAAAACAAAAAGCAAACTAAGAAGAAGTACTCGAAACAAAAAAAAAATAAAAAATAAAAAATAAAGTAACTAAAAACAAAAGAAAAAACAACAACAAAAAACCCACAATAAACTAAACTAGTACTAAGTTTGCAGTTTGCAAATTATTATGTTATGTATTATTTATAGAAATATATTAATTTGGTGGGATATTGTTAGCTTATCATGTACATGTATGTTAAAAACTAGTCGCTGAAGGTTTTATTAGCAAAATATGAATTTATATTGTACAAGTTTCTTTTAATCACTTACTTAATTACTCATATATGCATATGTATATCTCTCTCTCTCTCTCTCTTTCTCTCTCTCTCTGTCTGTCTGTCTCTGTTTCTCTTTCTCTCTCTCTGTCTCTCTCTCTCTGTCTCTCTCTCTCTCTCTCTCTCTCTCTCTCTCTCTCTCTCTCTCGTTTAAATATTTATCCTTGGGAGTGTATGTGTGTGTACGCATATTTGCTTACGATATTTGTGTGTATATATACTAAATATCAGGACGTTGATTATGTGCGTAATAATAATAATAATAATAATAATAATAATAATAATAATAATAATAATAATAATAATATTGTACAATACACAACTTAAAGCTTGCTCTAAGCGCTCTCATGCATACATACACTATTATTATTATTATTATTATTCCCCTATCCCTATCCTGTCCCGTAACCCGAAGGTCGTAGTGGCACCACAGATGGTCGTTTAACCAGCATACACCATCTTTCTCTGTCTTCAGCAGCCCTGATGGCTTCGCTCAGTGTCAAACCAGTCCATTCAAGAATGTTGTCCTCCCACCTCTTTTTCGGTCTCCCTCTTCTTCTACCTCCTTGCACTGTGCCTTGCAGAATAGTCTTTGCAAGGCCTGATGATCTGGTGACGTGGCCATACCATCGGAGTTTACGTTTCTTTACCACTGTTAGCAGGTCATCGTGTTGCCAATGGCTTGTGTGATGGTCTGTCGGACTTCGTCGTTGGTGATGTGTTGGGTATAGGAAATGCCCAGAAGTCTTCTGTAGCACCTCATTATTATTATTATTAATATTATTATTATTAATATTATTATTATTATTATTATTATTATTATTATTATTATTATTATTATTATTATTATTTTTATTATTATTATTAATATTATTATTATTGTTATTATTATCATTATCATTATTATTATTATTAAAATTATTATTATTATTATTATTATTATTATTATTATTATTATTATTATTATTATTATTATTATTATTATTATTATTATTATTATTTAATTAATCAAAGTTCCGATATTTAGTAGAAGACAACAAGACCTGGCAGATTCTTGGATGATAGAAGATGACTATCAAACAATTTACAATGTTCATACACACCAAATAAAGAAATAAATTTAAACAAATTAAAAAAGCGTTCAAAATAAAACTAGAAAATAAATCACATATTTCACAGAAACCCAATAAATAAATAAATAAATAAATAAATAAACAAACGCTTAACCTGCCTAATTAAACATTGTTTAAAAAAATCCAAATTGTTGTTCAGCCACAGTAACAGTTACGTCAGAATTTCACCAAGTGACTGTACAAGGGAAACGAACAGCTACAATAAAGACTTGAAATTTCACACCCACAACACTAAAAACTGTGAACAATGATATGCTGATGTTGACGTCAGAGAATAAGATTTATAAGTATGGGACAGGGCTGCTTTGTTTGTTTTTTGTTTGTTTTTTTTTTGGAGGGGGGGGGGGGGGTCCAACATGCTGCAACTTCATACAAGAATTCAAGCAGAATACCCTTAAGGCAAAGGACACCTCAAGGGTAAGGGTTAGATCACTCATGCAAAAGTACAAAGGAAGTCAGTGAGGTCACGCAGGGCAGTTACCTTAGAGCGAAAGATCTAATTGGGTAGTAGGGGTGTTTGAGGTAGTAGAACCATGCAACATTCGTTTGAGAAAACAAAGTGAGTGACGTCACAACAGGAAAGGGAAGCGCATGCAGAGAACCAAGGGCAAGTAACTACCTCGCCCGCCGCGCCGGAAAGGGCGGTCGTGCCATCGATAGCAATTAGGTCAAGGTCAAGGTCACACTGAGATCCACGATAACCTTCATCGGGAATTTTCTTCAACACATCGCCCTGCATGCACACAGTCATCACAGTGCTTTAAAACTCAATACGCCTGCCGCAAAACAGCTGTCGTAAAAAGGCATTTAAGTTTTAAAGGTATGCTAAGCTTCGTATCCTTAATTAATAACTAAATCCACTCAGCATGGCTTAATATTATTTTCTATGGCGACTATTTCATTATATTGCATCATTTCCATTCTACACATTGATCTCCGTACAGCCTAAAGCTAACAAAAAAACTAACCAAATATGGACAAATGAGAAACGAAACTGGATTCTAAATGAAATCAAAGAAAGCACTTTTTTTATAGAAGCAAAATAAAGAACATTGTCAATGAACAGCTTAAAAGCTCAGCAATAAAAACACATTTAATATTTCCCCAATTAGTCCAAGCAGGTTTTTTCCCTCCCTTGCATTATATGATACCGGAAAATAATAAATTCTTGGGAACCTAGTAAGCCAAAGAAACAACGATCCTTGTGGAATTTCATTAGCTAGCTGGAAATGTGCATGAGCTAACTTGCGAATGGTGTTTCTTAAACAAAAGGGATGTTAGTGACGTAACCAAGTTTTCGGTGCATCAAATATGGTTGCCTTTAGTGACGGCGGAAGAGACTGAAAATGACAGCAATTACACTAAGTACACGAGATCAATACAAAACCGACAATTACTACAAGTATTTCAATTAAATATAAATATTCATCATAAGGACTATGTCCTGTAATACCAAATTGATGAAGACTATTAAACCAGAATATATAAAATAATGAATTATATTCCAGTATGGAAAGGAAATAACTTGTTCAGTAGCAAGAACCAATACTATAAAAAATACCCAGCGAATTCATTTTAAAAAATTAAAAAAAATAAAGTGAAATAAAATACAATACCAAAATAATAAAATAAAATAAAATAAAATAAAATGGAACCAGACCAAAGGGTCATGACGCTATATATATATCAATGTCCATTATTCAATCTTAACCCAATACTTGACAAAGTGACGACAACAACTGTAACACCATTAAACAGAAAATTGAAGAAGAAAAAAAATGCACAGATAATTTACAACTACATTATGATAAATACTCCATTAAAAAAAAGTCTTCTTTAAAGATATGCATTCCTTAAAAGTTTATCCCCCCAAAAAAAAATTACGAGGCCAAATGACCGTGCCAATGTGTAGTAGTAGTAGACAGAACACACGCAACAATAGGTATGAATGTGTAGAGGGAGATAATTCGGTCGGTGCACGTACGGGGGAAACTGCGACGCATGTGTGAAGGTATTTGGTGTGGGTGCAACTCCGCAAATGTAAAGGTACAAACGCCAAATGGTGCCGTGGTACGATGGTAGGGTGGTGGGGTGGATGGGGGAGAGGGTGGTGGTGGTAAGGGTGGGGTCGTGCCAATGGGGCGGAGTATTGCATAATTGGCAGTAAAAACTAAATGTAAAAAAATAAAATAAGTATGTAAATTAAAGAGATTATTTATAATACTATTATTACTATTATTATTAATATTATTATATAATATATATTACGTCGTTAAGAGTGTCATATACAAACGCTCTTAACGACGTAACCGAAACCGCAGTCACAAAGCAGCACTCTTAACGACATTTGCTTCAACTTTAATAATAATGCTTATTCGTATCTTTAAAAACCCAAAACGTGCTTACAGAGCAGGACAAAATGTGGAAGAAAAAAAAATTAGGAATTTGAATCTTGCTTTTAACGTGAAGAGTTGCACCCAAAAATGCCAACAAAAGTGAGAATTCAAATTCAGAAACTATGATGAAATCAATCGGAGGAACCATGGTGGACAGAAGCGGATGCAAATAATGTGAATACAATAATAAACATACTAAATAAACAATAAATAAATTTTAAAAAAGTACCTACAAAAACGAAAAATGGAAAGACAAGCGTGATAAATAAAGCTACAAAGTTTCAGAAATGAAAGATTGTATGATTTAGAAATAATATATTTAACAACAATTTTCAAATAAAATAATACTACATCCAGAAAATAACAATACTAAAAAAACGAAAGAGAAATACAACTACACTGAGAAAAAATAACAATTACATTAGAGTAAAACACACCGAGAACAGTTGTAAAAAGTACTTTAAAAAAGAAAACATGATATAATACTGCACTACACACACACACAAATTGATAATTAAAAAAAAGCTAAGCGTTGCGTTACATACCTGTACAACCAGGTAACGTCCTGGGTCCCTGGCCATCTTGGCAAATTCCTCAGCAAGCTCCTTGAAGGATGGGCGGCTATCTGCATCCAGCATCCAGCCTGTCCGAGAGAAAAAAAAAACAAACAAATACTACACAACTCACCTTTAGATGAGCTTACCACTAGGCTAAGTACAGTGAACTATACAGTGACTCTACTGCAATTACTCTACTACAAAGACTACTAAATGGAATTAAGTCCCGCTTTAAAACTTTTTTTTTTAGGGGGAGGGGGAGAGGGTGGTGGTAATTATATTCCAATATTTTTCTTGAGTAGCGGTACAGTGCACTTCGCCTCCCGTGTTTTCGTTATAAGACGAGGTCTGAATTTCAGCTGCAAAGGTTCAAATTATGTCCCAAAATCTGAATAAAAAACAACCCTCACAATGTCCCTGGACTCCTATATAACTAACAACACTCGATGAACAATCGGTAATATAGTTATTATATTACTCTTGTGTTGCAGATCACCCAAAAAAAGTTGTAATCTGAAATAAAACAACGAAAAGCTGTCAATTTACACTTGATCATGATCATGTAGACGTCGATGGTGCAGATAGAGGGTTGGGGCAGTCGCTCTCCCTTCTCCAGCAGGCCGGGCACATCACGGGCACGAATGTTATCATAAGGCTTCTGGCCGTACGTGAACAGCTCCCATCCGGTCACACCTGCAATAAAAAAAAATCATCATCATCATCATCATCAACATCGTCATCATCATCATCATGCCCATCATCGTCATCTTCATCATCAGTGTCATTAGTCATAACCATCAAATTACCATTACAATCACAATCACCATCAAATTACTGAACCCATTTTAACTATTGTAAAAGAGACAATTACCAATCCTTTACAAAAGAGAAAACAACGATTAGAGCAGGCACAAATTTGGAATCAAAAGCAAAATAGTTTTGTGTTATTTTGATAAGCTAAATGAGGATCGCTTATAAATTAAAAGAACTGATTAATTTTATTTAAGTACTTAATTATTAATGATACATGAATTCATTAATTAATTAGTAATCATACATAAAGTCATTACGACAATATCATCATAAAGTAGCAGCAACTTACCAAAGCTCCAGACGTCACTCTTATGCGTGAAGATCCTGTGCTGAATACACTCCAGAGCGAGCCATTTGATAGGCATCTGTGGCACAACACAAAAACCGCTGGTACTGTCATGTTAGTTTAAGTGTAAGGCACCCACACACAGTAAAATGGTATCTAACGTCACACGCTTTGACAATGGTAATGTAAGATGATGAATTCCTTTCATGGGTAAACAGAAACTTACAACAACAACACAAACACATGTAGTATTGCTATTTAGGCAGTGACACATATAATCAATCATAAGACAAGTTGACAGAGAAGTCAAAAAGAAATACAAATAAGACGTTTGGTTTGGACGTTAAAAAAACATGAAGAGAGATAGAGAGCGAGAGAGCGAGAGAGAGAAGAGAGGTAGAGAGAGAAACAGAGAAAGAGAGAGCGAGAAAGAGAGAGCGAGAGAGAGAGAGGGAGAGGGAGAGAGAGGGAGATAGAGGGAGAGAGAGGGAGGGAGAGAGGGGGAGAGAGAGAGAGAGAGAGAGAGAGAGAGAGAGAGAGAGAGAGAGAGATGAACATCTGTCGATATATAAATCCATGGATTGGGAAAGGGATTGGTGCTCGAGTGTATCCACTTGTTTCCCCCACTCCCCACCAATTTAAATGGCAGTTTGTGTGTGTGTGTGTGTGTGCGTGTGTGTTTAATCCCACCTTCCCCCTGCCCCACCCTCCAATTTAAATGTCAGTTTGTGTGTGTGGTGTCTGTGGTGTGGTGTGGTGGTGGTAATGTGCGTGCGTGTGTGTGTGTGTTTATGTGTGTGTACGTGTATTGTTACATTTAAATTGACTTTTGCCGTTGGTCCGAGCGAATGCGGGTGAAAAGCGCTTTGAGCAAACACTGTCTGATTTTGCGCTATACAAAATACAATATTATTATTATTATTATTATTAGAGAGAGATAAGTGGAGAGGAGGAGAGGAGAGAAGAGAAGAGAAGAGAAGACAAGAGAAGACAAGAGAAGACAAGAGAAGACAAGAGAAGAGAAGAAACGAGCAATCGGGAGACTGCAACCAAAGGGAGACCCAACTCACTTCAAGCGCTAAATTGCGGTATAATACTACAACAGCAGGCCAACAGTTACCATGCACTATACCAAGATTTCTACATAGCTGCTAATGTATACACAATCCAACTGCTGCCTTTTAATACTGTACATTGACAGTGCCTACCTTGCCACCAGACGCGTGGTATTCATCCTCGTTGTAGTCCAGCAGCTTGGCCAGTCCAAAATCTGTGATTTTCACCTGGGTTGGCGTTTGTACTGCAATACAAAGACATCATGAAAAAAAAGTGTTCATTACTACTATACACAAGAAAGCACATCAAACATACAGATTTAAGTGGGGAAAACGTATGGATTATAATCAAAATGTTAACACTAATAATAGCAGCAGTCACCGACATTTAACACTAAAGATTACACACATGATCTATTGCTGTATCATTGATTCATTCTCTTTTGTTCACTGCCGATACCAGAATCACTAGAACAAAGTTATGTCAATATGCCTTGACTGACCCAGGACGTTGCGAGCAGCCAAATCTCGGTGCACGATGCCTCGCTCCTCTAAGTAGCTCATGCCTTTGGCGATCTGCGTGCACCAGTTCAGCAGCACCTTGGACCCGATGTGCTCCTTGTTCTTCCTGACGTAGTCCAGCAGGCAGCCCAGGGGCATGAGCTGGGTGATCAACATCATCTGGGCCGACATGCAGACAGCCAGAATGCGGATACAGCAAGCATGTTCCACGGACGCCATGACGCGGGCTTCCTCCAGCAGTTCCTTGTTCTGGTTAGGGGACGTTCCGTCCTGCAGGACCTTGATGGCCACAGGAATCTTCACGTTCTCGCCCTCGGGGATCCAGAAACCCTGGAGAAAAAAAAATTACACGATTCGCCAGGACTCATAATAACGGCTAGATGATATGAAGACTAAGACAATCTATTGTATGAGCGTTCAGGACTAATTGAATTGCCCAACCCTGCGTTATGCTGAGAGCACACAAGATTACCGGCTAGCTCCAATGACTAAAGCAGCCCGTTAATCCATATAAACCCCCACTGCTTTCCTTTGGACCTCCAGCCTTATCCTTGCTGTGTAATATCTTAAAGTTCAAATGGTATAAAACCAAACTAATCTCTCTACACAACCGCCAGTGTCGAGATACTACAGTATTGCACAGGCCTTAAATTATTTTTTTTTAAAATCCTGGTTAAATAAAAGCTCTTTTTCAGCTCAAAAGCTGCTCAAGGTGCTGGGCGATACAAGATCTAACTTAAGGAATAAGCCACCTGAGGCGCCCACTAGCAGCTGTTGGGCGCATTGTCTGGCGCCTAGACAACTGAGCACAATCATGGGCGACCGGGTTTCTGTGTGTGTGTGTGTGTGTGTACGTGTGTGTGTGTGTATGTGTGTGTGTATGCCCTCAGCACTCGCCCGTCCGGGACATGAGCGTCAGGATCTTTAAAGTCCGTGCGATAGAATGCGTGCGTGGACAGACCTCGGTGTACGCTCTCATCCGAAGGAGTGGCCATTCTGCTGCGCTTCAGCCTCAAAACGACTTTATTTTATCTCTTAAAACAAGCGTCCTTTCCATTTCGATAGTGAATTTCAGTTACCTTGTACACAGTTCCAAAGGCCCCAGAACCGATGATTCCGCCTCGACGCAGTTCTGATTCCTTGATTAACCTCAACTTGGCCAGATCTGGCTGTGCGTTTGTTGGTGTCACAGGCTGCAATGAATAAGTAAGTAAATAAACAAACAAACAAACAAATAAACAAACGATGCATGATCAAGTAAAGAAACTGACTGAATGAACAAGAACAGAGGAAGGAGAGTATAATATTATATATCTCCGAAATATAATTAAACAATAATTGGCGTGGTATTTCTTCCTCTAAAATAACTTTTTGAAACTAAAGAACTTATTAAAAAAAAAGACAAGCAACCAGCAAAATAATTAATATACCATGAAGCAATCAAATAACCCATTGCCACTAAAGGGATTGAACGCAAACAACATCAACGACGACAACGATCATCATCATAAAATTTCCTTGTGTACAAATGGGGGCAATAAATTATCATGTATCATCATGTATCATCATCAGCATCAATATCATCACCATAATCATTTAAAAATAAATTAAAAAAATAAACTCATTTTAATAAAACTCATTACTATTTTCTTACTGACCTCAGTTTCATCAAAGCCAGTCATCCTAGCGGTCAGTTCAGCCGTCTTTTGTTTTGATCTGGCTCTCCTTTGACAAAAGAAGCCGAACACTGCCAGCAGCCCGGCCAGCACTAAAAGACCTCCAATAGCTGGTAACACGGCAATCAGAATACGGTTTCTCTCCTCTCTGTGAACAAGAAATTGTTAATCAGAATTAATTTTATTTACTATAACTGCTTTATTTTTTATTAATACAGTAAATCTCTTTTTTTCTTTTCTTTTTTTAAATAAAATCTCTACAATCACAATTAGTTGTTCAAGTGACCCATGAACCAAGGGAAGCAACACAACCCTTGCGTTACGTACGCAATTGCTTCCCCTGCACTGCGTTGAGTCGGAAACTCCTATATAACGCTTACAAGCCACTTTTATGGCTTACCGCCCTTGAGAATGGGTCGATAGCGGTAGATCGGTTATTCTCCGAAAGCATTCGTGTCGCCCCAAACTGCTCACCTTTTCGAAATTTAGCGTTAGTATTTATGTATTAATTCATTAATTGTATATGCTGTTGTTATTTATCAAGAATTGTATTACTATTATTAATTATTGTAATTATTTAATGGCTGTGCAAGACCCAGCATTTGCATTTTAATGAACTCTTGTGTCTGCACTTTTGTAACGCTGCTGCGATGTAAGCTTAGGGAAGGATGGTCGAAAATAAGCTTAATTATGTTCAATGATTACTGGTGGTTTGTGTAGATGTGTAGTTTATATTTTATATTTCATCATCATCATCATCATCATCATCATCATCATCATCATCATCATCATCATCATCATCATCATCATCCATCAATCAATCCATGCATCACGAGGTAATACACATTGCTGCGATCGGTAGAAAGTATCGCCAAAACTCCCGCTAGCAGCAGGTGAAAGTATTCCCTCTATCCATTCAAAGTATACTTTGGGCTCGCTGCTAGCAGCGGATGCGAACCGCAGTACTATTTAAAAGTGACGGAAAGAGCGGAATATTGCTACAAGGGTTCGGGTAAGGGTTAGTTGTAGATCTATTCCTAACCCTTGCACTAACCCTTTTCTCTACAAAAATGCTCTTTTTCCGTCCCAAAAACCCATTTGCATTCTTGGATTCTTAAATTGTATGAAACCAATTGAGGACACTATCCGGCGTCAATAAACGGTTCGAAAAGATTCTCAAACGGTTCAAAAGACAGTTAAACTAGAAACAAATACAGCTTGACCTAATTCGTCGCCTAGAGGAGACGAAACTTACTTTTCCATTCAGTGTCTTTCAGCGACACTGTAACTGAGCAGGCTGCTAACCTCGCCTTCAAGGGACAAGGGACATACTTTGGCCTGCTGCGCAGCGTGTGCCTGGAGCATACTTTCTTTTGATCGTAGCTATGTGCAATGAGTGGCATCACCCATCCATCCTCATCCTCCCATCATCCATCCTCCCCCTCTTCCTCCTTATCATCATTCATTTTCTCAAGCGCAAAATCCAAACTAAAGTCTGCTGTAAAACTTCACACTCACACAAATACACAATCATACAACAATAAATATTTAAACAATATTAAAACATGTATGGATGCAAAAAGGGTGGATGAGATAGTGATGAGAAACTGGAAAATGTGGGAGAGAAGGAGAGAATGTGATGAGAAAGACAGGAAAAGGTGGGAGAAAATGAAAGAATGTTGGTAAGTGAGGTTCTTAGCAACATGCTCAATATAAATATACACAACAAAGTTCAACTATAACATAACATTTCATTCAAGTGTCCTCAAACTAAGCTGTTTTAGGCTTACATACAATGAGTAAACATAGAATTTTCATGTTTCAGGATAATAGTTTGTGCTTTGCTACATTTTGGATCACAAACACCGTTCCTTTGTGTTTTTTGGAAAAGGCTGCATGAAGTAGCAACGCCTTAATTTTTTTAATGTATGTTTTAAACAAATCTGGCCATTTTTGTTTTAACAAATCACGGCAAAAAGTAATTAAAAAAAAAACTGTCAAAGGAGTTATTCCACTTTTTTTCTTATGTGCGTAGGCTTTTTTGCATGGATAGGCCTAAATATTTTCCAAATAGCATGCAATTACACGTAATTATCACACATAACTTGATTCGCCAAGCAGATAAGAACAGAAATATTTCCTTTTGCAAGTGAAAGTGTGCACATTGTTGTTGCAATTCGGTACCACAAAGTGATTCTCTCCTGCTCTGCACTTGTTTGTTTGTTTGTTTGTTTGAGTAGATTAACGTCCCCGGACACATTACCGTATAGGGGACTTCACTGCACTTCAGCACTTCACTTTCAAAGTCGCCTTTATGGCACCTATCAAACCCATTTTCAAGGGACGCAACTCTCATAAAAAGGCAACGCAAAATGACGGAGAGTTTTCAAGCGTCATGTCACACAGACCGTACTTTGTGAAGTAAAAAGGTTGAGACTGATAAAAACATCAGATTATACTCACATGTAGCTATGAACTGCTAGTAGTTCAGTTATATACTTCGACAATCGTCTAAAAATTTAAGACCACTATTTTAAACCCTGTCGTTATATCCGGGTGTTTCTTTGTCTAAGTGGAAAAAGCGGCTATATTCAACGTCGGATATAATTACTAAAGCCGAGCGGAGGTCCCAAGCGGCTTGAATTTCAATCTGAATTGACTGTTCTAGACGGCCGTCTTATATTATGGTAAATAATCTCAAGCCTGAGCGAGATCGAGGTACTAGTTAATCAACAATAATGGGGTTCGACCTTATAGCGTGCAGTTCCAAGCGGGGACAGACACGCTGAAGGCGCAGAGGATTTTACCGAATTCGATCACCGATCAATTCATATAGTGCATCGTCTCCCAAGTCAGCGAGTGAGAGTGAGACAAAAAAAAAAGAGAGAGAGAGAGAGAAAGAGAGAGAGAGAGAGGGGGAGAGAGAATGGACAAAATGTTAATGTGCTTAAGCCAACGACCCATCACATATGTCACACACTCTTTCAAAAGCATTACATTAATTTTTTGAAAAATAATAATTAAAAAAAACAACGAAATAAATAAATTGAACAGTAAATAATTAATAAATTGATTACATATTACTGTTTGTCAATGCCTTATATGGAAAAAAAACTAAATTTACATGTACACCGCTTCATTCTCTTAGTGCAGTGACTCCTCTGTTTTCTTCAGCACATAAAATATGAATAATTCAATATTGTAATTTATTTCTATGAATCCCCTGGGCATTTGTCATTCATTCTTCAGTTGTTTGTCTGCACATGAAACAAGTATTTACATCTCATTTCATGATACATTGGGCATGCAAAAAGAAAGTGATACTCGTTTTCCTGCTCACTTGAACAGAAAAGTCAATTTTTGTTGAGTGTACCGTGATATCTGTTGTTTGTCCCTAGTTCATTTAAGCCAAAGCGAAATCTTATCAAAGAATCCCTGATTTTTTTTAATGGTTATGTAGTCTATCTATATACGGTTTAGCTTTGTGAAGATCTTAAAATATGCGGTAAATTGAAAATCTTTCGCTGGATATTAACTTTGCTATCCAGTCATCCTGGAATTTGTCAATAATTTGTCAATCATTTGCTTTCGGAAAGAGTTTAGAAAGCCTGTTTTGTTAGTTACTACCTCTGTCCAAATTAATGTGCGCAAAACCGTAAGTCTCGAGGAGGTCTCTAACATTACTCGCCCAGTTGTTTGGGCTTGGACCTCATAACATTAAATCATTTTCGAGAGAGAAAGAGTGAGAGAGAGAGAGAGAGAGAGAGAGAGAGAGAGAGAGAGAGAGAGAGAGAGAGAGAGAGAGAGAGAGAGAAAGAGAGAGCTGAGAAAGGGCGAGAGGAAGATAGAGGGAGGGAGGGAGAAAGAGAGAGAGGGAGAGAGAGAGAGGTGGAGACAGGGGCTGACAGACCTACAGAGAGAGAGAGAGAGAGAGAGAGAGAAAGAGAGAGAGAGAGAGAGAGAGAGAGAGAGAGAGAGAGAGAGAGAGAGAGGGAGAGAGAGAGCTGAGAAAGGGCGAGAGGAAGATAGAGGGAGGGAGGGAGAGAGAGAGGGAGAGAGAGAGGTGGAGACAGGGGCTGACACTACAGAGAGAGAGAGAGAGAGAGAGAGAGAGAGAGAGAGAGAGAGAGAGAGAGAGAGAGAGAGAGAGAGAGAGAGAGAGAGCATTGACAGGTCACTCACTTTTCCAAGTCTCTCATTTTCTCTATGACTTCAGGATGGCTTTGGTCAGCACACACGTTGAGGTTCGACGCGTCAGCCTTGGTTTTCTCTTGGCTCTGTTGCTTGATCGTCTGGTCGCTCACGTGGTACGGAAGTTCGTCAGGACATTCCACCGTGCAGTTGAACTGAAAACCAAGACAGCGGGATACAGACTACAAATATGTACGTGTGCGCTTGTTTGTTATTTCTGCATCAAAACGGCAGATGAAGCTATGAACATGCCTTGTGAGTAGATAATTTAAATGCGCGTAATAAAATTATCATCTATTCATAATAAATTATAATTCATTCATCCATTCTTGAAGAAAGCAACAAAGACGAAATAGTAACAGAAAACACACACACACACACACACACACACACCCACACCCACGCACACACACACACACACACAATCATTAACCCCATCACCAACGCATCAAACACCTTAAAAATATGAATAGCAAAGCAATCTATAAATGACAACCAGACAAAGAAGCCCAAAACAAAATGACAGAAACAATTAAAAGTTAACTAAAATAAACATACCGGGCCTTCATAGCCTTCGAGAAAGATCTTGAAGTTGGTACAGGAAGTGCAGTTGGTGCTGTACGGTCCGTTGCAGGCACCACGACACTCGCTATGACACTTGTAGCACTGCCTGGTCAATTCGTCGGCCCAGGCCCATAGGGGACATTGTTCTAGGCAGAAACCGTCCGTACCCTTGAAGAATCTGCATGTCGTGCAGTAGTTGATGCCAGGTCCGCTGCAAGTCTCGCACAAGTAGTTGCAAGCGTCGCACAGCTAGAGTGACAACAGATAGAACAAAAGTAATTATGTGTACATTTTTTCATGATTTTGATTTTGATTTTGTTTCTCCAGACAAATACATTAAAAGAGCTGCAGCTCCCACATATAATTTGATTGCACAGATGATCGTTGCAAAAGGATCGCACAGCTGTTGGGGACTCAAAAGAATGTAGTCCAATGTTACATTCTAATTTCATGATTCCTAATTTCAAGATGAGGTAATTATATTCTGCTTCGTAAACGTCACACAGGACACAAACATAGTTTTATATCGGCCACAGGGAAATAGTATTGCCTTCTCTCACTCTTAAATAAAATATAGGTAGATACATTGGTATACACGGCTACTAGAACTGGGCGGCGACATGTGATTATATCTCATAACTTGTAGTGCGTCGCAGAGATTGCGGTAAATAACAAGGCTACAATAAATTCAAAGATATATATACATATATGCATGGCCGTTGTATAATACCCCACAAACTCTAAGTTAAAACACAAAGAACGAAAATAAAAATAAGGTTATTTGCTTTATTGGCTAAATCCATAATCCCCCAAATTTCCATACCTCCCAGAACCATCCATAACTTTCAGAACTATTCATTACATTACATTACATTATTATTGCTTTAGGTCCAGCGGACTCTTCCGAGCCAAATCAGGACCGGACAACCCCTGATCCGCATAAAAGACCTGGTGAAACAACCCTAGTGGTAAAACCGAAAGCTCTCCACCAGCCAGTCACTTTACAATAAAGACATCCCACGCAGGGGACGGCTGAGGCTTCACCCCAACTTATCGAACCCCCGTTTATAAAAACAAAATAGAAAACAAACATCATTATAAATTATCAACAAAACACATACATATAAAATGCCTACATTGCTAAATAATAACATCATAGGAAGCCCTAGTGACCACCTGGCAGAAAGCGTCCAATATTCCCAAGCTGATCCAACAGACCCCATACACAAATAAGGAGTCTTGTCCCGGAAGAGTTTTCAAGAAAAAAGGTAGGAGACTGGCCTAGCGAAGAAGATTGATAGAACAGAGCAGGAATGAGAAAGAGCAAATGAGAAAGACAGCGACAGTGGGAATTTAAAGCACTAAATTTCCAGAAAGTGGGGATACTATTTATACTGAAACCCCGGGCACCCCCCAAAGGGGGTCCAGAACTATCCATAACCCCAGAACTAGTAACGACCCCCAGAACTATGACAGGCCTCAAATGGGCTTTTCTGTCTTGAAATTACTTTAATATAAGAAAATGTGATAATTGAAGAAGATTTCACTACAGCTGCTCTGCCCAAAACCTAATTAAAAGACGGGGTACCTTTCGGGTGACATTTACACATCCTCTTCTCACTTTTTGTTTTAAAGTCATACTGTCACACAGTATCGTACCAAAAAAAATCTCACCTTGCCGCCCGCCATGGCAGTTTTGCCGGTGGCAGGGACGTCGATCATGTGGAAGCCGTCCTCGCACGAGATCGTGTCAGGAGGCAGGCAATACACTTGGGATCCGTTCTTCCTGCCCACTTCACACGAATTGCAACCTCCTGGACCCACTAATTCACTCGGCCCAGTGCAGCTAAAATGATAGAGTCAAGATAACAAACGTCAGTATGAAGAAAGTGGCAAGAATCTTTGAGGCGTTTTGCTATTTTGTATTAATATGTTTGTCTTTTCCTTCAGGATCCGTATTCCTAAAGACCCGCTTGCAAACACTTCGATAGGTTGTTTATCTCAAGGTATAGACATTAGGGTAATTTTTTAATTACCTTATTGTTGGAGAAAACTACCGGTAAACTTATCTCGGTATTCAAAAAGGCCTACCTGACGCATGGTCCCTACCTCGAGCTAACTTTGAATCTCCCTCTATTACGCATGCGCCCTTCGATAAAGACGACACAACCGCTTCCATAGCAGAAGACGGATCACACAAAAGAAAAAGCAACTTTTACCATCGAAAATTTTGTTTGTTTGTTTAATTAGAATTGAAAGAGGAAACCAAAATCATTTTACTTTCGTACTTCGACTTGGTCATTAGTCTACCATCAAAAATAAAGTATTTTACGGCAATTTTACTGCCACTAGCACAGATAGAACTTTAAACCTAGTGCTAAACACACAGTTGCAGTGAAGGAAGAAGTGGCGATGCCGGTTCGCATGTTGCAACTCCTCTCATACTTCATCCACAATTCGCACGATGTCGATTCTTCGAAATGTGAATTTTCAGTAATGTTCTTCAACATCATCAAGTATATGTGGAGGATTTCATCTGTCCCAAAAGACGCTGTTCCGTCGTCTCCGATGTAAAATCGTTGCGAAAACAATTGCATTCGCCATTTCTACCTCGGCAAGGGTTCAGTTACCGGAGGGGGGTAGCGTCGGTAAAATGGGCGCTATGCACAAGTCGGCGGCATGGTCACGTGGTGCGGGAATAACAGAGCGGTCATGGCTTCTTTTAGCTCGCTCGCGTGTACTCCAATGCTGCTTACAAATTTTTAATTTACCGACATTTTGGGATATTGTGATGTTTTGAACATAGCACACTCGTGCAATAATGATTACAGAGCGATTTATCACTGACATTCAGTTTAGAGTTGACGACATGCAGTGTTTCATCATTTGCGCTCGAAGTGGAAATCGATGCAGGAAATGTTCTTTTCTTTGCATAAAGGTTTTACGTTGGAGTTAGAGCATCCAAACGCAGCACAGTACTTCACCATTTTCAAACTCGATCACGCTGTGTTATTCCCGCAGCACGTGACCGCCACGCCTTTGTGCATAGCGCCCATTATCGGACGTTTGGCCGAGCAGTTTCAACTTCTCTGAATACCAGACAAGTCCAAACCAACGGATGGTAAAGATTTTACCCCTCCTCGTGGTAAGCTACCAGCGGGTATTGCCTTTTCTGAATACGGACCCAGAAGGCTTGCAACCTCCTAGAGCTATCATCTTACTTTGCCCAGTGCAGCTGAAATGATAAGCTGAACTCAAACATTTTGAAAGATTCTCTATAGTTAAACAGAGGCTTCACTGTCGTTCAACAAGTTTTTTAGCTATTGGTAAAGTGCAGGGCGACTGCTGCACTGGAGCCTTGAAGTAAAATGGTAAAATGAACCTCAACCATTTTAACCTTGTTTTACTCACACTCATTCTTCGCAATAATTGTTTCTCACCCAATGTTGGCGCAAAAGTCGTGACAGGGCCGACAGATTTGGTTTTCATCTGGGTACATGGAGATCGGGCATTTCTCCATACAGCGCGTGAAGCCGTCGGGTCCACGGACTGCCACATTGGCACACGCGTCACATTGTGTGTTGTTCTGAAACAAACAGCATGGATGTGATGAAGGGGTGAAGGAGGAGGAGGTGAAAGAAAGAGGAGGAGGAGGAAGAGTTGGAAAATTTACACGACCACCAATCTGTACAATAGATAATATGCTAAAGTAACGATGATTTTATTATTTCCTTCTTTTTGTTTACGATGATTGTATTGCTTTCTACTTCTTCTTCTCTCGTGGTATGCGCACGCGCGCGCGCGTGTGTGTGTGTGTGTGGGGGGGGGAGAGGTTGTGGGGGGGGGGGGGTTGGGTGTGTGTGTGTGTGTGTGTGTGTGTGTGTGTGTGTGTGTGTGTGTGTGTGTGTGTGTGTGTGTGTGTGTGTGTGTGTGTGTGTCTAGGTAGAAACGCCGTTATTCTGACATACACTTGAACCTCTACGTACTCTCTTTTGACGGACCCCGTTATTTTGACGTCAAAACAGTGTTCCCTTAGGGTTAGGGCTGTGTTAGGCTTAGGGTTAGAGTATCAGTAAGGGTTAGGGTTTGGGTTAGGGTTAGCTTCAAAAAATTGACAAATTTGTAAAAATGTTAAAGTAACGTATGTAGAGTTTCATGAAAGTCATCACAACGGCGTTTCTACACGGTTGTGTGTGTCAGTGTGTGTGTGTGCGTGTGTGTGTGTGTGGCACGTGCAGTAAATGAATTTATGAGTGGTCGTGGCCTTCAGTGTAGTTAATTGTGCGTTCGCCTTCGTTTGTTTTTTGTATATACAATTATATATCTTGCAATTTATCTGGTTCATTAAAAAAAATTAATTAGTTATCACTTTGTAAATTTAAGTTACGGATGTCTCGCTTACATCTCCTATTCCTTCCCCTTCCCTCCATTTTTTTTTGTTATGGAGGGAGGGAGAGGAAATATAAAGAATTGTTGACCGACTTGATTAACAACCTCTACCAGCCCCTGGTATGACAATCCGCCACCTCCAACCTAACCTTTGTTCTCTCTGTCCTATAAGTCACTCACCGGGCCTTCGCAGGACATCAAGCATTCTGGATGACAACGCTTGCACTTTTTGTCGACAGTGCTGTAGAGCTTCTTCGGGCCACTGCACTGGTTCAGGCACAGATGCTCCTCATCAAACATGAAATTCAGGCAGCGCAGGCACTTGTCGGGTCCCTTGCCCCAGCATCCAAAGGAGTCACACTCTGGATCGCACACCTCCCCGTCCCGCGCTGAAATCATGTCATCAATGGCGTCAGCTTTCGAGGGACGAGATGCAGAGATTTAAACACACACACACACACAAACACACACAAACACACTAAAACGCGCACGCAAGCACGCACGCACGCATACACACACACATACAAACAGACGCACACACTCTTACCTAGCGGTTTAAAAAGTACAAACAAATTAATGCCATGAATGACGCGATCGTTAACGATTAGCTGAGATAGATCAACCAACAACGAATACATGCGTTACTTGGGGGAACAACTTAACAGGAAACAGATTTTATTTCGCCAAGCTCTATATATACATATAAAACACCTGGAACATAAATTGCCCTGATGTTGGCCAAACAATAAATTCAATTGGCAAACATTTATATATTCCAACTTTTGGATCTATTCAAATGTTTGTTACGTACAAATATGGACTGACACAATTTGGCTACATTTGTTTGCTCTGCCAGATACCATTATACGACAAGTACTATTCAATGGTAGCAAAACCATAGCATACAAGTTATTTCCTTACAAAAAAATATTTAAAAAAAAACATAAAAAAGAAGAAAGTTAAAAGTAAAACAAATAATGACACCCAAGTAGTGTAAAACGGCAAAATTGTTCAAGTTATAAAAACCAACAGAAACAGACTTTTCTTTATCATCTTCATCAACCAATCAATCAGACAATACGCAGCCAACCAACCTGAATAACAAAGTTAAATGTACAGCTACATAATGAAATCCAAGTAAAACGGGAATATTGTTCCCAATTATAAGAACCGTGGGCATTTTTCTTTTTCCCTATCATCATCTTCACCAACCAACCAATCAGGCAACGAGCAGCCAACTAACTTAACAAACCATCTATCCAACCAACCAATCCGCCAACCAACCAACCAAAAAAAAACAGATTGTGTATCCATACTGCAGTTTGCTTCCGGCTTGTTCATCTCGACCACGGCTACACTTTTAGCTCCAGGCGGAAACAGCGCACTCCACTCAATGGATTTGACGTAGCACAGCTGTGGATTCGCCATAATGCTCACTTTGCCATTGGCTATCTTCTTCAGGGACGTCAGCTCCAGAGACCGAAGGTGTGTACCTAATATCTGTAGCACTTGGCCAGTTCTAAAAAAAAATAAAAAAATAAATAATAATAATAATAATAATAATAATAATAATAATAATAATAATAATAATAATAATAATAATAATAATAATAATAATAGAAAGAAAAGAGAACAGACTATAATGCCACAAAAATCAATACAATTATATAAGAATAATAATAATGGACATTTATATAGCGCTATTACTTGTCTTTTTATAGACAAGCGCACAGCGCTTTACATGAAAAGAAAGAAACAAACATGGAACAACTTGCAATATTGCATTAGAAATTATACAATGAGAAAAAAAAATAAAGCCCCCCACACAAAATCAAACAATACATAAAATTAACTTTCTGCAAACAAGTCATCACAATCACAGCAAATCCACAAGCATAGCCAAAAGCAGAACACATATGAGCTGCGGCTAGGGTCTATAGAATGAAGGATTTAGTCAGGATAGTAGAGTTTGAAGAGGTGAGATTTTAGAGCTTGCTTGAATGAGGGTGTAGTCTGCTTGTGTCTGATGTTGGCTGGAAGAGTGTTCCATTGTCTGGGTGCACAATAGGTGAATGCCCGTTCTCCGTACATTTTGGTGTTGTTTTTTTTTAATACAGAGTGTGCGAGAGTCAGAAGAAGAGCGAAGAGTGCGAGAAGGGACATAGACAGACAGCAGATCTGACAGGTATGAAGGGCAGGTTCCAGAGAAGAAATTGTGGCACAGTACGGACAGTTTGTATTTAATGCGGGCCTCTATGGGTAGCCAATGAAGCTTACGGAGTGGTGGAGTGATGTGATCGCGCTTTTTTGCCCTGAAGACTCGCCTAGCAGCACAATTCTGGACTTTTTGAAGTTTTTCTATGAGATGACTCGGGCAGGAAGCCAGTAGGGCATTACAATAGTCTAGCCTAGACAAGACTAAAGCACAGACTAAGGTGATGGTTGCTTGAAGGGTTAAGTAGCAGCGAATGGAGCTGATCTGACGCAGAGGTTTAAGACCTAGATCTATTCATCAATGCTGTTTGACAGTTTGAATCAAGCTTTGACACATACGCCATCTCCAAAACAATACAGTACAATACAACACAACACCTTTATTAACTGCATAATTAAAAACAAAAAAAAGGAACAAGCAAAAAAAAAAAACCACAAAAAACACACCCACACCCACACATTTGTGTAAAAACAACATTCTGATGACTGTTGTGAAAAAAAAACAGGGATTTTTTTGACACACTTTTCATTTTCGTGACATTATTTGACATTTTCAAATTTTTGAACCTATCCCTAACCTTAACCCCTAACCCAAACACTAACCCTAACCCTTAACCTAACCCTAAAACAGCTGTAACTCTACCGGAACTCTATTTTGACGTCAAAATAAGGCAGCCTTCCAAAAAAGTCAAAAGAAACCATGTAGAGTTCCATGAGTGTGTCATTGTAACATCGTTTCTACATGCCCACATATACCCCCCCCCCACACACACACACACACACACACAAACCCCACAGAAATGTGTCCGTTATTAAAAGTCAATTCACCAGAGAAAGAAACCAGTCAGTAACACGTCAGGTTTCACAATTACAATGAAAATTAATGGTGAAAGATAAATCCTTCCTAGGTTTCAACCTCAGAAAGAGGCTAATTTTAGATCTTAAGGTTGCTGCTGTCATTGATGATGTAGACTGTAACTACAACGAGAATGACAAATACTAATGACTGTGATGATGATGGCAACGACAACGACAATGGCGATGACAATGACAATGATGATTACGACGACGACAACACTGACGATGATAACACTTAGGAATATAATGCTGCCATAAACAAGCATATTAGCAGAAGCTTGCAATTTAATCGCAAATGTATGTATTAACTGAGTGCGTTTGTTCGTCCTCGAATATAAGGCCCAAAAAAGTCTGTTTACGGTACCCCGATGGACCTTCATTTTTTTTGGACCGACCCTAAAAAAATTTTTTTGGGGGGAGGAGGGGTGAGGGGTGGGGGAATCGTCTGGGAAATTTTTTTTAAAAGCCAACAAATTTAAAAAAAATAGCAACCAAGGTGGAAAAGGCTAAAAAAGCCAAAAAACAACCGACCTAATGACCCCCTTTTTTTCCCCCCTATGTTACCATGAACCGACTTTTGGTTGGGCCTAATGCGCATGTAGCGTTGCTGCCAGTGGCATTGCCGCATTTGAAACGAATAAAGTTTTGTTGTACTGGTGTAAGTATCATCATCATCATCATCATCATCATCATCATCATCATCATCATCATCATCATCATCATCATCATCATCATCAATCATCAATCATCAATCATCAATCATCATTCATCATCATCATCATCATCATCATCAGAAGCAGCAGCAGCAGCAGCAGCAGTAGCAGTAGTAGTAGTAGTAGTAGTAGTAGTAGTAGTAGTAGTAGTAGTGACTTACTCTAACTGGCGTCCGTGGATTTCCTCCAGGTTAGACAGGAAGGAGAGGTCGGTGAAGTTGGTGTCGTCAGACTGGATGAGAAGATAGCCGGTAATCTCCCGCACATGTTTCAACACGTTCAAGTCCTTGGGGTGAAGCCCAGGTATAGGATAGTGTGGATCACTGCAAGGCGCAAAAGCGCGGCGCGACAGAAACCGCCCCCCCAAAATCATCTTTTAGTTTGTTTTAACGCACAACAAAAAACAAAGGGGGAAATGACATCTAACAAAGGATAAAAAAAAGAAGACATTATTACACACCACAAATATATACTGAATTCGCAGCTTTCAGCTTCGCTCCATCACAACCAACGCCTACAACGAACTTTTAACTTACAACTATTCTATTATTTATCTTGGAACGATCCATTCATCCTGCCAAAGAAATCCATGTCTACACGAACAAACTGTGTTAAAGATTGAGCTAAATTCGAATGTAATAATAGCTAAAGACTCTGAATGTGCAGTCTAAATGTCCCAAGAAAAGACAACAACTGCCGTCTAATGCACTGACAGTTTCCAAGTGACAGATAAGCGACAGTGCGCTGTGTTCAATACCTACTTCAAAGCCCTGGGACTTTATTTCATTATTTTTTGTAAAAATTCGGCAGATAATGCCTTAAACAGATTCACTCCGAACCCCAAACCCCACACCCCACAAAAAATCCAAACTCCCGGTGCCGACATATTTCTAGATAAAGTAATGTAATCCTAATGTTTCAACATAAAATCTCCGTTTTCAATGCATTTCCAAATTGTTTACCTCTACTTAAAATTTATTTACTGTTCATGGGTTAGGTTACAATTTTACCTACAAACATTATTATAGAAATCCTCCTTAATAAAAAAAAAAAAATTCGCACAAACACATTGCTTACATTGCATAATCATCCATAAAACAGTATAAACTCCTATCAAAATACGGCACGTCCACATCAATGCATGCACTGTTAATCAATTTGTAAAAGGTTCTCAATTCAATTGAACATAAATCAATAATAATAATAATAATAATAATAATAATAATAATAATAATAATAATAATAATAATAATAATAATAATAATAATATCAGCGCCAGTCGAAGAAAAGAATTACGATACGTTTATGCTATGTGACCATATCATTAACACATATTTCACCAGCCTCCAACATTCAACTACACAACAACAGTTAACACATTCACGGGCAAACTCTTTTGAGGGCAACAAGGCGAGGCGAATGTGAGGACCATGAGATTACACAAAATCCACCAAAGTTTTCATTTCACTTGGTCAAGACTACAACAAAACACTGCTGGTCTGGAGGAGAAGTACGCTCGTGCTGTCAGATCACAAGGTTAATACAATATTGACGAGACACGGACACGTGCAATTTCTGGTAGATCTAGATCTATGTGCTAATAAGGAACACCTATATACTTAAATCCACAACGGCAATTTAAATAATATTCGTTTAACTCGCATGCTGTTTTCACAAGAATATATCGCTGTATGCAGAATATACAAAACAGTTCTTTCAAAAGTGCTTGTAGAAACAATAATTTGAATTATATACTATATTAGTTATGACACAATGCAGTTGCTTGCAATAATACATAATTATTTTGTCTTCAAAAATATGTTTGATATGTGTCCACCTGGCACAACGGAACAGAGTAGCAGTTGCAAGACTTTCACGAGTACAATCGCTGTCATGATAATTAATTTTCGCTGGCCATGCTAATAAATGCTGTCATCAATAAAATCATGAACATGCAGGACATACTAACAATTATCATATTTGTACACCACATGTCTTCACAATAACGAAGTACGCTACTTTCATGCACACATGGTTTAGAATTAGATCTAAATTCCACTTATAATGACCAACCACACATTCGGAAGAAACGATAAAATAATTATCCATTGGATCTAAATTCTATTATCGGCAGCATATGTACATATACTTTTGTAATTTTTATTAAAAAAAAAAGAAGGTAAATGACGCTTAGATCTACCAAGGACAACCCGTACATTTAAGGGCACCTTAGACATCTTTATCAGAAACTGTAAAACAAAATGCCAGTTAAACAGCTTCAGCCATGAGCAAAACGAACTTGTGAAATGAAAGTCAACATCACAATGTTATAAATAACGCTCAAGCTCAGGGACGCTCCAGGAAATACAAAAGTGTACTGAACGAAAGATTTACAAGTGGACAGTCTCTTCCGTCTTGTCTCTACATCTATTTCTTACTAAATATACATGTATGTCAAGGAAAATGTCCGATTTTCCTCAATGTAGCTGAGCAGGAAATATCCTTCATATATATGTAACGTCTGCTCGTCATGGGTTAAATCGATTAGAAGTCATGCCCCTATATACAAAAGAATTTTCTTCAATATATATTAGCAGGAAATATCCTTCTAAAATATATATAATATTAAACGTCTGCTCCTCATGGGGTATATCGAATAGAAGTCATGCCCCCATATACAAAAGACTGATTTCCACACCGCACAGTGATGTGTTCACGCTAGTGTCTTCAAAAATCTAGCCATAATCAGATCTCATTATCTAGAATTAAATTAACGTTTCCCATATACCATAGAACTATTTTACGAATAAAAGAAACACCGTTTTCCAGAAAATGGTGAACTAAATACATTTTTCATTGCAGTTTATATTGAAGTTTAATTTTTTTTTTTTCATTGCGATGGTCATGTGGCTGCTGAAACGCTGTGTCACAATAAAGACAGTCACTGAACTCGGAAGCAGTTCAACAAAATGTGCGTGCACAACTTGTGAATTTCACAAAACCGACCGACAATTTACAAAAATGACGAATATATCTTCAACAAACAATAATAATTTAAAAAAAAAAAACACTTCAAAACAAAAATAAATATAATAAAAATAAATAATTGAAAATGTAAATGTTTCGAATTTTGTTAAATGTATGGTCATATATAACCGCATTAAAAATAATAACAATTAAAAAAACCAATAAACGAATTTACGGCTTTAAAACTATTTTCAACAGCTGTATGACAACTTACAAAGTCTGTATTATATTAGTTAGACCTATACTATACCTCTAAAGGCTGGTGCACATGAATTAAGCCTTGGAAATCATAACCTATGATTGTTTTTTTTTAATAACAGTATTACAAAAAAAAAAAATTCTAACTCACCAAGACCATAATTTACCTGCGACTATCCGAAGGAACCATACTGGCTCAGTGGCTGTGACTGGCTGCTATTTATTGCCCCAAGCTCATGTCGAATCTAGGCCGGCACTTATGCCTATATTGGTGAATCTTCGCCGATAGATTTTGTCTTTGATGAGAGAAAGTTTAGTTTCACAGATCGGACAAGAAAAATAATGACAGCTGGTAAATAAAATACTATTTTCTTCTGTATATATAATCTAGAAGATAAAACATAAATTACTTTATGCAAGTAATTGTCTACTGGAACTTGATAGTTGATTGTAAATCTCAAAGCCAACACACCGGCAAATGTAACTTATGAGAAACAGGGACGATTCTTCCTTTCTTTGGTAGGTTTATGTCCCCGGGTACATAGCGTATAGAAGACTTTTAAAAACGATGTCAATTTGATATAAGAATGCAGGATGTAGTGAAAGTGGCGTAAGGAAGTTCAGCGGTCGAAGCAGCTGCAACGTTGGTGTGGAAGATAAGCAAGATGACAGAAGGGCAAGTCGTGAGAAGATGTGCCGATGAAGCAACAGGACCTTGCCTAGGCCGCGACAGGGAGGGTAGGCAGATACAGAAAACCGCTGGCGGCGCAAACCGCCTGTAGTAAGGAGATCGCCACTGTCCACAACGCGGCGCCTGTCGATAATCCACAGCCGGCACTCAGTCAGGGGAGCCCAAGGAGAGCAGAAGATGAAGGGTTCAAGGATGAAATGGAGTGTTGTGTCGGAATCTCTCCAGTCTGCCGGGAGACGCTGCCAGGGACAACTCGGTAAGCCCGTTGAGTTGAGGGACTCCGGCGGCCGGAGTTTGAACACGCGTCTCTTTGCAGCATGCGCCAGCTGTGCCAGATTTGACCGCCGCAGTGGAACTGGCTGGTCGCCTCGGCTGACCGCCGCAGTGTTAAATGCAGGTCGGCATGGGGAACGGAACGACCGCTGCAATGGAAGATGCAGGTCGGCAAAAGGAGATGTGATCAGCGCCTCTGCGAATGGTTATTACAGAAGCTCAATTACTGCTGGAGCCAGCAGCCGTCTTGCAGCGGAATGGATGGACACTTAAAAAGCCGCCAGACTTATAGAGTCCCCCTGAAGTAAACTGAATGGAATTACTTCATGCAAAAAGCTGTATTTTTGTCAAATTTGAGCTCTGTTCATTAGTTTGTTTAATTAATTTATTTTAACCCATATCCTTCATTTGTTTTGTTTTTACTTAAAAAAAACAACAACAAAACAAAAACAAAAAAAAATTTTGTTAAATGACTCGTGATATTTGCCTTTTTGCGGTAGGACCCTACGCTGGTGTACAGAAAATACGAAAAGAGCGAAACGTATTAATTAACCGGGCAGTGAAAAGAACGAAAAGGGGAACAAAAACAGCACAAGTAAGCGAAATGGAAATAAAATATGCATACAGGAGCCAAAAGAGGCTCTATGCATATCAAAATAGATGGTTAATAATATACATAAATTTGATTACATATCAGTCACTGAAAAATCAGCTCGGTGTGCGGTCCGATTCGGGAATTTCCTCTAGGAGTCGCCAAGATGAGGGGGAAAAAAAAGAGCGAAAATGAGCCTAAACCAGCCACCTCCCCTCCCACTCAAAACAGGAAGAAATGAGCAACTCATATCAAACTATGGATTTAAGGGATAAATTGGATTGCATATCACTGAAAAATCAGTTTTGATACGTCCCATTTTTGGAGGGAAATGATGTCAAGGGACATTACTCTGAGATAGAAAATACGACCCGAATCGGTAGAGAAATGTTACATAATTACTTTGATAATTAATCAAATTCACCCTTTTAATACGGATTGAGCTTAAATATGCTCCTGTGTGCAATTTTGGGGTCCTATTCGCTTATTTTTGCTCTTTTCGTTCCCCTTTTCGCTCTTTTCGACGCCCCTTTCCGCTCTTTTGGTATTTTCTCAAGACCCTAATGCGCTACGTTATCGCTCGCGGTAAACAGCCAAAGCCGATATGATTGTGTAGCAGATGAAATACAAATGAGCAAATGGGGTTATAAATAGCAGCCAATCAGAGCGGGTATGGTTCCTTCCGATAGACGCAAGTCATAGTTTTCCCATCTCATTTTTATTGTTTAGATCTAGATCGGTTTCTACCTACATTTGAGAAACACTTAAGTATTGTAGCCCTTCATTTAAAAGATACTGTTTACTACTTGGTGTAGCAACTAGCTCGGTTTAGACCTCCAACAATAAGATCTAATCAGTTAACTATTTTAATTATACTTTGGATATGCAGCTCTTTATTTATTAGCACACAACCTAGCTTGGTTTAGATCTAACCTCAAAGCAGTTTCATAGCTCTACTTTAATTAAACCACTATTACTCTCAGTAAATATTCCTGACGGGTTCAGATTACAGCCTAAAATAGAAATCTAGTTAAATCTAATAAGGGGTATACTCACTCTATAAAGGTACTTTTAAGAATTTTTAGGCTGCCGTCTATGGTCGTGCATTCATTAAAACTGCCGATGTTGTCAGAGGTGAGATAGGTCGAGCCCTCCATGCCTTTGCATGCTAGAAAAACAAAACAACAAACATTCCAACACAGCGGGACAAAGCAGCCATACTCACCCGTGAAAGGTGGCCATAATAATTTTCAAACTGCCCTCAATAGAGGTGCAGCCGTTAAACGAGGCGATGTTATTTGCAGACAAGTGACCGTATTCGGCAGTGTCTGTGCCATTGCAATCTGACGTCACAGACAGAAAGAAAAAAAGACAGTTGAAGTTCTGTTTAGCTTTGCTGATGGCGCAAGAATTTACAGTAAGGTTTTCAACTGGGGGTCAGGCAAGGTAAAAGATAAAGACATGTATTAGTCATGGTTCCAGTGGAGAACAACAGTAGTAGGGCTTAAAAGAAAGGTAGCAAACGAGAGTCAACAATGTGGATGACGATCGTTACAAAGAAGGTAAAGCAAGGCCGCGGTGAACTTAATTATCTAGGGAGCATTGACGAAAGTCAGGGCAGAAAGGAATAAACAACGGGTTTTTCAACGACTTCGAGAGGAATTATATACAGGCTGCATGCAATGGACAACAGCACAAGTCAGCCCTCAAACGAGCCTATATTTTTCGCAGACAAGTGGGTTTTGTGCGATTACAGTCTGACGTTACAGACACAAACACTTGTTGTTAAATGGTTGGGGATACCAATGCTGACGAAAAAGTGCTTTCGAACAGTCCTAAAAAAATGTGCACACGTCTAAATCAATATGTGTCCAATGGTTTGCAAATTTGACATAAAGACCCTATTTTGTTGTTATAAATGGGCCTTTTTTCGTACCGGATTGTCATTTTCGTTACTTTCGGTACAAAGCTTCTAGTTCGTTGACATAAAATCTGAAAAATGCGATGACGCTCACGATTTTTGCTGAGAGGAATTTGAGACCTTGACTCAAAAGCACTTAGCGGTAGAGCTGGGTACCGTGGGTCAAAGTCGTACCGGTATTTTTAGGTCGTTTTGGTATTTCGTACCGGTATACCGCGATTTAAGTGTTACAATCAAATGGCATATGGCAGTGACAGTAGTGACCGACGCAAAAGAAAGATTGTCATACACTTCAAAACAGTTTCAAAGAACCACATTTCCACAGAAACTGAAGCTTTATTATTGCTTGAACGCCTTCAAAACAAATTATGATAAATCACTGTTTAGTACATCACGAAACTTTAAACCACAAAATCAAAATAAAACAAATATTCAACGGGAAAGGTCTTTAAGAACTTTAGAGTTTAGAAGGATTGGCTACTGGTACCATGCTCAAACACGTGGATAAGCTGCTGTTCTTATAAGTTCTTCTTCAAGAACAACTGCCTATCAACGTGCTTGGGCTTTAGACTCGCTCTCTGGGCGGACAAGGTGTCGCCCACTGTCGCCTTATGTGTTATAGAGATTTCCCAGTAAATCGGACCTTGGACACCCGCACCGGTATACCGTACCGTCGCGTTTCCGAACCTGAATACAGTTACGTACCGGTAAAACCGTCCAGCCCTACTTGGCTGGGAGCTTTGCATAGAAAGGACGCCATCGTATCCCAATACGAGCGCCTGTGGATTTTCAGTTGCCCGAAGCGATTTAACTGGCCCGCAGACGTCAACTGAACTTCGCGTTTCAACAGACCAATAACATTCCTCAAAGGAAAATAATAAGCTTAATATGATGTAGAATGTAACAGATCATTACAATTTAATCATTCTCAACGCAGTTGCAATCGCGTAGTCTGACTACACAACTTATATCACATTTCTACTTTAAAATCAAAACAATGTTACACACTAAAACCTAATCAATGTTAAAACTACATATTCATGCACAAAACACAACCACAACCACCACCACCACAACAATCACCACAACATGTAAGATCAAAATAAGCACGATACATAATTAATATTATTAAGTACTTAGGTATATTGAAAGACGAATGGAGGATAAGGGGGGGAGGTGGGGAACAGCTTAGTGAGTTAGATGAAGTCATTTTTAGTATCCCCCCCCCCTAACCCCTGAGCAAACAGATCACATTAAAATATAAAATCCATAGGAAAATGAAAAGATAGGAAATAGTAACATATTTTGTTTCACAAGAAAAACGCAATTGACACAAGGTCAAAAAACAGGAGCACAAGACAATGCTATAAAAACTGACTGTCAACAACACAGTAAAACAAACAAAGACGGTTATATAGAGAGAAGGAGGGAGAGAGAGAGAGAAGGAGGGAGAGAGAGAGAGAAGGAGGGAGAGAGAGAGAGAAAGAGGGGGAGAGATAGAGAGGAGGGGTTGGTGGTAGAGGTGGGATGGAGGGAGGAAGAGACAGACAGACAGACAGACAGACAGACAGACAGAGAGAGAGAGAGAGAAAGAGAGAGAGAGAGAGAGAAAGAGAGAGAGACAGAGAGAGAGACAGAGAGAGACAGAGAGAGAGACAGAGAGACAGAGAGAGAAACAGGCAGAAAGAGACGGGCATGCAGACAAAACAGATGACAGTTATTGTGAACTCAGATCAATGAGAGATCCCCCTTCACAAAACAAAAGAAAAACGCTCGGTTTACTTTTTGGACAGGTGTTCTCGCAAGGTTCACAGTTTTTGCCGTCCTTGGCGTTCTTGCCTTCTGGGCACTTCACCACACATGCCCCTGTGTCTTGCAACAGAAAACCTGCAGACCAAACAACAGAAGACATATCAGCAAGTTTTACCACTGAAAACATGGCAAACAATTGGTAAATACATTCACAAATAAACACTGATTTCTCTTCGCCTTCTGTAACACCGATCTCTTTAGATCGATCGCCGTTCTTCGAGTTCAATTAATAAAAAAAGCGCGTGATAGCCCTCCGGTATTATTATTATTATTATTCTTATTATTATTTATTATTATTATTATTATTATTATTATTATTATTATTATTATTATTATTATTATTATTAAATTAATTAATTAATCAATTAATTAATCATTCATCGGGTGGAAACACCCCAAAACCCCGCGCCCCAATATCTTATAAACAGACAGACAGACAGACAGACAGACAGTGAGAGAGAAATATATAAATAAAGGAATTTAAAAAAAATTACAAAAAAAACGCCCTCTAAAACACACACACACACCCCAAAACAATCAAGAAAACGAACAAGGAAAACGTTATACTTCTCTGTCCCTCTCTCCCCCCTCCCTTCTTCCCTCCCCCCCCCTCCTCTTTCCCACCAATTAGTATTTAATGGCCAGTCATGTAAGGCCGGAGAGCCGATCTCGCTCCTTTGCTGCTTTACAAACCCCAGTTCAGGAGAAATAGACTTATTAACAAAACTACAAAGAAAAAAATACCCCCCAAAAATCGATCATCTGAAGAAAACGACAAAAATATTTCATGCTATTGGTGCAAGAAAATCAAATTTGCGCTAATGGAAATTTCTGACTGTTAAAAGACACTGTACACCACCTCTGCGAAATCAAACAGTACAAAACGTTGTTCTTGATCTCGGAAATTAAGGTTGAAATTATGACCTGATCAGGGCCGGACCTCAGTTTTTCAGGGGTAGGGGCCCAAATTTATTTTAGGGTAGTAGTGAAGGCGCGAAGCGCCGAGCCGACGGCGCGAAGCGCCTAGTTTGCTAGGGGGGTTCCCGGGGGCATGCTCCCCCGGAAAATTGTTTGAAAATGGAGAAAAAATGGTGCAATCTGGTGCAATCTGAGCATGTAAATTGCAAAATTTTGGTGCTATAGTTTGCCACTGATTTTGGGGAGAAATTACCTTTAAAAAAGTGTGTGTGTGTTAGGAATAAAGTCATAACAAAAATATGACTTAGTTTCTGCAGAGAGACTCTCGTTTCTGTATCACTTGTTTTTATTTATGCGTGTGTGTGTGGGGGGGGGTGTGCGTGTGTGTGTGTGTGTGTGTGTGGTTTTCTTTTTCTTTTTTTTAATATTTTTCCCCCACATTTTTTTTCTTTTTTTTCTTTTTTTTTCTTTCAAAAAAGGGTAGGGGCCCGGGCCCCTCGGGCCTCTAGGGCAGGTCCGGCCCTGCTGATTTTGTTTCTAAATTTGTCATCTGCTGAAAAGAGAGCAGCAATGTCGGTAAGAAAACCTTTCGCAAACTTACAAAAATTAACTCCCCCCCCCCTCTCCCCGTCCCCCACCCAAAAAGCAAAACAAAACCCAACAAAACAAGCCATGCTTTGTTTACAAAAATTAACTCACACTCCCCCTCCCCATCCCTCTCCACCCCCCCCCCCCACCCCCCCCCACCCCCCAAATCCTGAAGAAAAATGGCAAAATGAAATGTTGCACAATGAAATGAAGGAAATTACGTTATCACATTTTCTTCCCCAAACCATATTTAAAAACTCATATTTTACGTAAGCCAATATCACATCCAGGGAAAAACTTTAAAATAAAACCGCCTAAATGAACATAAAATAACGCAAATAATGAACATTCATTAATTTAATCGTTTTCTCTCAGGCAGCGCAACAAAGCCCCATTATTTCTTTCCCTCATCATTAAGCTTAAGGTGCTTCGGATTTTTATTGTGGCGATGAAGATCCTCATCCTCATCATCATTAGCATCATCATCATCAGCCCTACATCCCTTATTTCACGACCATCATACTTGTCATTAGCATCTCCATGTTTCATCACAAACACCATCACTCCTAACAGGTCACATCATCATCACCACAGTATCCATTATCATTCATCTTTATCGCTATCATCATCATCATCATCATCGTCATCATCATCATCATCATCATCATCATCATCATCATCATCATCATCATCATCATCATCATCATCATCATCATCATCATCATCATCATCACTGACTTACCAGGGCACTCTTCCACACAGAGACTGCCGAATGCAAATTTGGCATCCGGATTCTTGATGTTCATCATCTGGCGGTTGTCGTAAATGATTTCAGGAGGGCAGTAAGGCACGCACTCTTTGCCATCCAGGAAATTCCGGCATGTCTGACAAAAATAAACAACACGAATTACATTTCATAACAGAATGGAAACTGAGCGTGTCTCCCAGCGAAGATGGACAAGCCATGCAAGACAAGGACATCCTCAGATCACAGCCACATTATAGCTATATTATTATAAACGTTCTTAACCTGAAGGAAACCCTCAACATTTTCTATTGGTAATATTACAACACTTGCATCCCCAAATAACGCCGAGGTAACAAGTTCTTGCATAGTACGATAACAGTTGATATTTCTCCGTATAATTTGCATCAAAATAAAAAACAAAACAAACTAATATGTGTAAAGTTAATACGCAATTATTTTCTCTATCGGAACGCTTACGAAAGATCCAAAATTTTACATGCAAAATTCTGAGATTTTATTTAACTAACGCTGAATCCAGATGCCAGATTTGGCTAGGAATAACTTGGAACGCGGAATTTTCGTAACGCTATCCACTTCGTCCTTAAACATAATTAATTACATTGGTTCTTTTTTAAATTGTTATTATTATTATTATTATTATTATTATTATTATTATTATTATTATTATTATTATTATTATTATTATTATATTATTATTATTATTATTATTATTATTATTATTATTATTATTATTAAATTACATTGGTTCTTTTTTAAATTGTTATTATTATTATTATTATTATTATTATTATTATTATTATTATTATTATTATTATTATTATTATTATTATTATTATTATTATTATTTTTACTAACCACACAATTATCCTTGAAAGGACCAGAGCATCCTGCAGCGCATTCCTGATGGCAGCACTGGTTGGGCAGTTTACCAAAACATCGACGCTCGCAGGACGGATGACACGCTTGACCTTGCGTCACTGAAGACAGTCAAAGTCATCAACATAGGACGCCATAATTTCAAAAATACAACTAAGCTATTATGGCTTGAATAGCGAAAATAAAGAGTTGTAATACATTTTGGGGGGTAATAAAACGCAACAAGAAACTTTACATATTCACTCACAGTAACAAAACTCGAGGATAAAACGAAAAATCAGGATTTTTAGCCATTCATATTTTGATTTAGTTAAGTTTGAGATAAACATTTTGCTGTGCTATGATGCCTCATGCAGCAGTAATACGCAGTCAATGATGAGCAAACTTTATAGGAAAATTGATCGCTAAGCACACCCAAAAGGTCAAACGATCGAAGAACTCCATCACGGCCTAGCTGCATGCTTTGTTCTCAAACTACTACGGGTGTTCTTGACGCGGATTTACTAACCGTTCACCTGTTTGACTGATGTTGAAACATATATGGATGGATTGAGTTAGTGTATTGATTGTTTGATTCACTGATTGGTTGATTCATTGATTGATTGATTGAAAGGTACTTACTCTTCTGGCACATGTTAGGTCCGGCGCCCCAGCATTGTCGTTGGCCTGTGACGTTAGAGTAACAGGACGGGTCACACATGTCGTTAACATTTTGACCTGCAATCACACAAGCAACAGCAGGTTTTTATTATACGTCTACTGCGTTCCTAGGTCTCAAGGATTCATTATAATAGTCAGCACAATACCACACAAATCACAACACAACATGACAAATCACAACACAATACACCCAATGCAACACAACACCAACCAATTCTTTACAACCTTAAATTAACTTGCTATGTTTGTCTCATGCACTTACATAAACCATAGAACAAACTTTGCACTCGAACAAATCATGTCGACTTTTCTCTCTCTCTCTCTCTCTCTCTCTCTCTCTCTCTCTCTCTCTCTCTCTCTCTCTCTCTCTCGCGACCCATCACCGTATTCCTCCTACCTCCCCCCAATCCCTCTCCTCTCTCACACACAGACTTAAATGTCCAGTAAAGCCGAATCATAAAGATGTGACGTAAAATACCACATGACGTAAATTACAGTAACAGAAAATTACATTACATGTTATTGCTTTAGGTCCAGCGGACTCTTCCGAGCCAAATCAGGACCAGAAAAGTGAAAGAAGACCCACACCTGATCCGCATGAAAGATCTGCCTAAACAACCCTAGTGGTAACACTGAAGGCAATCTACCAGCCAGTCACTTTACAATAAAGACATCCCATGCAGTGGACGCTGAGGCTATACTCTAATTTATCGAAACCCCGTTTACAAAAACAAAATAGAATAAAAGGTAAAGGTAAAGGTAGTCCCATAGCCTTGTGGCCGTAGGGGAGCGTGATGTTGGAGATCACACTTATCTTGGGCCAGCGTAATGAGGGTGATGCCCAACTCTCTCCCTCGCTGCTTTACCTTCCCCACCCTCAAGAGAGTAGGTACTCAATCACAGTTGAGTCAACTGGGGGCGTTGTTGTTTGTCGCTTCACACCTTTAGCGGTCACCCATCCAAGTGCTAACCGCACCGGACGGTGCTTCACTTTCGACACAGTAGCGAGTGCTCCAAAATAGAATAAAAGGTAAAGGTAAAGGTAGTCCCATAGCCTTGTGGCCGTAGGGGAGCGTGATGTTGGAGATCACACTTATCTTGGGCCAGCGTAATGAGGGTGATGCCCAACTCTCTCCCTCGCTGCTTTACCTTCCCCACCCTCAAGAGAGTAGGTACTCAATCACAGTTGAGTCAACTGGGGGCGTTGTTGTTTGTCGCTTCACACCTTTAGCGGTCACCCATCCAAGTGCTAACCGCACCGGACGGTGCTTCACTTTCGACACAGTAGCGAGTGCTCCAACCACTGCACTATCCGACACCCCGAAATAGAATACAAACATCATTATACAATATCAACCAAACACATAAATATAAAATGCCTACATTGCTAAATAATAACATCATAGGAAGCCCCAGTGACCATTTGGCAGAAAGCGTCCAATATTCCCAAACTGATCCAACAGACCTCGTACACAAATGAGGAGTATTGTCCCGGAAGAGTTTTCAAGAAAAAAGGTAGGTGACTGGTCTAGCGAAGAAGAAGATAGTATTGTAGATTGATAGAGCAGAGTAGGAATGAGAAAGAACAACGGAGAAAGACAGCGACAGTAGGAATTTAAAGCACTAAATTTCCAGAAAGTGTGGATTATACTATTTATACTGAAACCCCCGGCACCCCAACGGGGGGTAGTAACAGAACGCACACACAGTAAAGAAATAAATAAATAAAAAATATGTGTCCGATAGTTATCTTGTTGCATGCACAATAACATAACAAAACATAATATAGTTTATGAACATAAAGACTGGATTGTGTAGCGGCTTGCTTTTTTAATCAGTTAGTGTCTTTAACACTCTCGCTTGAAACTTTCACAAAGCTTAGACGGATTTTTGGGGAACACATTATTGTCCCATTTTATCGGGAAATTCTGGGCCGCCTTCCCCAAGAGAAAGCGTAGTCGCAGCCTGTGGCGCGCCTAAACCCAACCTATCTAATATTAGTGGTGTTTTTAAAAATTTTGCTGGGGGAGCAACCGGAGTACCCGGAGAAATCACCCGAGACGTTGCCCGAGTCGAAAGTAAATAATATTCGAAGAAACATAACGCCCACAAATCAATAACATTTCTTCTTCTTCTTCTTCTTCTTCTTCTTCTTCTTCTTCTTCTTCTTCTTCTTCTTCTTCTTCTTCTTCTTCTTCTTCTTCTTCTCCTTCTTCTCCTCCTCCTCTTCCTCCTCCTCTTCTTTATCCAAATTTCCCATTAATTCTTATGCACCCATCTTCCATCAATACTTACACAAAATGTTCACTTTTGTTAACATGCGTAAGACCTCTCCTCAATATCTCCTAATTCTCTTCAAATTATTGTGTGATTCTTTTAAAAATACAACTGTGGCCTTGCATTTTATCATCATCTTCTTTATTATTTAATTAATTTTTTTTTTTTTTTTTGGGGGGGGGGGGGTGTCATCTCCCGTTCTCCTTTCAAATCGTTTCTCTGGCTCATATGCCACCATGTATATTCTATCAATATCTACACTAGTCTAGATCTTTAATGCTACCATGCCCTCTCTTAAAAGTTTGTCCTTTTTTGTAACTTCAACAGAAACACGCACATCACATGCGGCCTTGTGAGCAAGAGGCAGAGTTTCATATACTGTATCTCTGTTTTGGTCCTTTGCTTACCTCCATTTCATCCAAACACTAACTTTCTATATAGAAGACCCCACCTTCTATCAATCTTTACACCGGCTTTTACATCGGGTGCAATGCATTACTTGTCCTCTCCTTACCTATCCCGTGTCAGTCCATAAAAGTGCCTGCGAATCTTATCCTCCCGCAGAAGCTGCGCGTACCCCGATATATCTGTCAACGCAACAGTCCTGCCTTTTAACACCGACTATTTCAGACGCTTGAGGCATACCCCGGAAGCAAATCGTTCCAAGCGTTATGGTCTTCACGTTGTATGCCCGAAAATGAAACTCCGTATACAATCTTGCCTCGAGCACTAGCAGCCGCCAGCCAGCCACAGGGCAGGTCCGCCAGACAAAGCCAGCTTCCGTACATCCGTCAATAGCAACATATGCCAGCAGACGGTCAGACGGAGGACGGGATTCCTACAAACGATAGCGAGCACGGTCGTGTGCGAAAACGGAAGCACTAAAGGCGAGAATGCGAACACTTTGCTGCGTAGATGCGTTCAAGCCACTATTTTATTTACTTTGTTAATACACGACCTTCCTAAGGTTTTATCGAGCAATACAGATGCGGTACAATATGCTGACGATATAGCTCAGGGGATGAATGTTAAATTCGGAAAGCATACAAATAAGTGAATTATTACTTACGTTCAAAAATTATATCAAAACTAATTGAATAATTTGTTGAAATATATGACAGAAAATGGTCTTGAATTATCGGGGGAGAAAACCAGTTTAATGCTGTTTAACAATAGAAAAAAAAACACTAAAATATTTACCTGAATTAAATATTGATAACCAAACGCTTGCGTATAAACAAACTATAAAGTTTTTGGGTGTTTACTCCAAAGCTGAGTTGGAGATATCATATAGAATTTTTAATAAATAAAGCAAGACAAAGATACACATTGTTTAAAAATAGTAAATGTGAAAGCTCGGAGTTAGGATACGAAACGTTATTACATCTTGCAACCTTTCTAGTAAGATCAAAATTAATATATGGAAAGGGGAATATTTTTTAGGTTTAAAATTATTATTAAATGAACGGCAGAGTACAGACAGTAAGGCAGTGAATTTGGTTCTAAGTGTACCAGTGCATACAAATACCCAACGTTGTTAAAAGGAAGCAGGTATACTTTCTTTATTATATCAAAGTAAATTAGCAGCTACAAAATAGGTTCTTTATATATTAAACATTCTGTAACAGATGAAGTGTTCGTGTCTTCCAAAAACGAATTTTCCCAAAGAGCAAAACATATTAGTTATATTCAGACCATTTACGATTATACATCAGATGTGAGGACAAACTGAGGCATTAATATTAGTATCGTAAAATCGGTTCCGGTTTCACAAAAATTACTCCTTTGGGAACACTTACGAGCTCAGATCGATACAGATTATACAGATCTTTACATAAAAATGAAGAAATAAATATGTTTGCTAATAGTGTCAAAGAATGGTTAAATTCTGTCCACTTCAATAAATTGAACATTTTTACAGATGATTAACTACTTGATAATTCGGATGCTGGTGCTGCATGTGTTATTCCAGATCTTAATATTGGACATTCTTTTTATTTACAAAAACAATATTCAATCTTTATTGCTGAATTGTATGCAATAATTATGGCTCTGAATTATTTTCCGTGTATCATTAGAAGTGTTTGGTATAGTGATGATACGTGTAGATTCAAAATCTGTTCTATATGCGTTGCAAAATTGGAATTGTTTAGTTAGAAGAGAAATGATATTTGAAATCAAATGCCTTTTACATCGTTTATTAATTAGAAATTTTGCAGTTTATTTGCTTTCGGTTCCTTCACACTGTGGAATAAAGGGGAATGCATGAATTCGCCAATAATCTAGCCAAAGTTGGTACGAGTAAACCTACTGAGGTAAATCATAACATTAAGTTTAACTTCTCTTACTTTGAATTTATATGAATAATAGAAAAAAATATTTTATTAAACAATGCTATTTTGTTTAGCTCAGGAACTGGCTTATATTGTTTTAACATAATACATTACAACAAAGCTCTAGATATTTAACAATGATATACAAGTTAAAATTAAATTCATGGAAAACTCAATTTTTCAAAGACGTCAACTGCGTATGTTCAAACGCCTTGAATGTAGAACATCTGTTATTACACGGTCCGTTTTTGGAACAATTTATTTACAGAAAATAATATTGATACTACTGTATTATCAGACAGCATTATGCTATAAGAAACATATTAGCTGATAATAAATTGATGCTGAAAATTGAATCTATTATATGGTGTAATTACACAGGAAACTTTTTATAATTGTTATCATTGTACGCGATGTAATTGTAATAGTATGATGTTGACATTGCAATATTAAGAGTTGAATGTCTAATGGTAATAAGGACTTTCTTTTTTAAATTTATTATTATTATTATTATTATTATTATTATTATTATTATTATTATTATTATTATTATTATTATTATTATTATTATTATTATTATTATTATATTTTATTTACATTTTTGTAAAAATAAGGTCTGATTATTACTGAATTAGTGAACAGACAATAAATAAATTGATTGAAAGCGCGTTCGTGCGCAGATATACAACACCCCCACTCCTCCCCCTCTGTGTGTGTGTGTGTGTGTGTGTGTGTGTGTGTGTGTGTTTGCGCGCGTGCTCAAACTGACTGACGAGATTTCGCGATCATCTATTCGGAAAGCAAATCTCTTTAGCCTTATCGTAAACCAAGACGTCTAGTCAGGAATTACAGTTTTACTCCCAAAACTCACTCCTCTCAACCCCGTCTCCCAAACAAACCTCCGCACGCACATATTTATTCAACCTTTATTTGACCACCACCTCCATCCACCCCACACCCCCTTCACACACCTCCCCAATCTTCTGCCTCCCGGTACCTTCGGTCCTTCGTCTTCTTTTCACGAGCTTCGGTTTGTTCCAGCGCTTGACGCCAAGACAAGATTAAAACATGGAAACGGCGTAAAATAGTTAAGACTAAAGTGAAAAAAAAATCATTATTATGTCTATATTCTGGAACTACAGAATTATAAGCGATTTTTTCTTTGCCCACGCCACTCCCATCTCCCCCACCTTTCTACCCTCCATCCCCCTAAGCTACCTGACCTCCGGTTTCATTCTATGCCTAGTTAAGCTTCTTAAATCTGCCTCCTTAGCCTTGTGTGCGCAAATGATTGGATACGTAGGTTAGGATGTTATTGTTATACAATTAGTTTGTAATGCTGTTGTTACATGCCCCAAGGGCAAGATATTAAAAAAGCACGCCCAGTGTTTACTCTTTTACCCTTGTTAAAATAAAATTATCTTATCTTTCTACTCTCGTCATCCTCCCCTCTCTCTCCCTCCCTCACTCTTTAACTCCCTCTCTCCTTCCCTCTCTTGCCCTCTCTCCCCCTTCCTCCTCCTCCTTTTCCTCTCTCTCTGTCTCTGTCTTTCTCTGTCTCTCTCTCTCTTTTTTTTCTCTCTCTCTGTCTGTCTCTGTCTCTGAACTATTCTCAATCTTCCTCAACAGGCCGAAGTCTGCGATACTAATCACGAATTCTCTTAGAAGTGAAAACGTGTGACTACCTACCTCCGTAATTGGTCAGCAAGGAGAATTGATACCTAACACCTACCTATACGTAGGAGCAAGGATAGTACCCTTTGTTACGGCGTCGGACTCGTGTTCTAAATGCAGAATGAATGAACGAATAATTAGATAAACAAATAACAAACCTAAGAAATGCATATCAAACATATATACCCGGAAAACTATCTCAAAGCACAGAAGAAGGGGAACGAAAACAAATAGTTTACAATTAAAACTAAGCTTTCAAGCGTATTCATCGATATTTATCGATTGTAAAAAAGTTGGACATGTTAGACGTATGCAGCACTAGCAATCTTGGTATAAGCTGATTTCCCAAAAGATTTGTTGTGCAGAGTTTTATGTTGTTTTTCTTTCTCCTTTATCCATCTCAGTTTATGAATGCAAAGTTTAAGTCAAGGCGCCGAGTAAATTATTTTTTCCTTTAAATCCTCCTTCTCTTCCCATTACCTTATTCTTCTTCTTCTTCTGTCTCACCCTCTCTCCCTTCTTCCCCTCCTCTTCCTACTTCTCATTGTTCTTCTTTTCCGTCGTTGTCTTTTTCAGACAAGTCAATTAGCTTCCGCACGGTAGGGCACCCACTTCTGAAAGACGCAGAAAACTCTACTCCAACATCTCTTCTGGATATCGACAGAATGGACATGATGAAAGATAGTAGGACAGCCGTAAAACATGGAGAGAAAGAGAGGCAAGAGGGAAGGAGGGAGAGAAGGAGAGATAAAAAGAGAGATATAGAGAGGTGACGACAGACGGTTTGTGTCCCTTGCAAAGCTGAAAAGCTCTTTTGCACGCGAAATTTGGTGCCGGCCCTGCGTTCTAAATGGCGTGATGAGGAATCGTTTGTAGGGCAGTGCGAATATTGACGACCATTTACACGCGACAGCCATGGGAATGATAGCAGTGGAGGACACTTGAATATCACAGAGAGGTGGGATGATCGTTTTAGGTTCATTAATTTAACGAGCTACTGGACAATATCGGATATTTACAGGAGGATCGCGCGTTTCCTTAAATGGATTTTTGCATAAGCCTAAATTGCAGTGGTAGGACGGTACGCAGGGACTAGCTTACTAGATCAATTAGAATCAGTCCGTCTACAACACGTTATCAGGTCGTATCAGAACCAGCAATGGGAGAATCGTTGGCTGCACTATGAAGACTATTCTATATTTCAGCAATAGGTAAAGACCAAGAAGAGGTGGGGATAGGGGGAGGTGAGGGGCTGTGATATAGGCGTCATTAATGACTTATCGGAATGTAATTAAGACTTTCTGCTGCTAATGTTTGTTTCCGTGATTTCTAACACTGCTTTGCTTCCAAGCGAGGTCTGATAATAATCATCGTGTTTTGCTGAACCGACAATCTGCTTCTTGTTGTATGGGCACTCCAGTCCGTATCTTGAAGCAGATCGGAATACAATGTAAGTCGAGAGGAGCCTTTAGGTTTCGGATTTGGCCTTGGTTTTAACGATGTCTGGTAATCAGAATGGCTGTGGGCACGGTAGGTCAGTTCTTAACTCTAGAACTAAAACGGGATATACCTCTGTAAAACGAGAGTACCGAACAAGCCCCAATGAGCATAAACCGGGAAATAAAACGTTAGCGTTAAAGTTGCAGTGGTCCAGTGTTAAAAAAAGACTTGCACATAAACTCTTCGAGTCTCTTGTCTTCTCCTCTCAGAGAGAAAGAGAAAGAGAGCGAAAGAGAGAGCGAGAGAGAGAGAGAGAGAGAGAGAGAGAGAGAGAGAGAGAGAGAAAAAAGGGAGGTGGGCGGGTGAGGGGAAAGGAACGTGGAATAATCTGGAACCAAGGAGCTGAATTATAAACGGAAATACCCTGCGACCTATCGTTGCTCTTAGCCACTTATTTTCAAAGGGCTGCCAATAATGATCAGTATAGGCGACACAAAGAAGCGCTCCCTCAGTCTCTAGAAAGATGGAGAGAAAACAAGGATGGACCCCAGAACTTCATGGAGGGGCAAAAACGATTCTTAGGCCCCTTTCATGTGACATTCATCTTCGGCTACCATCGTTTGAATTCAAAATCTTTTGAAGGAAGGGTTGGGGAGGGGGGGGGCACAGGAGAAGGCGAAAATTTATTTTTTTCTCGAGTAACCGTCACCTGTACTCCCATCAACTTTCTCGAGGCATTATTAAAAAGACGAAAAAGCCGCATGTAATCGCAGACCACTTTTATTCAATAACTTTGTCAAGAAACTACCATTTCTATTCATCATCCTTCTTGAGGCTGTAGAAGGCACCACCATTCATTGTTCCTCAGATCACGCAATAAGCTGCAAAAATAAACAAACCAAAAATTGATCGAACCACTTTTTTTCTCCAGCATCCCTTTCCGGGTAACCTCCCATTTATATTCAAAATCTCAATCTGACGTTTACAAGGATAGAATTTATAGAAGGTGGGGACAAACTGTTTACTACATTCAATAAGTATCTTGGGTAATCTTGGTGTATTTTGAGTAATCTTCGTCCACCAATCTTTATTTCAACGTTCTTCCTGAGCGTTGTGGCCGCGTGGTATAAGGTGGGACTACCTTGCCTTGTCCACAGAAACCAATGGCGCCTGACAGGTGTGCGATCGATCATGCCTCGAGGCGTTATTTTTCTATAAATATTTACTTTCGACTCGAGCAACGTCTCGAGGTTTTCTCCGGGTATTCCGGTTTGCTCTCCTAGCAAAATGTCCAAAACATAACTGATATTAAGTAATATTAAGTAGTGTAGGTTTGGGCGCACCATAGACTGCGATTATGCCTTCCCCAAGGAATGTAGTTCAGAATTTTCTAATAAAAAGGGACAATAAGGTGTCAGAAATGAAAACACATGAAAAAAGAAAATATAAAATTAAAAAAGCCTGTTTTTCGGAAAACCTTTCTTTTCAGTCATCAACAAAGGACGAAGCAGATAGGACCACTTCATTCAACTTTCTCAGCGCCATGTTTGAGTAGTTCTTTCCGCTGGCAAGTGTGCTATATTATAGTATTTAACGTTTCTCCAGTAATTGACATCTTGTATTCATCCCCATACTGGAGGCAATAAAAAAATAAAAGAGGGGAGCGGGTAGGGGGAGAGAAAGCCGTTTTCAGACCACTTGCCCAAATATTCGACACCTTTCCTAGTGCTGCTAGACCAAAGTATTACTGTCATTGAAACCCAACCCTTGAGTGCTTGGTCACCTTGGAGTGAAGTGAACCAGTCTAATCAGACGGTCGGCAGGAACTACAGCCTTCCGTAAATCACCGTGGCCTGGGAATAAGTGACTGTTGAACAAAAGCCCCTGAAACCACTAGTCGATGCCCAATCTCCCACTTCCAAGCTGGAATAATTATGCTCTGTGCCGCTATTGTCTCGGCATAAGTTCTAGCCTTTTGGGCAACGCTTCATGACTCCTTGGTAGTTAATTTTTGTTGTTGTTTTTTTTAAGAAAGAAAAGAGAAAGAAAGAGAAAAGACAAAAAAGAGAGGAAAGTGGGTAACTGGAAAGATTGAGAAGGGTGGGAGTGAGGTAAGTAAGAAGAGAAAGAGTGAGGAAAAGAAGGAGAGAGTGGGGAAGAGAAAGAGAGAGAGAGGAAGAGAAATAGAGAGAGGATGAGAAAGAGAGAGAGAGAGAGAGAGAGGGAGAGAGAGAGAGGGAGAGAGAGAGAGAGAGGGGGGGAGAGAGAGAAAGAAAGAGATAGATAGATAATAAATGAACATTGAGGTTTAACACCTACGCCCACTTCGGGCGATATGGCAGATGGGGATAACCATCCCAAGGAAAGAGGGGTATGGACCTAAGTCAAAACTGAACCACCAGAGCAATCATATTGCTAAAATGGATAGTGAAAAATTGCCACTTTTTATGCGGCGAAATGGGAGGCAACTGTTTCAAGCTTGGGAGAGAAGTTGTCTACCTTACATTTTTGGGGTAGACTAGCTTGGGTGGCTACCGCTGTGCAGAATCCTTTGGTGTGGCTATTGGATTATGCAGGACAAGGCGACACGACATTTGTTCTCCCCCGCTGACCATTCTTCTTCTTCATTTGGTTGTGATAGAGACTACATTGTCGGCACGCATTTTATGCAGGTCGGTGGCAGCGACTTGTGTGAAGTGTCATGGCACTAGTAGCTGGCAACCCGGTTTACTACCAACACGCTTCACAGCCTTGCAGGGCTAATATTTTTATGTCCCTCTTTGGAGTGATAAAATGAAAATAACAGCAGGTTGGGCCGTGCTCTCAAGGTGGTGGCCGAAAGACGGGAGTCAAATACTCTGCTCGGCTACATTTATTTCTCCCACCACGGGATTCGAACCTGTGTCATCGGTGTGCTAGGCGAACGCTCTACCACTTCAGCTACGGCGGTGGGACAGAGAGAGAGAGAGAGAGAGAGAGAGAGAGAGAGAGAGAGAGAGAGGGGGGGGAAATAATGAGGACAGAATGTGATAGGACCCAATTCTTATGGACGAGCTCAAAAGTACAAAAGTTAAAGCAAGACAGCTGAATTTAATTTAACATTTGTCAAACGCATTAAACTACAGAACATACGAAACAGAGCAAAAACTCAAAACCGTGAAAGTAGTCCAAGAAAGAACAGAATGGCTGAATGAAACTTCCAGAAGGAGAAAAAGGGTCGAAGGGAATAATGGAGAGAAAACAAACTTGAAGAGGACCCTTGAGCAGCTTTTGGTAAGCGCGATATACAAGTACACATTATTTAAGAGAACGGAAAGAGCCACATTGTATGAAGGTAGGAGCAAGAGGAAGGTAACAGTCCTATGAGTGAATGACCAACATATTAATCTCCCTAATAATTATGTACTCTGTGTGTGTGGGGGGGAGGGTAGGAGTGGGAGGGGACGAGGGAGGATATGCGCGTTTGTATGTGCGTATGGGGGCGTGGGGGAGGAGGGTGCGTGTGGGCGCTGAGTGAATATGATCGAGTGAGTGAATTACCTCAGAAACACTAAAGATAAGCAGATTCCCTGAAGCTTACACCACCACCACCACCACCACCACCACCATCATCATCATCATCATCATCATCATCATCATCATCATCATCATCATCATCATCATCATCATCATCATCATTATCATAATCATAATCATCATCATCATCATCATCATCATCATCATCATCATCATCATCATCATCATCATCATCATCATCTCCTTCTTCTTCTTCTTCTTCTTCTTCTTCTTCTTCTTCTTCTTCTTCTTCTTCCTCCTCCTCTTCTTCCACTACACGCCTTCGCTCATAACTACGAATTACGAATGGTAAATTTCCCAATGCTATCCCGAGAGCACCAATACCCCCACCCAACATCCTATCGTATCCATACTACATGTCTCTTTGATGATCCCAATTCCATAGTTACTGCGCAAAACTTAAATTGAGTAAGAGAGGTTACAAAAAGATGTCCAAATTATCTTTAAGCAAAAACACAAAGCATCACAACTCAGATTGTCTCTGATTCTCTGTCTTTCGCCTGTTTCCAGAGATTTTGCGCCAAATGTATGCCGAGTAGCAGCAACTACGAGATGATATCCACATTATCTCAAAGCAAAACAGAACACAATTACTGAGACTGCCTTTGATTCTCTGTAAGCGCCTTAACTTGCGTGTAGCGATTTCGAACCTCTCGTAAAGCTCGTGCCAGTCGGAGAATTACAAGGATGGTATATTCCAGACAATATGTAGCAATGTTCTATCTGTGACGTGTAACATTTACAACTGCGCAAAATCTGGACTCGAACAGGGAAAAAACGCCTAACAGCACCTCGAGGTGAGAAATCGAGTGAATCATTCTGAAATGTTTGGGAGAAATAATGAGTAAAGAAGAAGACTTACGTCATCGGCGAGAGATTAGTACACTTATCACGGAAGGCCATTTTTACAGGTCTTTGGGTTTACGCTTCACCTCCTCGATTCTCAAATTAAATATTAGTGATGACAACGCACGGTCTTGTCACCTATCGATATTATAATACGCTAACGACCCAAAGTGTAATATCCTATCTCCTCCGATGTTACGAAATTCAGTGAACTGGGCTTTAAAAGGAAGGAGGAGGATGAACGTGGGACACGATTTCGCTATGTTGTGTGTCGAAATTTAGTTTAAATTGCTTGAACTTCTTGAATTGTTGGCCATAGCTTTCATAAAATGTACGCAACACCAAGGAATGGAGAGCGTGCGTGTGGCTTTATGTGGGGAATGGAGAGCGTTGCGTTATGTAGATTAAGTTCCCGGACACATAGCGTATAGGGGATTGGAGAAACGAAGACAAGTTGATGAAAGAAGTCAAGTTGCGGATTGAAGTGACGTGAAGATGGAGCGCACGAAGCTGCTGCGACATTCGATTGAAGAGAGCACGATGAATCAAAGCGAGAGAATGAAGTAAGGATGACACTGGTGACGACCGCACAAAGCAGCTGCGAGGGTGACGATAAAAATGCCAAGCAGAAAGCAGAGGACAAGCTGGAGGTGTGGTGCCGAGGAGGCCATGAAGAGATGCGCCGATGAAGCCGTGAGACGATGACCAAGTAGAGGCCGCCTGAAGGAGGGTAGGCAGAATGCAGGGCGCCGCTGGCGGGGATTGCACCTGTTGCCCGGAGATCGTCACTCTCCACTGGGATCCCTACGTCGCCCAGTAGCAGAGAAAGAAGATAAGCAGCCAGAGACTGGAGCGAACCGAAGCCAAACGAGAAGGGCCCTTCCACGCTCCGTGCGATAAGTCCTGAGATTATTTCGCATGGAACAAATTGTATGATTTGATCGGTAGGTCTGACTGAGCTCTTCAAGCATGAATTGTGAGTGAATGGAATCTCTTCTAATCATTGTTACATTATCACTTACGTGTTTGTAAGCTCACCTGATTACTACGCTTTATAGCTGAGACAATCACACCTAAAGTATTTTTTGACTCCCTTGGTCATTCTCGCCAGCGGTCGCTCTTGAGACTGCAATCCTAGATTTTAGAAATAGTTTTGGATATAAAGTCTTTTTCCAAAAGATAGGTTCCTTGTTGCCTACCAGCCAATGTGTGGATATTTATTTCGCATGACGATGCATTACCTCCGGACTTCACTCGGGCATCTTCGTATGCTATTAGAAATCGGATTACATTAGATTTTTAACAAGCCCAGCTGATACACTGACGTGCTGAGCACACAGCCAAATGGCCATCTGTATCTATGCCACATTTTCACAATAAAAATTATGGCTCAGATTATAAATCTGTCCTATTTTCACATTTAACCCCAGTAGGATATCTTCGAAGAAGGGTTATGTCCAGGACGTTAACATTCAACTCCGGTCCCCACTGAATAGGCGAAGACAAATCACAACCTAAGTAATTTTGTCTTCTACGTTAACTATAAGCTGGTATAACGCATTTTGTCATTGATGTTATACGCTTACAATGTCCAAACACATAATTTTATGCCTCCTTCAGACGACGACACCGGACTAACACATGAATTGTGAGTGAATGGAATCTCTTTTAACCATTGTTGACGTGTTGTTTTTACGCTCTTCTGGTAACTACTACGTTTTAACTGTTACTACTATAACGTATTTGCCATTCATTAAAAGAAATATTTTCAAATACAAAACATTATAGTGTTGTCTGTTTTTGGTAATTTTATCCGTTTCTATCTTTCGGCACACTTATTGAACCTTGATTTTTATTAATGAACCATTTCATATTCGGTATGTGCGGAGCACGAGTGTGACATCGTCAAAGTTCCTAGTATCTTATTTGGGCTGGGAGCGACTGGGAGCATTCTGATTGGTCGACGCATTACAAAATTCGACGCATGCCACAGTGCTATCGTAGTCTTAGTAAGGATTAGGGTTATAGGGTTCGGGTTAAGGTTTAGGGTTAGGGTTACGACGCCTAAGAACATCGTTAAAAAGCCGGCCCGGCTTGGCCCCTTGCGCATGCGCAAAGGCGCCCGGCTAAAGTAAGAACCTGGAACGTTGACGATGTTACACGGGTATCGCTAGTATAATATTTTATGCTCACCCCGCCTTATTCAACACGACTTCCGACCCCTCGCTCAAATCCCACGCCCGCTCCAGATCTAATAGAATACGTCATTGTTGATAGTTACGCTGCCAAACTGGGAATTCCTGTCTGAATAAACCCAGATTGCATTAAGTGGAGAGTGTCACATGCCGAGGCAGATGTCTAATTTGATTGTTTTATGTCTAATTTGGTTGTTTTATGTGCCTGTACTTCATTAATTCCAAATGGAGCACGTAAGACATTAGGACTTAAAAAAAAATAAATTCCCCAAATAGAACGTTACAAGGATTTTGGTTGGTGGAGCTCTCTTGTCAAAACATATATCCAAGCGCCTGCTTTTCTATACACAGATGCTGTAAAGGGCGGGAAATCAAGAGTGGATCTCGGTCCTCTTTTTAAAAAAAAAAGTTATAACAAACCCATTACATAAAATGTGCTTGAAAAAAAAACAAAACAGAAAAAGGTATATATTTCGTTTGTACAGTTCAGGTCTCTCTGCACACCAATATTCTTTACACAATCTTTCACGCTATGCTAAACAATATGCGACGGTTAGTGAGTTAGGTTTTCATTGCTTACAAGGTCCAGCGGACTGCAAACAGCCGAATCAGGACCACAAAATCAAGACCACAACTTGGTTGACAGAGGACTCGCCCTTGATCCGTGTACAAGATCTGCTGAAACAACCCTAGTGAAGGCACTCCACCAGCCGGTCACTTTACAATAAAAGCACCCCATGCAGGGGACGCTGAAGCTATACTCTAAATTTATCGAACCCTCGTTTACAAAAACAAAATAGAATATATCCTATCCTATCCTATCCTGTCCCGTAACCCGGAGGTCGTAGGGGCACCCCAGATGATCGTTTAACCAGCATACTCCATCTTTCTCTGTCCTCAGCAGCCCTGATGGCTTCGCTCAGTGTCAAACCAGTCCATTCTCGAATGTTGTCCTCCCACCTCTTTTTCGGTCTCCCTCTTCTTCTACCTCCTTTCACTGTGCCTTGCAGAATGGTCTTTGCAAGGCCTGATGACCTGGTGACGTGGCCATACCATCGGAGTTTACGTTTCTTCACCACTGTGAGCAGGTCATCGTGTTGTCCAATGGCTTGTGTGATGGTCTGTCGGACTTCGTCGTTGGTGATTTGTTGGGTATATGAAATGCCCAGAAGTCTTCTGTAGCACCTGATCTCCATGCTTTGTATTCTTCGTTGTAGATCTGCTGTGAGGGTCCATGCTTCGCAAGCATATAGGAAGATGGAGATGACAAGGGAGCGCAGCAGTCTGACTTTATATAATAGAATATAAACATCATTATAAAATATCAACAAAACACATACATGTAAAATGTCTACATTGCTAAATAATAATATTATAGGAAGCCCTAGTGATCTCTTTGGCAGAAAGCGTCCAATATTCCCAAGCTGATCCAAGAGACCTCATGCACAAATGAGGAGTTTTGGAAGAGTTTTAAAGAAAAAAGGTAGGTGACTGGACTAGTGAAGAAGATAGTATAGTAGATTGATAGAACAGAGTAGGACTGAGAAAGAACAAAGGAGAAAGACAGCGACAGTGGGAATTTAAAGCACTAAATTTCCAGAAAGTGGGAATACTATTTATACAGATACCCTCGGCACCCCCCCCCCCCCCCCACCCCGCCTCCCTGTCAGACACACACATGGGGAACGTGCGACGGATTCGTAAACAGTTTGATAGCAAGAAAAGGTTATAGTGTGCCTGAGGAAATCGGAAAGGTGGAGCAATCTTTTAAGAACTGCGCGCAGACCCTTTTCTTTTTCAGTCGAATCAGAAGGAAGAAAAGGTCCATGTGATAAGTTCTAAGCTCCTGGGAAAAGAAAAAAGAAAAAGCTTGTATGTGTAAAAGGTCTAAAGGATAGATTGAGGGGTGGGTCCTCTCTGAGCTCGAAGAAGCAGGAAACCACGATAAGAGAGGTAGAGGAGCACGAAAAAGTGATAATAAGGAATACAATTGATGATGCTAGACTGCATTTTTGGCGTCGGTGTGTGTGAGTGGGTCCGCGTGATTTGTATTGCATACAAAGTTATTCTTTCGCCGTATATGTGAGAGTACCATTGCATTATCGACACATTTTAATCAATGCATTATTTTTGTTTACATTTTAAATTTAATTTTAATGTAACAATTCAATAACTATATTCAATTTATCTGGTTTCATTTTCGAACAAATTTTGAATGTTTTTAATACATGTAAAAGAACACTGCACACGAATATCCGTGTGAATATTTATGAGGACAATAAATAATTCTGTAATCTGTATATGTTCTGTACTTCAGAAAACTCGGAAAGGTGTTGTACAAATATGAGCGACAGGCCTTTTCGCTGAACTTCTGAAGCAGGAAGCGGAGGAGCAGGACCCCAACCAGGAGTGAGTTAGTTAATCATTGTTTAAAGGGTTTAGAGGACTACAAGGAACCGAATAAGGACTTCAACAGTTGTGAGTTCAAAACGTTATAAAACTATTCGACTACGAGGAGAAGAGTTAAGAAATGAGCAGAAGGTTGCAAATGGTGCGACGATAGAGAAGGATGCTAGGAGAGGACGACCACCAAGACTAAAAAGGGGGAGAAAAAGATGTAGTAGCTAATAAGCAGAAGAAGAAGAATGATGATGATGATGATGATGATGATGATGATGATGATGATGATGATGATGATAATGATGATGGTGATGATGATAATGATAACGATGATGATAATGATGATGAAGACGATGAAGATGACAAACGTTTCGATGATGAAAGAGTATAGCTGGAAAAAGACAGAGGAGGAGTTGGTGCAAAGGCAATTAGACACGTGTACACATTGTCTTATCTCAGGAACTTGAATGAACACCTCCGACTCATCCCACCCCACACACGCAATCCCCTTCCCCCCACCCTCCCTGCACCCCCCTACCCCCACCCCACCCACCCCGCCCAAGGCATCGGAATGAAAGAGAGACCTATGCACTTCGTAGGACCATTGATCTTGCCACTGGTGCAAAAGAGTGTCAACAGGGCCTATGGAGAGATAAACGGTGTATACACTTTTGGCCAGTGCCCAATACGATGGTAAACTTATCCCCTCCCAACCCCTCTCCCGTCCCCTTTCTCCCTCTCCCCACCTTCCACTCCTTTATCTAGCTGAGCTGGGCGGGGCGATCCTATAGCTGGACCCGTATTCTTAGAATAGTCAGCGGAACATTTCTCCCTTAACCTGTTTGTTAAAGTGTGTGAGATCCCCCCCCCCCCCCCCCCCCATCCTGAGACAGAGAGAGAGAGAGAGAGAGAGAGAGAGAGAGAGAGTAAGAGAAAGAGAGAGAGAGAGAAAGAGAGAGAGAGTTTACGTTGATCATTCAACAACTGGGTGTTAAAACATAATTACAAATCGTATCATTAGCACTTGCATGAAAATAGATCCTCGTGTGAGCACCGAACGCATGTCCGTGTATGAAGGTTGTGAGTGTGTGAGTGTGTGTGTGTTTGTGTGTGTGGGTGTGTGTGTGTGTGTGTGTGTTAAAGAGAAAAGGAGAGCTTAGAGGAGAAGAGAGAGAAAGAGAGAGAGAGAGAGAGAGGGAGAGAGAGAGGGAGGGAGCGCATGCAAGAATACTAAGCGCATTTGTGTGCTTTCAGTTCTTCAAAATGTATTTTCACCATAGAGATGTTAGTGAGTGTGCTTAGAATTGTATGAGATACTCCTGGGATGGTATTCAGAAACATTTACCCTGTGGATAAATCCGCCAAGCCGTACAGTAGGGTACGGAATTACCAACTGCTTAGCGGATTTATCCACTAAATAACTGATTACTGAATACCACCCCAACACGATAAAACAAGGGAGGCTATAACTGGAAGCCGAAGAAAAAGTACAAAAAAACAAAAACGAGCTACGAGAAGCCATTTCAGTGCCAAGATTTAATCGATTTTCTATTGTTAAAGAAGAAGAAGAAAAAAAGGAAATCAACAAAGGAATCAAAAGGAACAAAGGAGATTAATCTTTCTCAATGAAAGCAAGGGTTGCATAAGCCAGTGTTTTATTTCTCACCGCTGCGTATGTCCATACTAGGTTCAAACGATGGCAAACACCGCAAATATCATAGAAGACTAGAAAAGAAAAACAAGTATTTTAAATTGAAATAACAAGGCATTTATTAAAAAAACAAAAAAAAAACAACGGCTATGTGAAAAATCGTCATTTTTATCATGAATAATCACCGGAGCTGCGCGGAATCCAAGCCTTATCGTACAACTAGCTAAATGAACTACTGCCGTTGATGCAATACACCGCAGTCTTGTCTTCTCGACCTTGGACAGCTGCAACCACATTTCTCCCAGCAACAAATAGAGATGCACAATGCAAGCAAAACTATGAATGCCTAGATCTGCCTTGGGCGGTGCTTCCTCCAACACACCATATCCTCCTTAAAACTACACCCTCGATCCTTTGATACTCGCTACGCTAAAAATACACTCCCAGTCTTTGGGATCATTTTTTACGCTTCTAAGGCGTATTGGGCAACGTCGAGAGGGACACCTTATCGCCGATCTTGTGCAATGAGCACCCACATCAAAAGACATCGTATTTCTTATCTCCCGGCTTTCCTTTTCCTTCTTCTGTCTGGCCTGCAGCCTCTTCACCTATTTACGTCATAAAGGACGCGCAGATGTACTCTAAGCCTTGTCAGCACTAACGTAGAAGATCATGCCTGACGCATCAATGACGAACTGTATAGTGTACCCAAGACGACGTTGTTGCCCGAGGAAGACAACTTGCAAAGCTCAGTTTTAACCCTGACTGCAAAAACACACGCTGGTGTACACAGTTTTACGCACACTAAACATAATGTGAACTACGTTTTTGTTTTTTCGTAGAAGCAACAACAACAACAACAAAAAGACGTCTTTGAAGCACCGTGTGATTCTGAGACAGACAGGCAGGCAAAGACAGACAGACAGACATTCAATTTCATTCACATTGCATGTACTTATCAAAGGGACGGTGGGGACAAGGGAGAGAAATAGCGACAAACCTACGCACTACGTCGCCAGCTACAGTTCTCCGCCCTTTGACAGCCATGCCCTCACGCGATTACAGCTTTATTAACAGTTCAACAATCAGTCGAACACCACCCACTCCCGTCCACACACACCCACACACGCACACACCCACACAAACACACACACGCACGCACGCACACACACACACAAACACCTATCAACCAAAGAGTTCTGACCTACCCGACTATATTCTCAAAACAAACCCGTGGGAATTTGCATGATCTGCCTTGCGACATCAACGCAAATGCCTTTTTCGCTGGCTTCCCATATCCAGCCTCTCTCCTCGAGCCTACACATATCCCTTAATCGTTCTACCTTCTACAATCAAAAACTCATCTCTTCTTGCTTCTCCCAATCTCAGAATCAAAGGGTACTGATCCGTTCGGAATTAAGGGGATTCTCACCCTTGTGTGTGTGTGTGTGTGTGTGTGTGTGTGTGTGTGTGCGGCGTTTGTGTGTGTGTTATGTGCGTGAGTGTGTTTTTTTGTTGTTGTTGTCTGCAAAGCTATATTGCGTGACGAGAGGCGACAGAAGACAATAGGCTTAACGAGTCAAAGGTTAGAAAATCTCCTCACACGCCGGCAGCAGACGATTCCGAATACAAAATAATGATTAACGCAATAGCTTGTGAGGTTGCTGGAATCTAATTACAAAGGAAAACAAGATAAATCAACGATTTTGACATAGGGGAGTGATAACAGACAGAGAGAGAGAGAGAGAGAGAGAGAGAGAGAGAGAGAGAGAGAGAGAAGATAGGGATAGTATATATCCAGATGAAAGGATGAACGGAATGGGTGGGAAGAGGAGTAACAAAAATTAAAAAAGCAAGACGTTTACGTTTAAAAGCGAACATGAAATTTTAAACTCTGATTCACGAGAAGACATCAACGCCAGAATTTGTTTACTCGTATTCAACTAAATGTATAGATCTATTTCGCAACATAATACTTGTTCATATATAATCACTCAATTTCTCTTTCTTTTCTAAACGTTCTATCAATTTTTTCAAGTTCATCAGTTTTTTCATTGTTGCATAAGCTATTGTCTGTGCTCTAATTTTCATTCATAAGGTGTCCAAAAACAGTTGATCATCTATTATAAATTGCAACTCAGTAAAAGGGACGGTACCTTGGTTTTCATGTAAGTAGCATACTCCACAATAACATTTTTAATAACTGTATTAATGTAATCAACATATTTTGTATCCTTAAACAAAGAATTGTTAAACTTCCACAACCCTGGTTTCTTGTCTACTTTCACAACGCCTACTGAAATAGAAATTAAAGAGTGATCTGTTGTTCTATGCCCAGGGTGGGTATCTGCATCGACATAAAAATTCGATAACGATTCTGACAATTAAAAAAATATAAATGACTTTGCTGTAATGGATTATCTCTACACCATGTAAACCGCTTTAGCTCAGGATAAAGTTCTCTCCATAGATGGTTTCAACCTGTTGAGTATTATATTCAGGAGGACCTTGCTGGGATGGCTGATGATGTTGATTGTGCAGTAATTTTTACACTCCTGAAAGTGACCCTTTTGGTGAAGGGTGATGACGAGCGACTGGGACCATGGTGTAGGCCACTCCCCATTCTGTCAGCTCTTGTTACATGTAGTGGTGAGGGCGTCAATCATCGCTTCTCCTCCTGCAGGAAGCAATTCTGCGGGTATGTTGTCCACTCCCGCTGACTTCCCCTTCTTCAGAGATTGCAAAAATCAAGTGGTTCGTATTAATGCTCGGCTGGAATTTTGGGAAAAGTGTATTAGATTGTCGTCTTCTTATTTTATTTTTTGTTTTAGTTGAGCTGTTAGCTTAACAGGGGAGAAACCAAGTTTTTTTGTTGTTTTTTTTTTAAAACTCCCAGCCGAATCGAGAAGGAACCTAAGCGCAGAAATGTGCGTATCAAAGACCATGCGAGGAACGGCGGTGATCAATATCTTCCTATTGGAATCATGCATCGTATTCAGCTTGAATACAGACCAGAGTTCTATTTAAATGCTTCACCCGCCTACAATGCAAAAGAGGTCTCAAGTTAAAATGCTGCCTTTGTCGTTGCCCGATCATCGATACCTTTGTCTAAAAATCACACTACGTGAATAGACGTTACAATTAAATAAATACATACATTGATACCCTTATAAATGCCTGACAAGCTGAGAAGGGCATAACTTTTATGTGTGTGTGTGTGTCCTCGTTTACACAGTGTTATCTGGGCAAATCAGTGAACATCTACATAACTTGTATTGACATGCCTACTTGTTTTGACGCCAAAACAATGATCCGTTAGGGTTAGGGCTGGGTTAGGGATAGTGTTAGGGTTCGAACACATCAAAGTACTTAAAAATGGGGACGAAATATGACCCATTGTCAGCACAACGTAGGTGGCGTTTCGGGAAAGTCATGATAATACTGTGTAACCTCGGCTATGTTTGTGTGTGTGTGTGTGTGTGTGTGTGTGTGTGTAGGTGTGTGTGTGTGTGTGTGTGGGTGTGTGTGTGTGTGTGTGTTTTGAACGGGTTGACTGCATTTTATTCTAGGACGGGGAGACATTTGGGAGTCGTTGCAAAGGCGCCTAACCATTTTGGAAAAAAATTAAAAAAAAGAAAAGAAAAAATAATTCAAGCCTTTATTGACAGACCGGCGAAGCGTGATGATGATGGAGAAAGAGACACGTGGTGTGTCGAAGCCAAGACCAACAGGCTGGCGAAACAACAACACTTGTGAGTGTGAGTCTGCGTTCAAACCCAAGTCTATTTCATTGCCACTCAAAACAATTCTCGTCATCCCTTCTCTGTCACCTATAATTATGTCTGCCGGTTTGCTTACTCTGTCTGTCTCTGCTTGTCCGTCTCTTTCGCACGTGCAAGCGCAAGCGCACGTGCACGCAAGAACCCTCTCTCATGCGCAACAAACTATATAGGTTTCTTTCTGCATAATTCTTGATTACAATTTGCTGATTTTTGGTCCCTTCTCTTCATGATCTTGGTTATATATTCCTAGTTCCGCCGCAGGGTAACGCGTATTTGGCTCTGACGTTTTGCGTTGTTCTCTCTCTCTCTCTCTCTCTCTCTCTCTCTCTCTCTCTCTCTCTCTCTCTCTCTCTCTCTCTCTCTCTCTCTCTCTCTCTCTCCTCCTCCTCCTCCCTCTCTCTTCATCATATTTTTCAGCCCCCGTATTCTCTAACGTTTTGCCATCCGCCCCCTCGTGCTTGTGGCCATTACCGGGGCTCCAAGTCGTTCCAGACCGTATATAATATGGCACTAGATCCGGCCGGCCCCATATTTTGCTTTCCATCAAACCTCTTCTGTTTCAAAGTTTCAAAAATTGCCGTCGCCATGACGACAGCTGGCGAGGGCTCGAAAAGCACCTCACATTTCTGAAGTTTAACAGCGACAACTAAATGTTGAGACTTTACATTAAAAAAAAAACATGACAAAGAGAAAGGGGAATCCAATCTTGGTCCAAGCTTTCAAGGCTGTCATATGTTTGAATAGGTCTTTAATAGGCTTTACACTGAACCTTCTATTCCACTCATCTACGGCTAGTATTTCACGATAAAGACCAGGGGTGGAATTCATGGCCAGTTAAATTATAGGCGATGGTTAACGTTACCAACATTGGTTTTGTAACCAACAATGGTATCGTTAACCATCGTTTAGCAGATCGCTATTCATGAGCGAGTGTCCACGCATTGTTACTTAACCAAGGCTATTTTTGGGCTGTGCGGGAATATCCGTAAGGGGGCATAATTCAAGCAGCTGTTTTCCTTCTTTCGTCAACAAAATAGGCCTATAACCCATCGGAATCGTGCAGCCGCACGATTAAAGTCTGGCAATGGTGGCGTGATTAGCAAGCCTACCGACAGCATGCTGGATATCATAGTGAGCAAGGAGAGCGAGCTTTTTGTTGGGGTGAAAGGAGAGAAATCACTTTTGATCACTTTGTAGTTTGTAATGTTAGGCCTACATTTTGTTTTTAGACTGAGGTGTCAATTTCTGCCGTTTCTGGGTAGTTTGGAACTTGAAATGTTGTCTTTATTTCGTAGGGTTGCATTACCCTACGAGTATAAACTATACAGATACACAATAAGCCTACACATCACCAGTCAAAATCCAACAACAATATTTTAATAATAATAATATTAACCCGTTTTATTAATATGACAGATTATTAAAGGTGCCAGAGGCATAAAAACAAAGAGTGAGACACACATGTAAAAGTGGTGACAAAACGCCTTGCCGATCACACAGTTTCAGTCTGTCTACCGCGTTCGTTAACGTGATGATATCATGCCGACGAAAACGAAATTTTGATACCAGTTCCACATCATCAAATTTGTCAAGTGGATTACTTCTGTCGCGAAATACTCTCTCTCTCCTCGGAGCTCGTCTCTGTCGAAGTTGCCACCAAACGATGGCCGCCATTTTTAACCAGTGTTCCATTGGTTATCGGGTGGTGCCCCCTCCGTTAAAATAACCATGGTTAGCAACCGTCGTTAACTCTGCTAAGGCCTCATGAATTTAAAATTTCCAGCTTAACCAACGTCGTTAATTTTACCAACATTGGTTAAGCCTTAACCAACGGTCATGAATACCACCCCTGGGCTAGACCGCGACCATACAGTTTCATTCAACTCTGAAGCTTAAATAACCATAGATGTTTCATGCAATTTGTTTTGAAGACGGATTTCAATCTTGCTCATCGAAGTTTGTTGTTGTTGTTGTTGTTGTTGTTGTTGTTGTTGTTGTTGTTGTTGTTGTTGTTGTTGTTGCTGTTCAATGACAACGAAGAAGACACAGAACCAACGAAATTTCTCGGCCTTTCAACTGAAAAGCTGAATCAATAACCACAGGGGTTGTTTTGATAAAAGAATGAAACTTTTAATAGCATCTTTAAACATTTTGAGGACGGCAGTGTTTGGTGCGTGCGCGCGTGGGTTTGTATGGGTGTGTCGGTAGGGGAAAGATTATGCAGATTATTTTACATGACAGTTCAGCGAATTGCTATCGAAGAATCCCAAAAGAGCGCATAGCCCATATGCGCGCGTGTCCAGTGTTCACACAGATTCAAAATGAATTCCATCTAGACTGGATTGGGACTTCCTACAATCAGACCTCATCGTCTTCAGAAACTGCAGTAGATGAGAATACGAGCACGGTACGATGCAAGGGAGATAAACAGGAAGGAGTATGTGCGAGCCGGGGCACTCAAGAACCTCCCCTGGTTGCAACGAAAATTCTGGGACAATTTCAAATGTTATGTAGCAGAAAAAGACCATATAGTGCATGGGTACCAAATGAAATGTTGAAAATGTCTATTTTATTTTAGATTTTGGAGATTACAGAATAGATAACATCACAACGTTTCATTAGACTTCTTTGCGTGTGACGACTAAATCGTCAACTCTAGTAGCTTTTAAGATGCGCGCTTATGGGATATATACATATTGGCCGATGATGACGACATGCTAAAAACTAAAGTGAAGCCTGTGTCCGGGTGTGAGAGGGATGTGGTGCTAAAAAAATCGTCTGATTCTTTTACCTTTTATTAACTGGGTCGCTTGCGTCTTTTCATTAAAAGTAATCTCTCCCGTCAACCTACTTTTGAAACTTCATCAATCTTCAGTAATAAAAATCGGTAATTTTTCGGTACAAAACATTACTTTTCTTTCTCTCTTTTGTGTCCACATATAATTGCAGTCTTCGCCAATCCTACACAACATTATTTTCTGTCGCTTTGAATTTCAAAACCCCTGCAACTTTCCTTCATTATTATTCATATAGCCATCAAATCTAAAATACAAAAACAACTGTCGATACAGATGAGTTAATCTTCCAAACTGACGTGAAACGTACGTCACCGTTGTCTTGCATTGTCACTATGGTTCTTCGTTTGGGTTGAAAAGACGTTAGGCCTACTTGATAAAACAAATACAGCAATCCACAAACAACAGATGGGATATGAAACAAATGAATACGTTTAAAAAAAAAAAAGACCCACACATTTCTATCAAAACAAATATATCCCTGCTTCATTCTTCTCGGCTTGAATGAATGAATGACCACTGAAGTTTAACGTCCACAGCCCTCCATTGTCAATATGAAAGACGGGGAGAACCATCCCAAGAAAGAAGGGGTAGGGACCTAAATCAACAATGAACCACCAGAGCAATCATACTGCTAAGATGGGTGGTGTAAATGGCCACAATTCACCTTGCCCATTACGAGATTCGAACCTGGGTCATCGGTGTGCCAGGCAAACGCTTTACTACTGAGCTATAATGATGGTGGGTCAAAGACTGCAGAAGGATCTTTCGCAATATTATACAGTCACGAGTTATTACGACGGTCAGAAAGCAATTTCTTCGGCGTACTGTGGGAGTGCCAGAGACCAGTATGAGGAATGTTTTCCACGTAAAAATTTGTCATACACTAACAGAGCAGAGGCGTTGCGAATTAGTGCGAACTCATTAATCCAATAGTGTGGGGGGAAAAAATCAATAATTTTATAAACAACGCCTGCGTTTATGTGTGTGTGTCTTTCTCTCTCTCCCTCTCTGTGCGTTTTAAATCGATGTAACTTGCCCATTCTTGGGAAACTTACATAAAAGCAGTGCCCATGTATTATTATTATTAATCCAATTAACTACTGTAAATCAATTTAAACTTTCTTTCTTTCTTTCTTTCTTTCTTTCTTTCTTTCTTTCTTTCTTTCTTTCTTTCTTTCTTTCTGTCTTTCGTTCTTTCTTTCTACAATACTGACAAAATAAAAATAGAAACGGATGAGCAATTTCCAAATATAATGAATTCTTTTATTCAATTTAAATCATGTATCATTCCTCCCTTGGTAAAAACGCATGACTAAATTTCATTACAATTTCACTTCAATCTTAATAACAGGCTTTAAAGAAATAAAATGTAAAGCGATCAAATTTAAATCATTTTTAAATTCTACAGAATGAAGGTACTAGGTGTTGTGTTTTAACTCCCCTCCCCACGTCTGTCTGTCTGTCTGTCTGTCTGTCCGTCTGTCTGTCTCTCCGACTATTACTACGATTCTATATGAGAAATTTCAAAAAATATCCCTGACCTAAATCACACTAAACTACTATCTAATGCTAGAATAAGTGTCGGGTTTAAATGTACTCCCCAATCAGACCAGACAGGGATAAAATAAGGTTTAATAACAAAAATGGTCTATATTTTTCGCCATATCCACCTCCCCCAACTCGTGTATCACACCCTCCCCTCCATCATTCTAACTATTATAGACTGCTCACCAAAATAATTCAAGGTTTCCCCCTCCCCCATCCCTCCCTTGTTGTTCTCAGAACTATTAAATGTCTTAAATTCTGCCGTGATTTGACAAAACCGAGTAAGTCCACCTAAGGTCGAAAATGAGTTTTTTGCGCCATCAAACTTGCAAGAGAATGACGCATCTTACCTGTAAAAATCAAATCCGAACTATGTTTAGATTTGGAGATATCATAGAGTAAGTCCTTGTTAAAAAAATTTTAAGTGGGGGAATAAACTGATAAAACCAAGCAAGTCCCCTGCGATTTTGTTTCGGCGATCCTCTGGCTGATGCTCGAGTTGGCATGATGACGTCATTTTCTACAATAATCTGACAAAGAAAAGTAAGTCCTCCCGACCAATGAGAAAGCGCCTTAAGATAAAGTGGACCAGTGAGAATCCATGTTATTGCTGCTGTGCAATATTATTTTCCTGTGAAAATGATGACGAAATTTCGGTCAGCAAAGGACGTGTTCGGCTTTTTGAAAAAGAGTTTTCTTCATGTACTTTCCTGCCCACCATGAAGGATCCTGTAGATCTTCCGCCTACGCGGCAACTTCCACGAGGTGTGGAAATAAACAAACAAACAAACTATCCTTTCCTATCCTATCCTATCCTGTCCCGTAACCCTGAGGTCGTAGGGGCACCACAGATGATCGTTTAACCAGCATACTCCATCTCTCTCTGTCCTCAGCAGCCCTGATGGCTTCGCTCAGTGTCAAACCAGTCCATTCTCGAATGTTGTCCTCCCACCTCTTTTTCGGTCTCCCTCTTCTTCTACCTCCTTGCACTGTGCCTTGCAGAATAGTCTTTGCAAGGCCTGATGATCTGGTGACGTGGCCATACCATCTGAGTTTCCGTTTCTTCACCACTGTGAGCAGGTCATCGTGTTGTCCAATGGCTTGTGTGATGGTCTGTCGGACTTCGTCGTTGGTGATGTGTTGGGTATAGGAAATGCCCAGAAGTCTCCTGTAGCACCTCATCTCCATGCTTTGTATTCTTCGTTGGAGATCTGCTGTGAGGGTCCATGCTTCGCAAGCATATAGGAAGATGGAGATGACAAGGGAGCGCAGCAGTCTTACTTTGGAATGTAGAATGATGGTCCTGTCTTTCCAAATGGGCTTCAACCTTGTCAGGGCAGCAGTTGTTTGTGCGATCCTGGAGAGGACTTCTTGTCGGGACCCATTGTCTGATACAATGGCTCCTAAATATTTGAAGCTATGCACTGTGTTGAGGGATTGGCCTTGGACTTTGATGTCCGTGTTGATGCCATTGGTGTTGTTGGTCATCATTTCGGTCTTCTCTGCACTTATTTCAATTCCACAAGCTTTGGAGGTGGTGTCAAGCCTCTGTACCAGCTGTTCAAGTTCTTGTTCCTCTCCAGCCAATCCATCAATGTCATCCGCAAAACAAAGATTGGAGATTGCTCTACCCCCTATGCTGACTGTGCCTTCGTGATCTGCAAGAGCATCTGACATGATGCGCTCTAGGAAGATGTTGAAGGGTGTTGGAGAGAGTAGGCATCCTTGACGCACACCGATTGCTGTTCTGAACCAGTTCCCGATGGCGCTTTTGTGGAGGACTGCACTGGTAGCCTTGTCATACAGGTTTTTGATGACTTCAATAATTTTAGGTCTGATGTTGTACGCTTTCATTGTTGCCCATAGAGCTGCATGCCAGACTCGGTCAAACGTTTTCTTGAAGTCTATGAACACATGATATAGATGTTGTTGGTGCTGTAGGTATTTCTCACAGATTATTCTGATGTTGAAAATCTGTTCAGTGGTACTTCGCCCTGCCCTGAATCCTGCTTGTTCTTGAGCTATGATTTGTTCAGCTTGGGGTTTCAACCTTTTGAGTAATATTTTCAGGAGGACCTTGCTGGGATGGATGATGAGGCTGACGGTGCGGTAATTTTCACACTCCTGAAGGTTACCTTTTTTGGGAAGAGTGATGACAAGCGACTGGGCCCATGGTATAGGCCACTCTCCACTCTGCCAGATCTTGTTACAGATAATGGTGAGGGCATCAATCATTGCTTCTCCTCCTGCTTGTAGCAGTTCCGCGGGTATGTTGTCCACTCCCGCTGACTTCCCTTTCTTTAGCGATTGCACTGCTGCCTCAACTTCTTCCCGGAGAATTGGGAGGATTTCTTCTTCTATGTTCTCGAGGGACATGCTAGAACTGATGGGTCTCCATTTGGTGTATGGTTGTAAAGGTCAGAGCAGTACTCTGTCCATCTGTCCAAGACTTCTTGTTCTTCTGTAAGGTAAGCCAGACTTGCTTTGGATCGTGGAGACTTTGGGCTGTTTGACACTTGTCAGCCGCTTTACAGTCTGGTAGGCCTTCTTGCTGTTGTTCTTGTTCAGACTGTTCTCTATTTCCTGGCATTGATCTTCTATCCAGTTATCCCTTTGCTATACTATCTTCTTCATCGCTAGATCAATGACCTACCTTTTTTCTTGAAAACTCTTCCTGGACAAGACTCCTTGTTTGTGTATGAGGTCTGTTGGATCAGCTTGGGAGTGTTGGACGCTTTCTGCCGGGTGGTCACTAGGGCTTCCTATGATTGTACTATTTAGCACTATAGGCATTTTATATGTATGTGTTTCATTGATGATTTATAATGATGTTTGTATTCTATTTTGTTTTTGTAACCGGGGTGTTCGCGTAGTTGAGGTCAACCCTCAGCCGTCCCCCGCGTGGGATGTCTTTATTGTAAAGTGACTGGCCGGTGGAGGGCATTCAATTTTCCCACTAGGGTTGTTTCGGCAGATCTTTTATGCGGATTGGGGGTTGTCCGGTCCTGATTTGGCTCGGAGGAGTCCGCTGGACCTAAAGCAAGAATCAATCAATCAAAACAATCCCTTTGCTGTGCGCATGCCTTTTCCGATGTCATTGTTGATTTTTCGGTAGACATCAGCTCCCTGTGAGGTGTTCTTTTTCTTTCTTTTTTTAAAATCTCTCTTCGTTTATCACACAGATCCAAAAGTTCAGGTGTGATCCACGGCTTCTTCTTTGGTCGGTGCTTGCCAAGGATCTCAGTGGCGGCATCTGTCACAGCTGAGTTGAAGGTGGTGGTCATGGTGTTGACATCTACTTCACCAGCCCCCAAAATGAGCAGTGGTGCAAATTTCCCTTCAATTGTGGCCTGAAATAGTTCTGCCACCTCCGGGTCTTGCAGTTTGTCCAGGTCGAACTTCAGTCTAGTGCAGTATTTACTCTCTTCAAGTGGAGCCGGAAAGACATCATCAAGAGATCGTGGTCACTTCCGATGTCTGCTCCTGGAAAAGTGCGTGTCCTGCCAATGTTGATGCTTGATCTGAAGCGTTTCTTGACCATGATGTAGTCTATTTGGTTGTGATGCTCCCCCCTGGGACTGTGCCATGTCCATCGTCTGGAGTTTTTGTGGAGACCAAGCGTGTTTGCCAGTACCAGATTGTTGTATCTGGCAAACTCCAAGAATCTCAGACCCCTGTCATTTGTCTCGTTGTTGCAGTGGGGTCCACATGTGTCTCCCCAGTTGTAGTGCGCATCTTGGCCAACCTTGGCATTCCAGTCGCCTTGCGCTATGACTATGTCCTTCTTCGGCACTTGGTCAAGGACCGCCTGTAGATTTTCATAAAAATCCTCCACTTCGCTGTCGTCATAGTCTGATGTTGGGGCATAGGTCTGGATGATGGTGATGTTGAAAGGGGCTGCTCTCAAGCGGATGGTAATGAGTCTACTGGGCGGCAACCCATGACAGTGGCTAGAATGTTCTTGTGGACCAAGAATCCAACGCCGTGTTCGTGCCTGTCATCTCTACCGCTGAAATAGAGCTTGTGGCCTTTGTCTGTCGTTGTTTCACCTAGGCCTTTCCAGTGCAGTTCGCTAATGCCTAGAACGTTCCATCGATAGCGGTCCAACTCGTGGGCCAGTTCTTATAATTTTCCTTCCGCAGTTAGGGTCCTGACATTCCAGGTTCCTATGACGATGTTGTTTCTCGTGCGGATCTTGCTAAATTGTTCATCAGTAGCATACTTAACACCTCCGTCCTGGTGGCCAACGGAAGGCGCGGTCCTTGAGCCGGGCGACGACCTATCCGGTATGGAATTAGTGGATAGTGTCATCATGCAAGTAGTGTGTCTTGGGCAAAAAAGGACCTGGCGGTGCCCAATCCTCTCCAGGCTGTTGGCCACAGCCGAAATCCACGAATACAGTGTGGCTCGCCTTGGCCCTGAGCACGTGGTCTTTGAACCTGTAGCAACGTGAGGTTCCTCGCCCTGGCCGGTGACTTCTGTGTAGAAGAGTTTCGCCCAGTGATGCCGTGCTAACAGTACCCCTGTTAGTCGCCTCTTACGACACGCCTGGAAACATTGGGCCTATTCTATTCAGTGCCCGAACCCACAAACAAACAAATATTATTACAGACACACAACAAGGGCAACAAAATACAAGACATACACGTGGTGTAAAGGCAGGAAGATCGCTACAATAGGAAACTGAAAGGAAATAGTTTTGTATTTTTAAAATTAAATTGGCTGCATCTAATATTATTTAGAAGGGAGAGCAAAAAACAGTGAAGAATGGCTAAAAACAATAAACAGGCACACATATACACTCACTGTAACTGCCGCACCCACATCTTACAAAACCCAACTTATGTGACTCATCTCGTCAGACTTTTTAACAAAGAAACGAAACGGCCTATGGGACTAAATTGGTTTGGTGAATTTTGAAAACAAGGATTTACTTAATAATAAACTGACAAAACCAAGCGGATTTGACTTACTTGGTTTTGTGAATTTTTTTAACAAGGATTTAATTCAATAATAAACTGACAAAACCAAGCGGGTGACGTGCTTGGTTTTGTCATGTTCTCAACAAAGATCTATCTCAAGAATAATCTGACAAAACAAAGCAAGTCCACAAATAGTCTTAAAACATCAAATCTATCAAACATTTCTTTAACATTCAAGGTATGCACTCTTAAATCGAGGAATTGCATTATAATATGCCCTTAAACTTCCAGAAACGATCGCGTAATATAGCGCAACACAAAACGTCGATTTTCTCGAAAGTAGGTTTTGTGGACTTGCTCGGTTTTGTCAGTTCACGGCAGAATTGTTGCGAGTTTGTAAAAGTCTAGCCCTGTTTCTAACGACCTCAAAAATACTCTAAAAACGACTGAGCGGAGTCCGGTTCAACTCCCAAAGAGCCAGAACGTCATCAAGACAATTTAAGGTGTGTATTTTTTCGTTTGTTTTCTTCCTCTGAAGTCGTCTTGACTAACTTAAAATAAATGGCGCTTACATATCATTCTGAGAGTATTATCGGCTTATTCTTGGCTTAAATCATCTCGATGAAATAGAAACTCGGAATGCAGTCAATTCCACACAGCCTACTCTACCTGTCCCTCCAAAAAAAATCAAAACTTAATGAAAACCATTTAAGGACCATCTTCTTCAAGTCAGGCTGCTTAAGTTCTGTCGAGTAGGTAAAAATACCGTCATCAATTTGAATACTATTTAGAATGTTTTGAATGCAGAAGAGTCATAATTATATTCGTGGTTTTAAATCATTTGTAGAAATTTTGAATGCAGCGTAGTAGACACAGCATCTGTTTTGTTTGTTGCTGCTTTGGTTGTTGTTGCTGTTTGTTGTCTTTAAAAATCTAATTCTGGTAAAAAGACTTAAATTAAAATACTTAATTATTGAATATAGCATCACCTGCCTTGACCATTAGAGCAGAGCATCATCAAAAACAATTACAAGGGATTTCTCTTCGTGCCAGACGCCTTTTATAAGATCTTGGGAGTTTTTGCATAATAGTTAGTTCAATTCATCTCTAGAAACTCCAAGAATGCAGTCGAGTCGTCCATAACCCAGTCTCTTTCTGACTCCAAAAACAGCAGAACGTCGTCAAGACAACTTAAGGCGCAAAGCTTCTTCAGGTAGTCTTAAGGAGGCCGTGTTTACTCGCCGTCACGCATCCATCATCACTGTCGCACCCCAGACACGCACAGCCGGCCCTAGTAATTAGGCGTGAAGGGGAAATCAGAGTGAACACATTCTTAGTGGATGGCGAGAGAGGGCGACGGAGGGTCACAGATGGAGACGACGGCTACTGCGGGGTGGAGGGGTGGGAGGTATGATAAGGATGGGGCGAGGGGATAAGTGGGAAGTGGGGATGGGGCGACGCGTACGGAATAAAGCCGGAGGAGAGAGGAGAGAGGAGAAGAAGATGGAGAGGCAACAAAATGTATTGTCTATGAAATAAGGTTTTTCTTTGTTTTGTTTTGTGTTGTTTGTGTGTGGGGGGGGGGGGGGGTTGGGGGTGGGAGGGTGGGGGTGTTTTTGTGAGTGTTTTTTTGGTGGCAGGAAGATGGTCAAATCATGAAAGGGTTAGAGATAGGGTCCAAGACTTAGAAAGAATAGCGAAGAGATACAGATAAATCGCGAAATCTTCTGCTGAGATCAGTGAAGAAGGTTACAGGTAGCGAAAAGTAGAAAGTAGAAAGGAACAGTGAAGGGAATAAAAAGAGCCGGAAAAAGGGTGCACCTCTACAAAGTAAAACTGTACAGGGTCATCTATTAGTCTCCTGAGAGTGAACATGACGAATCGATCTGACACACCACCGTCAGTACTGGCAGTAGTACTAGCAGCAGCGTCACCGTCGCCGCCGTCCCACCACCAAGAAGACAGGTTTCACTCAGGAAGAGACGGTAGAGTAGAGGAGAAACTGTTACAATGCTAATGAGTGAAGGGGAGGGGGGGGGTGTAACAAGAGGCCAGTTTTACACTGCCCATAAGCTGTTGCCTTGTTTAGTCAGTTGTAACACTAAGGTTAATGTTACTCTAAGGCAGACAATAGAAGTATTACTGAAGTGTGCTACACTCTGCTAGCTTGACGCGAGCGCAGTGTAGTGACATCATCGCAGCTACGGATAGAGCGAATTTACAGCCAATCCGAACAGAGAGAGATTAGGTAGACCAGTTCTACCCAGTTCAGGCAGACAGGTAGAGTAGTCATTCTGCGTTCAACTGCGGGCAGTACACAGCTACGCTCCAGAAATCTCTCCACTGACAGACTAGGGAAACAGGACTTGTTGAAAATTCGAATCAATCAAGTTAGCCACGGCCTGACATTGTCAAAAAGGTAAATGATCATACTTGTGTTTCATTGTGACGTATTGATATTATTGTTGAATTATGTTTGTGAAAATTGCTATGCTTAGAATTGAATTTTTAGTCCAACGTTTGCATGACATCGTGGCGAACACGACCGGGTTTGACGCCATGTTGTATTCCGTACGGACCCACTGTTGTTTAACCTATATGTATGCTTGCAGACCAGTGGCTGTACCAGAGTATGTGTATAATATTCATTCTTTCTCTATGTGTATAGTTAGCCATGATTTATATTTATATATGTATAGGAAATTAGAGTGGAGATTCCAGTGGACCACGGACTTCGCAGAATGTTCGTCGCTTATATATAGAGATGTGGAGCTACTCACTGAGGGTTACTTCGGCCTTCAGTGAGACGCTCTGCACACACCTAGTATACAGGGTTGTGCAGAATTTTGTCTCATATGTTACAGACGAGCAGGCATCACATCGTGAGCCCAACCAGGCCAAAGACAAGAACAAGTCGTTGCTGAACGTTGGTCTGCCGATCCATCTCAAGCACTGCGCGAAGAGAGCCCACCAGTCTAGCAACAAGGAGAAGACTCCACAACAACACAGCGCATCACGGAATCAACCACAACACGGCGCTTTGAACAATAGCTAAGTGCATATCCACTAAGTGCACCAAACCTGGTATCAAAGGACCACAGTAGTCCACTCTTCCAGAACTCTGACCATTAGGGCAGAAAGTATCCAGTGCCCGATGATTATAAAGTAGCTGCCTAGAACTATCAAGAAGCGAACCAGTTGCATTGGCACTTGAACTTTTAAGTTAGTATCATACTTCGCAGATCGTGTATAGAGTAGAGGAAATAAATGTGTGATATTTACTGTTATCAAGTGGCTGGACTACCTATGTTTCATAGCCGTGTGAGAGCTAGTGTGACAGTGTTTTTTTACCATTTTTCTATCTATCTCTGTACCCCAGCCTAAACACAGACCGAGCTAAACATATAAATGTATTAAGTTAAGTCACAGGGAGATTCACTAGCGATCCCCATCAACAATAGATGAGTGGGTAATAGCATTCCATTGTGCAGAGCCCAGCAACAATAGACCCACCGTTACAGGGAGGGGGGGGGGGTAAGCGAAGAAATCAAAATAAATTGGACAACAAAAATAAACCGTGATGGGATAGGCCTGAAGGATGATTGCTAGAAGAATGGGAGTTGCCCTTTTAACGGTAAAATGAAACTAGAAATCCACGGATCTGCATAAGCCTAAATGGAGATGCGGCGCCCGAAGTGGAGTTAATGCTGCATAATAGTGATTGAGAGGAAACACCATACAAAATTGGAGACATCGACAGAACGCGAAATATTAATGATCAAGGTCTGGAAAATATATTTTTATGACACAATGCAATGCGAAAACGTAAAAGAGCCTAATAAAAAGTTGGGTGGGGGAAGGGGGATAGGAAGGAGAGAGAGAAAAAGGGACAGAGACAGAAAAACAGACATGGGTACAGAGAGAAAGGTAGGGAGATATTTACATTACATTACATGATTATTGCTTTAGGTTCAGCGGACTCTTCCGAGCCAAATCAGGACCAGAGATATTGTTTAAGGGGGAGATAGCTTTTTATTGTTTTTGTTTATTTTTTTTTTAAAGTTTGTTTTCATTTTCTTCCAGAGTGATAGGTGTTACCTTAAATGCTAAATTACGCGTGGAAGCACCCGTAGTTCCGAATTGTGATTCGGCCCATTTCTCCTCATAGCCCCAGTTGGACAGGGACACGCCACAACGTTCAATGAACCACAACCATGACGTCGTTACGCTCAACAGCGAGAGGAGTGTGTGTGTGTGTGTGTGTGTGTGTGTGTGTGTGTGTGTGCGTGGGTGTGTGTGTATAGGTGTGTATATGTGGCTAGGTAGAAACGCATTTATTCTGATATACACTTGAACCTCTACGCACTTTCTTTTGACGGACCCCGTTATTTTGACGTCAAAACAGTGTTCCGTTAGGGTTAGGGCTGTGTTATGCTTAGGGTTAGGTTAAGGGTTAGGGTTTGAGTTAGAGTTAGGGTTAGCTTCACAAAATGGACAAATTTGTAAAAATGTCAAAGTAACGTATGTAGAGTTTCATGAAAGTCATCACAACGGCGTTTCTACACGGTTGGGTGTGTGTGTGGGTGTGTGTGGGTGTGCGGGTGTGTGTGTGTGTGTGGACAATACCATCTCTCTTTGTCTCTCTGTCTATCTATCTATCTATCTATCTATCTATCTATCTATCTATCTATCTATCTATCTATCTATCTATCTATCTATCTATCTATCTATCTATCTATATAAGAGGTATGTTAATGTTCTAGGATTGAATTGGAAAGATAATGGGGGGGGGGGGGGGGGGAGAGAGTAGGGAGGAATGTGCGCTTGCGAGTGTATTTATTGTACCCTATTTTGTCCAAATAAAACGTTCAGTCTTCTGTAGCCTCGTTTGACAAATCTTACCGCTTGGTCCTAAGCACACAGACTAAACTAAACAGATCAATTTGTCGTAAAAATAAACAGCAATTAGAGATTGCAAAGGGTAGGTTAGGGAGCAGCAAATTGCCACAGACCCTTTTATCTTCCAACCGCGATCACCTTCACATTAAACCAATAGCTGACGCTAATCTTTCCCTAATAACCAACGGGGAGCATTGGGGAGGCTGAGGGAGGGAAAGGGGGGGTGAACCTATACGTCATTCATCTTGCCTTTGACGTCTCCAGCACCTGTTCTGACGTGTTGAGGAGGCTTCAGTCGAAGAGATGGTGGCTGCAGACGCTTGAGTTAGGCTGGCGGAGAGCTCGATGATAGAAATACAGGTAAAGAGAAGGTCGGCTATAGAGATCATCTACTACAATGGAAAGTTTACTTCTGATCAACACAGTATCCGAGCAGAACTGGTCGGCGAAGACAGTGGATGCTTCCCGTCGCGCGATGTGGCGGCAGACGACTGGGCAAAGCTAGGTGCTGGGATGGGAACTACAGGTGGCGAAAAGGTGCATAGGAATGGCTAGAAAACATAGCTACAGGTGAAAGTACGGCATTCTATATTCTTGACCGGGAGATCTAAAGGAAGGAGAGAAGAAGCCGGTATTCTAGACTTCCAAGCTATGGTATTGGTATGAAAATGGAAAAAGAGAAAAGATATATATACACACAAAATAATTGTCTGATAGGGTCACAGGGACTAAGTACAAAAAAAGGGGTGGGGTTGGGGGAGGAGGAAAGGAGAACGTTCCAGACCTTTATGATAGGACTGGGGAGAGCGATCTTTATATATTCAGAAATGAAACTACAGGTGGGGAGGTTAGATGCATAGACATTATAGTTACAAAATCTACAATTGAAAGTATGGTTTAAAAAAAAGGTAAACTATGATAGGGTCACAGAGACTGTAAAAGATGGGCAAGAATGAATGATGAGAAAGTGTCTGCACTTTTGGAGCTAGGCTTCGAGAAAGAAAAAGAGAAGAGAAATGAATAATGGCAAATACAGGGGGAGGAGGAGGAGGGGGGGAGGGGACGAGTTTAGATCTACAGACAGAAAGTTAAAGTAGCTAGATCTGTGCGAGAAAAGGTAAAGTCTACAACAGGTGTGCTTAAGATACTGGGGAATGGAAAAGTGAGAAACTATGACAAGAACCTGCCTGAATAGTTATTTAGTTATACATTGCTTACAGGGTCCAGCGGACTGCAAAGAGCCGAATCAGGACCACAAAATCAAGACCACAACTTCGCTGAAAGAGGACTCACCCCTGATCCGCTTAAAAGATCTGCTGGCACAACCCCAATGCACTCCAACATCCGGTCACTGTACAATAAAGGCATCCCACTCAGGGGACGCTGAGACTAAACTCTAATTTATTGAACGCTCGTTTACAAAAAACAAAATTGAATACAAAACATCTTTATAAAATATCAACAAAATACATATATATATATATATATATATATATATATATATATATATATATATATATATATATATATATATATATATAAATGCCTATATTGTTAAATAATATCATGGGAAGGCCTTAGTGACCATTTGGCAAAAAACGTCCAATATTCCCAAGCAGATACAACAGATCTCACACACATTAATGAGGAGTTTTGTCACGGAAGAGTTTTCAAGGAAAAAAGGTAGTTGAACTGGTCTAGCGAAGAAGAAAATAGTATAGTAGATTGAGAGAACAGAATATGGATGAGAAAGAACACATGAGAAAGACAGCGGCAGGGGGAATTTAACGAACTTAATTTCTAGAAAATGGGGACACTATTTTATACCAAACCTCCCTGCCTGAATAGACTGATGATTGATATACAGGTGGACACAAAAACGAATTCAGGACGAGAGTGGTAGATTTATAGGTAAGGGAAAGGTAAATTCGGGTTGAATTCTCAGGGAAAGCGCGACAGTCGAAGAGCAGTGCCACCAATACAATTCGAATTTCTTGTTTAGAAATCACGGACGAAAGACAAAGAGAAATCTTAATTTGCTTGTAAACAAATGATTACTTAAAAAATATGCTTTTATAGAAAGATTATTTAGCTGAAAGTGTAAAAATACACCAAAAATATCGCAAATAAATATTTTACAAAGGGAACTCCATACGTCCAGCTGCAACGTTCTGTTACATGTACTTTCGGTTCGCATAGCAGAAGAACAAGGAAAATAGGATTAATTCAGTTACTTCCCTTGAAGCTCCTGCCTCTCTGAAAGCACGCAAAGATTAGACATTATTATGTTTCCGACTGACACAGATAAGAGTTTTATGGTTGCAAAATGCACATGCTCTCCGACAAAGCATGGTTCTTCTTGTTCAAATATTGGGAGACGGTGATAGTGGTGAAGAAAATTCTGATGGCGATGGAAACTATTATTTTGATTTTGAACCTGTAAATCCTGACTGTACATCTGTATTTAGGGATAGTAGCAGTGATAAAATCACTGACCAAGAGATACTTCTGTTAGAATTAGTAGTACGGTGGGGGTATTTTTTTCTGTTAGTTTTGTTTCATGCCCAATCAAGTTATCCAAGGAGTGTTGTAACATTGTTGCGTTTTTAAATCAACTAAACATGCATGATTGTGATAATTTATTTTATTTTATCAGTCAGTAACTTTGGGAAAGGACCCGCCAACTCCCTGCTGAAGATGAAATCAGGAAAAGAAGATGGGGCGGGATAGGGCATACCCTACGCAAACCAGCGACGAACGTCACCCGGCAGAAGTTGAAGTGGAACCCCCAGGGAAGGCGAAAGAGAGGCCGTCCAAGGAACACCTGGCGATGCGACCTCGAGGATGACACCGCCAAGATGGGCTACACCTGGGGTCAGTTAGAAAGAATGGCACAGGACAGAGGACTCTGGAGAGCTGTTGTTGGCGGCCCATACCCTGGCAGGGGTGACGGGCATTAAGTAAGTAACAATGCTGAAATAACAAAGACGTTTGCAAAAAGTGAATTTCACACTTTCTTACAGACACACAAATCTTTATTTTTTTATTTACTCCTCTATCTGTAGCAGACATAAAATCTTTACCCGATTTCCTTGTCATGGATACATAGATTGATTGGTTTATTTGAACAGTGTAAGATCTATAGCAAAACCAAAAACCATTAGCAACGGAAATGCAAATTTTCTCTAGAATACAGCATGCCAAACAAGCTAGCCGCGAAATGATTTTTTTTAATGCGGCAATTCATAGAGAACAATATAAGGAAATGTTGCTAGATGACGGCCCACTAGCGCCAAAACCCTGAGTTACCAGGATCACGGGATACTTGAAATTAACACGTGTACTAAAGCGTGCCCAAAATTAAAAATTGGTAATTAACACTGTGAATTACCGTAACTCTGTGAATTACACAGAACACGTTAATTACCATTATTACAGATGCATTAGCTGCAGATGTTGACACTAGTAAGCCGTCTTAGCCAGAATTAAGCATGATCACATACAAATTGTAATTATTAAGTGACATTTGGTATTTATTATGTGATAATTACAATTTTCGGTTCTGGCGCATTTCCAGGCGGATTGCTAGAGCCAAAATTGAAAATTAAACAGGATCACGCGGATAATTGTAATTATCTTATGACACTTGTAATTATTCCATGATATTTGTAATTATCAGGTTTTGGCGCTAGTAGGCCGCCATATATTGCAGCTATAGAAATTACTGACATATATAAGCGGAACATTTAAAAAATAGGGTCGGTAGGTCGGCTTTATTTTTTTTCTGTAAAAAAAAAATTCCACCTTGAATGCGATTTTTGGTTGGCTTTTTTTTTCCAAGAAAAGTTTAGGGTCGGGCCGGGAAAATGAGGGTCGGTCGGGATACCGTAAGCGGACATATTTTTTGGGCCTTATAAACAAAATGCTACAGCTAGTGTTCATATTCTCCAAAAAAAGCAATATTTACGGAGAAATAAGGAAAACAACCAACAGCACAGTTGTCGATAGAGAGATTACAGACAAGAAAATCTATCATCAGTTCTAAAGATTATACGACCATGGGCAGACCCAGTTTTAGATAGGATAGCAACATAAACCAGATTATACAAAGGACAGAAGCCGTTTCAGACGTAAAAGAAGGAAAGCAGCGTACAACGAATACACAAAGAACAGACATAATTATGTTTAGAAATAAAAGTAGGGATAACTGAAAACATAAAACAGATTCTTCAAAGGACAGAAGCAGTTTAAGATACAAACGAAGTTTAACATCGGAAAACAGATTGTACAAAGAAAGGCATCAGTTTCCAAGATAAAAGAAGGCAACAACACCAAGAACTGAACAAAGAAGCCAAAATGCTCAGAGACACACAACAGGCGCCAGGCGTGAACCTTCGTACAAACCCTGATACCGATAGCGAAGTGAAAACAGACAAATCTTCTTTTATTTCCCGCAAGAAAAGATAACATACAACTTTTACACATAAAAGACAAAACACCTATTATGCACGTACATTCACACACACAAATGGTAACATGCCCCCCCCCCCCCCCCCAAAAAAAAAAAATAAAATAAAATAAATAGGCCTAATACAAGACACGCTTAGAACAAAGGTCTCATTGTGCAAATCGAATAGCATGCGTCTACTAAACGAAATAAAATTTAACGAACAGAAACCTGCTTTTATTGCGCAGTTACATAGAGATAACGTGCATGAAAAAAAAAAAACAAATCAAATGAAAACGCAAATACACAGACAAAAAGCTTTTATTGTGCCTGTTCGGGATAACATAAACAACAACACTACCACAGAGAAACTTCTGTGCTGTTTTTTTTTCTCTCCTAAAGCCAGCAATGACAATGGTGAGGAGATAAACTACAGGTAGCAGACTAGTTTAGTTTCAGACACAAATAAATAAGACGGAGGTTTCAGACGGCAGCAAAATGACTTCGTATACAAGCATAATATTCTCGTGATACTTGGACTGCAGCAATAAGAAATCTAGGACTAACAGCTGAGACAAAATCGTTATGAACAACGCGTTTTAAACAGGGACGACTACTAATGTCTATGACAATACTGACTACGCCCGGTGTAACAGGCCGGAATATACCCCTGGCTACTTTATACCCTGGGTACAATGTATATATGTATAATGTAGCCTAGGCTGGTTTAACCCCCTGGGTATAGATCAGCCTAGGCCAGGTCATACCCCTCGCGCCCGGAATATACCCCCACCTAAAGCGATTTCACTCATGGGTTTGTTGTACATGACCGTTTGCGTGACCAACTCTCAGGTAACAGCCTTGGGCTTGCGGGTAAAAAAAAAATAAAAAAAATAAAAAACCTGAATGAACTCAGCTAACAGCCTTTATCTTGCCTTTATCTAACCCTAACCCTAACCCCTATCTATCTAACTATCCGTCTGTCTGTCCATCTATCTGAGTGCATCAGAACAATTACAACACATAAATTAAAGAGTAACGTGAAGGATAAGGTCTTCCGTAGTGGGGGGGGGGGGGGTTATAATGGGCAGGAGAGGGTAAACGAGCCTAGGCCAGATAATACCCAGGGGTATAGTCTGGGCTAGGCCAGTTTATACGGGGGCATAGTCTGGGCTAGGCCAGTTTATACCCTGGGTATACTTGAGGCGGGGTATAATCTGGCCTGCTACACCGGTCCCCATGCATCTGATCCCATAATCCTTCATTGTGGCATTGAATGATCAGTTTGGTTTTTTAACACACTGACAGTGAAACAAGCGCACGTTCATTTCATACAGTAGTCAAAGAAAGATCGGGCTTACACTATCCTTTTGTGTGAATAAATATATCTTGACTTGCCACTTGAAATCTGATATCAGTTGACCCTTGAAATCTGCTGTCAGCCCTATCATGGTTGAAATCTTGTTTCAAATGCAGAAAATTGTACTGGGTATGGTCCTACTGAGTTGCTGATACTTGATGTAAGTTCCATTCAATTCTACTTCTTTCAGGGCAGGTCAAGAACCTTCGCAGTACTAGTAGAAAAAGAGGCAAAACTCGTAGTATAAGCCACAGTTATTTCTCTTCAGCGGCGCGGCCGACTCCGAAATAAAAAGATACGGGTGTCTATCTGCTATCTGCTTCTTCTGCCAAAGGGGGGAGACAGGACTGGTCGCGTCGGCAGAGAGTAGCAAAGAAAGGCAAAGTTTATTCTACAAAGACGCAAAAGGCGCAGTTTACTCTACAAAAACGCAGAAAGTTAGACAAAGTTTACATCCAAATTGAAAACAAAACGTCGAAAGAATATTAGGCCAACATCGATAAACAATTCTTGTTTAATTTCGTGCACTCCAAATACCTCACATGTTACTAAGAGATCATTGTCCTTCTCTCTCTCTCTCTCTCTCTCTCTCTCTCTCTCTCTCTCTCTCTCTCTCTCTCTCTCTCTCTCTCTCTCTCTCTCTCTCTCCCTCTCTCTCTCTTCTCTCTCTGCCCTTCACGTCTCTTCCCACTACTCCCCCCCCCTCTCCAATACCTCTACCTACCCTTTGCTACCTCCTTTGCTACCTCCTTTCCCCCTCTATCTCCAAATGAAATTCCCCAACAGCACAGCGTTAATCGGAGTTAGTTAACGAAGTATAAAGTCAACATTTGCGGTCCGGGAGCTAAACACAAGACTTTGGGAAGATTAGACATCCTTAACTCGCTCTCTATCAAGAAAGCAGAATGCACGCTTTAAAAACTTGCCACTTTTAACTTAAACCTTTTCCCCACTTCAACGCAGAAAGCTTTGGGTTTGAAGAAACACACAAATAGAACGTTTTAAAGGTCAGAATGGTTTCCTTTGGAAAATTCGATTGGGTGACTCGGTTGTATCGCTGGCTTTTTTTCTTCTTTGTTTTTTCATTTCCTTCAAACTTCTTTCTTTGTCATTTCTATACGGTTACCGTTTCTTCTTCTTCTTCTTCTTCTTCTTCTTCTTCTTCTTCTTCTTCTTCTTCTTCTTCTTCTTCTTCTTCTTCTTCCACTATCGAGATGAATGCATTTACACAATTTCCCCGTCGCTCGCTTTTCAATTTATTGAACCAGACTTCCGGCGTATTCTTCCTCTATTGTCCATTCAGCACAAAATAAAATCAACAACAACCAAAGTTAACAACAACAACAACAATAACCACATCACCACAACCACAGCCACCACCACCAACAACATCTGTTGTCTCCCACCCACCGACTTGAATGCAATGAAACAGCTGGTGCTCCTTGCACTAATTCTACAGCCATTTTCGCTTCGTCACCATTAAGGGTGGTTGGCTATTCCATAGAACTACCCAGGCTGACCCAAGCTGTGGCATGGTGCCAGAGCAGATGTTGAGATGGGACGACCGCATTACCACTGCCGTCATACAGAGTGTCCGAGTCTGCCGAGGCCAAAGGCTTACGCAGTATAGGCCGTATAAGCTGCTACAGGCTCAGCTATGCTGTATGCACTGCCTTCTGTCCCCCTTACTTCGCAACTGACCTAGGACTCACATCTCCTCAGTCTCTCTCTTCACTTCCATCACACGATCCTTCAACGCTCCCGATTACCCACCGGGTTCCGTCTGCCTGTCTGTTTGATTATCTTGTCTGTGTGTGTGTCTTGTCTGTCTGTCTGTCTGTCTCTCTCGTAAAACTTGGCTTGAATCAGGGTCTGTCTGTCTGTCCGTCCGTCCGTCCGTCCCTCCCTCTCTCTCTCTTTCTCTCTCTCTCTCACTCTCTCCCCTCTCCTCCATTAAAACGTTACTTGAATCAATCAGTGATCTATAGTGTCGCTTTACTTGCAATCCACGAACGACCTTAAAGTATTTAACGATCGCCCCTTTCATTTTTTGATTCAAACAGTGTACGTTCAAAACTTACATTTGAGCTATGAGCGTTAAATAGAAAGTTAAGCACGCTAGCTCGCTAGCTTCTTCAATCAGTGATCAATAGTTGGTCAGGAAGCCGTTTCACTTGAAATCAGTGAGCGACCTTTAAGCGTTAAAGTTCAACCCTTTAACTTGGCAATCAGACAGTGTAGTCTCGGGAGGCGTAACACTAGTAATCAGGACTTGAAGGGGTTAGTCTAGCAGTTTGATTACTCTGCTAAAGGGCTAGCCTCAAATACCAAGGTGGATCGCGGAACGTGGTAACTTGTATTTTAGCACAATTATTTAAAAAAAGAAGCTTTTTTGTCTCTTGTCTCTTCATCAAAAATAGAAGAAAAAAACACAGAATTAAACAAAAAGGACGAAGAGAGTCAAAGCTTAATGAGGTACACATCACTTCTGTCTGTCCGTCTTTATTACACTTTTAAACGTTCCCCCCTCCCTCCCACCTCTCCCACACACACACACACACACACACACACACACCCACACACACACAAACATTTGTTCTTTTTCTTAGTCCCGAATCAAACAGCATGTAAACAACAATATTTCTACTACTACAGTTACCGTCATAATGACATTGATTCTGTACAAAGATGTCATTAGAACACACCATCTGTGATTGCATTTTTGTTTTGTTTCATAAACAAAACTTCTAAACGAATGTCGCACACCACGGTATCAAAGACAAGCAGTAATCAGTTGTTAGTACCAATGTGTTATTTGCCGAATGAGAGACTGGAAACAAAGAAAGAAAAAAAAAGAAAAGAAAGATTATTCTTATATAGCGCACTTACAAGCTCAGAGAGCTTCTCAAAGCGCTGGCCACTACTATCCAGTAATCACAAAATAGTTTGCTGAAGTCAGGATTCGAACCCACGTCCGCCCGAGACCAGTCGAGCGCTCTGACGAAACAAAGCTTAGAAAGACACAGATCAACCCTGTAAAGCGTGGTGAGTCTGGTCTGAGTACCCGCCATATAAAATTCCGTTATTATTATTATTATTATTATTATTATTATTATTATTATTATTATTATTATTATTATTATTATTATTATTACATCAAAAAAAAAGTCAGCCACGAGAATACTGTTAATACTAATGCGTTACCGTATCAAGTATATAAATTTGTTTCCTGGAAGCAATTTTGCGGTCAAGGGGTTACTAGACTCTAACAAATAGGAACAACTGTCATCCCCTCTCCCAGAATAAAACAAAAGCAAACAAAAAAAAATCTCTCTCATACAGTGGTTTCTTGAAGTACAATCATTCCTTGCGCTTGGGTCCCACCGAAGCAATACTAGAGTCGCTATGTTCAGTATAAGGGATTTCACGCTCAGACAGAGAGGCTGGAATCAAGTCTGGAGAGTCTCGTACCTTCCTAACATCAAAAGACAACGAGTGTAAGACAGTACTGATGACCGATAGGCGTCGCCTCCACGCCGTCACTGTATGCCCCTATTTTTTGTTATCTCCCTTTTCTATACCCCTTCGTCCCACATGATGATACGCAGACATAATAATATAACAATCTCACTCAGCAGTTTTCCACGGCTGGAGCGCAAACGGCTCGGGTTTGATTCTGGATTTATGACGGCGGAGATTGCTTTTTTTTTCTCTCTCTCCTTCCTCTTCTCGTAATTAGAGCGGACTGTATGGAATGACTTTATACCGTGTTGCACGCCCTTCCTCGTCTTTGCTGCTCAAGCGGTACGTTAAAGAACCCGGCCACTTCGAAAATGAAGTGCATCCCAGTATAAACATTCAGACTGATTGCTAGCGGAGAGGTTTTTGCCAGCGCTGGAGGGGATGGGGAGTGAGGGGGGGACAGTAATTCTGTTAATGGTTTAGCGCGCTCTCTCTCTCTCTGTATATCATATATATATATATATATATATATATATATATATATATATATATATATATATATATATATATATATCACTCATACAAATTAATACCACTCCGCAAGCAATTCCGAACTATTTTAACCTTATTGACAATAATTTCCCAAAATAACTGAACATAGTCGGAACGCAGCTGATTGTCCGTTAATTAATGTGTGGCGAATGAAGAGAGGAAACAAAATCAACACCCAAAAAAAAACAAAAAGAATAAACAAACAACAACTCAAAACAATGGCTTTAAACCATTTCTAAAATAGAACCAGCGACGACGTTCGCCAGTATCTGGGTGCTCGTGTTCTGAAAATAAAGGATTTTTGTCTCTATAACCATAAACACTACAACATAGCGCTGATAACCATTCATCAATAGTTACTTTAAGCGACTACTGCAAATACATGATTTGCTGTCAATAAACTCAACAACTCCAATAACTAAAATAGCACTGACAACGGTTTATCGACCGTAACTTTGAGCGAATTCTGCAAATACATGATTTACTATCAATAAACTTAACCGCTCCAACATTAGAATCGGCGAAAATATCTCCAAAATCAATATGATGCCCACAATGTAATTGATCCACTAGATTGATAAATTGATTGTAGGAAAACAATGAAGATTGAAAGCAACGCTATAACACGACACTCATAAACAGCTTCCAGAAATAGAAATAACCGCCATTTCTATTAACAAAAGAAACTCGAACGGATTCCTTTCCTATGAACGAGATAAAAACCTCTAAGATAACAGCATAAAACCAAAAAAAAAAAAACATATACATGACCTAACCCCTCCCCCCTCCTCCCCAGCAAACTCCCACGTACTCGTCCCCACACACACACCCTCCCATCCACCCCAACATATATGCCACAAATCCTCTCACCAATGTTGATACCACCTCCACCACTACCAACTCCATCATCACTGTTTACGTATTTCTACCTATGGATTTTGAGGACTTCTTTTCTTCTGACTATAAAAAAATATATCGTTGACCAGTTTCAATTGGATAATGCATTCCACCCCTCATCCTTCCCATCCACCCCCAACCCCCCAAAAAAAAAGAAAAAAAAAGAAAAGAGAAGCATTTAGTTCAAATGCCTTAGGACTCCGTATCACATATCCGAGTTTTAAAATGATCGCTTCAGCACCAATAATAGCACTAGCTTATGCATTCCCATGAAATCCTCATTAGCATATAACGCACAATTACTCGTATGCATCGTGCCATTGGGCATCATTAAAAATAAAGACACAATAAAAAATATTATATGTTTTATTCCCTCTTTTATTTTTCTGCGCTTGTCCATATGATGATAATGTTGCACAGTATTTATCAATGATCGAATCAGTCCCGATGCCTGAATCTTGATAAGTGTAACTCGAATTCGTTTATCCACGCAGCCTGTTCACTCAGCAATAAGGCAGGAGTCGTCACATACAGTTTTCCAACTTTTGTTCAGCAAATATCAACAACTGCATTCGTGATCGCTTTCCGAAAATCACTACAAAGATCATGATCACAAGCAGACAGTGCATTACTTATATAGCCTCTCTGCAATCGAGAAAATGTTAGAACATTCCAACACGATGCAATAAACCCAATCAAACTAAAACTTGTCACCAGAACACTACTCACTGTCTTACGACATATAATGTTTAGATTCGGCCAGCTTTTACCCGTAAGGTCTAGAAGCTTCGACCGATAATAAACAAGTAATTCCAGAAGATGATCAACAATATCGACCGTCGCAAATTATCAACATTATACAAAGCTTCTTCTAGCAACAAGGCAAAATCAAATCAAAGGTAAATACACGCTATTATTGCATGCTTTGCAAAACAAAACTGATCGGATGTATTGTGCGCGTCTCAATCGTAACAGATAACTAGTTCCAAATAATATATTACGCATTCGCCCCTTATCAGAGTCTCTATTTTTTTTAAGTGTCCATTAGGCCGACAAGCCCACTATGCAGGAAGTGCACGTATTCCTCCGTGTCCCTTAATGAGAGGTGCGTGTCTGATTAGGCGCAGCAAACGTCCTGTCACGGACGTCCTACGTTAACACTCCTCCTGGGTTTTATCTACGCCTCCCTCTTTCCCTCCTCCCCCAGGTCAAACAGGCACAGGATGCTCCAACACCTTCCAGCCCCAAATTGACATAAGACAGTCCCGTATGCATACGCAAACGCACGAACATGCACTCCTTAGCTTTGATTGATTTATTATTGCTTTAGGTCCAGCGGACACTCCTTAGCTTAACTCACGAAGACATAGTACATGTAATATACAAATGCACACCAAGGGCCAGTGTTGTGAACTGGTGTAACGTAAGGAAGGGATTGTAAACTTACACCTTTAAGTTATGCATCTGTATTCGCTCATAAAACTGGCCCCAGCGCACCTTTAAATAGGCGCAAATAATTATGTTCTGTGGTAAACGTCCCACACTTACACCCTAATGCTTCTATGCTTGTGCGGGGACGATGCTTCACTCACACGGAATCACCGCAGGCATAAGCTGGCATTGTGCACCACAAATACATCTCTCTCTCTCTACCTCTCTGTCTCTGTCTCTCTCTCTCTCTCTCTCTCTCTCTCTCTCTCTCTCTCTCTCCCTCTCTCTCAACCTTCTTCACCCCCATCCCGAATATTAAAATACCACCTGAACCACAAGTCGAGCAGAATATATGGCGTGACAGAGTCACCTGGTTTTAGATCTTCAGATAGTATCTTGTCATAAGATCCTCCTAAACTCGATAGCGATTGAACATGAAATTTAATCATCCTAGTTTCTCTTACGTCTGATATCGTCTCACGTTTTACACACTGTGCTAAAATGGTCTTAAATCATCAAAACAACAAAATACTGATTATAAAACGAAGTAAATACTAATATCAAATGTCGAAATCCAAGCTGAGACAAAATCAAAACAGTGAACCAAATACAGAAAAACTTACATCAAAGACACGTAAGACGTGCTACTGACAGTGTTGTTGTCGAAGAACCCTTCAAAACTTCAAAATTTTAAAGCTACCATATATAACAATCTGTTGTGCTTTTCTTTCCTAGTGTTTAGTTGATGCATGTTATGGCATGTCGTATTTCGCGACCTGGCACATGGTGCTCGAACCAACTGGTCCTCAAAAGAGAGAGAGAGAGAGAGAGAGAGAGAGAGAGAGAGAGAGAGAGAGAGAGAGGGACAGACGAAGACCGACAGACACAGACAGAGAGCGTTCGATTTGCACACATACTATTCGAGTCCACTTGCATTTTAAAGACAAGTCACTTCTTTTCTCAGAAACTCGGTGTGCTTGAATCCAGGTCAAACGGACCAACAGTCAGTCAAGGCAAACAACAGCACAGAGTATTTAGGACCAGCCGAAGCAAGATGAAACTATACAGATGTTCTAACTAAGACCTCGAAACATCCGAGACACTCAGAATGAGTAAACAGCACGTGCTGGGTCGTGACTGTCCCTTTAACACAACAAGTAAAGAAATCCTGGCATAGTCAGTTTGTTTGGGCATGACCTCTATTGAACATTGCTTTAACACACGTACAGGTCCCTTGTGGTGATAGTGTCCGAGTTAACCTGTGGTCAATACTACATTCTACGACTAATAATACTCACGGTTTCTTGGCTAAAACGTCCGTTTTCAAATAGATAATTTTTAGACTTTTAAGAGTGATCAAATGAATGAATTACATTTGAGCTGCACTTGTTTTAGGTCATATTGCATTGCGTTACATTACATGATTATTGCTTTAGGTCCAGCGGACTCTTCCCAGCCAAATCAGGACCAGTATAGCCGAACCAGGACCAAAAATTCAAGACCACAACTGCGCTGAAAGAGGACTCGCCCCTGATCCGCATAAAAGATCTGCCGAAACAACCCTAGTGGTAACACTGAAGGCACTCCACCAGCCGGTTACTTTACAATAAAGACATCCCACGCAGGGGACGCTGAGGCTATACTCTAATTTATTGAACCCCCGTTTTCAAAAACAAAATAGAATATAAACATCATTATAAAATATCAACAAAACACATACAGTCATATAAAATGCCTACATTCCCAAATAATAACATCATAGGAAGCCCCAGTGACCACCTGGCAGAAAGCGTCCAATATTTCCAAGCTGATCCAACAGACCTCACACACAAATGAGGAGTTTTGTCCCGGAAAAGTTTTCAAGAAAAAAGGTACGTGACTGGTCTAGCGAAGAAGAAGATAGTATAGTAGATTGATAGAACAGAGTAGGAATGAGAAAGAACAAAGGAGAAAAACAGTGACAGTGGGAATTTAAAGCACTAAATTTCCAGAAAGTGGGGATACTAATTATACTGAAACCCCGAACACCCCCACGGGGGGCACAACGTGGTTATTGCTCCTTATAATAGAAACAACAACAACAATACGCTGGCTTGGACTGTACAAATAAAGCTATATAACAACTGTACAAGCACAGGAAACATCAAACATTAATAAGCATTATCTTGGAGGAGCAAAGTTTCCCGATAGAAATGGACAATAAACTGCAACCAAAAAAGGTGGTAAAGATGGCCGGCTGTGTTCAAGTATCGCCTGACAGAATTTTTGTGTTCCTGATCTTAGACAAACGCTTAGACAAAAACATATTACCTTACATTTTTTTTAAAGGTGGGTGCGTGTGATCTTGGAACTGGAATCGAGAACGGAAAACGTCACGCATTTTGCTCCACTGTTTACCTAACACTCTCGTAAAGTCTAATCTATGCATGTCTTCGCAAAAATCTGTTATGATAGCGTGTGGTGCCTGTAGCTGCAGCTGTTCCCTAAACCGTAATTGACTATTAATCTTGCCTGTTATGTTAATCTTGCCCGATTCCCGCCTGTACCAGTTCCATAAATTTTAGACGGGGCAATCCGGTTGGCTAAGAGCCTGCTTTACAGCCAATCAGGTCGCTAATTCAAATAAATAAATTAATTAATTAATTAAATTGTAAAAAGTCTTAAAAAAACAACAACGAAAGAATGAAAAAAAGAAGTAAAAAGTCAAGGCTGACTTGTTTAGCGTAATATGACTGGATATGCGACAGATTTATATGCAGTCACGCTAAGCGATGCAAATGTAGCGTAATACACTGTGCCAAAATTACTACAAGCGTTCATTCATTTGTCAATCTCATTGGGGATCCTACTGTATGAGTGATTTGTTTAATAACACAAAACTTTGCAATATGCAGTATCAAAAACAATATGACGACACCTTTCTCGTGCCCTATATTGATTATTTCTACCAGAAATCTATATTTCAAATCAGAGCCTTACCGAGGTCAACTCATTCCTCGAGGGATATGTTATTCCCTTATATATCTATATCATTCCATTCCCAATATATTACCCATATACCATTCCCCATATTCCAGTCCCCATATACCAGTCCCCGAATGGTCAAAATTCCTCCCACCCTCTCAACTTTCTCCCCTCCCACTCGCCCTCCATGTCTGAGGGTTCCTGAGCAAGGGAAGCTAATTTGCGGACTGGGCAGGCCCAAACCGGTAATGGACTTGCAAATATGACTAATAGGGGCAATAGAGATAAGGTCTGGCAGCAGTCAAATACTCGGACAAACACCAGACTATCATAGCCTCTTCATCACGGCTAATCCCCAATGGATGTACTGCTTCGTGACGGTCGTGGTATTGACGACGACGATGACGATGACGATGATGGAGTTATTACACAATCGACACTGACTGTTGCCTCACTCGTTCTCTTCAATATTTTGTCTTTGACCCTTCGCGTATTTTTGTCTTCTCTCCCTCCTTCCCCACCCTTCTTCCCCTCATCCCCAATACGTTTCTTTCTTTCTCTCTCTCTCTCTCTCTCTCTCTCTCTCTCTCTCTCTCTCTCTCTCTCTCTCTCGTCTCAAATCTTAATCCATAATAATAATAAAAAAGTTATCTCTCTCCTCCCCCACCCCTTCTCTCTCTCACTCTCGGTCATCCAGCTTGTATTTATTTTTAATTTTTTTAAATTACAGACAAAAATAGTTAAAAAAAAAAAGCGCGTATATCTAACAGCTCTAAGCGTTTTAAAAAGCATCCACACGCCCGCACAGGGAGCCAATCTGAGAAAAAGAAATGTCGAAATGGACACTGGTGCACGTAGGTGTGATTCAACATAAATGTATAACCTATATATCTGTTACGTTGAAACGCGAATGGTAGTACGTCGGAAACGTGTACGATAGATCTAATCGTTTCGTTTTGCAAAGTATTCAATAATGGAGTTTATTTACCTTTGATTTGAGTTTGCATTGTTGTTAGGAAAGGCTTTGTATAACGTTGATAATTTCCATTAGTCGATATTGTTGTAGAATCTTCTGGATCGGCTTGTTTACTATCGATCGAAGATTCGGGATAATTGTAGAAATTTGAAAGAACGATCCGGAAGGAGAAGAAATGTGTAATGACGTAAGTCAGTGATGACGATCTTTTATTCGATTGGTGGCAGTGCGTCATTTCTACATTGTTCGAAATTCTTCCGGAAGAGAGAGAGGTTATTTAATCGTGTGCCGAGATTGTTGTTGAGAGAAAAGTTGATAGTGATTTGGAAAGTTGCTGTGAAAGTTGTTGAGTTGAATTGAGAATTGTATGCAGTTGTTGGTGTGTGCTGAATAAAAGTGGAAAACTTCATACGTCGACTTTGTGACTTGTATGCTGTTTGGACGGGCTGTGTGAATAAACGAATCTGAGTTACACAACTATCAGGAATTCAAGCATCGGGGCTGAATCAGATACTGATAGAAAACACCAACATCAAACTGAGTGTAACATTTTGGGGGTCAAGCCGCGATTCACGCCATAGCCAAGGGTTCAACTGCTACAACAAGCGAGTCAACGTTACGAGAGGCAGTCATCGAGGGTAGCCGCCATCGAGTTGCGTCGAGAGGGGCCAACATACTGGGACTACATCCGATAGATTCGGGTTGACTGCAAGGGCGTGTAGTCGCTGAAGAGTTGCTTCGTGAGCGAACAACAGATCGGGACTACGTAGCTGCCGTAAGACTACGTCGAGGGACAGTCTCGGAGCTACATCGCCAGTGTTACAGAGAGCGGCGAGCGGACGTCGCGTCTACTTCAGCACAGGAGCGTATACATCAACACCAGCGTGGTGCAGCGTCGCATACGACGAGGACACCGGGGCCTGCGTCAGCGAAGGCGACTAGTGACAAGCATCAGCGCTACTGCAGAAAGCGTGCTGTTCTAGAACAGTCTAGAAAGGTACAGCACAGTCAAGAACTTTCCAGAAAAAAAGAACTCTACAGTCAAGAACTTTCTAGAAAAAGAACTTTCTTGAAAAGAACTTTCCAGAAGCATCAAGATGGCTGACTTCTGGCAGAAAGGGGTTGAACTGAATCTAAAAGGCAAGCAGCTGACGGAGTACGTAAAATCCCAGGAGAGAATACAAGAACGAGAATTAGAAGAGCAGCGTCGCCGCGAAGAAAGAGAATTGGAAGAGAAGCGTCTAGAAAAAGAAATAGAACTAGAACAGAAGCGTCTAGAAGTAGAAGAGCAGCGTCGCCGTGAAGAAAGAGAATTTGAACTGAAGCGTCTGGAAATTGAACAGCAGCGGCAAGAAAGAGAAGATGAGCGCAGGCGTGAGGAAAGAGAAGCTGATCGGCAGTTCCAACTAGAGTTGGCGGGCATCCAGCAACAGCAGCATGCGCCACAAGTTATCAGTGACAACACGGCTCCAAAATTGCCAGCCTTCGTCGACGGGAAGGACCAGATTGACAGTTATCTGGCGAGATTCGAAAGGTTCGCTGAAAGCTCTAACTGGCAACCTCAAGACTGGGCAATTCGACTGAGTGCACTTCTGACGGGGCAAGCTCTCGAAGTTTACACCAGACTGTCGAACGATGACGCCAAAAACTACGACGTCTTGAAAGAGGCCCTGTTGCAGTGCTACAACTTTACAGAGAAGGGCTACCGTAAACGCTTCCGTGAATGCCGGCCTAAGTCAGACGAGACGCCAAAGCAGTTTGTGGAGCGCCTGTCGTCATATCTACACAAGTGGGTGGAGTTATCAGGCGAAATGAAGTCTTACGACAGTCTCCATGACCTGATCGTGAAGGAACAATTTCTCAATGCCTGTCACAAGGACCTAGCGACCCACTTAGAAGAACAAAAGCTGCAGACGCTTAAAGATGTGACTGAGGCTGCTGAAAGATATCTCATCGCTCATGGGAAAACCCTGGGGCCACCCAGCGCGACGAAACATTTTCAGAAGACTGGAAACCATGTGAACCAGATCCAGGGAAGCCAGACGAGCCAGAGACAGACAGACTCCACGCCTCCTCCCAGAGAAGGGCATTCAAGAGGCTGTTTCACTTGCAACGCTACAGACCACAGAGCAGCTAACTGCCCTCAAAACAAATGTAGCGGACAGCGGAGCAGTACGGACAACGCAGCGGCGGGCAACCGGCAGAGGCGGTTCTCCAATCAACGGCAAACCAGTAGATCTGACCATCAAGTGTGCGGCGGGAGCGTCATTCTTCCGAGTGAGACCGAGCGCACAGCTACCCCTGCGGACGTGCAAGAGTGCATGACTGATGGCCAACTCCTCCTTGCCAACGGGAAATCCATCCCCGTCGTCGCCAGCGCAGCTGTGACCGTACAGAACATGCCTGTTTCCAAGGGACGCGTCGGAAATCATGAAGTGACTGTTTTAAGAGACTCTGGCTGCAGTGGGGTCATCGTCAGAGAAGACCTAATCGCTAAAGAACAGTTCACTGGCGATTCAAAATGGACACTTATGGCCGACAGCAAATGTGTGAGAGCGCCAGTTGCGAAGATTCATGTCAACACCCCTTTCTACATAGGCGAAGTCGAAGCGGTTTGCCTGAAGAAGCCGCTGTATGATTTGATGATCGGGAATATCGACGGCGCGAGACGACCCGACGACCCCGATCCAGAGTGGAGTCCTGCCTCAATCCAACGCGTCGAAGTTGTGGAGGAGGATCCATTGCCGTTTCCCGATGGAGACCTTACAGAGCTGCTACGGGACAATGTGGCTACTCCGGCTCAGCCCTGCCGACCAGAGATTGTCGGTGCTGTTACTACCAGGGCCCAGGCTAAGAGAGACAAGACGTCTACGCCACTGAAGGTCGCCGACAACTCTAAAGCTGCCATCGTGGACAGAGATAAGCTGATCCAGCTCCAGGAAGCTGACAGTACTTTAAACAAGTACAGGAACCGCCAAGACCACGTGACCAAGGGCAGTGGCACGGTCTATTTTGAGGTGAAGGCCAAGATCCTGTATCGAATCTTCCAGCACCCGAGGGTCAACGGAGGTAAACCACTACGTCAAGTTTTGGTACCGTTACCCCTAAGGCGCCAAGTGATGGAAGTAGCACATGACTCAATCATGGGAGGTCACCTAGGTATCAAGAAGACGTCGGATAGAATCCAGGCGGTGTTCTACTGGCCAGGACTTCATGCGGACGTTAGCCGTTTCTGCCGATCATGTGACATTTGCCAGAAGACCATACCTCGAGGAAGGGTCCCGAAAGTGCCTATGCAGAGGATGCCTCTAATCGACCGACCTTTCAAGAGGGTGGCCTTAGACTTAATCGGCGAAATAAGACCTCCGAGTGAAGAAGGTCATCGGTGGGTACTGACTTTAGTGGACTATGCGACTCGGTACCCAGAAGCAGTGCCACTGAAGAAGATTGACACTGAAACTGTAGCAGAGGCACTGGTGGACATGTTCAGTAGACTTGGAGTGCCTGAAGAAATTCTGACAGACCTCGGGACACAGCTCGTCTCTGACTGTATGAAGGAGGTCAACAGACTGCTGAGCATCCGGCATTTGACTACGACACCCTACCATCCGATGTGCAACGGGCTCGTCGAAAAGTTCAATGCTACGCTGAAGTCCACCCTGAAGAAACTGTGCAGCGAGCAGCCCAGACAATGGCATCGCTACATCAACGCCTTACTTTTCGCCTACAGAGAAGTACCGCAGGAGTCCACCGGCTTTTCTCCGTTCGAGCTGCTGTACGGAAGAACCATCCGAGGGCCGATGCACATCCTGAAAGAACTGTGGACGAAGGAAGTGGACACCCCAGAGGTGAAGAACAGCTACCAGTACGTGTTTGAGCTACGGGAGAAGCTGGAGCAGACTCTCGAGATAGCCAGAGAAAACCTGAAGAAGTCCCAGGACTGTGGAAAGCACTACTATGACCGTAGGGCTGTGAACAGGAAGTTTAAACCTGGCAACAAAGTGCTGGTGCTGCTACCTACCGATCATAATAAGTTGCTGATGCAGTGGAGAGGCCCGTACGAAGTGGAGACCGTGGTGGGGATCAACGACTATAAGGTGAAGGTCGGCCAGCATTCCAAAATATACCACGCCAACCTCCTTAAGCTGTACGTGGAGAGGCCGCCAGAGACTGTACATGCAGCAACAGCAGCTGTGACCGACGACAGCTTTGACAGCGAAGAACTGTTGGAACTTGGAGACTTCCACAGCAAAGAAGGCATCGATGACGTTAAGCTAGGACCAGGCTTGACGGAAGGTCAAAAGTTGGAGCTCAAGGATCTTATGGGCGAATTTCCCCATAGCTTCAGCGATGTCCCAGGCTCTACGACTTTGGTCGAACATGAAGTCTACACCCAGACCTTGAGGGAGCTGTTCCACCGTCCCGCAGAAGCCAACCCGACCGTGAGACCCAGCGAATGCATTCTGGGAGCTGACAACGTCGACTGCGTCGGACATCCGACGGAAGAAAAAGACAACGGAGGACGCACTGATTCCAGGGAAGCCCACGTGATCATCGTCTTTGACCCTGGGCCGATGACGACCGCAACTGACGAGGGCGTCGATTCCTTGCGAACGAAAGAACATTGACTGTGTGGACGAACTAAGAATATTGGTAATGACAGACTTGAAAATGAAAAACGTTGACTGGGGAAATGATCTGTGAACATTGACAGTATCCAGAAAGACTTGCAGATGAGAAACTTTGACTCTGTGTGAATGAACTGTGAACATTGTCATTATCCAGGCAGATTTGAAGATGAAAACCATTGACTCTGTGTAGATAAGCTGAGCGCAATTACAGTATTCAGAAAGTCTTAAATTAGTTTCAATTGAGGACTTTGTTTGTGCATTACGTTTCAACGTTGTTGAAAGAAATTGGGTAAATTTCTTCTTGAGTGGGGGGTTATGTTACGTTGAAACGCGAATGGTAGTACGTCGGAAACGTGTACGATAGATCTAATCGTTTCGTTTTGCAAAGTATTCAATAATGGAGTTTATTTACCTTTGATTTGAGTTTGCATTGTTGTTAGGAAAGGCTTTGTATAACGTTGATAATTTCCGTTAGTCGATATTGTTGTAGAATCTTCTGGATCGGCTTGTTTACTATCGATCGAAGATTCGGGATAATTGTAGAAATTTGAAAGAACGATCCGGAAGGAGAAGAAATGTGTAATGACGTAAGTCAGTGATGACGATCTTTTATTCGATTGGTGGCAGTGCGTCATTTCTACATTGTTCGAAATTCTTCCGGAAGAGAGAGAGGTTATTTAATCGTGTGCCGAGATTGTTGTTGAGAGAAAAGTTGTTGATAGTGATTTGGAAAGTTGCTGTGAAAGTTGTTGAGTTGAATTGAGAATTGTATGCAGTTGTTGGTGTGTGCTGAATAAAAGTGGAAAACTTCATACGTCGACTTTGTGACTTGTATGCTGTTTGGACGGGCTGTGTGAATAAACGAATCTGAGTTACACAACTATCAGGAATTCAAGCATCGGGGCTGAATCAGATACTGATAGAAAACACCAACATCAAACTGAGTGTAACAATATCCTAACTCTCTATAATATATTGATCACACTTCACTTCTCCCCAACCCCACACCTCCACCCCCTTTTCTCTCTCTCTCTCTCTCTCTCTCTCTCTCTCTCTCTCTCTCTCTCTCTCTCTCTCTCTCTCTCTCTCTCTGTCCTCCTAATCTCTTCCTCTACCACCCATTGCATCCTTATCCCCACATCTCTCTCTCTCTCTGTCTCTCTCTCCATCCTTACCACACTCTCGTTCAACAAATGTATCCTTGTCGTTTACCACTCGCTCCCCCCTCCCTCTCTCTCTCTCCCTACCTCCCTCCTTCTCTCATGTCGTCGGTGACTTAGTCCAATATTCCCAATCGTTGTAGTGACTGTGCGCTTCCCGATCCAATCTAGAAAATTGAATGTGAAAGTAACACCAAGCGTTTTCCAGCACCCCAAGAAATGACACCTTATTCTAGAAAATTATACTTTCACATCTACCCCGACTCCCACTCAAGACACAATTAGCTTAATTAATGCACTTTTAAATAGGCAAAATGTCCGTCGGTCGGTCGGTCCCGTTGCACGCAATATCTCAAGAACCACCCAACAAATTTTGAGGAAACTACATAGGAACATTGCCTAGGTTGGTGATGTATCTGAAACATAACATGCATTCCAACGGCACCAGGCTGATTCCTTACTATTTCCAGTAAAATAAACCTTAATGCTAAAACAGCGTCCTCCTAAAAGAGGTCCCCAGCTCTGCGACCGTTTCTTGCACCGCGCTGTAGAATATAAATATAATGCATTCTTAAAGCTAAAGAGGGTCCTACTAACCTTCAACCCTCAAAGCTAAAACATTAATTTCCTCATCCATGAAGATATCATCATTCGAAAAGTGCGCGCAGCCTTCTTTAACGCCTCCCGAAAACATCTTTTTTTTTCTTCATCGCACTGACGTATGGAGATGGCATCACTTTAAAATGTCTGTAGCTTAAGATTGTGATATAGAACGGTTTTTGAAAGTGTCGGTAGTCTAGGAAGGAAGATACCATCAGTTTGTCAAATGTAACGTAGCTGTGCCCGTTAGATAAGGTTGAAATATTCTCACATGAAACTGCTGAAAAAAATGTTGATACTGCCATCATAATTTATTTCTATTTAGAAAGAGGTTTTCGTTTTTCTTTTTTTTTTTTTTTAAATATAGGTTATGGCTTTTTAAGGTTGCAGGAGAGGGATGTTACTGTTAGGGTGCAACTGCACAACATACCGACGCGCGCGTTCACACGTATTTGCACACATGCGCACGTGGTAGCTAGCAGACATACACGCATGCAGACAAAAAAACAACTGCGCGTGCATACACCCCCAAGAAACCATGCACATGACACGTTGTAAAGCGCTGCAAGTAAATGAATAACGCGCCAGGGTTGTTTTGAAGACAACGAATGTACAGATTTCAATAGCAAACTGAAACATACCTACTGATCCAAAATCTTATCATCGCCGGCCTTGTCCTAATCCTTCCTCTTCCCTTACCTTTCCCTATTTCCTCAACCCACCCTCTTTCGAGTCTCCTGCCTCTAGCTCTTCGCTAGTTTTATCCATCTTGTAAGTGTGCCCTGGTTCTCTTCGTCCATTTCTTCTTATTCATTGGGTGTTCCTCCTCCTTCTTTCTCCCACATGAACCGTTTCTCTAAGGTTGTCAAGACGACGCAGTATAGCAGTAGAACAGAAGATATCAAATATGTGAGAAACCCATAGGAGTCAGAAACGAAGGCAGAAAGAAGAGGAAATAAAAGGAGCTAGATAAAGAGAAGGGCTTGGAGGAGGGGGAAAAGAGGTGGTAGAAGAGAGAGAGAGAGGGAGAAAGAGAGAGAGAGCGAGAGAGAGAGCGAGAGAGAGAGCGAGAGAGAGAAAGAGAGAGAGATTATAATGGAAAGAAATGGTGCATGTCTGTTACGCACTGAAATTTCCGAATATGAGCAGACTCCCCACGAACTGTTTGCCTCGTACAATTTCCACTCCGCACTCTCTCAACGCTGATAGCGCCAAATCATAATCAGGGCAATTCGAGACCTCAGACGTCCCTTATCTTTTGAAGGCCTGCCAGACTCGCTCCTGAGATTTGGAAGGAAAGGCCTGCTGAGTGAAGGATTCTGATCATCTCTTGTTGCCCTCACAGTGTACCAAGAAGTGGTTGAGTTGATTCTAAGCGAGACGTTGTGCCTGCATCAACTGCCCGTCTTCTATCTACGAGTGATAGATTCTAAGGCTGAACAAAATTCACTATCCTTAGAGGTATGCCTTGCAGACCAATCATCTGATTAGATTTATAAAAAAAAAACTCATTGGTGGCGATTCAACCAAATTTGTTCTGTCAATAATAGTATTTCGCAATGATATAGTTTATCAAAAACTTCGATACGCAATTTCGATTTTCTGTCCTTTTTTGTAATAGCGACTAGCCTTTACACTACTTGTTTGATTGATTTTGTTATTGATGTGGGAGTGTCTGGAACACGTGAGCGTGTATGGTGGTTACAGATCGCTGCGCTTTGAGTCTGATTTCGGAATAAGGCCCGTACGAATATAGCATCCGGAATTATTATTATTATTATTATTATTATTATTATTATTATTATTATCATTATCATTATCATTATCATTATCATTATTATTATTATTATTATTATTATTATTATTATTATTATTATTATTATTATTATTATTTGTCCCGGCGGAGATAGAAGTGCTCATTAGACAAATACAACACCAACTCTGTCAAGAACACTACCGCTCTCTAAAATATCAAGACAGCAATCAGCCTCTGTTAGTTCCCGATTCTAAGCGCCGTCCAAACGGCCTCTTCATATACCAGTTACTCTGTAACAATTTCAGCAGGTTTGGGGGTGTAGCAGATTATCTGCGTGGATGCGGATGAAGAGATGAGTACGAGGGGCACCTTATCAAACCAAAGGGCTGGAAAGATAGGCCCAGCATTCGTCTATCCCGCCATCATCTGCTACGTTGAATATTTACCTGCCTGTCCTTTAACCGTCACTCAACAACGCTCCCCTGCTGCGATTTTAAGTTTTATGTTTATCTTTTTTTCGCCAGTGTTTTTTTTTGCTTGTTTGTTAGTTTGTGAGGGTGTTTATTACTATAATTTATTTATATTGTTTGTGTGGGAGATTATTTTTCGTGCATACAGAGTAAATTCTTGCTTCTCCTTAGTAGTCGGTATGTTGGATTTATTTATTTATGTATTTATGCCCACAGGTAAGATTAAAGTAGCGCACTTGTTCTCGCATAGCGCAGATACCAGGTCGAAGAACTACCCAGGGTGCAGGAAGAATCCTGCATTGTAAAACCTTCTCTTTTACACGAGTTTCATCATTAAATGTCTTATTAAAAATAGAGGGTGAAACGATACTGAAATCCTCTTTTTATTTTCAATGCATTTGATCGTTAATATCCCCATTAGAGAATGAAAAGAGGACGCAATCTAATGTGTACTTTCCATGCGTGAACACCCCATTACAGTGCATAAAAGCTAATGCAATGTTTCTACTCGTGTTTATGTATGTTATCATAATGCCTTATTACATAGCGTGGAACGTTTACGCAACGTTTCCATTTTATCACGACGTCTTTTTACTTAAGACTTACGAAATGTAATGCAATCCTCTTTTGTAATCTTCGATGCATGCTGTCATTACTGTCTTGCTAGAATCTAGAATTTATATAAAGCGTAGTGAATAAAGCAACCTACAAATGGCTTTTAATGGTTTAATCATAATAATCTGGCATTGAACGCGAGAAGGCAATGTAAGGTATTTTTGAAATGTTCATACATTCCTGTAATCTGTTTCAGGCTCTGAAGCTGTATGCAGTGCCTTTACTCCAGCATGCTTATTCATAGCAGCTTGGAGCATAGCATTTTATCATAATGTCCTCTAAGTCTGGACTTGACTTTAACATCTTCACGTGTTGTGAGTCTAGCCTTATCATGTTGATTAAGCTGTGAGATGTTGTGAACTTTAATGTTCTGATAAGCCAAAACGGGTTTAATGTCCTGATAAGGCTACACGTTTTAATGTCTGGATATGTCAGTCTTAATTACGTCAGCACATACGCCAATCCCAGATCTGTTCGACACCTAGCAGTGCAGACGGTCAAGAGATACATATCTTGTTTTGAAGATAAAGACGCCCTAAAACTGCATGTTAAACTTGCCAACATGAAAAGCATCGTCTAACATTGAGAGTTCGGGACGATCGACACACAAAACTAAGTGAAGCTTATATTACTGTTATAAATAACATAAAGCCAACAGTTTCCCTTTACATAAAACAAACTTTACACTTACCCATCATATACAAAAGAAAAAGTTTGCTTAAATAAAAACAATTGGCTCAAGAGCAAAGCCACCTGAAATCCACAAACACGCAACATAGTTAGCTCACAATGAACCCAATAAGAATAATTACTGCAAGCGTCCTCGTGGTGTAAACGTCACGGACCATAGACAAAAAACAACAACTGACAAGACATTTAAAAAATAACAAAGGGCAAAAGACAAATTAATGTTATAAGAGCTTCAGTTAAAAATACCACGGTGATCTCTTTTGTGAGAACGTTTGGTACACTAAAATACAAACAACGGCTGTAGAATCTCAACTTTAAGATAAAATTAAACTAGCATGAGGGGAGACAAATCGTTTTGATAGTACATTGTTCTTATCTCCCTTGTTTATACTCACTGACAATCACTATCTTCTCTTAAAAAACTATAGACCGATGGTTGGTTTATTTTTTGATATTAAATATATTCCCCGATTGCGGTAATAAAGATGTATTGTGTAGCATTGTACTGTACTGTATTGTATCGTAGGTGACTTTACTAGAAATAAAGAAGACAGCTATTTCCTTTTAAATGTTCATCAATACAAAAAACGTTGATTGCTTTTCGTAAAAAATGGACGGTGACTTTGTAAAAACAAAGTTGGATTAATAATAGTTAGCTGTTCATTGCTTACAGGGTCCAGCGGACTGCAATGAGCCGAATCAGGACCACAAAATCAACACCCCAACTTGGTTGAAAGAGGACTCATCCCTGATCCGCATAAAAGATCTGCTGACACAAACCCTAGTGTCAACAATGAAGGCACTCCACCAGCCGGTTACTTTACAATAAAGGCATTCCATGCAAGGGACGCTGAGGCTATACTCTAAATTAATAGAACACCCGTTTACAAAAGCAAAATAGAATATAAACATCATTATAAAATATCAACAAAACACATGCATATAAACTGCATACATTGCTAAATAATAATATCATAGGAAGCCCTTACGGCTAGTGACCATTTGGCAGAAAGCGTCCAATATTCCCAAGCTGAACCAACAGACCTTATAAACAAATGAGGAGTTTTGGAAGAGTTTTCAAGAAAACAGATAGATGACTGGTCTAGCGAAGAAGGAGATAGTATAGTAGATTGATAGAACAGAGTAGGAATGAGAAAGAACAAAGTAGAAAGACAGCGACAGTGGGAATTTATAGCACTACATTTCCAGAAACCCCCGGTATCCCCACGTTGGGGGTGGGAGAGGGAAGATTAATAATAGTTTCTCTCTCCTTTAAAATGGTCTGTAGCATGCAGGGATAATGTGGCGGTATCTAAAAGCTGCGTCCTTGATGCTTTCCGCGATGAATTTAAAATGTGCGTGCGATGCTTTTTGTTTTAAAATACGAAAGGAAAAAAAATATGGTATCATTTCTTCCGAAAAATAACCACACATCCTATTCCCGGGTTTTATAAAGAAAACCTCAAGTAGAGAAAACACACCAAACACAGCAATACCACTATCAACCTCTATCACATCCCTCCCCACCACTGCCGCCACAACAACAACAAAAACAACAACAACAACAGGCAGACATAGACAACACCGGGCATACTATAGAGATAGGTACTAGCTTAGATTGTGTAGGTTGTTTCAATAACGACAGAGTATCAGAGTGTTACTGTTCACAGAAGATAAGAGGATGGATATGTCTTTTTATGGGGGACCAAGGGGTGGGACTTGAATCGAAAGCATTCTCAACAAATAATCCTTGTTAGTTGCAGTTTCAGAAGCAAGTTCAAGGGCGTTTCAGTAATCCTCTGGTTAACCAGGCGTACAAATTAACACACTTGTTGCCACGAAAAGAAAATCGAGCAGAGACGTGGAACAGGAATGTGCCATTAACCTGTTTATGACCCCCACTCCTGCCCCCCACTACCCCCGCCTCCTGTCACAAGCATCAACCGACTCAGGCAAAACAGAGACGCAGACACAAACACAGATGCATAAAGAAATAAACGCGCGCAGACGCACAAAACCACACACATGCTCATACGCGCACGTCCTTGCACGCTCGTACACACACCGTGCCACCGATTTTCTGTCTACTGAAAAATACACCACAACCGACACACGTTTATGTTGTGCCTCTATTCAAAGACACACAGAGATACATACACATATATACGCACACACATAAACATATATACACACACATATAGACAGGCGCACGCACTTATTCCGAGATCATAACGTTATTCTCTGCGGATATAGACGAAAATCCCAATGGCTTCCGCTTGAGGCGGTAAGAGAGAAAAAGACACAAACAGACAGACAGACAGAGACAAAGATACAGAGGTGGGTGGGGCTGGATGAATAGAATGACAGCTAGAGATTCTATCCTGTCCTATCCTATCCCGTAACTCCAAAGTCGTTGGGGCACCACAGATGATCGTTTAACTAACATACTCCATCTTTCTCTGTACGTCCTCAGCAGTCCTCATGGCTTCACTCAGTGTACAGTCAGTCCATTCTCGAATGTTCTTTCCACCTCTTTTTTATGTCTCCCTTTTCTTCTGCCTCTTTGCACCGTGCCTTGCAGGATATTCTTTGCAAAGTTTGAAGTTCTGGCTATACCATCGGAGTTTCCTGTATTGTAGCTAGAGATATCTAACAACATGTTTTGCGCAACTATCACTTTAGAGAAACATCTTCACGACACACTCTCTCACACAAAGATACAAAATCTACTGAAGGATAAAAAAACGTTAAGCCCTCAACTATTAACCTTTAAGGGAAAACACAGATAAAATTCTTTAACGCAGAGATACTTCAAATGAAGCCTAGAGATTAAAAGCACATTAACGCGGTTGACATCTATGCATGAGTTGAGATGAGTTTAAATAGATGTGATGGACTGGTAGGATATTTAAAAAAAAAGATGCTAGTCTAGGATATTTTTGTTTTAATTGCCAAGCTAAGATTAAAAAAATAAATAAACATCGTGAAGCTAAAGTAAACATACCTAGAAAAAGCTCACAGAGTGAAAGGTTGGAGTCGAGTCCGCTGGCTTTATATGTGTGCGCCTGTGGACGTCATTACGGGGGAAGGGGAGGGGGGGGGTTGGAGGTGGGGTAGGGTCATTCTGGGGCAAGCTCATCCAGCGTTGCTGGTAACTTTTGAACGCTCGTGAGCGACGTTTAGATTCAAATTTTGAAAATATCGGACACACACAAAACTGTATGAATACAATCATAACACAATAGTCACCTCTGAGCATGAATAAGACTTGTTTTCTCTCGAAATTTTGATCTAAGGGCTCACTTTAAGCATACTGAATTAAAATTAACACTTAACACTGCTGTTAGAATGGGCACACGCGCTAAGCGTTCTGCACAAATTTTATATGTGCTTCATTCTTTATATAGGTCGCCAGTTAAAACACAAACAAACAAACAACAAAAACAAAAACTAAAAAACAAACAAACAAACAAACAAACACACGCCTAGACCACAAATTATTGTCATTAGCTTTTTCCTGCTTGAACAATACTGCTTCAGAGTATTTGTGTGAATCGGTACCAGTACGCATAGCAACCACCTCGTCGCCTCCGGTCAAACTCCAAGTCCCTGTTCTGCCGCCCTGCATCTGAGGAAACGAACAAAAAACAAAGGTCCAGCGCCAGAGCCTTCAAAAAAGCACAACCAGCGCTCTGAAACTCGTTGTCCGAGACGCTGAAGACAACAAAGTGTTCGATTGTTCAGAAAGAGACTGAAGACCTCTTTATTCTCCTCAGAGTTAATTTGTTTCTATTGCAAAGCACCATTCTCGTTTTAATTGTTTTTCCCACGCCACCCCTCTCTTTCAGTTTTCTTACCTGTCGTTTGATTTGTTGGTTGTTGTTGTTGTTTTAGTTGTTGCATCCTCCTTATACGCAGCGAGTATTCGCTTTGGATGGATACATGCGCAGTTCAAGTGGACATCATCATCATCAACCACCACCGTTAACGGGCAATACAACAATCGAATGTTAATTATTACTATAATAATAATAATAATAATAATAATAATAATAATAATAATAATAATAATAATAATAATAATAATAATAATAATAATGTTCGTCATTTGTAAGGCGCCTTAGCCTAAGGATCAAGGCGCGCAAGGGGTTGGGGGAATGGGAAGACAAGACAGACAAAACTGACTAAAGAGATTATTGTTCGAGGATACTGTGAATTTTCAATATATATTGTTTTTGAAGGAATATTTTTTTTAATGTTCTTTTCGATTATACTATACATTTCTTTTGGTGATAAGGGGATGTCAATGTGGCTAACGTTGTGTTGATCTTTCGACCCTTCTTTTACCTTCAAAGTATATAACAGTGTGATGCCGTTAACGGGAACTCTTCTTTTGGTCACACTCTGTTGTCAGTTCCTTTTCTACATATTACTAGAAGATGTTATTAGTATAATATTAAGATGGATCGGTTTTCCTGCTGCTTTGTGTTTGTGTGTGTGTGTGTGTGTGTGTTTGTGTGTGTGTTTGTGTGTGTATTATCAAGTCGTTCTATTAACATCAAACTACCACGTTGGTTCTATCCTATGCAGGTAGTAAATGAAAGCTCGATGTTCTTTTGTTCTTTCTTCATCTTATAGTGGTTGTTTTTCTTCTACTTATCGTCTTGTTCTTGTTCTTCTTCATATAACAATGCATTTAAAAAGAGGGTAGAAGAAAAAAAAAAGAGGACAAAAATCGAATAATGGAAACGAGGAAGAAAGAGGAAATGCGGCAGGACAATTATTTTACAGCTCGCCCCCTCTCCTCCCCCTCCTCCCCACCTCCGTCCTTTCTTCCCTCTCCCTCTCTACTCCCAACCCCCAACACAAAAAAAAACTTTTGAAAAGATTTGGAATTAGTAACGCGATATATTATGGAGCGAGTCAGAAACATAAACCTGGGGGTTCTGCGTTGGCGATACTCTACTTCTGTGCGAAATTTACTTGCTCTTCTTTCAAAGCCATAATCAAAACGGGAGGTGGGTGAAGAGTTGGGATGGAGGAAAGAAAGTTTAAAACTATTACCCAGCTTCAAACTCTCTTCCATAAAACTTTGGAACGACTTGAAAAATAGACAAGAATAGTAAAGACAAATTAAGCAAGGGCGGTAAAAAAAAAAAAAAAGCGCCTACCGGAATAGATGCCGATAGTCCAACGCTAATTCAAAATGGTCTTGTCATTCTCAAACTTATGACAATAGTTACTGTATCGATTCAGACCGACAGTCCAGCATCAAAATGGCCTAGTCATTCTAACATTTATGACAATATAGTTACTATCGAATCAATGCAGACCGACAGTCCAGCATCAAAATGGTCTTGTCTTTCTGAAACCTATGACAATAATTATAGTTGCTATAACATCAAATCGATTCAGAGCGACAATACAATGGTTAATATTAAAACTTCTTATAGTCAAATGCAAATAGTCAACAAAACGTCCACTTTTTCGAGAGGAACTGAGGGGAATCTAGCAAAGCACTAATAACAAAATAGCTAGACTATTTAGTAACGGATGAAAGCACCTCTTAAGGGAACTCAGCAAATAAAAGCTAGGATTGTATACAATAACCAGATCTTACAGAATATTTCAAAGGTAGTTAGTTAGTTAGTTAGTTAGTTAGTTAGTTAGTATTCATTGCTTATAGGGTCCAGCAGACTGCAAATGGTCGAACCAGGACCACAAAATCAAGATCACAACTTCGCTGAAAGTGGACCCACCCCTGATCCGCACAAAAGATCCGCCGAAACAATCTCCAGTGGCAATACTGAAGGCACCCCACCAGCCAAGCCATCTTACAACAAAAACATTCCACGCAGGAAACGCCGAGGCCGCACTCTGACCTATTAAACTCCCGTTTACAAAAACGAAGTAGAATACAAACATCATCACAAAATATCAACAAAACACATACATATAAATTGCCCACAGTGCCAAACAAAAACAACATAGGAAGCCCCAGTGACCACCAGGCAGAAAGCGTCCAATATTCCCAAGCTGATCCAACATACCTCACACACAAATGAGGAGTTTTGTCCCAGAAGAGTTTTTAAGAAACAAAAAGGTAGGTGACTGGTCTAGCGAATAAGAAGATAGAATAGTAGATTGGTAGAACACAGCAGGAATGAGAAAGACCAAAGGAGAAAGACAGCAACAGTGGGAATTTAAAGCACTACATTTCCAGAAAGCGGGTATACTATTTATACTGAAACCCCCAACACTCCCTCGGGGGTTTGAAAGGTAGCAGCTACCTGCAACAACACTACGAAGTAACAACGGTCTTGAAGTTCGTAGAAAGAGAGCGTTCGGAAACGAACTCTGGTTTGTTTTATTCCATTTAAAGTGCAGGAGGCTTGCGCCTATTTACACTAACACGAACGCTGGATGATCATACAGAAAAGAACTAACAACAGCTGTGGTCACACACTTGACTCTCAAACAACAAGTGGTCTTCATATGCAGAATCAAGGAAAGAATTCCAGATAGACTTTCTCATTATACCTTTAAAGTATAAGGCAGTCCGATACTTTGAACTCTGACGGGAATTCTTCATTGGGAACATGGAGTTCATTGGGAACACAGAGTTAATCATTCCTTTTTCTACAGTCTTGGAAGTTCGCTGCATGCATGCAGCATCAATGTACATACTATTCTCGTCGGACTAGCAAAAGCCATAGAGACCGACTGTTCGGCGGAAATGACGCAGGCAGGTGCGCGAGGTTGCCTGAAACTAAACCTAACTTTTTCGCTTTTCTTTTTAATTGATTATTCCAATCTTCAAAGCCTAGCGAAGCACATCCATTTGGAAATGCCAGGTAGGTTAAACTCGGCTCACTGAAGTTTGAGTCAAGCTGCTAATGGTAGTAGAGAGCGCTACAGAGAAGAAAGATAATTTTTGTATCAAAAGCAATACATGGCTGGGACGTAAACAGTATGGAACATACTGGCAAAGCACGTTGAACATGAATGTGACAGTGCAGCAAAACCCGTGGATAAATTTAAAAAAAAAGAGTTAAAAAGTGTGAAGGGAAAAGAGAAAGATGAAGCTATTGGAAACAAGTACAACCGACTTTCTACTTCATCCGCCTAAAAAATGAAATCTCGACAGTTTTAAAACGGAAAACCTGTAACTCGCCCACAAGTCTTAAAACTGAACACGGCAATCCTTCAGCTAAAGAAAATGGGGAAAAAATGAAAAGAAATAAAAAGAATGTGTCTCGGCTGGATCGCTAGCCAAACTGCTGATTGAAAGGTCGACATTTCCAATCCCGTCATCTTCGTCTGGTGCACAGCTACAGGAAGTGGAGGAAAAGCCGGTAATTTTAGTTAAACATGTCCTCCACCTTGGAGGAAAATCGATCAGTGTGATCGTCTGGGATGTGACACGAAATCTCTCACTGTACTTAATTATTCCAGCCATTTGGGGGTGAATTTACCCACTGAAGTTGACTTCCCCTGAATTCCGGGCCTAAAATTGTAAGTGTTGTCTAGCCTGTCAATTGAGTGACAAAAGGCACATTTGAACAGCTGCGCATTTTGTAACCGCGTGTCACAACAGTGTGTAAACCATGAAAAGGGGCACGCCATTTTCCACAAAATTCTGACTTGTCAACGGAAAGAAATTAATGTTACATGTAACTTCATATTCGCCATTTATTTGAAGACGGTGACTTCATATCCTATCCTATCCTATCATATCATATCCCGTAACTCGAAAGTCGTTAGGGCATCACAGATGATCGTTTAACTAGCGTACTCCATCTTTCTCTGTCCTCAGCAACCCTCATGGCTTCGCTCGGAGTCAAGCCAGTCTCGAATGTTGTCATCATATCTCTTCTTCTGCTTCCTCGCACCGTGCCTTCCGGGATGGTCTTTGCAATGCCCTGATGCTTTGGTGAGGTGGCCACACCATCGGAGTTTCCGTTTCTTCACCACTGTGAGCAGGTCATCGTGTTGTCTAAGGGCTTGTGTAATGGTCTTTCGGACTTCGTCGCTGGTGATGTACTGGGTATAGGAAATGCCCAGAAGTATTCTATAGCACCTCATCTACACGCTATGTATTCTTCGTTATAGGTCTGTTGTGAGGGTTCATGTTTTGCAAGCGTATAGGAAGATGGAGATTACAAGGGTGCGCAGTAGTCTTACCTTAGAGAGCAGACTGATCAGTGATGGTCCTTTCTTTCCATATGGACTTCAATCTAACTACTTTGTCAGGGCAGCAGTTGTTTGTGCGATCCTGGAGAGGTCTTCCTGTTAGGACCCATTGCCTGATACAATGGCTCCTAAATATTTGAAACTATGCACTGTGTTGAGGGATTGGCCTTGGATTTTGATGTCCGTGTTGATGCCATTGGTGTTGTTGGTCATCATTTTGGTCTTCTCTGCACTTTTATCCATGTCAAGCTTTGTACCAGCTGTTCAAGTTTTTGTTTCTCAACAGCCAATCAATCAATATTATCTGCAAAACGGAGGTTGGAGACTGCTCTACTCTATATGCTGACTGTGTCTACGTGATCGGCAAGGGCATCTGACATGGTGAGCTCTAGGAAGATGGTGAAGAATGTTGGAGAGAGTAGGCACCCTTAACGCACGCCGAGCGTTGTTCTGAATCAGCTCCCGATGGCGCTGTTATGGACTTCACTGGTAGCCTTGTCATACAGGTTTTTGATGACTTCAAACATATTAATTATGAATTGGAACTGAAACTAAGATTCGATTTCGTCTGAGAAGCGCGACACGGGCGTGTCTTCTCCTGAAACGAAACACCAAGAAAAAAGGTGAGACAAGTTGCCTACCAATTCCGAATAAGTCCTATTACTGAAAACAAAAAAATTGTCTTAACATGGGATCGCGCAATAAAACGTGGACCTTCCGAAACCTAGATCACAACTGAACAATATTTGTTGTTTTTGAAAAAGCAATATTATATGCTACATGTACAGTACTTTTTTATGTAGTCCTGTGTATCTATGGGTGTGAGAAAATACGACTTACATCTATGAAATGAAAACCTATCAATGTGTAAGACCACAGACATGGGAAACATCAACATGAGCATGTAAATGTAGAAATGCCACCCAGTGCATCTTAGGTGAACATGTTAATGTTTGATAAGAAACGAGAAAAAGCTAGGATAAGAAAGGACACAAAGACCAGAGTATTAACTGATCTAGGCAGGTGAAATAAGCGTGCGGAAGATTACAAAAGTAGAAGACTGAGGAGAACAGAAGAGAGAAGTGAGAAAAGGGGGGAAGAAATAAACATAAAATGTGCAGACATCAGGCCGGGGGAAGCAAGAAGCGCGCCAGTGGAGGAAAAATGATCTCCAATTGCGGGGGCTCCCTGCCGGGATATTCTCATCCGGTACGAAGCCAGCAGGAAAAGAAGGAGAGATGAGAATGGAAATGCAGACGTCCCTACAGGTCCTGGAGTACTAGCTGCTAGAACGAAGGGATGAATAAGGCAGTGGATAGAACCAGAGAGAAGAGAGAGAGAGAGAGAGAGAGAGAGAGAGGGGGGGGGGGGGAAGGAGGGAGAGAGGCAGGAAGAGAGATGGCAATACTGACGACCTCACAAGCACTGGAACTAGTCGTAAGCGGGAGAGAGATTCGACAACGTCAAGGAATTCAAAAGGTCTCATCCTAAAGTCAGAAGAAAAGGCGGCTACTCTAGTGCTATGCGGGGGCATAGTTAAATCAAATCCATGTATTGTTTTTGTGTGTCAACAACGCCATTTTGACATTCTTATACAAAACACGATGAATCGCATATCCAGTGTGAATGGCTTCTTTAGTTTGCGAGATGCGAACAATCAGTTTTGTTTTAATTGCTGTTGTATGTCTTCTTCATCGAAATGACATGAGAGCCCCAGGCACATCGACAAAGATCAGTTTCATCGACACAAAATGTCGCTTGGGCTTAACTTTCATTTAGTCAACCCATTGCCGTGGAGGAAAAGAGTCCTTTTACTTCCAGCTTATGCATGAAGGAGAAAAAGAGTAGGTAGGCTGCACATCCATAGAACACGATGACATGCTCAAAGTGGTGAAGAAACGGAAACTCCGATGGTTTGGCCGCGTCACCAGAGAATCAGGTCTTGCAAAATCCATCCTGCAAGACAGAAGAACAGGGAGACAGAAAAAGAGGTGGGAGGACAACATTCGAGAATGGACTGGTTTGAAGCTGAACGAAGCCAAGAGGGTTGCTGAGAACAGAGAAAAGATGAGCACGCTGGTTAAACGATCATCTGTGTGCCCCAACGACCTTTGAGTTACGGGATAGGATTGGATAGGATAGGATAGAATATCCATAGATCCCGTCATCATTTTTGGAGCGCAGAAAGCTAAGGAAAGGATGTAAAGAGCAATTAAAGTCATACAGAGACCCTTCCGACTGGATATCACTGGATTGAGACCTAAGCTCAAAGCAGCAGACCTCGGCAGGTTTTGATAGTTTCTGTCTGCTCAGGCCTTGAAGCCTGCAGAAAGGGGGAGGAGATGTAAACCGCATATAAAGACAGGGGTCCCTTAAGGCTTGACATCTCCCTTAAAACCAGCATGATAAAACCAAATGTTAGAGCCGGGAGGTCTCTCAGAGGCGTTGGCGCGACAGGTTCCTCTCTCTATAGGTAAGGTCTTAGCTGATGATGTCTGGGTTAACAATTCTCTTGAAGCAACAAGTGCAAAGAGTGCAGACATTGAAACCAGTCTTGACGGCCATAGACATAAGCAAAGGTTTTACAGTTCTCTTCAAGCAAAGTAACGAAATGTGTAGGGACACGGCTAAATAGCCCCAGAGAGAGAGAAGAGAGAGAGAGGAGAGAGAGAGAGAGAGTGGAGAGAGAGAGAGGGAGGGGGGAGAGAGTGAGATAGAGAGAGGGGAGAGAGAGAGAGAAGAGCAAAATTTCGTTTGGAAATAGTACGAAATTTGAATTCTTGAAATTGTGTGTGTATGTATGTGCGTGTTCGCATGCGTTCGAGAGAGAGCTTCAGACAGAAACAGGGAGAGCTAGAGACAGAGAGAGATATATATATAGACAGACAGACAGAAAAAGAAACGGTGAGGATTCGATTTCATCGGCGAAAGGATTGAAAGAGGGGTAAGGCATATGTGGAGGGGGGTGGGGGTAAAGGGGAAGGGCAGCGAATGATGAAGGGAGGATGAGGTGGGAGATAAGAGTATAAAACGCGGAAAGCGTCAAATGCTCGTACAATTGCAGGCGAAAATGCACACGCAATTGCACGCCTATTCAGTAGATAAATTGCTCAAAAACGTACACGCCAAACTGCGAAAGCGCACACGCAATTGCACGCGCATTTAGTAGCTGATTGGTCAAAACTTGTGCAAGCAAAACTGCATGCCGGATGTTAATGAAGAGGAATTACAAAACATGGAACGGAAAAAGCATCGGTAACGCGTGTAGCTATCGTAAGCTTTGCAATGTGGCCATATTAAAAGACTGCTGTGGGCGCCATGGTAGATATTTCTCTTATTATTAAATAATAATTTTACAGACAAACCAAAGTAAATTATTATAACATTTAAAATTAATTGATGTAGGGGAAGGAAGGAGGGGGGGGGCGGTTAAAGGCAAAGGACGTCGTGGGTGGCGATGGTTACATTATAAATTAGTTTTCAATTTACATTACATTGTTTTGGTACATAGAGCGTATTTCAGGACATTTCCCATTCCTAATTTTAATGTGACTCGTAGGTTAATGCGTGTGCAATTGCGCTTGCGCAATTTGGCGTGACAGTTTTTGACCAATCCACTACTAGATGGGCGTACAATTGCGTGTGCATTTTCGCGCATCTGACGCTTTCCGCGTTCCAAGCAACAGTGGGAGGTTTGATAGGGTGTATGAGGTGAGCGGAGGGCTGGGAATGATGCTGTCGTTGAGGATGGAAGATACCGAGATGCAGAGGTACAAGCAGTGAGACGCAAGGGCGGTGGTTTCAGGAACGATTTCACAGATAAAAGTTCAACTCACAAGATAAGATTTATGTGAAAAACACGTTTCCCTAAAACCTCCTTATCACGCAAACGTCTGCCCGATGTTTTCCTTCAATCTTTATCGCTCTACGACATCAGCGATTCCCATCCACATACGCACCCACCCACACAACAACCTTACCACGCGAACTCGACAAAATACTCCACACAGCCCTCTAACCGACAAATACCCCAAATCAACCAAAATCAACCAAAATCTCGCTCCATTTATCATAGGATGACCTAACCCAACTGTACTATATTCTCAGTTACTTTCTTATATCATATCGATCACCCCTCGGACCGTCTTCCGTCTGCCAGCCTACCTCCTTCACTCTCTTTCTCTCCTCTTACCCCCCCCCCCACCTCCTCTCTCACTCTCTCTCTCAAATCTCCTTGAAATATCAATTCGCCTGCATTAAGATAATGGTATTAATTTCCTTCTCCAGCTCCGACGGCTTGTTTCCCAGCCACTTGCGTTTCAGTTTTCTTCCTACAAGATTCACACTTCCATAAGAAATTCTCGGTTTACATAGATAAACACAAACTGACGCGTCTTGGACGTACGCACGTGTGCATGCACACACACACACAAACAAACGCACACACATACACACTGTCAACAGATGTCTGCACTCTACCTCGATTCCTCCCTTCCCCTACTCCCGAGTTCTCCACACATCTTAAAACACGCTACTCCACCCTTCTCCCTCCCTAACACACACACCTACACACATATGTACATTCTAAGTACCCTTGAACTGAAATTATCTGACACTCTTCCGCCTTGGGGCGAGAAAAAAGAGAAAAGACAAATACAGGCGCTCTGCACAGCCAGCCAGCCTGACACACTCTCACAAACACACCCACACACACACACGCACCCTTTTTCACCCCCCCCCCACACACACACATAAACATACAGGGGAAGACAAAGGCTTGCAAAAGAGAGGAAAGACGTCTTTTTTGTGAGTTCAAATTCACGGATGACGAACAGGTGATTTTTAGCCTTCATGACGGGGACGTGGGGTTGCAAGCTAACCGCAGAAGTTGTGCGTCTGCGCGATTCTTATCTTTAAAGGCGTCTGACTGCCGCGCTGTCAGATATATTGAACATTTCAGTTTGAAATAGCTTTGTAGACCTTGATTATAGCGTTTACCTGGGTGCATCAATGCCAGTAGAAAAGGCAAAGGATTGTTTTAATGGAGGTATATTTATCCTTTTTAGCTGCAAACCTTTCTGACCAGTAGCAGTGAAACAGAATCGTGTGTCTGTAGTTTGTCTCCATGATTGTTTTCTTGTTGCTGTTTGGGTGAATTTTGAAATGGTCGATGTGAATTGCCTTTAAAAAATGTGCGTTTTGGGGCGAGGTTGGTTCAACCGTAACTACAGCAAACTAAATTACTCTTGCCGATTGTCGGGTAATGGGTATCCCACTACAGACTCTTAAAATATGCATACATAGCCAGGAGTTGGACAAACCTATAGTTTGCTAATATACATAAACATTCCATTTCTAATAAATACATAATTATCTCCTTCCCACCCAACCCATCCCCCCTCCATTCTTTTTTATTAGCTTAAATTCAGTGTGAAAGATGCACTGTACGAAGACTGTAGAACAGGCAAACGTAACTTGGTCTTCTAGATTTTTTTTCTAAAGAACAAAACAAGTCTCTACAACAGGTTTCCTAAGATCCTAGTTTTAATGTGTGTGGATTTTTTGTTGTTGTTGTGGTAGTTGAATTTGTGGCAGTCGTGTGCATGCTGAAGCACCTCGCATGCAGTTTTAACGGTTATATATCACCCTGCTGTTGATATCTTTAGAGTTTGCGGCAGGGTAGACATTACACAGGAATCGGGATCCGTTGGGAATAGTTGTGTGTGTGCTTAAACCATCGGCAATCAGGGGGGCTGGAGAAGCTGTGTAGGGAAGGAAATGGAGGTTTGGAAGGGAGGAGGGGGGTAGGGAGGTAAAGACAGGGAGATAAAGCGCATACGAGCGTGTTGGTGTATGTGTTTGTATCTTGGTCTGCATTTGTTTTTATTGTGTGTGGATGTGTGCGTGTATATGTATTTGTGTAGGTGTTACTATTTATTTCATTTTACGTTTATTCACAATTTGTGATTTTAGACGAATGTTTGCTAATATATGTATTTGTGCATGTGTGTATGTGTGTGTGTGCGTATGTGGGTGTGTTGTGTTGTGACGTGTGAGCGTATGCAAATGCCAAAAAGAAGATTAAAGTGGCTGTTAACTTTGCTAACTTTCAGAGTAATCGTCTACAAAATTAAACTGCGCTGCAATACAGACTATCACGAAAAAAGCAAACATTCTACTCCATGAAATCGCGTCAGACGTTCACTAAATAAAATCAGTGTCTGGCGCTCCGATTAGATTTTTGTAAAACTGTCTCCTGTTTTCTAAAGAAACAGCACCAGATAACCGCTTCAATTGTCAATTATTGTCTGCAGCTATCTAAGTTCTCCGCGCTAATCAGGTTTTTCAACAATGGCGCCAGTCTACCCCACCCCATCCCTTCTTCTCCCTTCATCCACTCCTACCCCCATCACAGGCCTCATCATAAACTTACAGACCCCGACTTCTAGTCAATTGTTCCAATACCCACTCACCCCCACCTTCTCTCCACAAACCACTATTGCTCACCCTCTCTTCATTCCATTCAAATCCACAATGCCTATTCCGCTGCCACTTGAAAACTCTTCAATCCACAGTTCAATAGCAACTCAATCTCAAACCGATTATTCTTACATAGCTCACTTACCAACTCCAAAATCCGCTCAAGTCGCTGTTCACGGAGTTTCCAGCATGCAACACAACTATGTAGTTTGCCGAAGAGTGAATCTAACCCACGATGTCCCAGCTCCAGTCGCCCGTAGACAAACTGAGCCATCTCTGCAAAATCCTACCACCCCAAGAAAAACCCAAAAGAACAAGAGCTCAAATTCCGAAAAGCCCTTTTAACTTCTGACATAAACATTTTCTAAGAGTTGATTCCGCCTCTTGAATGGATGAAGACAGGCTTCCTTGAACCACTCGAAACCTAAGTAATGAAGATGATTCCGCCCCTTGAACGGACGAAGACAGTTGGTTAGTCATTGTTTATTGGGTCCAGCCGACTGCAAAGTGCCGATGCTGGACCACGAAGACATGTAGAGGCTTTTTCCAATGAACCACTAGAGACCTAAGTAAAGACCAGTAAAGCTTGTGATTATTTGCAGCACTTGAAAGGAAGTCCTTACTGCTCTCAGTCTGTGAACACTGAAACGTCCGGTGAGCAACACACGACGTTGCAGATTGCTGCATTAACATTTTCCACGTCAAACAAAAAACTAAATTTATTCAAACAGACTACTATATACCCAATGAACGTCTTACTCTTAAGGACACTGTCCGAGCAATCGCTGTCTAGTCTAATCTGTTTTAAGCCAATGAGCTTTCTATTTGAGATGAACTGCAATAATTGTAATAAATCAATGTTTAGAGTAATTCGGCCAGAACAAACTCTGTATGTACGATATACTTAATGGTGTCCGAGTAGTAAAGAAAGATCAGTAAAAAAAAGAACTTGACATTTGAGCTTAGCTGAAGAACAAATATAGTGGTAGGTATACTATCATTATACAGAACACGCACCACCCCTCTATTGTCTATCTGAATTTCTAACTCCTCTTTTTTTTGGAGTAAATTTACGTCCCCGGACACATTAAGCGTATAGGGGACGGGTGAACCACCACTTGTAACTCCCTCCCCCCCACCCTCCCTCTATATGTCGAACCCCACTTCCACCCCTGCCCTGCTCCCCTCTCTGTCTCTCTCTTTCATTCTGGCTATCTCTTTCTCTACCCCTCCCCCTTTCTATCCCCGTTTTCGTTTATTCCATGTTGATTACTGCTATCTCCACAATCTTCCAACTTCCAACTTCCCATGGCAATGGACACGACACTTGTAACACAATGATACAACCAGTCAACTAATTTATCTTCAAACATTGTTGTTCAATTTCCAAGCTGCTAACGGTTCCTTGGAAGAAAGCTTAACTTTAAACAGTAAACTGCTTTAAATTGCACTACGTGTGAAGAAGAATACAAACGCGATGCGACGAGACTCAAGCTTTGGACATAACGATAAAGCAGAAACACGCAGAACCTAAAAACAACAAGTTGGTAAATCTCATCGGAATTGCTTAATATAAGGAAGACAAGTCAAAAGGTTGACGGAGATAAAACACAGCAGATTAACAGGTTCCCTCTACATGCATTTCGCTATGAAACGCTCCGTCAGAAGCTATGAGCCAAGATATGCTGACGGCAAAAATAGAATCTAGGATCTAGAGCCCTCCTATAGTATAAACTGCATCGTGTACTTCCACACTGCGACATGCATTAACACAGGGTGTGATAATCAATTAATGGCAACAGCTAGTGACAATTAACTTTTGGCACCAATCAGTGTGCATGCTTGGAATCGATTTCGCTCAAGCTGAAAGCACCGATAGAACTTAACACACATTTTGAGGGAAAAGTATATCTACTTAAACTTTAGAAGATCGCGCCCAAAGCAGTTGCAAATGTTAGATTGCTGAACTGGCTTCACAGTCTTACACTTTTATGAGTACTCAATACAATTTATAATATTAAGACTGTCGGCACAACCATACTTTAATTCATTATAGAGGGTTTGAAACTTTAACAAAGGAACTTGTAGAACATGGAAAAAAGTATTGTTCGTAACTTTTGTTTTAATAAATTGGTACACAAGCGTCATAATGTTAGTATTGATTTATATCGAATTGTTTCAAACTGTCCAAAAATAATATTTTGCACCAAGTTAACTTTATAAGGTTGAGAAGGTTCAGTTGCTAAATTGCCAAATAGACAGTTTGTAAGTTATTACATTCAAAAATTTTTTTTAAAGCAGCTTCACCAGGTCAAGAATGCAGCTTTCTTTTGTTGTTTTAGTACAAAACAGTCAAATAACGTCTCTCACTTCAGAACGTGACGTTTGGCTTGTTTGCATTGTGAAGGTGGCAATAAATTCTTTATATATATACAAGGCCACCACCAAACCGACAGTTTACAAAGTTAGAAGGTTATCAGCCTAATTGCTTTTAACTTTGCCAAAATAATTTTTTAATATAGTAGATTGCAGAAGACCGCAAAAAACATAGTTATTTCTAAAGGCAAAAACAAAGGTCTCCAGATACACAATTTAATAGCAGAACTAGTTGACAAGTACTACAAATAGAGCCGTTAATAGTGGAACAAGAAACTTGTCAAGTACTACTTTTTTTATTTAACGAGTTAACTAAATTTAATGAGTTTACTAAATTTAATGAGTTTACAAAATTTAACGAGTTTACTAAATTTATTGAGTTTATTAAGCAATAGACATCTTTTATAACGGGGAAAAAAATCATTACATTTGATTTTGTAGTGGATACAACATATGTTCACTGAGCATGCCCTTAAGATAGGAAATTCTGCGCCCTACAAGTCATCATCATCATCATCATCATCATCATCATCATCATCATCATCATCATCATCATCATCATCATCATCGTCGTCGTCCAATCATTCAATCATCCAATCAATCTATCAATCATCCAATCAATTAATCATCCAATCAATCATCATCATCAACCTTTAATAAAACATGCACCGTTATCCACATCATCGTTATCTTCATCCGTCTTCATAAAATATCCCAACAGAAAAAAAGAAAACAAAATAACAGCAACAACCATAGCAAGACACATCAAATAAACAACAACAAGAACAACAAAAACAGGCATATCTGACACTGACGATTCCACCGATAAACCAGCAGCAGCATCACCACCACCGCAAACAACACTGACGACGGCTACGACGAACATGCCGCCGCAGCCGCCACCAGCACCAATACAATATTTCATTTGAACTTCTTTTACCGAACGTTCGATTTTATACCAGCACCGCCACCAACAATAAAACAACAACCACACCATCACCACCATTACCAACCACAAGATATTCAACATGGACAGGACTAAAAACTCACCAAACCCGGAGCAGGACCTTCGGTAGTCGCTGTTGTTAAAACGGATAATGACAGGGGGTTGAACATAGGGGTTGATGTCCTCCCAATTGATGGCTTGCTCGAAGCACAGTAAGTTGTTGTCCATGAAGAATATCTTTCCAGCCAGGATTTCTGCAAGAGACAAAGAGCCTAACTTAGTATGGATGCTATGTTGTTGCACTTTGGTTGACAAAGAAACTTAGGTTTCGGGACGTCACATTATTTCGGAGTCTTCATTGGATTCTTGTACTTACAAATTTCATCTTTTTACCAAGACTTAAAAAAATCAACATGCCATCTAAAGAGCTATTTGATCCACAGCACTGCAGTTGCTAAAAAAGTAAATGAGGCCATAGGCATATTTAACATTTCATCATCACTTCAAATGCGTAGCTGACAGAGGTGCTGGACAGCGTGCTTGATACTGCATAATTAGGCGTTACGGGGCGGCTTGAGTTCTGATTGTTTCCGTCAGTGCTTTGGGCAACTCTCTGAGCTAGTACGTGCGCTACGTACGGACGATTCCTTTATCCCAAAGGCCGGTTTCCACTAAAGAGGCGAGACCTTGATGCTAGCTAGTGTCGGAGATCTATCCAGCATAGGTTGTGTATAGGCGTATGTCTCCTTCAGCAGCCTCTGGCACTCGGAATGGGATTAGCGTCGCTTTCGGTCCGACCGCTCATACAAAGTAGGTTTAGCAACTAACATCCCAATAGAGTCAAAAGGTTTATTCTCCAGTGTTCATTTCTGTTCATCTGTTTCTCACCTTGTAGGGAGGTAAATCTCAGCTCCTTGAGACCAATGGTTCTGTCGTTCTTGTCGTAGTTCAGGGCGACGAAGAGAGAAAATAAATCGTCCAACTGGGGGTAATGGAAGAGCGTCTTGCCTCGGATGATCTGCAGGTTGTCCAGGTGCAAGTAGTCGGCATGGACACCCAATATCAGAACAAACCCAGTCACCTGCCAAGACAAGCGAACAGAACTTGAGAACGTAGCCATAGAAACATCGTCCATGAGGCTTACATTGCTATATAGATAAGGAAAGGTAGCAGAAGAAAGCATGTAGTGAAAAATACTGGCTAAGAAATAATGATGATGATGATGATGATGATGATGATGATGATGATGATGATGATGATGATGATGATGATGATGATGACGCTGGTGATGATGCACCCATTGCACATAGCTACGATCGAAAGAAAGTATACTCCAGGCACACGCTGCGCAGCAGGCCAAAGTATGTCCCTTGTCCCTTGAAGGGATACTTTGGAAAGGTTAGCAGCCTGCTTAGTTACAGTGTCGCTGAGAGACTAGAAACAGAAAAGTAAGTGTCGTCTCCTCTAGGCGACGAATTAGGTCACGCTGTATTTGTTTCTAGGTCAACTGTCTTTTACGAACCGTTTGAGAATATTTTCAAACCGTTTATTGACGCCGGATAGTGTCCTCACATGGTTTCATACAATTTAAGAATCCAAGAAGGCAAATGGGTTTTTGGGACGGAAAAAGATAATTTTTGTAAAGAAAAGGGTTAGGGCAAGGGCTAGGGATAGATCTACAACTAACCCTTACCCGAACCCTTGTAGCAATATTCCGCTCTTTCCGTCACTTTTAAACAGGACTGCTTAAAAGTGACGGAAAGAGCGGAATCCGCGGCTAGCAGCGAGCCCAAAGTGTACTTTGAAGGGATGGAGGGAATACTTTCACCTGCTGCTAGCGGGAGTTTTGGCGACACTTTCTACCGATCGCAGCAATGTGTATTACCTCGATGATGATGATGGTGAAGATGATGATGATAATGATGGTGAAGATGATGATGATAATGATGTTGATGATGATGACGACGACGACACTGGTGATGATGATGATGATGGTGGTTGTGGTGGTGGTGGTGGTGATGATGATGATGATGATGATGATGATGATGATGATGATGATGATGATGATGATGATGATGATGATGATGATGATGATGATGATGATGATGGAGCCGCGCAATTTATTTAAAAGAGTGTTGAGCGAAAAAGATATTTCAGATCGCAACAGAAAAACGTTCTCTCTCGCCATGCGGCAAGTATATACTTTTTCATGGTAAATGATTTTTACATTCCTAGATCGTCGGTTATTTAAGGTAGGGGTAAGACGTTGTGGACGTTGATCGTTATCGTCATCATTACAATCACTATCATCATTATTATCCATTGTCGTCGTCGTCAAAATCATCCTCATCCTCATCATTATCAACGTCGTCGTCATCAAAATCACCATCATTATCACGGACTATCAACAACAACATCACCATCAACAATAACATCACCATCAACAACAACATCACCATCATCATGGTCGTCGTCGTCATCGTCATCATCATCATTATCAATCATCGTCATCGTCATCATCATCATCATCATCGTCAAAACCTCACTACTGCAACTGACCTGTCTGATACTGGACAAGAAGCTGAGGTCGTAGGTTTTGCCGGGTTCGTCGAGGAAGTTGATCACCAGGTTTCGCAAGACATGGGTGCAGTTGGTGTACGAGTCCATGTAGTGCTTGTAGCGGTCCTCGCTGTTCCCTCGGGAAGATATCCCATCACTGGTGCCTTCACACACTGAAACACAGTACGCAAAATATTCATGTAGACTTTGCAGTAGTTTCCAGACTTATCTGGATATACTTGGATACAGTCATGGGAATCAGAATCAGAATCCTCACGCGCACAGTAGACATTTTAGCGTAGACAGTTTTAGTTTCGCGAAAATTTTCAGTAGTTTCCAGACTTTAATTGGAAATATTTTGATACATATTCAAGAATCACAATGATCCTAAATCTCGGTCTATCGGTCGGTCTGGTCTGTCCGTCCCGTTGAAGGCCAATGACACAAGAACCTCTGAGCAGATTGCGTTCAAATTTTAAATGAGAAATGTATTTAAAGTGATATGGAGACACCACCATTATTATCCAGACAGCAACCCATGTTTTAATCGCCTCAATGGGGAGAAGAGTTCAACCTCCTGAAGGGTTAGTTTGCATGTCACATAACTTCGACACATTTTAAGAATCACAATCTGCCTACATCTCGGTCTATCGTCGATCCCATTAATCTGTTGAGCCAAAGACACAAGAACCTCTGAACAGATTTACGTTGAAAATTTTAATTAGAAATGTATTTATTTAAAAATTTGCTAGAACCACCAATTATTATCCAGACAGCACACCCATCTTTCAATCCAAAGCAAGAATAGTTTTTCAACCCTCGCCTCAATGGGAGGATGCAGTGTTGAACCCTGAAGGATGTTAACATAGAGTAATTCGAACATAACTCGTTCCTGCATGTAAAGAAGAGTATAGACATAAGGATGCTATGTTCGCATTTAATTCTGAAACTCCTGAGGGATAAGCTTGCACGTAACTCTGAAGAGGAAGAGAATGTTTGCATGTAAAGCCTGAAGGATAAAGTTCTCACGTTTGCTAGAACAAGAAAGCAAAAACATTATATCTTACGCGTTCAGATCTAAGTCACATCTCGGTCCATAAACTTGCGGGGAATCGAACCGCGCGACCTTCGGCTTATGAAACCGGCGACTAATCCACTGCGCCATGAGGCCATACAATGTCCCGTCCTACAAAGAGAAAAAACAACAGACCTCTACTACAGGGAAAATAGAGGTGGGTGGTAGGGTGGTATGAAGGAGGGGGGGGGAAGGGGCGGGGAACTTGCATGCAGTGTTAATGGGCAAAAGTTAACAGTGCCTTGATAAGGTCTAGTTTATTGCTCGCCAAATAAGTTGCGATGTCAACTTTACTGAAAGTAAGAAAAGATAGACTTGGGATGGGTCGAACATACCCCTTTATAAAACATGCAAGGGACAATAATAATATATTAGGACTCTTTATACATTTAGCATAAATCTACTCTGTACCCACTCTTCTTCCTTTAATTTCTCTCTCTCTCTCTCTCTTCTCTCTCTCTCTCTCTCTCTCTCTCTCTCTCTCTCTCTCTCTCTCTCTTTCACAACACACTACGCTCCACAGCCTCCACCCCATATATCCCACCCGTTCCTATAACCGCCTACATATGAAACAGTCACCACGCAAAAAAATGAGAGCAGGTCGAGAATGAAATCAATAAAAATAAACATCTAATAAAAAAAAAAGTTCAATCAAAAGACCAAAAAGAACACAAACGTCGTGCAAAAACAAAAAAGCCGAACGCATAAAACAGAAAAGGAAGAAAGACTGGCTCAAAAAAAATCTTGGAATGGCGGAAATTTACTACATATTGGTCAGCATAAACTACCAGGCCCAATCCCGTTTCTATGACAACAACTGAATTTGCAATTTCTCCCAGAATTTCACCGACACCCATTCTTATCGCCTACGACATCTCGTTCCCGTTTCCGCCCTAAATCCGTCGTTACCCCAAACATATATCATAAAGGATTCTTGATGGGGAAGAAGACACGTAAAGCAACATTAGCATGAAGTTCACGCTCAACACACCTATGTATCACTAATCGGATGTCCTGAAATGGGATTGTCATAATTGAGCCTAGATGGACGACTTCTTCCACGCTGTCAAAGGGTGGGGAAGAGAATAGAACGCTCAGCTATTTATGAACAGCGGACCACGTGTCAGCTCAGATTTTATAGAGATCTATATAGTCTAGCTTTGTGGGCTGTACGCCGGCTTTAAAAGCAGATTAAAACTACGATGCCGAGTTATTCCCAGGGTTGTGCCTTTGCATTAATAAGTCGCCAGAATTTCAATTTCTCCCTCTTTTTCCCTCTTCCCCATTTTTGTATATTTTCACACACACACACATACGTACACAGAACACCAAAACTGTGTTTTACTAAGAATGGACGGAAAGAACGCAAACTTCTTCTAAAAATGTAAGAATCTAATGCAAAATTGGATCGATCCGTCTCAAAAGTTGGCCTAGCTCGTCTCCTATAAGCGACGAAATGGGTAGAATTTTCTTCAAAATTTTCCCGAAAATTGACTTTTTAAAAACTCCGTCCCGGATAGAGCACTCCCTTGTACTTAAAACACTCTTAAGCACTATAACTGCACTCCCATGCATTAACCGAGCACTCCTGTGCACTTAGAAAAAAGTGGGTGGTTGGAAAAAAGTGGGTGGTTGGAAAAAGGTGGGTGGCTAATACACACACCCATTCTCCGCATAAAAAGCAAGGTCAGTCACCCATTTCAAGGCTTATGTGTAACGCACATATACACACACACATACACACACAAGCGCGCGCACGCACAAACACACACACCCCTAGCCCGCTCATCATCCCCAACCACAACCCCCTCACTGTCCTCTCTCTCTCTCTCTCCCTCCCTCTCTCTCCCTCCCTCCCCATCATCCCCAACCACAACCCCCTCACTGTCCTCTCTCTCCCTCTCTTTCTCCCTCCCCCCTCTCTCCCTCCTCCTCTCTCTCTCTCTCCCCTTCTCTCCCTCCTTCTCACTCCCTCCCTCTCTCTCTCTCCCCCCTTCTCTCTCTCTCCCTCCCTCCCTCTCTCTCTCCCTCCCCTCTCTTTCCCCTCCCTCTCTCTCCCTCCCTCTCTCTCTCCCTTCCTCCCTCTCTCTCTCCCCTCTCTCTCTTTCCCTCCCTCCCTCCCTCTCTCTCTCTCTCCCCTCTCTCCCTCCCTCCCTCCTCCCCCTCCCTCCCCCCCCTCCCCCCTCCCTCTCTCTCTCCCCCCCCTCTCTCTCTACCTACCTCTCTCTCTCCCTCCCTCCCTCCCTTCCTCCCTCTCTCTCTCTCCCCCCTCTCCCTCCCTCCCTCTCTCTCCCTCCCTCCCTCTCTCTCCCTCCCTCCCTCCTTCCTCCCTCCCTCTCTCTCCCCCCCTCTCTCTCTCTCTCTCCCTCCCTCTCTCTCCCTCCCCTCTCTCCCCCCTCTCACTCTCTCTCTCCCTCCCTCTCTCCTCTCCCTCCCTCCCTCTCCCTCTCCCTCTCTCCCTCTCTCTCTCTCTCTCTCTCTCTCTCTCCTCCTCTCTCTCCACGCCCAAAGGATGCAATTGGGCGCTTCGGGCCGCTGTTAGATCCTGTATTGGCCATCGCCCTGAGCATTACACTCTCAAACTACAGAATTGAATAATCTCTCCTCCTCACTACAATTAGCGCTAGTAAACTACAGGAATGGGCAGAATACAACCACATGGCTCTCAGTCCAGGCAAAACAAAACCATGCTAATTGAAACAAGACAGAAAAGACAAAATGTATCTATAAAACTTCCATTAAAACTTTGCAATAAAATAATCGATGAAGTTAAATGTCATGAACTTCTTGGTGTAACTTTAGACACTAATTTGTCTTGGATTAAATATATTTTAAATGTTAGTAAAACTATTTTCAAAAGGCCTTATCAATTATCAAGGATTAAACATTTATTAAATTTACATTCTTGTTAAACTGTTTTATTCCATTCATATTCAACCATTTCTTGATTATTCCCCGACTATTTGGGATTCTGCTAGTGGCAATGCAATGAAGTCTTTTATTGGAATTCACAAACGTGCAACGTAACCTTAAACAAAAAATCTCTCCGGATTTCTATAAACGGATCAATATTTTACCTCTTGCCGACAGATTAAAATTTAATAAATGGGTTTTCATGCACAAGGCCCATATGGCAATGCACCTTCCTATCTTTCTTCTCTTTTTTCCAATCAAACCTGCTTGATCGTCCACAAAATTAAATGTTCCAATTCCAAGAATTGATCTATTCAAAACTAGTATAGCTTATTCCGGTTCCACTTTGTGGAATAACTTTCATGAAGATCTTCACACTCTAGCATTTCAATTTACATAATTTAGAACACCTCTCTAAAAACACATTAAAAATTAAATAAACGTTAGATTATTACTGTTGTTAATTCACATTAACAATAATAATTTGATTAAAATGTTTTGAAAGGGATTTTACTTAATGAAGGCCTTGTTTATTTGTTACTGTTCCAAGATGTTAATGTTATAACATTCAGTTATTGTATTTTACATTACATGGTTATTGTTATTGTTACAAGCCACAAGGGCAAGATGTAAAAAAACGCATCCAGCGCTTAATCTTTTACGCTTGCACAATAAAATTGTTATCTTATTTTATCTTACCTTATCTAGATCTTTGTCATTCTGTCTGTCTGTCTGTCTGTCTGTCTGTCTGTCTGTCTGTCTGTCTCTCTCTCTCTCTCTCTCTCTCTCTCTCTCTCTCTCTCTCTCTCTCTCTCTCTCTCTCTCTCTCTCTCTTCTGCGCCCAAATGTTGCAAGTGGGCGCCTCGGGCGGCTTGAGTTAGATCCTGTATTGACCAGCGCCTTGAGCAGCTCTTGAGATGAAAAAGCGCTATATATAAAACCGATTAGATTAGATTATATCTCTCTATTATATCTCTCTTTCTTTCTTTCTTTCTTTCTTTCTTCCCACCAAACTCCCATGCTCAGCTGCAATATACCCTTAATCTGCGCCAATAACATTTCTGAATCTTAATTGTCTTCTTCTTCCTCCTCCTCCACATTCTTCTGTTTTCAGCGCTGGACGATGCTTTATTGTCAGTGAAATCGTTTTTCTTAATCGTCAGACGTTTTTCTAATCGTTGGCGAAAACAATTCCTCCTCCCCTCTCACCTCCTTCTCCCCCTTCCCCTTTCCCCCACACGCACTTTTCAATAAACCTCCGTGCTGTTCGGCGTTCGCCATTTTATCTGAAGAGAACATTTATGTTATAATATAAAATAATGGAACAGCTCCAAGAACGTTGCCGTGGCATGAAGTGATGTGCGCTATTATACAGAAAGATTATTAACAAGATTATAAAACACTCACAAAAACTACAATATAGAATATATACAAAAATAAGGAAAACCAATAAAAACTATTAAACGAGCAACCGAGTAATGGAGAAACAAACTATAACCTCACAACCGTTGCCTACAGGATTTGGACACCTACTCATCATGAATACACTTTGGGGAATACTGGTGATTAACATTCATTTTGCTCACGTGATAGATTTTGTCTCACAATGAAGTTGTCAGTTTGGAGGGCTTCAGAGCTCCCTAGCCCATTGCCTAAAACGTGAAAAGACATTCATGTCAGAAAGGCCACCTACAATTTATCATTAGTGGTAAAACCCGCTGAGCTAGTGGACTCGTTAAAATTTCTAGGTTCCACCATTTGGAGCGACCTGAGTTGGGACAATAACACCACGTCCATTGTGAAAACGTGCCAACAGCGTCTCCACTTTCGGCTACGAAAGTTTGGCATGTCCAGTGAAATTATGGCACAGTTCTATCGCGCGGTGATAAGAGAGCATCTTGTGCCTTCTCTATCTCTGTCAGCACAATCGCGATAGAGCGGTAGGGCTGCTCGAGTTAGATCCTGTATCGGCCAGCGCCTTGAGCAGCTCTTGAGCTGGAAAGGCGCTATATAAAAGTGATTAAATAAGCAGAAAAGAAACGGCTCGAACACAATATTAAGACAGCCTCCAAAATAGCTAATTACGACTTTCCATCTGTTCGCTCCATGTTCACAAAGCGTATAAAACGGAAAGCAGGAAAGGTAGTTCGCGATTTGTAACACCCAGACAATCAACGCTTCGAGCTTCTGCCCTCTGGCCGTGGGTTCCGTGCTTTGAGAGCGAGAACCTCTCTATTTCTTTCCAGATTCTGTCCTCAATAGGCCTACATCACCAACCATAGAACGATCTATTTTAACTGGAAATAACCAGCCATTCGCCTTACTTGTGATATATGACGGATTTGAGTTTAATGTTGTGTTTACCTATCTTTTAGCGTTTTACATAGGATGACTGCTAGTTGAGTGTATGACCTGATGAATGGCATGTGAGACTCTGAAAGAACCGATTTATTTTATTGTCGCCATGTCATAACAAATTCCTTTACATGGTGAATAAACAGTCTTCTGTCTTAAGTCTTATTTACATTACATTACATTGCATAATTATTGCTTTAAGTCCAGCGGACTCTTCCGAGCCAAATCAGGACCGGACAACCCCTGATCCGCATAAAAGATCTGCTGAAACAACCCTAGTGGTGAAACTGAAAGCTCTCCACCAGCCAGTCACTTTACAGTAAAGACATCCCACGCAGGGGACGCTGAGGCTGTACTCTAATTTATCGAACCCCCGTTTACAAAAACAAAATAGAATACAAACATCATTATAAATTATCAACAAAACATATACATATAAAATGCCTACATTGCTAAATAATAACATCATAGGAAGCCCTAGTGACCACCTGGCAGAAAGCATCCAATATTTCCAAGCTGATCCAACAGACCCCATACACAAACAAGGAGTCTTGTCCCGGAAGAGTTTTCAAGAAAAAAAAAGTAGGTGACTGGTCTAGCAAAGAAGAAGATAGTATAGCAGATTGATAGAACAGAGCAGGACTGAGAAAGAGCAAATGAGAAAGACAGTGACAGTGGGGATTTAAAGCACTAAATTTCCAGAAAGTGGGGATACTATTTAGACTGAAACCCCCGGCACCCCAACGGGGGTTAAGTCTTATTTGTCAGACTCCTTGACGGATCTCGTCACGGTCATTAACTGAAGTAATAACAGATCCAGGATGAAAGGAAATGTTGCGATGAGAAGATGAAAGCAATATCAACTAAACTCCATAGCCGGGGAGAACCTTTCGTACGCTGAGGACGATTTTTCTCCTTCGTCTGTTGCTCTAAAATCCCATCCCCACTTCCGCTTCCCCCATAGCTACCTTCTAAAATCCCTCCGTCACCCTCACCTCTCTCTCTCTTTACCATCCTCCCCCCCCCCTCTTTATCCATCTACCGCTACATAACCCCACTCACTCCCAAGGAATCCATACCCCAAAAAGGATATAAGATATTAAACAGAAGAAGAAGGACCTAAAATATTCCCATCCCTCTTTCTTATTTCACCTCCTCCTCTTAAATTTACAAGTATTCTTCACATGGTCTCCACGAAGAAACACAGAGATAATTACGAAAAATGCAACAACAACAAAATCAACAACAACAAAAAAAAACTCCTAATATTGCTCCCGTCAGGTGTACGTTTTGCTAAAGGACAAAACGTGGCCATCGTAGAAAATCGGCGAAACGCCGCAACCCTGTGCGCCAAACCAAATAGGCGAAACGTAATAGGACGAGACAGCAGCACTTTGAAACCCAAGCTAGCATTTGCCAAGACAAAAACTTAACAGCCCAGGAACCAGCAATAAAACGTGCATCATCAGCATAATCATCATCATCATCATCATCATCATCATCATCATCATCATCATCATCATCATCATCATCATCATCATCATCATCATCGTCTGTCCTAATAAAGTAAACCTTTCCGTCTCTTCTAGTATTTTTTAAATGTCTTTTTCTTGCTGTCTTATTTATGTATTTATTACAGGCAATTTGATATAGCGCCTATATCCAACAGCTCTATAGGCTTTACAGTGATACTACACTCCACAGACTCACAACGCAGTTTATAAAACTTTTTTTTTTATAAAACCAAAAGAACTCACAGACACACACAAAAGCACAAACACACACACACACACACACACACACACACACAAAAACACACACACACACACACACACACACACACACACATTGCACCTTCCATTCCCAACAGACGCCTCGCGCTCCGAACTTTTATTGTTGTGCCATATTAACTGAGCATTAACATATTAACATTAAAAGTACGTATACAAAACGGTAGCTATAAAAGTAACGAATATTAAATATTAAACCAGTAAAAGCTGTTAATCCAACTAATCTAAAACACACACACACACATTACACACACACTCACACACACACATACATACATACATGCACACACACACAAACAAACCACATCACATTCTTTTCTCTTCCCGTTTACAACTACGAACCGGTCTGTTCAGAACCTGAAAGCGAGCAGGAGGCAGGAGCATGCAGGTTAGAGGCCGTATGGCGATTTAAACAGGTGTGTTTTTGGAGACCTCTTGAAGGTGAATGATTTTTAATTTTTTAAAATTTATTCTTTCCTTTTGTTGCAACAAGACATTTGTTGTGGTTGAACCGTACAATGATATTGACCTACGTTTTTCTCCTGTATCTACTCCTCCTATTCTTTTACTTCTCTCTCTCTTTCTCCCACTCTCTGTCTGTCTGTCTGTCTGTCTGTCTCTCTCTCTCTCTTGCTCCTACTCTTCTTTTACTTTTATTTATTTATTTATTTAATCGTTCTTATATAGCGCTTTTCCAGCTCAAGAGCTGCTCAGGGCGCTGGCCGATACAGGATCTAACTCAAGCCACCCGCAGCCTTTGGGCGCATGGTCTGACGCCCGGACAACTGAGCACAATCCTGGGCAGCCAGGGATGGGGGAGAAGAACCTAGGTGCATGCTGTGTGTTTTCTTGTCACCGGCACTCACCCGTCTAGGACATGAGCGTCAGGATCTTTAAAGTCCGTTATGATGGAATGTATGCGACACAGACTAGACCTCGGTTTATACTCTCATCCGAAGGAGTAGGAAAACAGGAGTAAAGTACAGGACACAACACAAATATGGCCCCGGCCAGGGCTCGAACCCGGGACCTTCCGATCCGCAAGCCGAAGCACTACCATTAGACCACAGTGCCTCCGTCTTTTCTCTCCGTCTCTTTCTCTCCTTGTGCTTTAATGGGGGCAATACTGATTCTGACCCCTCCCCTCCCTCTCTCTCTCTCTCTTCCCATCCCATTTTATCTTAATTTAACTACCATTATATAAATGGCCACCATTTGCTGAGGGTATACGGTATGTGGTCGGGCAAATGAGCTCCCGACCGAGCCCACCCCTAGCCCACCCCTAGCCCAGCCCGGCTTTCGTTTTATATATAAGCACTCCCCAATTGATGTCTGCAGACATTTAATGCACTTCAGACTCCTGTCTTGAAACCAGCTACGGCCCATTCCATTTCTTTTCTTTGTTTATT
>CM072512.1:37415249-37485249 GCA_036898135.1 Oncomelania hupensis
GCGTACAACTCTCTTGCTTAACAATCCTCCCCCCCCCTTCTTTCTCTCTCTTTCACACACACACACACACACATTCCCCTCATCCACATTCCTCATAGCCACCTCGCTTCTCTCGCCCCTTCTCTTCCTGGCTAAGCATCAATCATGTCCCCTAACGGCGCCTTCAGACATGGATTATGCCCCCTTTCTAGCAGACTTGTTGGATTTTACCGTTTACAGTGCCACGGACCCTGGTCAGCTTACTCCAAGCTCACACATCTATCATCAATTTTCTCATCGATCAGGTTAAAAACATTGTCATCGTGTGTGTGTTTAGACACAACTTTGTGCGATTTGTCAGCGATCACCGATCATCAAATCAACCGAACGAAGCCGTTCGGCCAGGTTTGGCATGCCCACATATTAATTAGCAATTGGAAAAAGAAAGAGATTACTCTTATATAGCGCACTTATAAGCTCAGAGAGCTTCTCAAAGCGCTGGCCACTACCATCCAGCAATCACAAAATAGTTCGCTGAAGTCAGGATTCGAACCCACGTCGCCCGAGAAGCGCGTACACAAGTCAAACAAGTATGTCTTTTAGGGGCTAAAAGACAGTGTTGGACGATCAAGGATCACATATATTTGTTAGAACAGAAAGACGTTTAACCTAGAAAGTACAAATTTAGGCAAGAATCTTCGGCAGTATTGTCAGTGATCAAATTAGAGCTAAGCACTATATCTGTTAATGGACAGACCCCGGTCTTTGTTTTAAATCTTTTTCACCCAAACTACATCATTGTTACTAAAGTCAGTAATTGCACCTTGCATAAGCTAGTCTCGTCAACACATCTATTAACAATATTTTAGGTGTGTGAGTGTGTAGGTGTGTGTGTGTGTGTGTGTGGGTGTGTGTGTGTGTATGTGTGTGTGTAATAACACATTCGGTGCAAGTACACTAAATAAATTATTGAACCGAGTTGAATTTTAAAAAAAAATTCTCCATTAACAATTGAAAATACAACACACACACATACACACACACGCACACAGTATAGCCTAGGTGTGAATCACCGGTCATCAATCATCTTCAACACGTATAAATTCAGTTAAGTCTTGCTCTGGAAAAATCAACTACGCGCCTAACCACATTTTAACACTTTCTGTTCGATCAATCAAAAACTCCTTCTTTTGATGGGTAAACGCGGTGTTGTGGTACTCAGCAACTCATTTATCAGTTGCGTCTTTCTGGACAACATAACATCCGAAAGGGGAGCCGACAGGACGTGGAAGGAAGGATTTACCTGGCTCATCATCGACAAACGAGTTAAATGCTTACAAGCTAAACCTCTCTATTGTAAGTTGTTGTCATCGTTATGAGATTGGCCACATGCATGCATGGTCTTCAACATTGGTGAACAAACTTGACCAAGTGCCGAAAGCACTGAGGGATGAGACTCTCACGCCGATTGACATTTTGATGTACGGCTTCGGATTGACAAGCGCGATGACATGGAAGTAATGAGTTCGCTCGCTGACGTTTTGACAAGCTAATGATACTGGATTAATAATGTAGTATAAACATGCTCAACTGGTAATTTATGAAAAAACATACTGGCCTGCGGCTAATAATGTACGATTTAAACATTATTGACCTTCGGCTTAGTATAACCCGACGGAGCTTTGGGTTCATGATAAACAAAGATGCCAAATAGAGTAATGATTGATCGTCTCAAACGCTATATTTGCTGAATTATACGGGACGGATAAACTGAACGTGTTAATAAGCCGTGCTTTGTTAGTTTAGTACAACACGGCCCAAAATGCCGCCACCAGTAGACCCATGGACCAGGTTCCCCCCACTCTCTGTCCATCCCCGCTGTCCGAACGTGTCTGTCAAATCACAACCCTAGTTGCTTCCCTTTGATGGCCACTTACCGCATATTATCGGGCATAGTAGGAGGCGGGGTGGAGTAGAACAGTAGAAACAAACGAAGAAGAAGAAGAAAACTGAAAAGAAAAAGGTTACAAGAGTTGTGGACTAGATGGAAGGAAAAGAAGGAATGAGAGACGGGAGAAAAATATACGGAGGAAAAACGTGAAGGTGGTTAAGAAATGGAAAAGGTGGCGACGTATAATGGTGGAAGCGAGAGAGAGAGAGAGAGAGAGAGAGAGAGAGAGAGAGAGAGAGAGAGAGAGAGAGAGAGAGAGAGAGAGAGAGGTAAGATGTAAGACATTTTATTACGAAAACAATGTTCATTGCAATGGAGAGAGAGAGAGAGAGAGAGAGAGAGAGAGAGAGAGAGAGACATACAGACAGATACAGAGGCAGATAGAGACAGAGACAGACAGAAAGAGAGAGAGAGAGAGAGAGAGAGAGAGAGAGAGAGAGAGAGAGAGAGAGAGAGAGACAGACAGACAGACAGAAACAAATAGCAGGGATCTATACTGTAGTGGAAGTAATAAGACATTTATTGGAACACGAAAGACACTAATGAGAAAGAGTAAGAAACCAAAATCTAGAAGAAGAGGAAGAAGAACAAGAACAAGAAGAACACGAAGAGCAAGAAAGAAGAAAAAAAAAGTAAGAAAGAAAGAAAGCAAACGTTAGAAGAAGAAGAAGAAGAAGAAGAAGAAGAAGAAGAAGAAGAAGAAGAAGAAGAAGAAGAAGAAGAAGAAGAAGAAGAATTGAGAGAAACCCTAGATATACAACACAACTAAAAACGCGCAGGGATGCAGACAGCCATAAAAGAAAACAAAAAAATAAAAATAAAAAAAAGAGAAGAAAACATGGGGGTCCGGATGCTAACTAAGCGGAGGGACGGAAAGCTGAAAACTCTGGAGCCGTAGTAGATTATGAACCCCACAGGCCGAGACCAGGGAAACCATGGATTCTTCATTGTCATGGCCACTACGCTATTTCTTCCATCATACCACTACGGCGTTCGCAGCCTGTCTCATACCTCTCCTCCCCCGCCTCTTGCTCTAACCTTACTATTTAGTAGACCCACTCCATTTTCCCCTTTTCTTTGCTGCTTGTCAATGATTTGCCTCTCTGTCTCTCTCCCTCTGTCTCTCATGTTTTTCTTTGCTTTTTGTTTGTATTGGACCCAACCCAGAGCAAATGTTCCACTTGAATAACATGTATGTAATGCGAAATTAAAGCTGGATTATAAATACGTATTGTATTGTATTGTATTGTATTGTATTGTATTGTATTGTATTATGAAATTAAAAAAACAACAAACTTTCAGACTCATCGTAAAGGAACTGCGCGAGATCTCATTCATTGCAGTGGTTCTGTTGTTTTTCTTTCTAATAAATTCCAAACAGTAAACAGTAAATGTATAGCTAACTTCCTAAAATGGTACTGGCAATTTGAAAAATAAAAAAAATCGGTTTGGATTGAATTTGGAGGCATATTTACGTACACTACAGGAGAAAGAGGGGTTGTTGTTTTTGTTTTTTTTTGTTGTTGTTGTTGTTGGGTAAAGTTTCGTCTTCATCTCTATGACTGAGCCATGTTTCAAACTGTCTTGTTTAATTGGAAATAAAGAAACAATAGACAAATGTTTGAAGCACCTGAGTTGAGTCAAGTTGGAGCCGAAAGGGGTATCTAATTCGGTAATAATTGCCCAGTCACAAACAAAATGATGATGATGATGATGATGATGATGATGATGATGATGATGATGATGATGATGATGATGATGATGATGATGATGATGATGATGATGATGACTGCAGTCTTTTAAAGCGCAGGACTCCACGAAACTGTCATTCCCAAGGTCATGCTTATTCAACTAATGGTTAAGGCCCTTACAAGAATTCTTAAAGAGTTAAACTGTTTATAGCGGCGGCGGCGTTCAGAAACTTCAGCAACAGGTGGGCTGTCTCACGGATGTTAGGCAGGATGCCAAAGTTACCTGGAATCCCTACAACAAACGGAGACGCGCAGTTTGCAATCCCGGCAGCTTGCTGACGGATGACGCCGACCGTGACGTCACGTGATAGTGTGTATTTCCGGTACAAGGGCAAGCAGACGAAAAGAGAATGTTTTCAAAACATTGCACGCTTAGGAGCTTCGTGTACGTATAAAAGAGGGAGAGAGGTCGAAGTCGAAACCTTTAATAGGATAAGAGCATTAGGTCCTATGGACCTGTCTTACAGCTTGTCCTTAATAAAATTGTAAAATAAACAAATAAAAATTCAGAACAAAATAATTAACATAAAATTGATTTGAAACTAACACAAACCTTAACAATGGTAAGAATTAAAAAAATTACTAAGGAAATTAATGTACCGAAATATACATACTCCCTCCCCCCATCTCCCTCCAATACCCCTTTCCTACTCCCACTCTCCTCACCCCCTCCATCACAACCACACACATGCACAAGCTAATTCACACATGAACAAATTAAACTGTCGCAAGATAAGGAATACCAAAATACATACAATCATCTTAAATACTAGGAGCAAGTGAAAATAGAAATTTTTGGAGTCTAATTTTAAACAATGTTAATGATTTACTTTCCTTGATCTCTTGTGGTAGAGAATTCCACTTGGAACAGAATATGACAGATATGTTTTAAATATGTCTAAGCGTGGCTGTGGCAAGGTTAAATTATGTCTGAAAAGAGAGAAAGAGAGAGAGAGAGTGTGTGTGTGTATGTGTGTATGTGTGTGTGTGTGTGTGTGATCGAGGATATTTTCAAAATGACTAAAATGACAAGAGATACGGACAGCATATTTCAAATAATTAGTAATCAAGGCGCTAAGGCGATTGGAGAAAGAAAGATCAAACATAACAATTCAAAGTCTTTAAAAAGAGTTCGTACCATGAAAGTAAACTTCCTGAACAGAACGGAATCAGACATAATAGGAAAGTCCTCAAAGAGAAAACACAAAGAACCGTATAACGAGAAAGAATGAAGGTCTATAGCCTATAATATGTATCATATATATATAAATTTTAAAAAAAAGAAGATAAATCCCGAACGAACAAACTTTATTTCTATAAGAAAATCTACCCAGATCTCCTGGAAAGTTCTTAAAAGAGGTTGACACAAAGGACAATTAGTATCCTATAAAAAACAAAAACACGAAGGAGGTTCACTACCTTTTTAATTCGAAAAACCTAATTCCCAAACGTCAAGCTCGTGCCCACGCGTCGACGAAACGTGTTTTGTTTTGGGTAAGAGGATGCCAAAAAGGGCACTTAGTGTGAAACGCAAAACAAGGAAGAACGACATATCCTAGTTTTTTTTATTTTTTTTTATACCGGAAAGCGGCCATCTGGGATGCTAGTGGGTGATAAAGCCGGGTGGATGGAAACATAGAGAAAAAATGGATGCCATAACATCGATGGCTGATGATACAGGACAGACGGATGAAGGAGGTCGAATATCAAAGCAAACCATTGAGAGTTTCAAAACACGCACCCATCCCCATCACTCTGACACGCCAGAAACTCCTTTAGTTTTCTCTTCAAAGAGATAGCGTTGCTTTGGTCTGAAAACATAAATACGGGGGAGAGAGAGAGGGAGGGAGAGAGAGAGATAGGGTGGGGGGAGTGGGGGAGGGAGAGAGAGAGAAGGCGCGGCATGTGAGCGATATAGAAGAGTAAGAGAAAGAAAGAGATTTCTCTTATATTGCGCACTTATAAGCTCAGAGAGCTTCTCAAAGCGCTGGCCACTACTATCCAGCAATCAAAAAATAGTTGGCTGAAAAGATATACCGATATGGAGGTCTCCCGTTTGCGTATTCGTGTGTACCACGTGACTACATACGTACCTCCCTTGCAGGGCAAAACAAACAATGGCGACTAAGGAATCTGCACTCGTTTCTGCAAATGTTTCTCAAAATTATGTTGATACCCTAGGTGAGACGGAAAGAAATAGGTACATAGGTAAGATAGCAGCAGTAAAGGGTACTGATCCTTACAAGTCGAACCAACATCGTGGACTACAGACTACAGAGGCAAAAAGTCTTCCGACTTTGCACAAGGAAGACATTGTTGATTACCTCGTGCACAGAACGAGTTTTTACACGATGAAGGCATTTAAAGCAAGAAAACAGCTGCTGCTCACAACCCAATCAGGCCTACCGATTAAATCATACAATTTGTTCCATGCGGTTTAACCTCAGGACTGATCACACGAAGCAAACGGTCACACGCTAAAATTAATTCTATACAACAGAAGCGGAAGTTAGTTTTCGCTGCGGCTCGCTCATAGGCCTCTTTCCTTGTTCCTGTACATGCTATTTGTTTAGGACGTTAAGCATCGTTTTTCGTTCGTTCGAGCCAGACCAAATGGTCTGGTAAATATGTATGATGAGGGCACTTTAGCCCAATTTTATTGTCCTTAACGCTCATGCAATAGGACGTTAAGCATCGTTTTTCGTTTTCGTTCGCTATTTGTTTTCCGTCCGCTAACAAAAAATCTTGCAGCTCTTCAAATGATATAAAATAATATACCCAAAAGCAAACAAAAATAATTAAAATATTGGTAACTAATCATCTTAATGAATCAATGAATGGTGAATTTAAAGGTGTTCTAAAATGTAGCCTAAAGGCTAGCCTACTTAGTAGGCCTAACATGATGACAGATGATGATGATCGTTGTCGTTGAATATCATGCATCTTGTTGATCATGGAACCGAGTGAAAGGACAACTGTTACGAGAAATAGTAGCCTACAAATGTGCTTGCATAATCAAGGACAGACAGGAAAATAGACTCTACAATTTAAAACAATAATCACAAACTCGCCTTTGTGAAGATCGCAGTCAACCAACAAGCACGGCGCTTTTCACTAAGTTCTCTCATTTTTGTACCTTTGTGAGAAACAACCTTTGGAATTCTATGAAAAGAGGTTCCATCTTTCGACGAGCTTCTGCTGGTACAAACTTTAACACAACAACAGTTTACCATTCTAAATTTAAAAAGTAAAATTTTATCAAATAGGTCGCACACGGATGTAGGGCGGAAGCGATGTTTTGCCCTACCAAGGAGGATACGCATGAAATTATGACGTCAATCGGGAGACCTCGATAGGCAGGTTATACATCAACCAACGTTAACGTCAGCAGCTTTCTAAACAATGAAGTGCGTTTATTTGTTTATTTCATGTATCGTCTATTCAACGAAGTGATTTTAGACACACACAAAAATAAAAGAAAGGTGTAAAAAAAGATAGTTTGCAACTTGGATGGGGAAAGGAGATAACACTTAAACAAGATATTACAGTAAACATGAAATTAAAACAAATAAAAATTAAGTAGTGACAGTAATATTTTTTTTTTAATTACAATAGTACATACCAAACCAAATACGGAAAGTCAATTTTGTGATATTGTCATATACTAAGTACTCAGAATAAATTTTCATTAAAAAATGTCCTACAGGACTATAAATTATAGATTTAGCGATGGCTATCCAATATTCACTATTTATACATTGAACATTATGAATGCTCTGTGGAATATATAGTGCTATTACACTGCAGTCATGAATTATATATGATTTATAATTAAATTTTCATTGCAAAGGCAAACAATATCCTTGTTATATTTTGTCCTCCAAGAATTTTAATTCTAAAGAGGTTATTGTTCCAGGATACTGTGAATTTTCACTAGATATTATTTTGAAAGGAAATGTTTTTGTTATTTTCTATCTGATTATACTATACATTTGTTTTGGTGCTAAGAGGATTACCTTCGTTGGGGTGCCGGGGGTTTCAGTATAAATAGTATCCCCACTTTCTGGAAATTTAGTGCTTTAAATTCCTACTGTCGCTGTCTTTCTCATTTGCTCTTTCTCATTCCTGCTCTTTTCTATCAATCTGCTATACTATCTTCTTCTTCGCTAGACCAGTCACCTACCTTTTTTCTTGAAAACTCTTCCGGGACAAGACTCCCTGTTTGTATATGAGGTCTGTTGGATCAGCTTGGGAATATTGGACGCTTTCTGCCAGGTGGTCACTAGAGCTTCCTATGATGTTATTATTTAGCAATGTAGGCATTTTATATGTATGTGTTTTGTTGATAATTTATAATGATGTTTGTATTCTATTTTGTTTTTGTAAACGGGGGTTCGATAAGTTGGGGTGACGCCTCAGCTTCAAATAGACTACTAGTATTGCTTGTATTTGCAAAACATTTTCCAAATTCTTCAGATTTTTCTTTTGGAGAAGAACATCGTTAGTTATTTTTTGTAGGACATTTAGGAAGCTCAAAGCCATTATTCATTTCTTTAAAATTTTCCCAAACATTATTGACATTACATTTATTTGATATATCGGTTTTTGAACAAAAAATATTCCCAATGTTGTTTCTTTTCTGATGCTATTGTTTTATTACAATTAATTTTTGCACATTTCAGGTGCCTATGTTCAGAAACAGATCTACATTTTATCCAATTTTTAAATGTAGTCTTTTTAATCCTTAACTGCATCTGCATATGCTTGATTCCACCAAAACTACCACTGTGTTTAATCTTTTCAGAACATCCCTTAATAGGTATAACCGAATCATGACCACAAAATCAAGACCACAACTTTGTTGAACGAGGATTCACTCCTGATCCATATAAAAGATCTGCTGAAATAGCCCCAACACGACCGATCTTATTTATATGATGATGATCATTGTTGTCAGAGTGGCGATGTGGTGATTCGTCCTTAACGCTAACGCAATCGTTATTTCTCCTCATCCTAGTGGGAAAACTGAAAGCACTCCACCAGCCGATCACTTTACAATAAAGGCATCCAACGCAGGGGACGCTGGGACAACGTTAACTGTAAAACAACGAGCAGTAAGATACAAGCCAGTGTCCGTCATTGATGCACTTGCATGCACTCGGACTGAACGCATTAGACGAAGGGAGCGGCGGATTAGGCCATGGTAGTCAAACAGCGACAACATTTGAGCTTAAGTTTCAGATACAACAAGCCCCATCCATCCATGAAGGTGAACTAACAGAGATGCAGGGGCAAAGCTTCCTTACATACGCAGAGGTGCCAACCCACTAATCTTTTTGTCAGTACATGTATATCCGGACCCGTTTGTCCGTATTTTTAACACTTGTCAGGTTTTTTTTTCTCGCAAAACCCAGCCTATGACACTATAAAGTAACGACAGGCTTCCCTCTGAAACAGCAGTCTATTTTCAGTCCTCTAAAATCACCATGAAAATCAGCTTGTTGAACACCACACTTCTTTTACTCTAAAATTACCATGAAAATCAGCTTGTTGAGCACAGCGACGTTCAGCGAGTGCAGTAGTCTATTATGAGACTAGAAACCGGTACAAAAGCACCGCTGGCAAAGATAAACGATCGGCAACTTCTCCTCTGTATTTTTATAAAAGCTATCGTATTTGCGTATTTAATTCCAAATACGGTCAATCCGTACTGGTTGGCACCTCTGCATACGCAATGTCAGACATTTGGATGGGGGAATACTAATACTATAAGGCATGCCAGACATTCAGCAAAAAACGTATTTCTAGCCATGGACTAACTAACATTCAGAAGAAGTACAAATGCGTGGGATGACGGCACAGCACAATGACAGGAGCACAAAAAAAAAACAACACAGCTTCAAGGTACGACAGACATACAGGAAAGGTGCAGTAGGCTAATTCTAATAATTAGGTAGCTCTACCAGACATAAAACAAATCAGGACAACTGCTATGGGCAATGCCCATCCACATTTGCTGCAAGCGAAGTGCAGTCCGAACAACAATCACTAAGAAATATGACCTTACCCGCAGGGGTGTGGGTGAAATTGAGACGGAGGATATGAAAATATCAACGTAAATGGACAGGGCTGTAAAGAACTAAATCACCAGCCCAGTGCGCGGGTTGTTGGGACGTAAGCGATTAGTCATTTAGAATGTATGGTCAGAGCAATAAGTGGAAAGAGTAAGGACATTTTCAAGAAGAAGAAGAAGAAGAAGAAGAAGAAGAACAACAACAACAACAACAACAACAACAACAACAACAACAACAACGACGACGACGACGACGACGACGACGCACGCACACGCACTATACTGGGCCGGACAGTGAAAAACAAAATCAAAAACTATAATTACGGAAAACCCAGCAGAGGCTGTAGGGGGATTGAGTTTGGACGAAACAACAATGTCACAGTTTTTTTTTCAAACAAACAACAAAACAAAACAAAAATCACAAAAAAGGGGGAGAGGAGGAGACGTGGAGAGGGGATGGGGAAGTGAAAATGAAAATAATGAATAATGATGGCCAGCCCACATATTCGCATGGGTAGAAGGAAATTTCCATTCAAGCTAATTGTAGCAATCAAAAAACCTTGAGCTGCGTAAGGCAGTAACTAGCATCATAAAAAAGGTTATCCTAATAGAAAGGATGGGAGAACATTTTCGATGCTGTGGTTGCTGCTGCTCGATACCAGCTGACCCAGAACTGTCGCCCGGCCCGACGGCTTGACGCACCTTAAGCAGGCCTGTCAATCTGTTTTTCCTTCAGAATGGCAAAACTCCATGAATGCAAGTTAAGTGCAAAACAAGCAATGACGATCAGTTATCAGAGGCATACGAATTAAACAGTTTCATACTTTAAAACCTGCTATATATTTCTGGCACTCAGAATGGGTCAAATCAAGTCTAGAATAAATCGCCGAGATTCGGTGAAAGTTTTAAAAGGTCTGGAAGCCCGTGGTCGTTTCGTTTACACGCTTCGTTTATTAATACGTCATGCCTCTTCTTCTGTCCTCCGACACTTCGACCTTCGACTTGGTGCAATTGTTTAAATGTTTTTCTCTGTCTGTCAAACGATCGGTGTCTCTGTCTCTCTCTGTCTCTCTCTGTCTCTCTCTCTCTCTCTCTCTGTCTGTCTTTTTCTCTCTCTATTTCTATCAACTTTTCTTACACTGACAAAAATGTCACCATTATTAGCTTTCGGGTACTATAACTATTTTAACAATTCGGTTCTGTTCCCCAGGCCCACCTACCTTCCCGCTCTCTCTCTCTCTCTCTCTCTCTCTCTCTCTCCCCCTCTCTTGTCTCTCCAACCCTTCTTTACCGTACTTCCTCTCTTCATGCACTCTTCCTCACCCCACCTCAACTCTCCTCTGCCGGCAGATGACGTCTGGCAGCGGCTGTGCGCGGATGGCAAATGTGTATTTGTAAAGAAGCAGTAGGCAAAGTTGTGATGTTTGGCGGCCTGACAGTCAGTTCCATGCTGTTTATTTCACTTCCATTACAAACTGTTGCCTCGCAATACAGTCCGGGTGAAGAGAAGTTGATTGAGCCATTTGCTCATCCTGCTCAAAAGACGGCAAAGGGAAAGCTGCTTTCAGCTCCAGCTCCAAAGGTTGCCAACGAAAACTTGCCAGTTCTTGATCGAGCCATTTTCTCATTCCTGCTAGAAAGACGACACCTTAGTGAAAATTTGACAAGCTTGTCTTTGACTTTGAGCCTCCATTCCACTTGACGGAGCTCTTTCGTATTTGTTTACTTTACGCTCCTAGTTCTAAATATATTTTGAACTGAGCTGTCAACCCAAATCCTTGAACTACGCTTGATAACCTTGCCATTCATACCTTCTGCTGCTATTTTCCACTTCTTCGTCTTTAGCAGTTGAACAGCCTCAATCTCTACATTCATTAATTGCAGCATGTATACTGTTCTTCATCGACTCCATTCTCACTGAGAGATGGACTGGCATAAATTCTAAATGAATTCTAATCAATGAATAAAAAGAATTAGTTCAGTTTGAATTAATTCATTTATTCATTGAATACATGAATTAAATTCCACATGAACTATATTGTCGTACTTGGGATGTGTGCAGGCAGCATTAACTACTAGTAACAAATTAAAGAAGTTAGTGAATTAATGTGTACTACGTTATTCTGCATCCTGTCCAATACAAAGGTTAAATACAATTACAATTTCAAATGCCCTAACTATCTTCTGATCCAACTTTTTTTGGCCTATAAAGTCTCCACAACAAGTAAAAGCCTATCGTCCAACTAAAAACTAAAAGATATCCTCTACATGTTTGTTTGTAGAAGTCTTCAAGAACACGATAGCCCCCTTCCGCTCTTAGTCTCTTATCATTTCCAAAAACCCCGCAGGGTTAAACTAAGACAAAGCACATGAATTCCGCAAAAAAAAGACAAGGATTTCCCCCGAGCCATTGTATTGGTAAAGGACAGCAGTTCAATTACGTCTCCGGGCGGTGTGTGTGCGAGGAGACCGAAAAAGAGTGAAGGGTCTTGTGAGTACTGAGGGACAGAGTGACGGATATGGGAAAAGATGGACACGCCGGGGGACGTGAAAAAGGTCACAATCTAAAGACTGAAGGACTCGGTGCAATAATACCAAACTAAAGACATCAGCTTGATAACTGTCTTCTTGTACGAAAGAATATTTAACAAGTAGTACTGTCCACAGTTTCCCGAAATTGACAAGAGCAATTGAGTGTGTGCGCAGCTTTTACTTTCCTAAAGGAAGGAAAGAAAGAAAATGGGGCAATAACACGGAATTGTTCTATAGTATAGTAATTAGCTGTTCCGAGAACTACCCAATAAAGACTCGCATGATACCCGTAATCTTATCTTCAAGAAGAAAGAAGAAGAAACAGAAGATATAGAAAACAATTGTCGCGTGCGAACGATAAATGCATGTAATAGCAAAACCATGATTTGAGACCGAAAAAATTGACAAAAAACCGGAAACAAAGTCTCGAAAGATTGGCAAGATGCGAATCAACGTGTGTTTGTCACATAAACCAACAATAATATAAGAAGTAAAGGAATCCGAAGAAAACAGAGAGAAAGAAAGAGAGAGAGAGAGAGAGAGAGAGAGAGAGAGAGAGAGAGAGAGAGAGAGAGAGAGAAGGATAGAAAGAAAGACAGAAAGAAAGAAAGAAAAGAAAGACAAAAAGAAAAGAAAAGAAAAGAAAAGAATTTAGCCCAAGAAAAAAAATCCCACAAGAACAAAACAAACCAAAAACATTTCGGATGCAGCCTCGCCTTCCTCTGTTCAAGGAAAGAAAGACAAATTCCTTGATAAAAAGTCAAAGCACGAAGTGATTAAGATACGGTGCTGCCTGTTCTCTTGTCTTTTAAATCCAAACAAAGTTAAGACCCTGCTCACTGAGTTGAATTACACTCCCCCACCCCCCCCCACCCCCACCAAAAAAACAAGTAAATAAAATAAAATGTTTTAGAAACCAAAATGAGGGCTTCCCGTTTTCTAACTTGATTTTTCAAGCCTAATTCCCATCTTCGGCTGGACATACGCACGCACAAACATATTTACAGAACACGCACCCTATCACACAAACACGCTAGTACTTGACCCAGTTTATACATACAGAACACGCACGCAATCACACAAACATCCTAGTACTTGACCCAGTTTATACATACAGAACACGCACGCAATCACCCACACATATTAGTACTTGACCCAGTTTATACATACAGAACACGCACGCAATCACACACACATATTAGTACTTGACCCAGTTTATACACACAGAACACGCACGCAATCACACAAACATTCTAGAAACTTGACCAAGATTATACACACAGAACACGCACGCAATCACACAAACATGCTAGTACTTGACCCAGGTAATACACACAGAACACGCACAAAATCACACAAACATGCTAGTACTTGACCCAGTTTTACACACACACACACCCTCCCACATCCACAATCTCTCTTCCCCCTCCCCCCATTCTCTTTCTCTCTTTTTCTTTCTCCCTCCCTCTCTCTCTCTCTCTCTCTCTCTCTCTCTCTCTCTCTCTCTCTCTCTCTCTCTCTCCTAGGAGCAAACCTGACACAGTTGCAAACTTGTTGTTTTTTGTGCGTCAATTTCCGAGGTTTAAAACAACGGATTAACCACAAAAAAACACAAATAGGACGGTCCCGAGAGGTTTAGAGTTTCCCTAGTGTATACGTTTGAACCTGAAACACCCAAATGTTCCTATAAAATCGTAATCTTTTTAGAAAGCAATAAAGAAGGATATTACAGGACAATAACTTTAAGTCATAATATATCATCTTAAAGAAGGAACTCAGTGATCACAATTTTCCCAACTCTTCTTCCCTTAAATCTGCTCAGTTCTCAGAGACAAAATTAACGAAAACAAACAAATGTTTAACGTAAGCAACAAAAAAACATCGAAGTAAATAAATATATGCAGCCGATCGGAGTATTTGACTTCCGACCCTCGGCCACCACCACGAGAACACGGCCCAAACCTGAACTGTCAGTTTTCATTTATTTCTCTTAAAAGGGACATAAAAAAATAGTTGCCTTGCAAGGCTGGAAAGCGTGTTGATAATAAACCGGATTGCCGGCTGTTAGTGCCACGACACTCTGCAGGTCTCTGCCACCAACTTGCATAGAATAATCAACAAAAGGAATGGAGACAATCTCTGCCAAGCGTGGTCAGTCGCCTCCCATTCCGTCATACAATGAAGCAAAAAATGCAGCACTACAGCGTCTGCTGCGGAAAATCGACAGTTTTGCAACAGTGGGGAAGAATTTTTAAAATGCGTGCAAGCTATACTCTTGAGATAAAAAAAAAGTTAGTTTGTATAATTTAACGTATTTTCACCTCAGTGATTTCAGACTTGGTGGGGGTAGGGTGAGAATCTGGGGCAGGGCGATGACTAAAACAAATAAACATGATTTAATTAGAGATAATAGGAATGAATAATTAACAAGAGAAATACAAAATACATTCATTGGATGGTATGGCCACGTCACTAGATCATCAGGTCTTGCAAAGACCATCCTGCAAGGCACAGTGCGAGGATGTAGAAGAAGAGGGAGACGGAAAAAGAGGTGGGAGGACAACATACGAGAATGAACTGTCTTGACACTGAGCGAAACCATCAGGGTTGCTGAGGACAGAGAAAGATGGAGTACGCTGATTAAACGATCATCTGTGGTGCCCCTACGTCCTCCGAGTTACGGGATAGGATAGGATAGGATAGGATTCATAGGAACTCCGCGATTGCCAGAATTTCTCTTCTCAAGACTCATAGTTAACACCAGAGACTCAGAACGTCAATTCGACGCGGACAGTTGTCTTTCATACTCATTGTGCAACAGCATAACAGATCCAGCAACTGAATGCAAATCGTGCGCTTGCATGAGAAGGCGGTCTTGCAAGTTTGGAACTATCCTTTGTGATTTGTCAATCTGCAGTACTGTTGTCCCCCCTCCCAACAGCTTGTCCAGCTACAGCCGAGGCGGACTGGAATGCACTGAGAGTTAAGTTATGGAAAAGAAATGGGGATAGATTGACAGAATACACTCAATGTACACCTTGCTCTAATTGCATTCCGCCGTCCGCATTGCCGAGAGAGAGAGAGAGAGAGAGAGAGAGAGAGTGCGTGTGGGTGTGTGTGTGTATGTGTGTGTGCGCGTTCTCCCTCTCCGTCTCTATTGTGCCATTTTCTGTTACGCTTCAGGCACCACTCGCGCACCAAGCAGTTTGCATCAACCTCAGCCAGAACCTGTCCAGTGCAGTCCGTCCTTCTCTGTTCCTTTCCATCCTTCATTCTGTCCATTCCTGCTTTCTTCGTTTCCCTTGTACGGTGCATTTCTTTCTTTCCTTGCTTTCTCATACTTCCGTTCCGTACTTTGCCTAATTCCTTTTTACTTTGCTTCCCTCTCATAGTTATAAAACGTGACACTCGTGCTGGAAACCACAAAAGAGGTGGAGTGGGGGGCAGGAGGTAGGGGCGCTGGAACAACGAGGTGCTGGACGATGGAACCAGTAGGATTATTCATTGCCGTCTGATCGCATCTCTGCATTTTGTCAACTGAGACCCGACCTCTCCACTTTCAACGGAGCGACACCCGAGGATGCATGGAAAGAATAAAATAGGCTAAGCTCTCCCAGAGACCAGATGTTGCACATAACTAGTGCGAAGCCAAAACTATAAATTACTGTAATGCGAGACGTTACAATCGATAAAATATATGTGTGCATTATACAGTTTGTCGGAAGAATCGCATACGGGTCTAGGATTAATACAGTTGGGAACAATTTTAATTTCTTACATTTAGACTAGTGCAACAACCACTGAGACCAATTACATTCTAAATGAATTGTGAACACACCGATAAATATGAAATCTGTTATGCACTATGTAATGTGTTATAATCCATTCATTCATTCATTCATATGCATCAAAACAGTCTAAACTGAACAAGTACACTGCGCAGACAAATGTCAAGCCGACTATGAACTAAAAGCTTCGCAAGTGACAGCAAGAGAGAGTAGAAATTGAGTTTTTACTTGGCAGCGAGATAAAAATGAACGTATTTACAAACACGAATCTAGTTTTCACATGTTTTAATTTTGACTTGGATTATTTATTTCTCTAAACTATGTAGGATACACCGTAAAACAAAAATTAACCTTTTTCCGCACATGACGCTATATCTTGCTGGATTGCTTATGTACAAAACGACGTGACGGAATACGCTATGGCATAAGGTCCATGTTGCCATCAATCAGACCGAGCTAGAAAATCCCCCACTTGACAGCGCTGTTCAGTCACAGCCCAGCACAGGTAGATAAGATAGAAATACTACACACAACACACTTCCACACGCACGGATATATACAATGTTTGCACAAGACGAAAAAGAAGAAGGAGGAGGAGGAGGAATGTTGAGGTTTAACGTCTACTCGCACCATTGGCAGACGGGGATAATCTTCCAATGGAAGAAGTGGTAAGGACCTAAACCAACACTGAACCTCCAGAGCAATCATACTGCTAAAATGGACAGTACAAAATGGCCCCTTTTTATTTCGCCCACCACGGGATTCGAACCTTGGTCATCTGTGTGCATTACATTATATTACATTACATTACATTACATTACATTACATTACATGGTTATTGTTTTAGGGCCAGCGGACTCTTCGGAGCCAAATCAGGACCAGAGAAGTGAAAGAGGACTCACCCCTGATCCGCATAAAAGATCTGCCGAAACAACACTAGTGGTAACACTGAAGGTAATCTACCAGCCGGTCACTTTACAATAAAGATATCCCACGAAGGGGAGGCTGAGGCTATACTCTAATTTATCGAACATCCGTTTACAAAAACAAAATAAAATACAAACATACAATATCAACAAAATACATACATATAAAATGTCTACATTGCTAAATGATAACATCCGAGGAAGCCCCGATGATCATTTGGCAGAAAGCGTCCAATATTCCCAAGCTGATCCAACAGACCTCATACACAAATGAGGAGTATTGTCCCGGAAGAGTTTTGAAGATAAAAGGTAGGTGAATGGTCTAGCAAAGAAGAAGATAGTATAGTAGATTGATAGAACAGAGTAGGAATGAGAAAGAACAAAGAAGAAAGCAACAGTGGGAATTTAAAGCATTAAATTTCCAGAAAGTGGGGATACTATTTATACTGAAACCCCCGGCACCCACACGGGGGGAATCTGTGTGCTAGGCGAACGCTTACCAATTGAGCAACGGCGGCGGTACGAAGCTACGGCGGTGGGAGGAAGAAGAAGAAGAAGAAGAAGAAGAAGAAGAAGAAGAAGAAGAAGAAGAAGAAGAAGAAGAAGAAGAAATAAATAAATAAAGACAGAAAGAAAGAAAGAAAGAAAAAGAAGGAAAGAAAGAAAAGAAGGAAAGGAAATAGAAAGAAAGAATGAAAGAAAGAAAAAAGGGAAAGGAAGGAAGAAAATGAAAAGAAAAGAAAGAAAGAAAGAAAAAGAATGAAAAGTACAAGAAAGCAAAAGAATGAAAGAAAGATAGGAGGAAAAGAAAGCGAAAGAAAGAAAGAAAGAAAGAAAGAAAGAAATAACGAAAAAAAGAAAGAAAGAAAGAAAGAAAGAAAGAAAGAAAGAAAGAAAGAAAGAAAGAAAGAAGAAGAAGAAGAAGAAGAAGAAGAAAGCTAAGGCAGCGGAAAAACACAAAGGGACATAGGGACATATAAAACAACATAAACTAGGTACGAAGAGAAGTGTGAAAAAAAGGGATGACCCCCCCCCCCCCCCCCCCGACAATACAGGAGAAGGAACAAACAAAGATACGCCACACGCAAAAATCTAAAAGGTCCATTCCAAAGCTTTTGTTTACTTCTGGTCAAAACGGGATCCACCCAAACATTCCAATAAGTTTAAATGTTCAAATTCAGGTCTTGACAGGGAATAATTTCCCCGTTTTAACCAAGACTATTGGTCGTGTGACCGATGAACGCGTTTGTGAATGAACCCCGCGGCTTCAAGGCTGCGTCTTTTGTTTCTGGGGTAGGGTAGAGTCAAAGAGTGTATGAATTTATTCTGTGTATTGTTCATACACTCTTTGGTAGAGTCTAGTGCATCAACCTGAAACGAAAACCCCTTACCGAGAACCTGTATCTGGGTTCTGCCATTTACCGGTTTTGGTAGATTATATTTTTAGCACAATAACGCTGGCTAACGGTTGCTTTCAATAGGCACAAAAACTTAAGGAATTTATCGATTTAAATTTTTTTTATACTTTCGAAAGAGTTTCTTTTTTGTTGTACACTTATTTTGGCAGTGGGGCAACACTCCCTGTGCACTTTAAAAGGTCCTCAAGAGAGGGCGCCGTGGTAAAAGTAGGCCCCTTAAAGACACCATTGTACACGTTGGAATTAGCCGTTCCATCCCCATCATGTGATTGTCATTCATATCACGTGATCAAGCGCAACAAATTTGCCCGTTTGCCCCAACAGATTGCTTGCATCCTGACAAACAGACGAGCATTTGATATTCCCTGACCGCGCCACCTCCCAGAAAGAATTGAAAACTGCGTGGCTTTTCAATACTCTGAAAAACGAGCGAGTAATAACTCATTCGAAAATGTTGCTTTTAAAAACGTAGAATAAAAACCGCAAAAGCTCTTTAGAAACGCTTTAAAACGATCAAAAGGAATTTTAAAGGGTGATTTATAAAGGTCGCAATTCTCGCACAACGGTGAAAAAAACAACAACAAAAAAACAAACAACCCCACACGCAATAGCTATTCAAAACCGCTCCAACTTAAAAAAAAATCATTTTAAAACGTGCTTGGCAAGGGACAATTCTCCAAAATGCTGCCTTCAATCAAGGAGAAAGACGGAGGTTGCCGTTACCGAGTGGTTACCCTGATATTCCAGGTCGCACGCACACACACACAAACACACACACACAGACAAGCGCACACACAAATGAAAGCACACACATACATACGTATACACACATATACGCACGCACAAGCGTACACGAATCGTCCCTGTCTCCCACTCACACACTCTCCCCATCTAAAAAGCCAGTTACGCAGTTGCGCAACTAATATACGTTCCCGACTCCTTTCACAAGAAAAACAAAACCATCTTTGATCTTTTTTATTTTAAACAACAACAACAACAACAACAACAACAACAACAACAACAACAACAACAACAACGATTTACGCTGGTTCACTTCCTTCGATGAAAGGCAACTAAACCGCGCATGCTTGCTCAACGCACTTCTGATTCTGCGCAATAGCTGCCACGGCGTTTCCGGCAAGCTTGAAACCGTAAATTCTCACGCGGATTGGGGGACATTGATGTCTCCGTGTGATGTTGCAGTCAACGGCGTTAGACACTGCCGGAAACAAGCAGCGGTGCAGACTGGACACCAGTCGAAGCAGTCAAGCGCTCTTTGATGTGCTGATCAAAACAATAACCACTTTCTGTCGCAAACAAAAACGATTTTTGCTGCAACAATAATGATTTCAACAGCGAGGGTACATTGATTTCTATTTATCTGTAATTATCAATGTCCCTTTCCTCCAGCCTTTTTCCGTCTTCACCTTTCTTCTTTTTTCAACTAGTTTCCTCCTCTAAACACTGACCTCGTGTCTCCAAGCGTCTTCATCCTAAGACATGCATACCCATCGGGAAAATCGAGCCCACAACATCGTCAATCACACGTGTGCATTCATGAATACCTGAACTTGCGCAACCACTGAAGTCTAAGGAAGGGCTATTTCTTTTAAAAATAAAGTAGACAAGGCTGTTATTATTCAATGAAGACCCTCCCCCGCTTCAGTCATCCACTTTGCGGCATGACCCGATCTTTTTGTTTTGTTTTGTTTTGTCTGTCTTCCGGTGCACAAGCTAATTACCCGAACCCAAGTCGAGAAACAGGCGCACCCCACCCCCCCACAACTGCATTCATAAACACTTTGGTTTGCGTCATCCCGGCCAAAGGAAGGCTTTAATTGAACTTAAACCAACACTCCATGAATCCACTTTTGCAGAGAAAGCAATAACACTTCTTTAGGCCAAACAATTAGCCTATACTCCTCCTAATGGCAAACGCTGGTGGGATCCCTACCTCTCCCCACTTCCACCCTGACCCCTCTTTTCTTTCTCTCTCTCTCTCTCTCTCTCTCTCTCTCTCTCTCTCTCTCTCTCTCTCTCTCTCTTTCTCTCTCTCTCTCTATTTCTTCTTCTGCTCTTTCTCCTCATCCCTCTCCTCCACATCCTCCTCCCACGTCAACACGAAATAAAACACTCACTTACCCTAGATGACAGCCTAACGAGGGATCCTGTGGAGGACGACAAGAAAGAGGAGAGCCAACCAAAAAAAAAACAAAAGCCGCTCTAGCTGCATTACTAATGTTAACAGAGTAGCAGCAGGCTTGCCAAAGGATCAAGTACTAATTCAATTTCCTTCGTTGCTAAAAAGAAACCAATAATCAACAATACAAGGTGCAGAACCCTGGAAAGAGAAATGGATGGTAGACCTCAAGACATGGAGTGTGCTTGCATTTTGTTTAGGGACTGAGCCCATAAAATATTCATGTTTGTGTCTGGAGACCTGTATATCCATCCAAGTCAAGTCTGTCTTGGTCTCTAATTCTCCGTTGTCATGTCCCCATTGGGTTAAGGTGGGTTATCTTCCCCTTCATTTGGTACTTTCCTTTTTACAAAGTATAGAGCCTATATACTTTCCCCTTTCCTTGTTCTTGCCAAAAAACGCTAAATAAATACTTTCTAATTCTCCTTCGTCTTCGCCTCCTTCGTCTTCTTCTTCATCGTCGTCGTCTCTTCTTCTTCTTCTCATTATTATTATTATTATTATTATTATTATTATTATTATTATTATTATTATTATTATTATTATTATTATTAGCCTACATGGGTGGATGTAGGAGTCCCACAAAGCTTGCCTGTAATTTTGTTTTCTTCTTAATATAAGCCTACTGTAAATATTTGCCTGTTTTCAGACTCTCCATCGTTAAGACCCCGGAATTTTCTTCCGACACTGTGACTCCCGGTACACGCACATGAGATCAAAAGGCCATCATTCGGATTACGGCATCAGCCACGTGTAGACCTACCTCCTCACGCATTTCTTTCGTATTTCAGGAAGAGGTGGGGAGCGAAGAGAGAGGACGCCCACGATGACAATAACAATAACACTGCACCGGTAAATGACATGAAATAATCTACTACATTAAAACGACGTGGACAGCACATCGCCAGCTATGCCTTCAGCACTCCCAGAGATAATAAGCATCGTTTTCTTTCATTACCTCGCAAATTGGTCGAATTCTCAATTTCAAAGCCGTGGGGTACCGGATGCTGCGTAATTAATTAAAACTTTAAATTACATCAACCGAAGGAGGATGGAGTTTGCCTCTTGGTCCGACTCGCCTAGCTCAAGAAATTCGAAAAGACTGGCTGGAAAACAGGAACAACTTTCTTTTTCTTAAAGACGTATCATGACATACCTTCTTCTTCGTCGTCATCATCTTCGTCGACATGGTGATGATGATGATGATGATGATGATGATGATGATGATGATGATGATGATGATGATCATGATCATCATCATCATCATCATCATCATCATAATCATCATCATCATCATCATGGTCATCCCTGTTATCATCTTTAGGACCCTCTCGAAACGAACTCCACAATTTCTCCCATATTCCACATTTACGTGCGGCCACATCTAATAATGAAGCTTCTTCACACCAATCATAATCATGGTTTCAATATCAATGATAGATACTATTCATCGCCGCCTCTACGCTACCGTATTTATTTATTTATTTATTTATTTATTTATTTATTTATTTATTTATTTATCTCTTTATTTATTTCATTAAATGTAACTTCTAAGTTCAGCTTCCAGATATAGGCTACTTGTCCCGTTTTACCATCTTTTCACGCTGTGCATCATATCAGTTCATACCACATTTTCCTTGGCCTCGGGAGAATTAGCAAAGAGGGATCGCAGTTCTTCAGGCAGTTAACCCTCTCTTGACGGCGCTGACGCTAGCGTAAGCCTACCCTGAGCTCTGAGCAATTTGTACTCACAAACAAAGCACAAGGGAAGGCGCCATAATGCGCATGCATAAACAATTATTGTAGTTCCGCTTTCCTACAGTTCGTACGCAAATACAATGCTAAGAGGTATAGATATGCAGTAACACAATAATTCTCCGCAGTTCGCAGTCCCGCAATACGCAGATTTCCCGCAGCCTGGGCCACCGACGCAATTCTTTGCACTGATCGGTCCGATAAAGCAAACATAAACCGAAACAAAGCACAAGCGACGCGCGATAATGGCCGTGAATAAACAATTATATGGCTCTTCTCTTTGGAGTTTACACGCGAATGTGACGCCACGTAGGCCGGGGCAGACGTCATCCTCTGCACTCCGCCGTGCCGCAAACGTAGTCTAAATTCTTCGCACTCGTACCGAACACGGATATAGCCAACGGCAACAATAAAGGTCCAAGACTCTCTCACATGCAAATCTCCGCATTATGTTCGCGGCAAAACGTAATTCTCACGCCGCCCTTTCCGCAAACGAAAACGAAAGAAACAACGAAACGAAGACTTCCCGACATGCAATTCTCCGCACTATAAAACGTACAAAATATCGAGCAGCGCTTTCCGCACACATAAACAATACAAACAACGGAAAGTAGACTCTCCAAACGTGCAATAATTCTCTGCAATCCGTACCGCAAACACAAATCTTCGCGTACCGTACCGCAAGCCATAAACAACCAGAACAACAAAGCAGAGATGCTCCTATACGCATAATTGTTTTGATAACTAATATAAACTTCTAGACAACAAAGGCCAAGTGATGAAAGCTATACTGATAAACCACTATAGTGGTTTTGCTGTTGTCTTAAGTGCTGTTCCCCTAAAATTTGATCTCTCTGTTCTTGTGACGAGAGAGAGAGAGAGAGAGAGAGAGAGAGAGAGAGAGAGGGGGGGGGGGGGAGAGAAGAAGGAGACGAACAGACAGACAAACATACAGAGACATAAAGACAGAGACAGATATACAGAATACGACAAACAACAACAAACGACAACGAATCTTTCATTATTTGTACTCTAAGCATATTTAATAAGGGGCAGTGTGTATACAAACAAACTCACAGAAGAAAATGATAAATTGTATTTAAAAAAAAAAAAAAAAGACAACGGTACACCTTTCGCAGTAGTAGTAGTAGGAATGCTAGGAACGAACGAGTGCAACAGAAATGGCGGAGAGATAAAAGGGGATAAGAGAGGCAAGTGTTGGTATGACCACCAACCACGCCAGCAATGAAGGCAGGAGCTTAGGCCTGTCAAAATAATAGACCTACACCTCCTCATCATCGGCCTAATAACAAGAGACGGGTAGGCAGTGTTTTCTATCCTAGACCTAGTAGCTATAGCGCGTTTTGCCGAGCCATGAATGGCACACGCCATCACTGTTGTAGAAGGAAGGAATGAACGCGACGATCTGTAGAATTTGGGGTGACCTGTATAGCGCAGTTGGCTAGTGACCGGTTTCCTACGCTATGCCGAAGGTCGCTGGGCTCGAGCCCTGCAGGGGAAGAACCTATGCGACTATTATTAATTACGAGACTGTTCGGGTCACTGAGGGTTTTCTCCGGGTACTCCGGTTTCCTCCCTCCCTCCCTTTGAATAGAATTCACTACTATTCGTGGGCGTCTCGGGCGATTTGAGCTAGATCCTGTATCGGCCAGCGCCTAGAGTCTGGTCAAGTACGGCGAGATAAGTGCGCTATAAAAATCCTCATTATTATTATTATTATTATTATTATTATTATTATTATTATTATTATTATTATTATTATTATTATTATTATTATTATTATTAATACTGGATGCTATATTCGCGCCTTTCCCCAAATCTGCAATCAGGCTCAAAGCGCGGCGATCTGTACCAACATACGCGCTCACTTGTTTCATCCATTCTCACACACAACATCTATACATCTATATATCTACACATCTATCACTCAAACAAGTGGTGTAAAGGCATGGAAACCGCTATTGGAAGACGGAAAGAAAATCGAATTTTTATTTTAGAAATCTTTATATTGACTGCGTCCAGTACCATTACTGAGGGGAGGGAGGAAACCGGAGCGCCCGGAGAAAACACTCGGTGACCTCAATAGTCTCATACCTAAGCCGCAAGTCTTATTTTTCTTATTTTTCTTCTTCTCAATAATAATAATAATAATAATAATAATAATAATAATAATAATAATAATAATAATAATAATAATAATAATAATAATAATAATAATAATTCGACAATGTAAGAAGACAACATCAATATCGCATGTCCTTATGGCAAAGCAGTTGAGCGCCACCCAACTACACTGAGTGATTGATATGACTGCAATATGCACTTCTTTTCGTTTTGTTTGCCGAGCAGTGGCACAATCTATAGCTGCTGTAGAACTGAACGCGACGGATTTCTGTAATTCGGAAATGTATTACAACAATTCGCGTGCCAAAAGACAAGACATTGTTCGTTGTAAAATGTTAGCAACAGAAAAGATGTGATTGATTGATTGATTGGGTAGATTAACGTCCTCGGACACATAAAGCGTATAGGGGACAGCCAAAAGATGTGACTGGAATTAATTTGTATTTAAGTGGGTAAGTACCCGGCCAGAAAGAAGGAAAAACAAGATCAGAGCGTTGGCCTTTCGAAACGATCGATCCTTTCCTCTTCGGGACCGTCCTAACAACAGTGGACAGTTTAGGCAAGTGTTTTCTTGATAGCTCTTGCACTGGCTTTTGTCTACTCAGCAGCGGCACGCACAGAACGACTACAGAGCAGGCACGTCGTTTGACAATTGACAAACACCGGATGGAATGCCGTTACGGGGTGTAGGGGTAGATTTGTTAGTAGGGCTATACATTATGACAGTAGTATAGCGGTTTGGGCACACGCTAGCAATGTTTCATGCTAAGGCACTTCGGACTGGGTTAGTACTTGGATGGTTGACTATACTCGGAATGCTACCACCAGAAGACACCAACAACATTGAAACAAGCGCACGACACATGGGTACTAGGATCTGTTTAGAACCTAACCTATCCTGTCCTATCCTATCCTATCCTATCCCGTACCTCAAAAGTCGTTGGGGCGCCACAGATGATCGTTTAACCAGCGTACTCCATCTTTCTCTGTCCCTGGCAACCCTCATGGCTTCGCTCAGTGTCAAGCCAGTCCATTCTCGAATGTTGTCCTCCCACCTTTTTTGTCTCCCTTTTCTCATGCTTCCCTGCACCGTGCCTTGCAGGGTAGTCATTGCAAAACCTGATGCCCTGGTGACGTGGCGATACCATCGGAGTTTCTATTTCTTCAACGCTGTGAGCAATTCATCATGTTGTCCAATGGCTTTTGTGTGGTGGTCTTTCGGACTTCGTCGTTGGTGATGTGTTGGGTACAGAAATTGCCCACTAGTCTTCTGTAGCACCTCATCGCCATGTTTTGCATGTTTAGAACCGTGGGAGGGTAAAACAGCGCTAGGCCGTGGGAAAGAACATATAGGCACCGCCCTCATTAAGCTGGCCTAGAGAAAATGGAGATACCAAACGCTTTTCTCCCCAACTATCGAAAGGTTACGGGGGTCAGCTTCACCTATACATACTGCGTAGTACACAGCTTCCGCAATACACCGTACAATCTTAAGCTTTAATCGCCTTTTTATATAGATCCTTTCCAGCTCAAGGGCTGCTCGAAGCGCTGACCTATACAGGATCTGACTCATGCCGCCCTAGGCGCCCTCTTGCAACCGTTGGGCGCATAGTCTGACAACCAGACCACGGAGTACAAACAATCCTGAGCGATTGCAAATCGGGAGAAGTAACCCCGGTGCGTACCACGGTATATTTGTGTAGCCGGCTCTCCGCCGCCTAGGACATGATCGTCAGGATCTTTAAAGTCCACGCGATGGAGTGCGTGCGTGCACAGACTAGACCTCGGTTTATACTCTCATCCCAAGGAGTAAACTTGAATCCTTCGATTCTGCCCTTTGGAAACTACTTGTGTGCATGCAGGGCTTGGGGTGGGTAGCGCCTAAAATCGTGTTGTTCTTTGAACAAAAACGTAATGTAACCTATTTTCATTGCTGGGAAGTGTCAATTTCCAAATTGGAATCGTAGCTAATCTAGCTCATTGTAAGACGGGTAACGTGAGTATATTAGGATAAAGAGGATCTTCTGTCCTAATCTTGAAAGTTTAATATCAAGCTGTTGTTCTCTTACTTTAATTCGCTGTTGGTTACATTTTTTGAACATCTCATTTGTCAAACATCAATGACGTGCAATGACGTAAAATAAAACAAACACATAAACAAACAAACAAAGCTCACTGTAGAACTTAAAAACAAAAAAAAAAGTTTTACAACGTAAAAAGACAACAACAAAAATAACAACAACAACAACAACAACAACAACAACAACAACAACAACAATCTACCGACATTCGTTAGGGATCAAAAGTAATCAAATTTGTTGCGAAATAAAACGCCTTTTAGAATGGAAGGAAGGGGCAAAAAAAAAAAAAAAAAAAAATGCCTGCAAATAACGTCATCACTCTCAAAAAAAGTGAGATAGGCTAGGAAATTCACCCGCGTGTGTATCGCCAGGCATCGTAAACCTTCATAAATAGTGTAGCATCTTCGTTATTAATTATGATATGATAATTAAGGCTATACAGGCTGAAAAGGTTGGCTTCCACTTTGACCTGCGCAAGCTGGTGTTTTAGGTACGCGGGAAACAGCTGCATGCTTAGAGCATCTCAATGGTTTAAAATTACTTGATAAACTTGATACTCATTTTAAAGGCTTGCAATTGGGCTTTCTAAAAATGAAAAATGAGTATTATGAAAAGCTTAAAAGTTAAACAAGCAAACAAACTAATGTTTTGCGATTTGTATTTCGCAATGTGGTTTTCAAAGAAAACTTACACACGGAACAGCTGCGGTGTAGTACTTTCATGAAATGAATCTACAAGTTTGAGAAAGTCCACTTGGTAACAGTTTAGCTTCTGCAATCGATATCTGTGGTTTCTGGAACACAGAGGAGCTGGAGTGCAAAAGTACAACATACTGTTTGCAATTCTAATGTCGATTCCGTGGCAGTACAGCTTCAGTCTTGTATCAAACAACATGAAACCAAAACTAACAATATTTGTCTGTTAAGCTGCGCTTGCAGTTGTGTTGACTCAATCGGGTTTTTCACACTACGCACAAGGGAGTACAGCTGCGCTGCACCCGACAGGAAGTAGCGGTGGATTCTTATCAGGCGCTCTTCAAGCGTGAGATAGGGAAAAGCTCTTTGACGCAACCGCTTGAAGGTCATGTGACTTATAGCCGTTAATAACGGCGAGGTCGAGTGAGGTCAGGCCGTAATGAAACCACCTCCTAGTTAATTATGTTCTGATGAAACGACATGGATATTCGTGAAGGTGGGAAAAGTAAACATAACATTTTGAACAGAAGATTTTGTGGAAACACGAAATGGATACCGTTCTTGGGAAGGAGGGTGGGGCAGGGTGGAGATGGGGGTAAATATTTTTTAAAGGATGGAAGTAAAAGATTTATTGGTACCTCCTATTCCACGAGGTGGGAGGGAGGAGTAGGTGATGAAGGGGGGGGGGGGGGAGTTGTGGTAAACAAAAAGTGTACAGGCTGGCAACAAAAAATAATAATAAATACATTCTAAGCCAGTCCCATCCATTCCTCTAGCGTGAAAAATCAACTATTACACTATTTTATTAATAATTAAAAATGGACACCATACCCTTTTCCCAAACCTGTCCCTGACATGAAGATTTAAAAACGACATGTATTTTATTCATGAAAAACCGACCAAGCTTATTTTAAGAGTGAAGCAGAAGCCAGAGATGAAACGACTGCGAACGATAAATGGAGATAATGAAGCGAGTGGCCTAAATCATCCTACAACATACACAAACAAACCTCTGTGACAATCAATTAAGAGTTTAGAGACAGGGGGTGGATTGGCGGTGGACAGCAAAAATAGCCACCGAACTATTAAACCTCATAGGAGGAAGATAGAGCTTCTTCATAAATACATGTGATAAGGAACACTTACCTTTTGAGGAACGATGAGAAGAACGGAAGTAAAACATATTAAATCTGTTACTAGTAGGCTTACTAGATAAGTGACAGATTCAAAAAGCGTGTAAACATGCCCACTGCTGTGAAATGATAATACTAAATAGATGAAAGTCAAGCACACACACACACACACTTAAACACACCCTCACACGCACACTCACGTACACAAACAAAGTCTGTGTGCAAAGGAATGCGTGTGTGCACAACAATGGACATCGGTTTATACTCTCATTCGAAGGAAACAGTAGAAAAAAGAGAGATGGGAGTAATTCACGCTGATGTGTCAGTCTGCTAGAAATGCAGACGAAAACACAGGTTCGAGTGCAAAAGGCAGGTTACTCTCTTAAACTTTCTAATCAAAGATACCACCTTTTCTGGGGCGTTATTGAAATCAGCATAAAAATCCCCAACAAACCAGTGAAAACGAGCAATTGCAAAAAGGATGATTGGGTTCACGTATTTAGTCCAGTAACGTTCAAAATAGCTATGGAAAATGGATCTGAACACAAGAGCTTTACGACAACGGGTCTGCTGTTCTAGAAGCGTAAAAAAATCAAGGCTTTCAGCGGATGGGATCGCGATACAGGTTCGTACAGTATGATAGAACGATACACGCCAAAGTGGTTGCATCTATCAATTAGTCAAGAGGAACATTCTGGGAAAATAATTTTCATTAGAGTGTGTGTGGGTGTGTGTGTGGGTGTGTGTGTGTGTGTGTATGTGTATGTATGTGCGCGCGTGCGTGTATGCATGCGTGCGTGCCTGTGGATGTCTGTGTGTTTCTCCCTCTTATCATCATTCCCAGAGCCTGTAGGAATTTCCGGCAGAAATGAAAAGAGATTTACGTCGGTTAATTTTAGCCTTGGCACTGAGTAGAGTATTCTGACGGTCATAGCAGAGAGAAAACAACTATTTCTATTCGACCTCGCCCAATTGTAGCTAGCCTGTAACCAGTTCATTTAGGTAAGCTACATAGACAAGTCGCATTTTCTGTACCTCCGTGGAAAAAAAAGGGAAAAAATAAGGGAGTGCAAGCACTCTGAATAAAAGTGTCAAGTGATGGGCTTAATTTGACAACCAGTTTAGCACAAAAGTAGAGGAGATAATAATGAGACCCAAAAAGTGCCCGAGAAGAGTGGTTTTCTGAGTACCTCAAGAAAAGAGTGAGCGAAAAAAGCCCATCATGGTAGAGTGTAGTATGGAGATCTAGAATGTTAAGAAATGGGTTTTAGTGGAGAAAGCCGCAAGTACTTTATAAAACGAGACAAGACCGAGGGTGGGATTTAATGCTACAGTACGGACACCTGCTGTGCGATTCCGCCCATCTTTAGAAATGTCGTTTTGGACAGTTTTTCCACAAACCACAGATTTGAGAAATGTAAAAGACAAACTGACCAGGTCATCTTTTGAATCTTTCCGCCGCCATACACATTTTTCCTCCTGCACACTCGTGCTATGAGGGCAGCTTGTCCTACAATGGCCATTCTCAATGCCAGACATCTATCTGATTTCGCCCAAAATAGGTTCTGGTAAGCTTGAGTGTCCCGTCGCTATATGTAGACGACTATTATAAATGCCTTTCACGTTCCCAAGAGACGCCTCCGCTACACTTAAAAAAACTCCGGTCATTCTCCCGAAAAAAGTACAGATAACAGACTCAAATAAGCAAGCATAATTATATACAAAAGGCGATTGAAATGGCTCAGTATCGGAGGCGCTGACAGTGCGCTTGATGTGGTTGAGTTGTCTTGGGCGACTTGAGTTCGATGCTGATTGCAGCAAGCAGCTCCTTGTGCTGGTATGTGCTAGCTAAAACTGTACAGGGTGTAGGGTTAGGCCCACAGGCCCGCACCTTCTTGACCTGAGAGCATATCGCGGTGACCACTCCGGATTCTTTGATCGCTCACTCGCTCCGACCGTCTTTTAGGCTGGGAATCTCTGCAAACATCTACCCAGCCTCTGGGTCCTATTAAGTGATACGACAGATATCAAAGTCAGAAAGATTTTGGCAGCTGCCCGAAAGCCTTCAAAAGATGAATAGGGGAGTGCATGAAGAAGGCGGAGAAAGGAAAGAATACGTCAGAAGGAGGAAACAAAGAAGAAGAAGAAGAAGAAGAAGAAGAAGAAGAAGAACAAGAACAAGAAGAACAAGAACAAGAAGAACAAGAAGAACAAGAAGGATAGATTTAGGAACAAGAAGAGAAAGCTATGAAAAAAAATGTCCATTTCAACGAATCCAGCGATGACGAAGAATATTAATTTGTTCTTTTATATCGCTCTTCGACCTCAAGAGCTGTTCAAGGCGCTGACCGATACAGGATCTAACTCAAGGCGCCCGACGCGCCAACTTGCAGCCTTTGGGCGCATAGAATATTGATAATGATAAGATACTGTCTCCGCCTTTGAAGCTGGCAAGAGCTTTGCTCATGACGACATCGACGATGCTGCATGCAGTGTTGATGACCAACAATAATTAACAGCAAATTGTTGTCTCCCTCTAGACCACAGTTACAGTCTAAACTAATGAAAATAGAATTCCTACCACGACCAAAACTAAAAACAATACTGGGATTAAACAAAAGTAGAGTAGAGCGCTATGATTCTCCCCGACATTGACAACAACACATGGGCATACTACGACGTAGGAAAGACAATACGATGAAACGACAACGATGTGCAGCATCCAGACAAATATCCACGGGACCTTTCTTCAGTCCCATAGCCCCCATTCCTGTGCCCAAAGGAATGGCAAACTTCGGGCCGCAGCGGTGATGTCTATGATGAACACCCTAGATATTTTCTTCTAGTTCTTAGCTTCCTGCTTCCTCTTCTTGTTAACCCTCTCCTACTCCTGTTTTCTTATCCTCCTCCTCCTTCTTCTTCCTCTTCCTCTTCTTTTTCTTCTTCTTCTGTTCACGACAAAGTGGGTACAATCATTACTGAACCAACCTTACGATTCGGAAAATTATAGCAATCCAAAAAAAAACTCATTGACATACCGTTTCAGTTTACGATGTGTTTGTTGAAACAGTGCTTTTCTGAGTAACAAGAACCAAAAGCATGTTATATTACATGACCAAAACGTTTGTTAAATAGTGATGAGCAAGCAAGAATTGTTGATTGTTTTTACTGTTATTGTGCTAGAAAAAGAATGCTATAATAATAAAACAAACTGTCTCACATACTATAATCTTAGTCTTTCAATCAAATGCTTGCATGCGGCTCAGCTGTCCAAAAACTTACGATGCACAAGAATAGAACGATCAGAGTCTTTACTCCGGAAAGACAACTCCGGTAAAAAAAGATGTGCAAGAGTCATATGGATACAACTATACATCAATCCTTTGGCCTCAAGTTCTTTACTTAATTTATTTATTTATGTATTTAATCGTTCTTATAAAGCGTTTTTCCGGCTGAAATATCGGTTCCAGTACCTATAATGAGATCCTTGAAGTTTGGGAAGAAAACTACAACGCCTCGTTAGTATACAAACTTCCGTCCAGTTTGTAAATTGCCATTTGCTCCAAAGACCCAAATGTACACACACAGAGTGTGAGTAGAATCAAATATTCCACATAGTCATCTACATAGTATCTGTATCGGGGACCTAAGGAGAAGCTGGGCGTTACGGGGAATACTAGAATGTCTCGTCGGTGTGGCCCCATGGTGGAACGGCATACTTTAGGGGTCAGCGTCAAGAGGGCATAGGGGAACCAGGTGAGATGCATCCTGTGCAGAGTAAGAGAGAAATGGGGAAATATAGAGATGGGGGAGAGAGAGTAAGAGAGAAAGAAAGAAAGAGAAAGAAAGAAAGAGAAAGAAGAAAGAGAGAGAAAGAAAGAAAGAAAGAAAGAGAAGGGGGTGGGGGTGGAAGAAGAGGGAGATACAGAGAAAGAGACAAAGAGAGACACAGAGAGAGAGAGAGAGAGAGAGAGAGAGAGAGAGAGAGAGAGAGAGAGAGAGAGAAAGACAGAAACAGAGAGCAGGCAGAGTGACAGAGTAAAAAGAAGCAGCAGCAGAAGGAGAAGAAGAAGAAGGGGGCGGACCAGATAAAGATGGAGTGATGTTGGTGCTGGTGAAAGATAAAATAGATCAGATAAGATAAAGTTTGAATACGTCGGATTATCACCTGAGAAGTCACCGACTATACTTAATATAATAACTTCCTCTTCCCTGGTGAAAGTTTCGAAACCCTTGAAACACGCCAAACCATGCAAACAGAGAATCCAAAAGGTGTGCATGAGCGCGAGTGCGAACGTGTGTATGTTAGCGTTGGAAAGGAAGTTTGTGAGCATGCCTGCTCTATGTAAAAAACTATGCTAACGAAAGATAAAAAAGACATGACAGAAGCAATTAGTTAGTACACCAGGCTCGGAATCTAACCCCGAGACTCAATTTAAATTACCACCCACATGGGCTACTTGTCAACACAGGGAACGAGAATAGGTTACTAAGGTAAAATGAGCTCAATGAGAACGAAGGTGGGCGAGAGCGAAATAGAATCGAAAGTAGAGCAATGGTGTAGGGGCGAGTGTCAAGTTTGGTACAGGTGGGAAAGACGTCGAACAGGTGGGAAAGATTTGGGAAAACACCTTAGAGGACCTCTTCACCGCCCAAAAATCTTTCCAGAATTCAAAACGGTTTTCCTGTTTGGGAACCCCAATAACCTTTCTAATGTGTTAAGCCTCGATTGCAGACTGGTGTCAGGACAGGATCTGCGTTCTACCTCAAGTTGACTTTATCAGCAGCAGAGGGGTCAACATTGGCGGCTTCGCCATCACCATCACCCCCATCATCATCACCACCACCACCACTATCGCCGCAACCATCATCCCATAACTCGCGTTTCTCTTATCACAGTAATCTCTCTAATTGCCATCGTCTAAGATTCACCCTCGTTCGGCTGCCAAAGAAATAGTCTTAACCTGTTGGTTTTGGCTGTACAAAATGATAATTATATAAACGTCAATAAATCATCGTTCAACCGTGGACAGCTCGTCATAATCCCTGAGCAGTGAAGGATGCTCTTCATTACCAGATTGGCTTTTACTTTTCGTTGAAGAAACTCGCATATCCTTGCATCATTTCGACTAATGAATCCGGTTACGTCTTAGATGTATCAACCACACATCTTCGGTTTTCTGAATCCTTCAGTGTCTTAGAGGTAAAATGCATACTGATGTTACGTAGAGTTCATCGTACAATTACTGCAGTGGTATTATTTTGATGTAATCAAAATCAAGAAGATTGTCATGCCCAGCACTAACGAAAGCGATGCTGGAAATTGCAACAAAATAATTCAGGACCAAAATACTGTAAATATAATTTGATGTATTAGTTGGAAGGGTGAGAGAGAGAGAGAGTGCGTGCGTGCGTGTGTGTGCAAGCTTATGTGTGTGTTTGTGATGTGTGTGTGTGCGTGTGTGTGTGTGTGTGTGTGTCATTCGCGCGCTGGTGCACGCCTCACCTGGATACTCTTGACGAAAACTGGGTCTTGGACAGGTCGGCGGAAAACAGATTTTACCTGTTGGTTCAAAGTGTGCACCACTTGCGACGGAGGAACATTCAGGTGCGCAAGCAGGTGCATCCACTTCCCGAGGCTACCCCTTACTCCTACTTCCTGTTCCCCTTCCCCACCCACCGCCGCCCCGCCCTCTCTCTCTCTCTCTCTCTCTCTCTTTCTTCCCCTCTCGTTTAACTATTTTACCTTACTCTCATACCTCCAACGTATCTTTTTTCTTTCCCCCTTTCTGCAAAACCTTTCAACTCCCCAACCCCGCCTTTTGTGCGATTACTAGTCTATTTTCTTCCTTTTTTCATATTACTGTTAGTGTCACAAATAGTAGTAACTTAGAATTCTGTATAGCGTCCATTATTATTATTATTATTATTATTATTATTATTATTATTATTATTATTATTATTATTATTATTATTATTATTCTTATTATTATTATTATTATTATTATTATTATTTATTCCCCCAAAAGTGTTGGCTGAGAAATTCTGGTTTCGCGAACTCCTCATATTCGCTGTTTAATAATAATAATAATAATAATAATAATAATAATAATAATAATAATAATAATAATAATAATAATAATAATAATAATAATAATAATAATAATAATAATAATAATAATTTGTTCAGAATCTGTACCTCCCCAACTCTTCTCAAAAGACCTCGAGACTCCTTAAAGAATATCATTTAAAACTATACAGAACTCTTTTTTTCTTTACTCTAGTATCACTCTATGCACTACCGTAACTGACATAGAGTTTTCTTCCGCCTGGCCAGTGCCCGAACGACAGGCCTCTAAGGAGTAGGGCCTGTCCGCTCAAAAGCCCTTCAAATCTATGCCGATTTTAACATTCTCAAGGAATTCTAGAACGAATCTTTATTTTCAATTAGATAAGGACCATCGACTGTACCCTCAAACGGTATGCTCCATTAAAAGTTAACTGTACATTCCAAAAGGTATGGAACGTGAATGGCTTAGAAGATGCTCAGATCGATCGTTTGGTTCTTCAGTGATTCTGCATCATGTTACAACATCCTCGCCATTCTAAAGGCACCTACGTTACTTGTAACGGGGAGAGGGAGAGGGAGAGAGAGAGAGAGACAGAGACAGAAAGAAACTGAGACAGACAGAGACAGATAGACGGTCAATGGATTGACGATAGATTGAGCTATACATGTACATTGTAAGTAATCGTTCATACAAAACTACTAGCAACATTGCACTGAATGACGGGAATGGCACAATCCGAATATTCCTTGCGCGATTCAGCTTATCCAGTTATAATTATAGATTGCCATATGAGTTTTACATACAGAAGTTAATTCAACAATTCATATTATATATATATATATATATATATATATATATATATATATATATAGAGAGAGAGAGAGAGAGAGAGAGAGAGAGAGAGAGAGAGAGAGAGAGAGAGAGAGAGAGAGAGAGAGGAGAGAGAGAGAGAGAGAGAGAGAGAGAATGGATTTTAAAAAAAATCTACACGCCTATAGAAATAAAGGGTAGAGCTGGAATTTTCGTGAGCGCTTCAAATCCAGTTCAAATATTAATGAATACATACTCACAGTGCTGTTCGTACGAGAGTCAACAATACAAACAAGTCTTCAAACATAGGCCGCGCACGTTGATTGATTCATTCCTTCGTCTGCCCTTTTAGTGCTCTAGTCGGATTTCGTTTCACATTCCAGCGCTTAATGGAAAGAAAAAAACCACACACCATTTCAATAAACTTTACTTTACTCTGTCCATTCTTTCACAGTTGATGGAGGTAAGCTATAAGCTTTTGCTAGGTCGGGTCCTCGTATTGCAACGAACAGGAGTCCAAGAACTTAAATAGTCTAAAATTACTTCGGTAAAAAGGCGGATGAAAATAAAACAAACAAGCAAACTTTATTTATAACTCTTACAAACAGCGATCTATTGCTAAGGTATATACTCATCAGCGTCCATTTTAGTGTTATATGTTTCGTTAAAGCTCTACAGCTTCGCTTCGGACCGGCAATGTATTTGTTCACGTTTTCTTTTGTAAGAAGATCGTGTTTAAAGTTATGACCTGAGTTTACACGATTTCTTTGTAAGAAGATCATGTTTAAAGTTATGGCCCTAGTTTAACATCGTTAAGCAATGGCTGTTCCAACAATCGCAGACTAGACACAAACACTAGCTGGATAGCTTTCCTTTAAACAGTCATTGTACAACAGCTCTGGGAGACCCAAGTTGCGTCGTTCAAACAGCAATTAAAAATGCTGGAGTTAGGAGAGACTTGTTCCTGTTTTTAAAACGTAATATACATTACAAGCTGTCCTTCCAAAACAGTAGTAATTCAACAACCGCAACAACAACAACAACAACAACAACAACAACAACTACACTCATAGTTATGCTCACAAAATAATTGTGATTCGTCTTGCTGTTGTTTTTTAACAAGGCACTTCGAACAAAAACATTTATGGAACATTGCGCTTTCCAAAACATGTTATTGTTGTGTGAGTTAGTTCAGTTCTCAAGGCACTCCCCATTTCAACTACTTTGAAGAGCAGGTACAACCTGGTCAGAGAAAAACACCTGATGCAGACTTGTAGGGTTTTAACTCGATCTATTAAAAACAATCGGAATCGGGACTCGCTTTAATTATGGTCAATACGGTGGGGCTTTTTTTTATAATACGGAATCAGACTTTGTTCAGAGGTTTTTGTTTAATCGTCTTTTCAACGCAAGCGGAAATGGTCTGGGGGAAAAAAATAGCAAATTCTTTCATTTGTTCCAAAGCAGCTCAATAGTCTGCAATCACATATTGTCTTCTTTCGATTCAACGAAACAGCCTCAGACAGATAGGTTCTCGAATCAAAGAAACTATTTTTGTTCCAATCTATCACTACAACGGAACAATTCTGTAAAGCATAACCTTATCTTTACACACTAATCTTAAATCGCCATTTTCTGTATAGTGCCTGGCAAGGCATTTGAAAGCTATGTGTATTATTATACTGCATTGCGTTCTCGCTATATAACCAAACACCCTGTCTTTCTTTCAACATCAAGTCTGTGAAACATAACCTTATCTTAAACAGCAAAGCATAGTAATCCACAGATCCGATTTCCTTTGACCGTAGTGCTATGGTACAGCTACACGTTTATTTAAGCCCGCTGTATAAGATAAATGAATAGCGCACTAAGACAACTTTGTACGGCATTCTTTCGTTGTCCACGCCGTCTTATCCGTATGCTGGCGACGAACTCAGGATAACCGACCAAAAGGAAGTGATACAGGCCGAAATGCAGTGATTCTTCTTAATTCGTCAGTTGTGTTTGTCTTTGGCTGCATAAACCGACCTTCAAAGATAAAGAAACGGAGTACATTGACGCCAGTGTGGACTAGACTATAAATATGAGAGAGAGAGAGGGGGGGAGGGGGAGCGAGGGAGAGCGAGGGAGAGAGAGATGGGTGTATGAAATGGGGAATAATTGGTCTTACCAAATGCACGAGCTCAGAAAACTGCTAAAGGTCGACCTCAGTATTTTAACTCGCTTCGTCCAAGATGTCCCCGTGCTAGCTCTATTAAGCTCTCTATGACCGTCACGGACAACGGAGCTATTTCGAACACACCTTTAGATGTACGTGTGGTTATTTGGGTCTTTAGGTTTTTCCTTGCCGTTTTTCACAGAATGACCAAGTTTCTTCAACGTGCCGCTGCGGCAACACAGGTGGAGGTGAACTAGCGCATGCAATCATTTAACAGAGACGTCGACTTGAGGGGGAAAAAACACAACCCCAAACTCCTGTCACTACCGAGAATCGAACCCATATTGCTCTTCTGCAGGCTAGACCAGAGAATTCTATCTCTTCTGTGACGCCCTTGCTAATCTGACTACCAAACGCATGCCAAGGATCACGCCCTGAGAGGTGAAAGTAGGCTTTAGCGAGTCTCAGCTACGTTGTGTGCAAACCGAGCTGAACGATATATGGAAATACAATACTGTTCAAATAGCCAGTGGTTTCTTTCAGTAAACAAAACAACTTTAAGAGATTAAATGGAACCGAAGAATAATCCTACATTGCGACGAAAATGGGTTAACATAAAACGCGATCGGTTATGCATGATAAACGGATATAGGAATTTTGTTTTTGAAATCCATTACTCGTTCGCCGAGATTTTGGTGCCATGCAAAATTAACTCTAGCTGAGTTCCCCCGAGTTCAACAGTGAAACACGAGGTTCTTGCAAGTTCAACTACTCATGTTTATGGAGACTTGGGGTTTCACATATCCACTGTGGTTGGTGGGTTGCGCAAAAACAGTGAGAAGCAGGAAGGAAGGAAAGAAAGAGAGACAGATGGAAGAGATGTGAGGGTTACATTACATTACATTACATGATTATTGCTTTAGGTCCAGCGTACTCTTCCGAGCCAAATCAGGACCGGACAACCCCTGATCCGCATAAAAGATCTGGTGAAACAACCCTAGTGGTAAAACTGAAAGCTCTCCATCAGCTAGTCACTTTACAATAAAGACATCCCACGGAGGGGACGCTGAGGCTGTACTCTTATTTATCGAACCCCCGTTTACAAAAACCAAATAGAATACAAACATCATCATAAATTATCAACAAAGCACATACATATAAAATGCCTACATTGCTAAATAATAACATCATAGGAAGCCCTAGTGACCACCTGGCAAAAAGGGTCCAATATTCCCAAGCTGATCCAACAGACCTCATACACAAACAAGGAGTCTTGTCCCGGAAGAGTTTTCAAGAAAAAAGGTAGGTAACTGGTCTAGCGAAGAAGAAGATACTATGGCAGATTGATAGAACAGAGCAGGAATGAGAAAGAGCAAATGAGAAAGACAGCGACAGTGGGAATTTAAAGCACTTAATTTCCAGAAAGTGGGTGTACTATTTATACTGAAACCCCCGGCACCCTAACGGGGGTAGATGTGAGGGTGAAGAGGGAGAGATAGAGAGAGAAAGAGCGAGGGAGGGTAAAAGTGGGAGGGGAGATAGGGCGCAAGGGGAGAGCTACATGTATATATGTGTGTCTATAGAAGAGTGCATTAAAGAAACGTGAACTTAATGTGATGATGGTAGAACTGTTGCCAGGCACCTCAAATTCACTAAGGGGAGAAAAAGGAGGAGGAAACAGGAGAAGCGGGGAGAGAGAGAGAGAGAGAGAAAGAGAGAGAGAGAGAGAGAGAGAGGGAGAGAGAGAGAGAGAGAGAGAGAGAGAGAGAGAGAGAGAGAGAGAGAGAGAAACAGAGAGAGGGAAACAGACATGCTGACAGAGAAGGGGATGAGATCAGGTGGTGAATGGGGTTGTGTATGTGTGTGCGTGTGCGGAGGTATAAGCCTTGAAATGGGTGACTGACCTTGCTTTTTATGCAGGAAATGGGAGTGTGTATTAGCCACCCAGTGTTTTCCAGCCACCCACTTTTTTCTAAGTACACAGGAGTGCTCTTTTAGTGCATGGGAGTGCAGTTGTAGTGCATAAGAGTGTTTTAAGTACAAGGGAGTGAAATTTTGCAAGTTCGACCTATTTCTTCGCCTATAGGAGACGCACTAGGTCAACTTTTGAGACGGAAAGAGCGGATTTTGCATTAGATTCTTACATTTCTAGAAAAAGTTTGCATTCTTTTTCCGTCAAAAAATCACTTTCCGATTCTTACATTCTTAGTAAAACCCAGTCTTGGTGTTCTACATACTTGTGTGTGTATGTGTGTGCATGTTTATGTTTGAGAGTGGTGTGCCAATGCGACACTAGGTAGTGAATATTTTCAATAACCGGGATTGAAATATTAGAGGTTAGACCGATAAAAGGCGATATGTCATATTTGTTGTCCGGCAACTCGCAGGAACGCGCTTGCTCTTCCTCGACTTTCTTTAAGAAAAGTAAACATGTATACAAAGAATGTCCTTAACATTACATATATTATAATTCATGCTCAGCAAACAGAACAATGTCAAAAATAGTATCTGGGTAATACAGAACGTGAGTTGTGTATACGGTATTTTTACAGACAAATAAAACAATGGACAACCAAGCAGACCATCAGACTGGCAGGGAGACAGCCAGAGACACACGCACATAGATTGGGAGAGAGAGAAAGAGAAAGAGAGAGAGAGAGAGAGAGAGAGAGAGAGAGAGAGAGAGAGAGAGAGAGAGAGAGAGAGAGAGAGAGAAAGAGAAACCAATACACACAAACACATTAACGAGTGACCAAAAATGTTCATCAAAAGTGTCGTGTGAACTACGAAATTAAATTCAAATCATATTAATCCTCTCCGTTGACAAAAAGCCCGTACCTGATACTCCTATAACTCCAGCCATTCTTTCCAATTCTATTTAGGAATGATTACAAGTCGAATGAAAGATGTCTTCACGAATTCAATTTGAAAGTGTCAATGAACATCTTTTAAAATCTTTTGTTTCTTCATTCAAAAAACAGGCGACCTCTCTTACCTTTCCCCCTCCATCTCTCTCCCCCCCCCCAACACCACTTTGCAATCCATTCCTGCATTAAACAAAAAATCCATCAAATGACATCAACTTGATGCTATTAACAGGCACATACACAAATGAATATATGATTTATATCCAACCCGTACTTTTTTGTTTTGAATGTGGGTTATGATTTTGGTTTAATCTGCGCCTCCAGGACGTCTCTGCGGTATGGAGTTGCGCGGCATACAAGTCGACATCTCACTGTCTTCCGGTGATGTAACACTACTCGCTTTAAATTTTGAAAAGGATCCGTGACGCTGACATATGTCAACTTGGAGCTCTTTAAAACTATGGACTAAAACATTTCACTGAAGCAAAAAGAAGTCTTAACAACCTTTGCTGATTTCTGAATAACATGGTACCGTATTGTTAATGTTGTTGTTCTGTTTCACCTCCTTCTCTCTACATAATAGCAGGAAATGATTTCTTTCCACGCCAAACCCCAATTTTTGCCTCCCCGTAATGGAATGATTTTTTTAAACTAATGTTTTCTAAAAACACGTTTTCCACTTAAATCAGCATAGTTACAAAAAAGTCATTGAAGCTAACAGGATGTACACACATTTTTTTTGTTCTAAACGTTGTTTTTCTCCTGAATGAAGTAAAATAATATTTTTCTTCTATTTTAAAAGGCAACACGGGTCATATAATATCGGAATGAAATTAAGTTTTCACCATTTTTTTTAAAGACGGACGATTTCTACTCAAAGAAAACTGTGGAGTTTCAGATGAAAACTGACCACTACAGCTAATTGGATAAAAAAAAAACACATTTTTGTCTTTCTTTCTCCTTCTCAATAATCAATTCGTTTCTTCCCTACACAACAACGTCTCTCTCAATAATGGAATACTTTATTTTTTTAAATTAAATTTTAACGGTAATGGCGACACAAAAATAGAGTGAAATTATTTTTCTGTTCTTTTCTAGTCCTAAAAGGAAACTGCACAGCAAGAATTTTTCTGATAACAAGCAAAGGAACTCGAGTTTTCTCTTGTTTTACCTCACTTTATATAAATTAGTTTTAACACTAACAGATTTAGAAATGAACAGAGAGAAAAAAACCACACACACACCATTTGACAGTTGAAAAAACGACAAGGTGGGGGCTTTCAAAGGTTCAGAGACAGAGAGAGTGAGACTGAGACAGAGAGACAGACAGAGGAAAACTTGGAAACTCTGAATTTTTTTTTTATTAGGGATAAAGATTTTAGACTAATTAATAAGTCTTATCTTCTAATATGTCCCTTAACAAGAGAGACAGAGAGATTGAGAGACAAACACACAAGAACATAGAAAGAGACAGAAAGAGAGAGACAGACAGAGAGAGACAGAAAGAGAGCGACAGCCAGAGAGAGAAACAGAGAGAAAGACAGTGTGGGAGAGACCAGATGGACACTTATTAATTAACGATGATGTAATAAAGTTGTCTTATCTTATCAATCCAAACAAATTGCTATTTCATTCTATGGCCGTTCATACCGTCAGTCCGGCTTGTAGTGTAATTTGTCTTACCTGCAACAGACAAAAACAAATATATTTATTAGAAGAAGGTTAATGTATACAATAAATTGAACATAAAAAATAACATAAGAACCAACATAAAGGCAATCTAAAAAATAAAAAAAGACCATAAACGCGTCATAAAAACACAGATTGAGCATATGATATATGCAACATAAATACAAACAATGAGGAAAAACACAACAAAAACAAACAATGAGCGTATACGCAACACAAAAGCAAGGAATGGCCACACACTTTACATAAAAAACAAAGAATGGTTATAAACGCAACATAAAAAAAACAAAGAATAGTTATAAACGCAATACAAGCAAAGAATGAACAAACTCATGCCCCAACAGGGAACAACTTATATTCAGCGTGGAATATTTACACAAATTAAAAAAAATACACACACACACACACACACACCCACACACACACACATACACACACACAAACACCGTTCTTTCAGAATCAAATCGGACGAACGAGTTATATATCAAACATTACATTACATGGTTATTGCTTTAGGTCCAGCGGACTCTTCCGAGCCAACTCAGGACCAAAAAAAATCAAGATCACAACTTCGCTGAAAGATGACTCGCCCCTGATCCGCATAAAAGATCTGTTGAAACAACCCTAGTGGTAACACTGAACGCAATCCACTATCCGGTCACTTTACAATAAAGAAATCCCACACAGGGGACGCTGAGCCTTTACTCTAATTTATTGAACCCCCGTTTACAAAAACAAAATAGAATACAAACATCATTATAAAATATCAACAAAACACATACATATAAAATGCCTACATTGCTAAAAAAACAAAACATCATAGGAAGCCCTAGTGACCACCTGGCAGAAAGCGTCCAATATTCCCAAGCTGATCCAACAGACCTCATACACAAACAAGGAGTCTTGTCCCGGAAGAGTTTTCAAGAAAAAAGGTAGGTGACTGGTCTAGCGAAGAAGATTATAGTATAATAGATTGATAGAACAGAGTAGGAATGAGAAACAACAAAGGAGAAAGACAGCGACAGTGGGAATTTAAAGCACTAAATTTCCAGAAAGTGGGTATACTATTTGTACTGAAACCCCCGGCACCCCCACGCGGTGAGGATATCAAACATGAAATTTGTGTAGCTCAAGTGGTAGAACGTTCGCCTGGCACACCGATAACCCAGGTTCGAATCCCATAATGGGCAAAATAAAAGCGGCAATTATTAACTGTCCGTTTTAAGCAGTATGATTGCTCTGGTAGTCCAGTGTTGATTTAGGTCCCTACCCTTTCCTCCTTGGGATGGTTATCCCCCGTCTGTCATTTAGCCAATGGTGGGTGTAGACGTTAAACTTCAATCTTCATTCATTCACGCGAAATATTTACAGAAAATGGACACATACGCACAAATCAACAACACAAATCTTTTAGAATTATGCAGACGCAAAATGAAACGTCACGTCAGAATAAAAAAAAAGTAAACACAAACTGAGAGTTTCTATTTTTATTTGTTCCAAACTGTTTAACCGTTCCTTGCGAGATAACGTTAATCAATTTAATCGTTCAATCATAATCAAATACCTGTCAACGCTAGTTAGCTGCCTTGAAATTGAACGTGGGTGACTGCAGTGTGTGTGTGCGTGTGTGTGTGTGTGTTTTCTGGGTAAAGGACAGAGAGCCAGAGAGACAGAGAGAGACAGAGAGAGAGAGAGAGAGAGAGGGGGGGGGGAGGGAAGAGAGAGAGAATTGGAGGAGTGGGAAAGACAAAACAAAGTTCTCATGCGTTTCCGCCCTTAGAGCGTTTACAGTCTAGTCCATGTACCGTTATAAATGCGCCATCTTTTGAAAATATGACAAGGGATTTTTTATTTCATTTGGATATGGGTGTTGGATAGGGAGCGTGTTTGTACGAATGGGTGGGGGTGAGCAGATAAAACGTCTCCATTGTTTGTTGCATAGTAAGACGTTAGTTTTAAGTGGTGGTTGCACAACAATTGGTTTGTCAGTTAACCATTGTCTAAAGGGTTCATCGGACTACAAAGAGCCGAATCACGACATCTGCACTAGACAGTACTATAACAGAGATGAGTCTGGGAGAAAGCTCAACTCCCTGAGGGTAGCCTCCATTGGCCGGTTGATACTCTTTAAAATGCAGTGTTGGTGTTGCGCAATGGTAAAAAGGTAAAGGTAAAGGTAGTCCCATAGCCTTGTGGCCGTAGGGGAGCGTGATGTTGGAGATCACACTTATCTTGGGCCAGCGTAATGAGGGTGATGCCCAACTCTCTCCCTCGCTGCTTTACCTTCCCCACCCTCAAGAGAGTAGGTACTCAATCACAGTTGAGTCAACTGGGGGCGTTGTTGTTTGTCGCTTCACACCTTAGCGGTCACCCATCCAAGTGCTAACCGCACCGGACGGTGCTTCACTTTCGACACAGTAGCGAGTGCTCCAACCACTGCACTATCCGACACCCCTTGCGCAATGGTACCAGAGGCAAACACTGATCTGAAATCATTCTGAGACTGCTATAGGAACGACTGCGCTAAACAAAAGAACTGGGGGCACTCAGTATGAATAACACCAGCACAGTCCAAACGGCCTGTCTCCGACGATGTGTGATTCTAAGTATAAAATGCTCTGTTTGCCTCTGAAACTTCCCCGTGGAGAGAAAACAGAAAACTGGATGAAAAAAAAGAAAAAAGATCGACACACTGATTGGTCCAACCCACACCCTGTCTGTGCTGCCTCTCTAACGCTCGCCCCGGGAGACTTCCCTCAAAGCCAAACCCTCTCGTTCTTCCACGGAGAACAGTCCTTCTGAAGTAGCGGCGCACAACTAGTACTTTTGTGCATGAAAAACGGTACGAGCTTCCTTGCGTTTGAGACGTCACGAAGAAGAAGCAGTAGGAGGTGGAAGCGAAGCCCGAGGAATAAAGAACAGTATAAACATTTAACATTATAAACATTTAACAGTTTAACATTCTTCTTCAACCAGCAATTTTTTTAATTGCAAATAAATATTTCTCATCACAAGATCAATTATACAGTCAGTATATAGATCATTCAGTACACTTCAGAGTACAATAAAACAGCAAAGATGAATGTGAAACTGCATCATAAGCTTTTTCAACTGATTCATACATGTACTGATCAGTGGGTAGCCATATAATTTAACACACAAAAAGTCCATGCTAGCATTCCATTGGTTAGCAAAACATTTAAGAGAAAAAGGCTTACGATTTAATAATTAATTATAAATGGAGGAAGTTTTCAGTAACGGCCTTGTGGCACTCCAAGTTATACACGTACGTGCAAAATCCTGCCAGCCTCCAAACCACACTGCGTGAACGTGGAAGTTCGATTCCGGGTGGAAATAAAAAGGAATTAGGCTTGGATGCTGGGGTTACCACGCATTCAGCACGTTGCCGAGACTCTCCTTCCCACAAGTCAATTACCCACTCTAGCCAATGGCATTCCTGCGCATTACGCACACGAACTCGCGCCCTTCAGTCGCGTAAGCGCATTCCACGCTAGCAAAGATCTCTGTGAATGTTCATTCCTAGTGTTTGGGTACCTTACGTGCCCCACTTTTCATTACAGGTAATTAGTCCATTGCAATGTGTCTGGCAGATCAGGATATCTTCTCCGAGATAATATTAAAGCTCTTAAAAACGATGTATGTTGGGTCAGAGTATGCATCGATAACATTAACCCTTCAGTGCCAGACTTCCCATGCAACAAACTGCTCTTCCTGGCTTGGCATTGACAGAGTTAATGCTCTAAAGCTAATTGTTATCGTTTCATTCGGTTGGCCCATTCTTCTTCTTCTTCTTCTTCTTCTTCTTCTTCTTCTGGTGGTTCTGGTTCTGGTTCTGGTTCTTCTTCTTCTTCTTCTTCTTCTTCTAACTCGTTTAGCTCGTTTCCCTTTTTTGGCCTACCAAACACGTGTGCCAGACATTTGTATTCCGCTTTAATTACCCTGCGTGTCCAAGTTATGTTCTGGCATTATCTAAGCTTCCGGTAAAACGCCACAGCTATCTCGTTTCCCAATAAATTGAATAAAAACACCCACATTTTTAGGGTGTTTCCCCCTCCCCCCTTTCCCATATCAATATAATTAAATGCTACAACAACTAACTCGTCCGCGCTCTCTTCTATACATCCTACAAGTAGCACCAACAACAAACATTGTTAATATGAAACAGCAAACATTCTTTATGTAAATAAATTATATAAACTACAACTTTGTTGTTAAAAAAAACATTAAAACGCTTCCAATTAAACGCAACGCATCCATCTAACAGCTTATATCATCGTTTAATCATCTTATATTTCTGAAGAGGTTTCCTTTTTTGCCAAACTGTAGTTAAACAAAATTCTACAAAGACGACATTTTTTATTGCTATTCTCGTTTCAAAAACGTCCAGCAAAAACTAACTGTTGCCGTCATTAAAACTCTACAATATCCAACATCGTCGTTTTTATTCTCCTATCATTACAATAAATAACAGCTTGGAGCGAAACGTTAATGCATCATTAGCGGGCAGATATGGTTTCTTGCTGCAAATTCCAATTCCTTGTAACCCCCTTTTTTAAGCTTTATCTCTTAAATGGCATGTTCTTTAATTTTCCCACTTTTGTAAAACTTATGTATTAACTGGCATGTAGGACTGTTTCTAATAATCTTAAATTAAAGATCTGCTTGCCCCTCCCCCCCACCCACCCAAAACAACAACAACAACAACAACAACAAAACCACGTCAACTACGACTATGGACTTTCTACCTTCATTGACTTTCTACCTTCATTAGGCTTGCATAGTTTGGCATTGGTTAAAATCGGACCATTCCCACTCCCAGATCGCTCAATCTACAAACGCGTTTTTATTTTCTCCCCATGGTAATTTCTTAAGTGCTAGGCGGGTCAAACTGTCAGAACCAGCAAACGTCTAAACCTGGTCACCATACGACTTGCTTTTTTTCAAATACAATAAATGTGCTCTTTCTTCTAGTTCTTATTCTTGTTCAGGTTCTGTTTCTTCTCTTCTTGTTTTTTCCGCGTCCGCTTCTTCCTCGTCTTCGTCTTCTTCGTATTTCGTCCATTGCACTTGGTCAGATGAAGTGGTCAGTGAAAAAGTCCCAAGGGTATTTCACACAGTGACCAGAGGGGACCGCTTGATCAGTTCATGATTCCCACAAACAATGCAATCGTCTTTCTTTTTCTTGTTTTCTTTTTTGTCTGTCGCACTTGACTACGATGCCCTTAAGTCTTGTGATATTTCACCCAGTGACCGACGGGATCCACTTAACACGCTTGTGATTCCTACAAACAAAGAACGAACGATAGCGTCTTCTACTTCTATCTGTCATGTGCATCACTTAATATGGCACCTCCATGATCTCTTATCTCTTGCCGTCAGTCCTAACACCAAGAGCCCTCATAATCCTAAGTTTCAGGGCTTTCTGTGTCCTCGCACTTCCCACACGCATGATGATTGACTGGTGGGAACAAATACTACTGGTTAGTTATTCTCCAGGGTTAAAATATTCACAAAATGAACATTAAAGTTTAACCACCCACGTTGGCACGGCATACGGGGATATCACGATTCCAGGGCAGAGAGATAGGGACTTAAATCAGCATTGAATTAAATCGCCAAAGCAACCGTGCTAAGATGGACAGTCAAAATTAAAAAGCCGCTTTTATCTGGCCCACCACGGGATTCGAACCTGCTTCATCAGCGTGCCATGCGAGCGCTCTACCACTGAGCTGCGGCGGTCATTCACATTCACTGAAGTTGAACAAAAAGACTATTATTAGTTTGATACCCCCACTGGCCGCTATTTTATTTATTTATTTATTTATTTCATCGTTCTTATATAGCGCTTTTCAGCTCAAGGGCTGCTCAAGGCGCTGGCCGATACAGGATCTAACTCAAGCCGCCAGAGGCGCCAACTTGCAGCCTTTGGGCGCACCGTAATAACGCCCCAGACAACTGAGCACAATCCTGGGCAGCCAGGGATGGGGGAGAAGGACCTAGGTGTATGCTGGGTGTTTTATTGTCACCGGCACTCACCCGTCTAGAATATGAGCGTCAGGATCTTTAAAGTCCGTTATGATGGAATGTATGCGATACAGACTAGACCTCGTTTTATACTCTCATCCGAATAATATATCGATAATGAGTTGTTAGCTCAGAGTGAGACCCGGCGGCCATCCTTTATAAAAAAAAAAATAATGAAGACAGCTGCGCAGTACACTTGAACAGACAGAAAGAGAGAGAGAGGAGGGAGAGAGAGAGAGAGAGAGAGAGAGAGAGAGAGAGAGAGAGAGAGAGAGAGAGAGAGAGAGAGAGAGAGAGAGAGAGAGAGAGAAGAAAATCGGCAGTTCTAGACACCAATGATAAAGAATGAATCTACTGGACAGGTTGTAGTTCTGGAGTCTATTTCTTCTGACACCTGACACAGAACAAGTGAAGTTTGCTGATAGTGGTTGCCATGTGTTTGCCTGGCTTAAGTTCGACCTTCTCTCCATCACACTGAAGTAAGGTGGTCAGGTACATGCTACTTTCACGCAGACAATAAAAACATACATGCGAGGCCGAGGACAACAGAAGAAGAAGAAGAAGCAAGAGAAAAGAGCAAGGAGGAGGAGATGACTTCAAGTAGTGTAGGAGAAACCATCAGAAAAAAGAGATATAATTCAACACGTTTTCAATCACGCGTAAATTAACGTTTGCAAATAAAAACAATGCATATATTAAAAGGCCCGCAAAATGATTGCAACACGTCTAAAAATTAATACCAGTCACAATGTAATTTTGAAGATGAAAAAATGGCGGTGGCAATCGGGAAAATTACGATGATGACAACGACCGCGAAGACGGCGACCAGATATAGTATTCAAACAGTGCATTCAAATTCCTCCCTTTTTCTTCGGCTTCTTCACCCCTCACCTCTAATACACAATCTCCATCTCACAAATAGCAGTCAATTCAATGCCTCCATTTTCCCCTCTACATGTACATAACGCTGATGTCAAATAAACAAAGATTCGCACAGAAAGCCCTGTCATTTATAGTAATCAGTCGAATGGAGCTCATATTTCTTTACCTGCCCTTTATGTCTTCCATTGTTTTGTTTGTTTGCCTCGTTAATTATACAATTCTGTTTAAACCATTAGAGCTCAATGATGTCTGAAGATTTGCAGGGTCAGCGATACCAGGCTTTTTTTCCCTACCACTTGAGTCAGTGAAGAGAAACATCTAAGAAGAACTTAGAAAGAAAAAGAACAAGTTTCTTTTGTTTTTGTGGCATCCAACTTTCCCTGGAGTGATTGAAAAGCGATAGAAAAGATAAAAACAAAATGAAGATTCCTAGCAAATAATGAACAGACCATGCTCAGCTTGAGTGAGAGTCAGATGACAAAAGAAGATGTGCGATGAAAAGTACTCAGTACAGATTGTGCAAACACCTGACACCAAGCTGCTGCTGAAGGAGAGCAGCATCTAGGATCTCTTGTTGAATCTGGTGGCCTTGGAGATATACAATTCTTGCATTAGAATTAAGGAGATAGCAGCTAAGTACATACTATCATTTCATGCGTTGTAATTCCTGCAATTTCAAGACACGTTTTAATTTGTGTAATACAATAAATTATAAGAGGTCTAACTCCCAAAATAATGGATCGCCAGTGCTTTTACCGTTTTGTTTCATAAGGCGTTTGTGTTGGGTCCGTTGTGTTGAAAATGAAATCGATACGACGGAACTGTCGTAAATGGAACTGAAATTATTCCGCTACTTTTTAAATGAAACACCGTCAAGCTCTACTCAATGGCTAAAATTCCGGGGAAAATGAACCGATGAAACTGTACTCACTGGCTACGGTAACTATCTCAGTCGGGTTCAACTAGCTTGGCCCCTCTGAAATAAATATAAAGAAGACAAGTCATTTCAGTGTTTTCCTTCGCTACAGCTATCATGAGATAACCAAGACTATGTAATCGGGGCTTCCTCCTACCTCACCAAAATGCGACAATGCTTTTCTGCCTATTTAGCAAAGAAGGAATTACTGATCGACCCACTCAGAACGTTCATTGAGAGACAATTGGCACCTGAGACTTTTAGGGTGAAAGGGAAGAGATCAGTGCAAACCTGAGGCAAGGCAACATCGTACGAGCAATGGCACTTGAAAGTACTCGTGGGTACTCGGGAGTATCTTTCACAGGTGGAACCACATAGCAAACCATCAAGCACCCATCAATTGAAGTGAGAGCCATTCAATCTAGCATCCACCATGAAGCATTGGATGAGTGAGCGTGAGTGCTGCTGCGGCAGTCTGCGAGATTGTATAGCAGACTATGACACGAGCTGGTACTCACCGTACAGATCCGATTGAGCTTGTATTCGCAGGATATGATATTTCTTATACCCCCTCCTGTGTTAAAATAATGACGAGACGAGAGAACGAGCGTTCTTACATTAAAAGACAGAAAGTAGACCTGTGTGTTCATTGTGTTGAAAGGACGATATTTTCTACCTTAAAAGACGGAAAGCAAACAGTAAGATAAAACTATCTTCTTCTTCTTCTTCTTCTTCTTCTTCTTCGTCGTCGTCGTCGTCGTCGATGGCTTTCCCAGATGGTAATTGTCTTTTCTTGAAAGGCAGGAAATAAGAGATTATCTTCCCTTGTAAGACGGGAAATAACACAAGATTGTCGTATTGCAAGATTGTCACGTGGGGTTTATGGGCTCTGCACAATGGAATTATGGACCCTCACGTTTATTCGGTGGGAACTGCTAGTAAGTCACCCTATGAATTACTTTAATAAATTTATTTGTTTAGCTCGTTCTGTGTTAAGGTTGGGGTACAGAGATAGATAGAAAAATGGTAAAAGATTACTGTCACACTAGCTTTCACACGGCTATGAATCATATGTAGTCCAGCCACTTGATAACAGTTAAAATCACACATTTATTTCTTCTACTCTATACAAGATTCTCTAAGTACTAATCTAACTTAAAAAGTCTCAGTTACTGCTAATAGTTCGTTCGCTGATAGTCTAGGCAGCTGTTATATCTTCATCGGGCACTTGCTATAAGTTCTCATGTAGATTTGGACTACTGTGGTCCGTTTTACAGTTTCTGAAGAGTTGGACTACTGTGGTCTTGTTATGATCAGTTTAAGTGCACCTTCGTTTTTGCACTTAACTGCTAGATGGTGCGTGCGAAGTCCTTCTGTGAGGTAGCTTTTGGTCCACCTGTGTCGTTGTGTAGTTGGGTTCCCTTGCCACGCTGTGGGGTCTGACAGGGTGTTTTCCGGGTAGCTCTTTCCGACTTGTGCGGTAGAGTCTCCTCAACCAACTTGTCGTTTCTGTGGAGTGGGGCACACAGGATAGCTCGCCTGCTCGTCTGTAATATAAGAGACGAAATTCTGCATAACCCTGAATAATCGGTTTGTGCAGAGCGTCTCACTGAAAGCCAAAGTAGCCCTCAGTGATAGCTCCACATCTCTATACATAAGCGACGAACATTCTGCTACTTCCGGGGTCCACTGGAATCTCAACTCTAAATTCCTATACATACATAAATATCAATCGTGTCTAACTATACACATACAGAATTAATAATATTCTAAACATTCAGTGGTACAGCCACTGGTCTGCAAACATACATATAAGTTAAACAACAGTGGTTCCGTACGGGATACAACATGGCGGCGCAACCGGTCGTGTTTCGCCACGTGTTCGGCTTTTCCGCATGGTCACGCAAATTCGGATTAACAATTCACATTTATGCATAGCAAATTCCACAATAATATAAATATATCACGATGAAACAGAAGGGTGTTCATTTACCTGTTTGACAAGTTCAGGCCCGTGTTGACTAAATAGAATTCTGAGATTCTAAGTCCTGCTTCCTGGTCTATGAGTGAAGAGATTTCTCTAGCTGTGGAGATGTTGACTCTACCTCGTCTCACACACGACTGATTCAAACTGCGCTAAGATCTGACACTGTCAGAACTGCTCTACCCGCTTACCTGAGCTCTCATTGGTTAAAAACGGTCAGATTCAAAGTTCAAGTGCTGAGTCACTGCGCAGCGTGGGTCGGGCTCGCGGTGTGTACTTTAATTGCTGCTGTGTAATAGTCTAACTTCTAAAGTTACAATGACTACACAAGGCTAAATAGTCACTGGGCAGGGTAAAACTAGCCAATTCATGACAAAGATGGACAGTAGCCATGTTTAGTTCACATCAAAGAGCGGATTATCCTCGACAGACGATTATTCCAGCTATTCCTATTACATGGATTACACGGATTCGTTTTCATAAAAACAGCCTAATTACATGTACCTTTTCTGAAAGCCTAAGGTATTATTCTTTTGTCTTTTCTTCCACCATTGTGATTCGTATGCTCCGTATTCTAGACAGAAAATAAGTTTGTTGATTACATAGCTGTAACTGAGAAATGTCTTTTTGTTGTATTTCTTATACACTACTGATCTAAATGCACTGTGTTGTAAAGACGTAAATAGATTCTTCTTCCAACACGTCAGTCATTGGTGAGTTGCCAGCTTTGGATGCCAAAACAAAGAGAAAACGACGCCACGTTAAAATTTCAACTTGACAGTCAGGCGTTGGGGGCATACCTTACATTTCTTAACGATGCAATGGCCAAAAGACCATAACTATCGATGTATTAATGAGCACAGTGCAAGGAGGTAGAAGAAGAGGGAGACCGAAAAAGAAGTGGGAGGACAACTTTCGAGAATGGACTGGTTTGACATTGAGCGAAACAATCAGGGTTGCTGAGGACAGGGAAAGATGGAGTACGCTGGTTAAACGATTATCTGGGGTGCCCCTACGACCTCCGAGTTATGGGATATGATAGGATAGGATAGGTATTAATGAGACTTAAAAGTCAAAGGCAGGTGTTGCTGAGTAAATTAAATTTATCATCCTTGTAGCAAAAGACCTTTTTGATTTATTTTTCTTAGTAGTAAAGAGACTTTTCATAAATGAACAATGAAGTTTAACGCCTATACCCACTATAGGGGGTATGCCAAACGAGGGGATAACCACTGCCTTAGGGAAGGAGTTTGGGGACTTAAATCAACACGGAACCACCAGAGCAATCATATTGCTGACAATTAAAACTGGACCACTTTTATCTTGCCCGCCACGGAACTCGAAACGGGTTTATCGGTGTGAATCCTTTGGGACTTTTAATGTCATGTGTTGCGGCATATCAACGAGTCTTTCCATGGACAACTATACTTACATTTCTGAATATCGTAGTAGCAAAAGACTTTCTCGTACTACTACCTGTTTTTGCCTACAAGAGTCTCGAAACTTCAACTATATCTGAAGTCTTTAGTCTTCAACTGCTCATTTTTCAATCCGCCGTTTGAGACCGCGAAGTAAGCAAGGCTATTCCGAAACAAAAGCATGGCTAAAAAGATGACAAACATTTCATGGTAGCTAGAGACCTTTTCTATCTTTCGCAACCTAGTCTTGTGCTTTTTCAATAGCTAATTTCTTTTTACAAAAAAAAAAAAAACAAACTTTGACGTGAGAAGTTAAAAGTTATAACAAAACAAACCCTGGTTGGGAGTAAATGAAAGATATTTTGAACACACAACTGCAAGCAAAAAGTCCAGAATGAACATCGACGTTAACATTCACATGAACATCGACGTTAACATTCACACCCATCATTGGCGATCGGGCAGACAGGGGAAAAGTCCTATTATCGTTCGCAGCAAAGAAACACAATCTTAACAGAACCGCTCATTCTTTAAAGCGTCGTTTGACGTTATTGTGGAAGATGTGAAAGTTAGGGTGGGTGGGTGGGTGGGGGGTTGAAGGTGATATCCAAACAAAGCCAGGCTAAAGATGACAAAGCATTAGCAAATATTGACGAGCCACAAATAGCTCCACCCCTATCCCCTTGCCCTCCCCTTCCTCCCCCCAGCTTCCATCACCTCGCTATCGCTGTGATGCAGAGCTTCTTAACGCCCATCAGCTGCTGGGAGGATGACGAGGTGTGTCGTAAAGCAGCACTGATAAGTATGACAAATTGCCTGATGCCTTCTTTCGCTTTCCATCACTAATACATTATGTCCCCCATCCCTCTCATCCCCTCCCCTACCTTCCTCTCTACCTTCCCCCTCCCCTAAATACAACACCACAACTATTACATATGCACCGCTTTTTCCCGTTTACTTTTTAGGCAAATGCAGATTGGCAAGATAAAACAAATTAACGCACTCCAATACTACTACCATTATTATCAACATGCACACACGCACGCACGTACACACTGCACCACCGCCACCAACACAACATCTGCTTACACACTGCTACTACCCCCAAAACGTCATGCGTAATCACTCCTCATAATAATAGTGTTGTCAACCAGTAGGCTTTATACTTTCTCGTTAGGTTAAGTTCACTTGGGCATTTGAAAAGACACGTGACTTTCCCGATGTAAGTTAATTCCGTGCGTCCAGTATTTGGTCCATCACAAAACCTCCGAATTTGCTCGCCACTCTCCCGTCAAACGTATCAAAACAGAAGAACAATAAACTACCCCCAACCCCCCAAACACCAACACACATACCACGATTTAACCCAAGCCGCCAGCCTTTCTAAGCGGAGAACGTTGGAGAGACAAAATGTAAACCTCGGCGAGACTGAGCTACGTAGTGTGGTTGAGTAGTTCTCACTGCTCAACGCTTCTCCAAAACTGACCCAGGGTGATGCTGCCTCTTTAGTTCGCGCATACTCTTCTTCCGTGGTCCCTCAGCCCTTCTCTCACTCACTCGGAAGTGTCAGAGGCTTGGATGAACGCACAACACAGCTAACTTAGGCTAGGCATTGCAAAGACTTACTGCATTTTGTGCACCTATCTGAATCTGAAGGATACACTGTGCTATCAAAACTGATATTTCTACAGTGTCGCGCGCCGGGAAAAAAAAATCCTTACAGGTTTCATGATTCTAGCTAAGCCAATCTGGCTACCGTAGCGGTCCCCGGAGCTAGGCCCCGACCAGCACAGCCTCAGCCTTCATCACCACTACTTTCTGAAGGAAGTAAAAATAAGCTAGAATGGGAGGGACTTTAGCCCCTGCTTGAAAGATTCCAAGCTGGGGGCCTCGGCTACTGCTATATATAATATATGGGCACAACTATTCTGCAAGGCACAGTGCAAGGAGGTAGAAGAAGAGGGAGACCGAAAAAGAGGTGGGAGGACAACATTCGAGAATGGACTGGTTTGACACTGAGCGAAGCCATCAGGGCTGCTGAGGACAGAGAAAGATGGAGTATGCTGGTTAAACGATCATCTGTGGTGCCCCTACGACCTCAGGGTTACGGGACAGGATAGGATAGGATAGGATATTATGGGCGCGGCGAAATTCAGGTGACCTTCTCAGTAGAAAGCGCGGCAGCCGCAGAATAGGGCAACCAACAGTTGAGAGATGAGGAATAGAAATCAACAAATCCATACAATCATAATATTTGACCTAATCTTAACTCCCCATGCAAAGAAGCTAAGTGGCTGAATTGAATCGGCAAGTAACCCAAAGTCAGCATTCTTTTAGGCTTGTTCCTTATAATCTCGTTCCTTACAACATTGCAAACGACTTCAAAAGTGCTTTCTTGCATTAATTTAGAACGTACATGTAACATCAGTGTGGCAAACTGATTCCAGACGGATGAACACTTCCTATGACGACATCGAAGTAACTTATTCTTGGCTACTGTAAATGTGTGTCTTGGTCTAGACATAATAATCTAAATATCCTAATTATTATAAGGTCAAAGTACACTATCTTGCTACGAGAATGTGAGAATGACGTAATTTGTAGTGAACGTCTTTCACACTGATTACTGCGCATGATGTACAGAATTAAGCCAAGACAGACGGGAGAAAGCAACAGAACAGCACAACAGAAATTTGATTAACAAAAATAAGGAGGCGGGACGGAAAGAAGAAAGAGAGGAAGACGGGCGAAAACGCCGTCGCCATCGGGGAAGATAACTACAGCACGAGGATTAGCGAGAGTTAACCTCCTGTCAGTTTCGGTTGCCGGCACTTCAAACTGTGTTTCATCGTTCGCATTCCCCCGGTTCCGTTTTGCAGTCAAATCAGTAAACCGTTTGTTCTATACCAGGAAGGCGCAATTAGTTGTTATACAAACCCTTAAATGCGTTGCCTCATCATCATCCTCATCATCCTCATCATCGTCATCTTCATCATCATCATCTCCTATTGCATCAAATACACACATAAAGAATATTTCTGTCTCATCCGAAATCAACGCAAATGCAAAGACAGCAAAGTAATGCTAATGCACCAAAGGTCTACACGACCAAACTAAACTAATTTTTAAAGATCTTTTTAGACTTCCTTTGCTCGCAAAGATTTTTCAAATGTATTTGTGTATTTACTCTATTACATGTAGTATAAGTAGTAGTAGTAGTTGTTGTAGTTGTAGTTGTAGTTGTTGTTGTTGCAGTTCTATCTGGTCTCCTCACTGATGAAGTTAGCCGACTGCAGCTTAAACAGAACTGTGCTGCTCGGCTTGTGCTTAAAAAAACGGAAGCGTGATAATGTCACACCCCTTTTAAAGGAGCTTCACTGGCTCTCTGTCAAGTTCCGCATTGAATACAAAATTGCTGTCCTAACTTTCCGCCACTTTGACCAGTCACTTCCACCATATCTGTCTGAGGTACTCACTACCTACATTACAACTCGTTCTTTGCGCTCATCAGATGAAAAACGTTTGAAAACGCCCGAACTTAAAACAATTGGCAAACGGTCTTTTAGGTTTCAAGCACCCAAGGTTGGAATGCGCTGTCTGCCGGTTTAAGAAATTGTAGGCCTTGTTTCCTTCAAAAGCTGCTTAAAAACGCACTTGTTCTGCAAGGCGTTTTCTGTGTAAATAGTAAGAACATTAATAATACTTTCTGAATGATGCTGGACATGATGCAGTGCGAATGTTGTGATGATGCGTACGAATGATGTGTGTAAGCGCATTGAGTTGTTACTTAATTAAAAATGCGCTGTATAAATGAAATTATTATTATTATTATTATTATTATTATTATTATTATTATTATTATTATTATTATTATTATTATTATTATTATTATTATATTATTGTTGGTTTAAACATAATTTTATTCACGAAACAAGTAAACCAGGCATGGAGAACATAAAGGGCACACAAAAGCAAAGCTTAAATGAGTGCTACCCTTTGACAAATGACAACAATGACATGTCTGGCGAACAGGAACAAGTACAAAGCAATAAAAATAAAAAAACAGGAGCACATAAATTAATCTTTTTAACAATGAAAAGAGAACAAACATATAACTATAGTATAACAGAAAAAAAAATGCAATAACGTCGAACAAACAAAAAAAAAAAAAAGTAATAGAGAAATAAATGAATGAACTAACTAACGAGAAACAGATACATGCACCCAAGAGTAAACTTTACACAAAACAGTAGCTGTCGATTAAAAGGTAAATAAATACCTGCAGCAATCTAAAACAATGAGAGAAAAAAAATCAGTTTGGGAGGAGGGAAAAAAAAAAAAAAAAAAAAAGTCAACGTGCAAGTAAAAAAAAAGAAAAAGTAATAAAAACAACGCGTGCACACACACACCCACCTACACACACACACACAACACACACACACACACACACACACACACAAACACACAAACACAGAGCATAAATAGTTTCGATGACTACGTGTTTGCACGTGAACAGATATTTAAAAATAGATGGTGCACTTATCTAATTCCGTTGGAAGAGACAAATATACTGGTCAGTTTCTCTCTGACAGCTATTAATAGAACTCTTTATGGTGCGAAGGGATGGGTGTACCTCACCTAGGGGAGGGAAAACAAATGGGGATTGTTTAGCTTGGTATCAAGAGTACCAATCAGATGTGATTTTAGCATAATTGGGCTATTCTTCCTAAACGAAAGCGGTCCACTAGATGTGAAGAATGGATGTGGAACTTTGTAAAGATGTTGGCGTTTTCCTGTGGTGGGAGATAATGTTGGCGTTTTCTTGTGGGGAGAGATGTTCACTGCCAAACAATAAGGTGTTGATGTTTCGAAAAGGAGGGTCTAATTGGTTAATTGTCTGCGTACGTACAGTGCCGAATGTAGGGCAAAAAAGGAGGAAATGTTCAGATGTTTCTGCAGGATGCCCACACTGACAGACTGGGTCTTCTAACAAGTGACGGCGGAACATGTCATAATTAAGGTTACTTACGCCAAGTCGGAGTCGGGCATGCAAAACCTGCTGCTGTCGTGTCCCATGGTAATAGTACAATGGAACAAGTGGATCATCTTTGGAAAGGTGTCTTTTTAATAAGCTAATGGATGGGCTTTCTTGAATTTCCTCGGGGAGATCATTCCACAATACTGTGGTTGAAGGAACAAAAGAATTTTTGTAGAGTTCAGTTTTGTATGGGGGTACTCTACGTTCTAGAGGTCTTCTGCGGTGATATGGATTAACTGCTGATACTAGTTGTGGGACCAAGTTGGACAAGTACTCAGGACAGCACTCGTTTATCATCTTATGAAAAGTAAGTAGCTTATGTCTTTTCCTTCTCTCCTTCAATGTGTATTGTCCAGACTCTCTATACAATAACTCATGGCTGGTCCCCTTCACCGCCCCAACAATAATTCTAATACCTTCTAAATGGAGTTTTTCCAACAAACCAGCTTGAGTGTCTGTACAATTATCCCAGATTACATCGCCATAGTCAAAGTGAGGTAGGACAAAGGATTTGTACATATTTTCTAAGGCTTTTCTGCACAGCTTATATTTATACGTTCTTAAACATGATAGGAGGATGGTTATTTTCTTTATGACGTTACTTATATGGATCTCCCATTTACAATTACTTTGCAGTGTTAGTCCTAAGTGTTTATGAAATTCGTTGTCAGATAAAATTGCGTTTCCGAAGCTTAATGGGTTGTTAGGTAGTGCGTCACGTTTGAAAGTTAATAGTTCTGTTTTGTCTTCATTAAACCTTACTTTCCAGGTGTTAGCCCAGTCGTTTATCTTTTGAAGATCAGAATTCAAAATTTCTGCTCGTATGTCTGGGTTGTTTAGGGTTAATGACATGCTAGTATCGTCTGCAAAAAGTTTTATAACTGATTCAATGTTATCCACAATGTCATTAATATAGATTAGGAACAATAGGGGGCCTAAAACTGATCCTTGAGGTACGCCTGACGGAACGGTTTTATAGTTTGATTTGCTACCTTTAATGACAACAGCTTGTTTTCGTTGGTCTAAATAGTTGGCAAACAATTGAAGAAGCTTACCTCTAATACCTATAGCCTCTAACTTAGCTAGTAATCCTTTGTGCCATACTCTGTCGAAGGCCTTGGAGATGTCAAAGAAAATTGACTGGTTAGTGATTCCACTGTTATATGCTGAAGTTAGTTCATTATATATGCAAAGTAGTTGGTTGGTTGTTGAGTCCCCGGGAATAAAACCAGACTGTGATGGTGTTATAAGATTATTGTCTTTTAGGAATGAGAAGACATGGGTATGGACACAGCGCTCAAAGACTTTACCAACACAACTTAAAAGAGATATTGGGCGATAGTTGGTACAAATGTCGGCTGGACCTTTTTTGTGTATTGGCGTTACATGAGCAATTTTCCAAATATCTGGAAACAATCCTTCTGATAGACAGCGGTTGAAGAGTTGACTTAAAGTATGTGAGATTATATCAGCAGATATCAGTAATAGTTTGTTATGGATTTTATCGGGGCCTACAGCTTTACTTTTGTCCAGGTTTATTATCACTTTGGCTACCTCTGCTGGGGTTATTAAAATTTCAGTGAGCTCGTGATCTAGGTGGGGAAGTTCAGGAGGGTCGTCATCGGGTGTTTCTAATACTGATTGCTGTATAAAGTGGTCATTGAATGCGTTGGCCTTTTCTTCATTTGTATCGACCGTTTTCCCATTAGTAGATATTGGCGGTATATCGTTGGAGATTCCTTTTTGTTTATAAATGCTTTAACAAGTTTCCACCATTCCTTAGTTCCAAATCTGGTGGGGTCTGATGCTTTTTCATCTAGTTCCTTGTGATATTCTAATTTCCTATTTCTGATCATTAACGTGACTTTATTTCTATACTGTCGATACTTTTTCCAGTCGTTCTCTACATTTGTTATCTTTGCATGTTTAAATAATGTATATCTGCATTTTAGGGCGTGACGAATTTCAATATTTAACCAAGCGGCATCTCTAGTGCGTACAGTAAACTGTTTTTACGGGCATACATTTACACGCGGCATCGAAGTAAGCTTGAGTAAAGTTTTCTGCTGATTGATTTAAGTTTTCCGCTGTTATTATTGTAGGCCAATCTATTTGTAAAAGCAGATTACAGAATTGATCATGGTCTAAACGGTCATAGTTGTATATTGTCCTTTTGTAGGAGTAATTCCTATTGACAGAGTTTATGATGGTTGCGCAAGGTACACAGTGATCACTACATATTTCTGGTAATACTTCTATACTTTTTACTATTTGTGGACTCTGTGTCAAGACCAGGTCTAAACAAGTTCTAGATGTCTCAGTGATCCTTGTATCAGAGTTGGTAATTTGATGTAAATTGTACATATTTAATGTATCTATTAAGTGCTTGGAGGGACGATTGTAATCATCGTTAAAGTCGCCTAATGCCAAAAATGCACAACCTGTATTGTTTACTTTTCTGAGACTCTCTTGGACTAAATTCCAATAATCTACGGGAAGACTGGGTTGGCGGTAATAGGATCCTACTAATAGTGTGTTTCTATTAACTTGAGTTTCGATCCATATCGCCTCTAGGTTGGGTACATGAAGATCTGGTCTGTGTCTGCAGAGTAGGTGACTCTTGACATAAATAGCCACACCACCACCACTTTGATCAGTCCTATCTAGCCTAACGGGGGGATGGAAATTTAACAAATCTGTCACGTTACTTGTGTGCGTTGCATTAAAAAAGGTTTCAGAACAGGTAATTATGTCGTATTTATTGCTTTCTGCTTCAATAAGGGTTATATGAGCGGGGATGCTTCTGGCATTTAAATGAATTATTTTTATTTCGTTGTTAGTGTCAGGCCCAGGGTTTTGCTCAATGTCGCCGCATAAAAGTAGTAATAATGTGATTGGGAACTTGTTATTTCTATAAAACAAGAACGCTAGAAAGCACAAAACGTGGACTTTGTGGGTAATGAAAATATCTGGACATTTGACCGCTTTTGAGTAGAACAAACCTATCCTGGCTCTGTAGATGCTGAGTTCACAAGTCATTGTTCAAGTTATTGCGCTTACAAGCGCGTAGAACAAGAAACAGGCCAGGATTATTGGAATATGTGATTCATTCGTAATGAGTTTGCAAATTATAGACCCATAAGTTTCCCTCCCTTGGACCTCGACTAAACCAAAACAATAAAACATCAAGGAAAGGGGAGTGTGGCTAGAAAATAATAATAAAAAAGGAAAGTAGAACAGATTCCACGAAATTGGGTGGGAAGGGGGAAAGTAGGAGGAGAAGCAACAACAACGTGTGTTTAAGAAAAAGCAAAAATATCTAGATGAATGTAAATTGATAAGGAAAATAAGGTAAAGTGAATTATATACAGGTAAGTATTGTGATCAGGCCGACGGTCTCACGGCCAGGATGGGATTGGAAAATTTAAGTTGTGATAACACCGGGAAATTTTTGCAATCGATGGTTTTAGTACCAGGAGTTTTTTAAATGATCAAGAACAGTTGAGGGAACAAAGGAGGTCTTGGAGTGATCTTGAGAAATTTGATATGGGAATGAATATTGCCAGAATATCTATTAATAAGACTTGACTGAAACATATACAAAGACACCTGTTGAACAGTATTGTATAATATTAATTATAATAATATTGTGAATTGTAAAAGCATATTTAAAAACAACAACAACAACATATATTTGTACGTGGTACTACTACTATAAGTGTGTACGTACTACAACGCGAAATCGTGCACGCACACACGCATAAACACATGAACTACGAACACATGAACTACGAACAAACAGCTAGGCATTAATCATACTACAATGGTCAATCACAATTATAGTGTTGAGAGTACACCGAAGGATAAAAGCATGCTGGGCAGTCGGTGACATGAGAAAGCACACAGCACACGCACAAAACTGCGGCATAAAACAGTATGGTAAATCAAAGGACTGACACTCATCAGTCGATTAGATGGAGCACACAGAGCTGACATTATTATAACAACAACAACAACAATTTAAATTACAAAAATAGAGGGCAAGTTCTCTGTTAGGCTACATGACTGTTGCAATCTGGCACAAAAAGGAACACAACAGCATAAACTGTATAATAAATCAACACACTGGTCAATCACCTGTAGATGAAAGAGAGCGCATAGTGCTATAGGCGCATAGTGCTATGGGCCTAATAGGCCTAGCTTGATGATGACGGGTAGAGCGTAAAAAGGTTTACAAGCGTATGGTTCCACAAAGCAGGCATTATTACAACATTAACAACAAAAATGGTGAAAATAAAAGGCGAATGTCCAAAGATTAACTTCGGAGTGAACATAGCCACACACACACACACGCACACACACACACACACACACACACACACACACACACACACCAACATGCATATGCAAAGTTGATCATGTTTATCAAGTACATAACTTTTTCCATTAATGCCGAGTATGTAAAATGCAGTGTCATGAAGGTAGCCATAGCAAACGTTTTAGTTTCATCGATAAGGGGAATATGTGTGCTTACAAAGCATGCGTGATATAGGCAGACGCGAGAGTGGGTATGCAATTAATGTGTGTAGATTTATATAAGATGCGAATGAATTTAAGACAATGGGTGCGGATTTAGGAAGATGCATCTGAATGTACAGTGAGAACTGCGTGTGATATTTACAGTCATAGGATGTTGAGATGTATTAGCGTGTTGGCTGTCATGGAAGCTGGAAGTGATACGGTATAGCATCAGTGATCAGAGCATTGGATATATTGTTGAGGTGCGGGTGCCACAGGTGGCTACGCTTAGTTTTCAGTTTTCAGTTTTCAGTATCAGTGTATAGATTGGCATCAGACATCTCTTCAATGCCAGTGGTATTACTTCATAGTAACTTACACTCTCTTCCTCTATCATCTCACACACTCATTTTCTTTGTCATATTCGTCCTATTCAGTTCCTCCCTTTTGTTTCTTAAATTTCACCAGGTCATTTTCCAGTTACCAACCATTCAAAATATCAATCCATGAATTAATCGAAATAAATCAAATCAATCAATCAAAATTATTCAAATCAATCAATGAAACAATCAGACAATTGATCAGTCAATGAATTTAAATTTATAAAATTAAAGGATTACCAAAGATAAAAATACACACACAAATCAATGAAAAAGGATTATTAAAAATTATTTTTACCAACAACAAAAATTATTTTACCAACGACAACAAACAAAATCAAAGATGCACTTTGAAATCCTGTCAGGTATGATCAATTACTGAAAACAACAGGTAATGGTAATAATTGGTATAATAAAAGAATAGCATTAATGATTGATAATAGATGATACAAAGTTTGTGCTAATTGTTAATCTTTCTCCAGTCAGTTAATATCTTATGTTGGTCTCGATACTCAGGTAGGCATTTATAGATGATTGCTAATGTTTGCCTCTTTTATTTGCAGTTCAGTCATTAAACTGTATTGTCCAGTGTATCAAGTTTGATCGACTAAAAAGTCATTTGGATTAGGTCAGCGTTTGCCTATAAAGTACTGGGCATGTTACGCAACAAGCTTATCCAGGTCGCTAGAACGATTTGTAACAATTATTATTGTTGTTGTTGTTGTTGTTGTTGTTTTGTAGTTGTAAAATTGTAACTTAAAAAATAAAAATAAAAACTCTTTGAACGTAGCAATTATGTTTCTTTTGTCTAGAATGCATTCTGTGTACTAAAACCGTCTACCTCTGCAATTTTATTTTACTGAAGAAAAAAACACAGCTAAAAAACGGCACGCAACAATTTGTGTACGTTACTGTGTTATTCGATTTCCAAAGAACGTCAAGTTCAAACAATGTATTAAGACTTTTAAGTAGCTTGTATAATGTTACAAGGAAGTTCATTTATGTCAACAAGAAAAAACAACAACAACTAAACCTATAACATCCTGCGTCAAACGTGCGTTTTTTACCACCTGTAAAAGAAAACATGTCTTTTATTTAAAACTAAAATCTTTCCAAAACTTGACATCATCGTGTTACTAAAAGCTCCAAATAATGTTTTTGGCAATACCGTAAATACTGGTGAGATCTGGAAATTCTAATGTTGAGAATGTATTTATATTTATAATAAGAGGAATGTACCCCTTCCCTCTCTATCCGCCCCCCTCCAACCGCATTACTGCCCTTTGATTCATCTCAAGCATCAGATTGTTTCCTTTGTGTGTGCACGCGCGTGTGGCTAGATAGAAACGCCGTTACTCTGACATACACTTGAAACTCTACGTACTTTCTTTTGACGGCCCCGTTATTTTGACGTCAAAACAATGTTCCGTAAGGGTTAGGGATGTGTTAGGCTTAGTGTTAGATTAAGGGTTGCGGTTATAGTTAGGGTTAGGGATTGGGTTAGGGTTAGAGTTAGGGTTAGGGATAGCTTCAAAAAGTGGAAAAATGTCAAAATAATGTTAAAAGTGTCAAAATAATGTATGTAGAGTTTCATGACAGTCATCACAACGGCGTTTCTACACGGGTGTGTGTGTGTGTGTGTGTGTGTGTAGCGGGGTGAGGAGAGGGGAAGGTTGGGAGAGGGGGGGGTGGGTAAAGAGGCTGAACAGTACATTTTTAACGAGTTTTCACAATATTTATTAGTAAGTTGGACACAATGGTGTTCGCCACGATATGCACCAGCCTAATATGATAACATATGCCTGTCCGTATTAGGATATCCTTCCTGCTCATCATTTTAAACTACAAATTAAATCTAATGTCATAAATGTGTATAGAAGAAATATGTCCGCTAACTAATAAACAATTCACTTTTTTTCTATAGGTGAAAAATAATATTTTGGGGACGAATAAATGTAGTGTATTAATTCTAAATTTTGGCAGTCAGCGGTAACTTTTAAGTACTAATTTTTTTATATTTGTGTTTATTTTTTTCGTTCTTATATAACGAGTTTCCAGCTCAGGAGGCGCTCCAAACGCTGGTTAAACAGTGCTGTAGCCCTCACAGGACGAATAAGGTTAAAAACGTCACTTCTTCCCGTCTTAAATTACCTTTGTTATTGACCATTCGATCCCAATTCATCTTCTTGAAGGACCAAAAAAAATTTCAATTTATAAAATCAATATTCAAAATGAGGAGACCTCGTCAGCAGAAACCGCCCCCTTCAAGCGCGCAAACCCAATCTTCCTTAATCCTCCTCCCCAAACCCCAACCTCTCTCCCTCCCCCACCCGCCCCATCTTTTTCTTTCTCTCTCACTCTTTCCTCTCCCTTCCTCCGTCTCACTATCCTCTCCTCGTCCCTATTGTTGGACCAGCTTCATCTGTTTGTTAACAAAACGTCCAATGACATTCGATTCATTACAAATGGGGAATTAAAGGATCAGCACATAGAAAAGATGACAAAATAACCCATATGACGTGTTGAAGTGTGGGGAACAACAACCACAGCAAGAGAGCCGGCTGAATGTCACTGTTCGATGCCCAGGTAAAGACAGTCATCAAGAGGGAGAGGTGGTGGGAGGGTGGGGGGAAATCACCGCACTTAACATGCAACAGTAACGTGGTTATTAACGGTTTAAAATACCCCGAGTATGAAATGAATTAAATTCTTTCATTAATCTACAAAAACAGGCACAATACTAGTAAAACTTAATGAAGAAAGCAATCGGCCAGGCGTGATCGGTTAGAGCAATATTACTATAGATGAGATCGAGGTCACGGGTGACTCAGTATTAGGTGTCTGGACCATATTGAATTCCACCAAAGTTTCGAAATTACGGATCAATTCGTTGGGAAATTAGCTTGTTTGTTATTTGATACTCGTACAAGAATAAAGAAATGTATTAAAACTTTCAGAAGTTAAAAGCAATTTAACAGCTATCTTTGTGTATTTGCGTGTGTGTGTGTGCTTGCGTGTGTACGCGACCGTGGGAGAGAGAGAGGGGGGGGGGGACAGAGACAGAGAGGCACATATCCATACCCACACGAAATGAAAATATTCAAAAGTTAATAAAGTGGTGAAAGTTGCTAAATCTCCAATTTATATAGACTTTTATAGACTGTTTGAAATTTTGTTTTTAAATAGTAAAAGTGTTTAAAAAATTTAATTGTCAAGGTCCAATATTACCTAAATATATGAACAGGCATTAAATCAATAGATTGATTGGTCTCCACACGACGACAGAAGAAGTGTGTGTGTGTGTGTGTGTGTGTGTGTGTGTGTGTGTGTGTGTGTGTGTGTGCGTGTGTGTGTGTGAGTCGTTTCCTCTAGAGAAAAAAATCCATTTAAGATATAAAAAAATCCAAAAAATACAAACGGAATTAATTATAACAACATAATCTTAGAACATAAAAAATTATGGTTTCTCTGATGCTGGCAACAAGCCCGATGAGAAAGAAATCCGTTACAAGAAAGTTATAAAATAAAGGATCACGGCTATCAAAATAACATAAGGAAAACAATAATTCCCTGAAGAGAGGTTCCATTTGCATTGTCAGTTCTCAACATTTTAAAACGCCACCACTTCTGCTTGCAATTCTGCTTGCAAATGAGAACTTCTTCCCTTTCTTCTTTCATCCTCTTTCATCATCATCATCATCATCATCATCATCATCATCATCATCATCATCATCATCATCATCATCATCATCATCTCAGTCGTCATCATCATCATCATCATCAACAAACAAATAAATAAACAAATAAACAACATCTTCATCATCATCGTCGTCGTCGTCATCGCCGCTTTCTCCTTGTCCTTCTCCTCCAGAGGAAGAGAAGAAGAGAAGGAGGAGGAGAAGGTGAAGGAAACATTCTCTTCTTCTTCTTTTGAAACGCTTCTAAAATAATGTATCCATCCGCTTTTTTAATTGTCCGTAACAGCTTCCTTAAATCCTATTCTAAAAATACTATATTCCCTCTTTATTTTCCTTTGCAATCCAGTGTCCACTACCAAGGCGCGACTTTCCATAATTCACGGGGAGCAGGCTAAACATGCGTACAAATTCAGGCTGCGTTGATATAGTGCGCTTGCTAGCTTAACAAAGAGCACACCAAGGCACTGGCTACCAACATTTAGTGTGCACACAGTTTGGTGCAGTCGGTTTCGAACCCACCACCCCCTAAATGCATCACGTACGAGCCTGCGCCGTGAACTATTGAGCTACACCCTGCTGCCAGTCATATTGCCGTAGAGAGAGAGAGAGAGAGAGAGAGAGAGAGAGAGAGAGAGAGAGAGAGAGAGAGAGAGAGAGAGAGAGAGAGAGAGAGAGAGAGAGAGAGAGAGGAAAAAAAAAGAGAGAGAGAGAGAGAGAGAGAGAGAGAGAGAGAGAGTGGTGGAATAGAACATCATGTAACTGATTAGGAGCGTAATACAGTCAACGTTACAGTGATATAGCAAACATCTGGGAACTGTGAATGATCTAACAATTATATCTTCGGGCACTACGTGTGAAGGCTTCGGGCACAGAGTCTGAAGCCTTCGGGCAAAGGATATTAAGTATGCGGGTAACACAAATAAAGTCTAGTCAATCAGACCCAGTTATCTTCACTTTTTTTTGCGAGCTTATAGGCCTACGTGAAAAGTGGAGTCCTGATTGAAAAGAGCCGCGCCAAGAAAATCAAAGCATTTTATGGTAGTCTTCAGAGACACTTCCGAGAAACGACCGCTAAGAAAATCCAGCCACTGAAACTTCTTTTGAAAGCTCTCTTACTGAAAGCGCTGCTTAAAAAAAAAAAAAAAAAAAAAAAAAACTCAAGAAGAGTGTACTCGTACATGCTCTGGCTGTTTTTTGTGCTGAGGAAAGAGGGACGAGCGCTAGAAGAGTTGTGTATGTGTAGGGAAGAAAGAGGAAGGGGAGGAGTGTAGGGGGTAAATGGAGGGGGGGGGGGGTGGGGGGTTCCGTGTGACGTACGTGTGTGTGTAATGTGTGTGATTTTATGTGGTAGTGTGTGGTGGTGGTGGTGTGTGTATGTGAGTGTGTGTGGTGTGACTGTGTGTGTGTATGTATGTGTGTGATGTGTGGTGTGGTTGTTGTATGTGATGTATGCTTGTGTGTATGTGTGTGTATTGTATGTGGGTGTGTATGTTTGTTGGGTGTGTGTGTGTATATGTGTTGCACACTAGCGTCAGAGTTCATGAAATAGGGAAGGAAGGAAGGAGGGAGAGAGAGGGAATGAGAGAGAAGGAGAAGGAGAGAGAGGGGGAGCGAAGAGAAATGAAGGATAGAGAGAGGGTGGGGTGGGGGGAGAAGGAGATATACAGACAGGCAGGCAGAGATACAGAGGCAGAGAGAAAAAAAGACGAGAAAATGGAGAAGGAAAACGTAAAAAGAAGAAGAAGAAGAAGAAGAAGAAGAAGAAGAAGTAGAAGAAGAAGAAGAAGAAGAAGAAGAAGAAGAAGAAGAAGAAGAAGAAGAAGAAGAAGAAGAAGAAGAAACAATACCTTGAAAAGGCTGTGAGATGGTAAAACGGCTGGATGAAAGTGGATAAAACTTGGCCTTCGGAGAAAACTTCTGAGGGCTAAGATGGGCTAAGATGTCGAGAAGACAAGAAGAAGAAAAAGAAGAAGAAGAAGAAGAAGAAGAAGAAGAAGAAGAAGAAGAAGAAGAAGAAGAAGAAGAAGAAGAAGAAGAAGAAACAATACCTTAAAAAGGGTGTGAGGTGGTAAAACGGCTGGATGAAAGTGGATAAAACTTGGCCTTCGGATAAAACTCCTTCGATGTCGACAGGCAAAAGGTTCACAAGGAATAATGGACTAATGCAGGGAAATTAGGAAGGGAAAACATGTGAATACATCTTACCAACCAGAAAAAAAGGACAAAATGTTAAACGAAATTAGAAAAGAAATGAAATCACACACATGTGCACAAACAAACACACAGGTACACAAAAGTACATATACACAAACAAACACACAGGGACACACAAGTACATATACACAAACAAACACACAGGTACACACAAGTACATATACACAAGCAAACACACAGGTACACACAAGTACATATACACAAACACACAGGTACACACAAGTACATATACACAAACAAACACACCCATACACACAAGTACATATACACAAACGGGGAGAGGGGAGGAAGGAGGAATTTGAAAAAAGGTTGTGAAGGAGAGGAAAAAATGGAGTGGGATGAGGGTAAGGTTGAGAGGGGATGGGACAACCCCATTTCCAGAAGAAGATAAAAAAGAAGAAGAAGAAAAAATCACAGTCAGACAGACAGACAGATCCACGGACAGATAGAAGAAAGAAGAAGCATGAGAAGAGGAAAGAGTTGGCTGATGGTGTACATGTTTTGAGATATATGAAACGAAGAGGGGAGAAATGTTTGTACACAACCAAGTCGTAAGAAGGTGATATCTCCTTTGAGATTACGGAGCCCCATCATTAGAAGCTGCCATTAAGTTCAACACCCAACGCCAAACTTCTTCTTCTTATTGGCCTTCTTTGATGTTTTGTTTTGACAAGGTTGAAGCGGCTACTGCAGTAATTACACATTTAAAAAAAAACTCAACGAAATCTAGTAGTTTATTTTGGTGCTCGCAATTACGTTGTTGTATATGATGATCTAAAGAAGAGAGACGACATCGCGTTTTATGATATTTTCCCTGGCCTTAATGAATGCTAAGGTAAATAGGTAGATTGTCAGTGGGTTGGTTTGCGTGCGTGTGTGTTCGTG
>CM072512.1:37487749-37570249 GCA_036898135.1 Oncomelania hupensis
ATTCGGACTCGATAAGCTCGACTCGTACAACATCCTGTTCTCGTCTCCACACACCTAGTAATGTGGACAACGAATGTCGGTCAACAGAATGATTTGACCACAGTCAAACAGCGCCACAGCCTGGTCAGGTACTGCCAACCTCTTTCCGTCGTACTAAGTATTACTACAGAGGACATTTGACTTTGTATAAATGAAAAAAAAGAAAAACTCAAAAAGAAAATGTTTAAAATAGGCAAAAAGAAAATGCAGGTAATGGGCAATTAACACCTATAATTTAAAACAACAACAACAACAGCAAACAAACAAACAACAACAACAACAAAAAGCACTGATTAGACATCGTCCTTCTTTATCTTCATCTACTTTTCTTTCCTTCTGCCGTAGAGTCAATGGTGAGTGTGGACATTAAACTTCAATGATCATTCATTCGTCCCTTATATTTTGCCTTCTTGCTTCTCCTTCTCCTGCGTCTCCTTCTCCTGCGTCTCCTTATCCTTCATCTCCTCCTCCCCCTTCTGTATCTTCTAACCCTAACCCCACAGAAAAACAACTTAACAGTCAATCAAGACGATCATTGTTCATTGTCCCTGGGGGGGAGGAGACGGGAGTATAAAGGCCCCGCCACACATGCCGATTGTGCAACGATTTTGTTTGCGATCCGACCCCGATTGCTACGTGATGACGTCAGAACTACTGCTTGCCTGCGGTCCGATTTGCAATCGGCTCGTATCGTGCGATTAGAACCTGTTCTATTCTGCTGTGCAAAATCGGCCCCGATTGTAAACTTCCAACCAATGATTGTAAACTTCCAACCAATCAGAATGCGTCCCGTGTTCATTGTCAACTTGGCGTTACAAACGAAGCTGATGACAGGTGACAGGCTGGGAAGTCTCGTCTTTCGTAGGCCTCAATTACATACTATATATACTATACTTCGTACCTATGTAGGAGGCCCACGAGTTTACAAAGACGAAATAAAAGACTTCAGAGCTTGTGATGCAACCCGCGATGTTTTGTATGGTTTTGATTTGGTTTTCCATTACGTTTTTATTTTTAAATAGTTTTTGTAGCATGTAGAGACATTATTTCTGCTGTGGTTTCAGACTAGATGAGCGGTTGGATGGGGATGGTAAACTGTTGGAAGGGGTTGGGGATCGTGTACACTGACACTAGTGAAAGTGAATATAAACAATGCACATTGTGTGGAAGTTTCGGGTCGACCTGATCGGAAACGTGTGGCAGTGCTACCGGTTTTGGAGTCCGGCCCGATCGCAAACGGATCCGAAACCCGATCTAGAATCGGCCTTCAAACCGGTATGTGTGGCGGGGCCTTTAGAGTTACACTTGATGAGACAGTTCAGGTCTTCCAAGCGTTATTCCCTTTATCTTTGTGTAAGCTGTTCAAGAGAAGCACAGGAGAGAAGCCGTTGCATGAACAAGACGTTTCATAATCTTTGGACTTTCTCCTATGTAAACGGGATGAGAGAGGAAAGAGAGAGGATCTAAAGAAACAAAAGAGAGGACGGACAGACAGAAGAAGAACACATGAAGAAGCTCTGTGCGCTCTTGTTCCCCGCGGGCCAATGTCAGCATCCATCTTTTTTTCCGGCCCTCGAGCGGCTTCAACACACCTCTTGTTCATCCTTCCAACGTCTTGATCTCATGCTCTCAATATCACCACAGAAATGGGCTCCCGAGTCCACTCCCCTTCATCCTCTTTCTTTTACTTTTCTTCTCTCTTATTCTCTTCTTCTTATTCTCTTCTTATTTTTTTTCCTTCTTGTTCTTCTTGTTCTTGTTCTTCTTCTTCTTTCTCCGCCTCTTTGTCCTCTCCCTTCCTATTCTTTTTTGTCGTGGTCGTGGTCACTGTCGGTTTTATCGATCGCATAGTGCTAGTAAACATTGAAAGATTAACCCTAGCCATCACAGAACACCATAGTACAAAAAGGGCACTGCACGCTTGATGCATGATACACAATAGTGAGAGTGTGCAATTATTTATTATAGATACACTTGAATGCTTCAGCTTGTTCGTATGCTCAAACTCTGATTCCTCAGGACGATCCCAAAGTTTAAAGCATCACAGGAAAATTCTATTCACTCGAAGAGAAGGAAAACGCTCTTCTCTTCTCTTCGAACTTTGAAGATCAGAATGCAAAAAAGCACAGATAATGGCTAGAACGACGTTGAGAGAAAGAAAAAAAGAAGAAAATCTTGTTGTGCTCGACGTCTATATAGGTTCCCTGGGTACCAGATGAGCAAACTGGAAGCATGCGAAGGGTCGATGAGCTTTAGAACAACTCGTCATACTTTTTGTACAAAACACAACAACATTAAACCTAACTATGACGGTCTACTAGCGCCAAAACCGCGAGTTACTATTATCACGAGATAATTGAAATTAACACGTGTTTTGTGTAATTTACAGAGATACCGGTAATCCACAGTGCTAATTAATAATTATTAGTATTTGTTACGCCTTCCTAGCGCCAAAACCTGATAATTACAAATCATGAGATAATTACAAATATCATAGGACAATTACAATTATCAAGGTATTATTACAATTATCATTAAAAATTTACAAATATCTTTGCGTGATAATGTTTGATTTTCAGTTCTGGCTCTAGCAATCCGTCTGGAAAAGGGCCAAAACCGAAAATTGTAAATTTTACTTGATGAGTAAGCTTAAAATGTTTATGTTTTAATTATAAATATGTCGTTGATATTTGTAATGATCATATGATATTTGTAATTATCAGGTTGTGGCGCTAGTAAGCCGTCATAATGTGAATTACACAGAACACGTGTTAATTACCATTATTGTTGGGGCACCACAGGTGATCGTTTAACCACCGTACTCCAGTTTTCTCTGTCTTCAGCAACCCTCATGGCTTCGCTCAGTGTCAAGCCAGCCCATTCTCGAATGTTGTCCACCCACATCTTTTTCGGTCTCCCTCTTCTTCTGCCTCCTTGCAGGATGCCCTTTGCAACGCCTGATGCTTTGGTGACGTGGCCATACCATCGGAGTTTTCGTTTCTTCACCACTGTGTTGTCCAATGGCTTGTGCGATGGTCGGTCTCCCTCTTCTTCTACCTCCTTGCACTGTGCCTTACAGAATGGTCTTTGCAAGGCCTGATGATCTGGTGACGTGGCCATATCATCGGAGTTTCTGCTTCTTCACCACTGTGAGCATGTCATCGTGTTGTCCAATGGCTTGTGCGATGGTCTGTCGAACTTCGTCGTTGGTGATGTGCTGGGTATAGTAAATGTCCAGAAATCTTCTATAGCACCTCATTTCCACGCTTTGTATTCTTCGTTGTAGATTTGTTGTGAGGGTCCATGTTTCGCAAGCGTATAGGAGATGACAAGGGAGCGCAGCAGCCTTACCTTGGAGTGTATACTGATGGTTCTATCTTTCCAAATGGGCTACAACCTAGTCAGGGGAGCAGTTGTTTGTGCGATCCTGGAAAGGACTTCCTGTCGGGACCCATTGTCTGATACAATGGCTTCTAAATATTTGAAGCTATGCGCTGAATTGATGGATTGACCTTGGACTTTGATTGCCGTGTTGATGCCATTGGTGTTGCTGGTCATCATTTTGGTCTTTTGTGCACTTATTTTCATTCCAAAGGTTCTGGAAGTGGTGTCAAGTCTCTGCACCAGCTGTTCAAGTTCTTGTTCTTCTCCAGCCAATCCATCAATGTTATCCGCAAAACGGAGGTTGGAGATTGCTCTACCCCTATGCTGACTGTGCCTTTGTGTTCTGCAAGGGCATATGACATGATGCGCTCTAAGAAGCTGTTGAAGAGTGATGGAGAGAGTAGGCATACTTGACGCACGCCGATTATTGTTCTGAACTAATTCCCGAGTTTTCAAGAAAAAAGGTAGGACTAGTGAAGAAGATAGAAGATAGTAGGTTGATAGAACAGATCGGGAACGAGAAAGAAAAATAAAATTGACAGAAAAAGTGATAATATAAAGCACTAAAATTAATGTCCATAAAATGGAGATACTATTAATACAGAAAACCCCGGCACCCAAACGCCTCCCAGTTGTGCAAACTCAGATAAACTCAAGTGCTTCCTTTTACCTTGACTGCCACAACAATAACGATCCTCTCTTGACGTTAAGTTAGGGTCACTCTGACAACATTTTCAGAGTCTAAGGGAGTCAGAACACAGGGTATTGGTCTACATGAGCAGCTGTTTTTAAGGGAGGAAGAAAAAAAAAACACGTTTATATGAAAGAGAGTAGCTAGCTATTAACGTCCTGTCTTTAAGAAACGGCGATGTTTGGTTTCGACAAGAGGTCAGTTACCCTGCTGTCTAGGCTATGGGGTTCTGTTTTGATATTGTTAACCTAATCTAAGGTTAGCATGCAACGTCAGTGCCATAAACGGTTCTTAACAATGCAGCACAACAGTCACTGGCTTACAGATTGGTGACAGTGTGTGCGAGAGTGACGGGTGAAAGACAAAACAGTTTGAGAGAACTGCATGAATACCATGTGGTGAGGAAGGCGGGAGTGGTTATGAAAGACACTTCACATGTTTTAGCAAAGTATTATGAAATGTTGCCCTCTGGTCGCAGACTGCGTGTGCCTAAATGTTCTCTTGTAAGAACGAAAAACAGTTTTATTCCAAAATCTATTGAGTTTTTAAATAAGCGCTAAGTAATATTTTTGTATATAAGATTTTGATGTTTGTGATAATGTTTGAGATGTCATTTAATACTGAACATTTACTATAGATGTAGTCAACTGTGTACTTGTTTTATCTATGTATGTATTGCTTTAATGTTTCATACCGATCAGCAATTGTTTGTCATAATTTCTCTGATGAGATAATAAAGTGAACTTGAACTTGAACTTGATCTAGTACAATTACCTCATTTATAATATTTTTTGTTACACTTAATTCCAGACCATGGACAATATATAATTTACGTTACGTTCTGATTTCGCAAACTTACCAGCTTTATGGAACAGTCAGGAACCAGTACACTCGCATTTAAAAAGGATACAGTTTTGCTTTATATTTGGAAGCGCCGTCCGCATATTGTTGGAAAAAAATCTCATAATTTAACACGGTTTTACAGTATACATTATCATCTTTAACGTATCCAAACTCGAAAGCATAGAAACCCAGTACATTCGCACTTATAACATTTAAAGGTCCTCTCTTCTTTTAAGACCGCTTGATGCCTGAAAAATCACTTCAAATTAATGCGAGTGTCGCTTTACTTGATTGATTGTCAATTTCCAAACATGGAAACTACGAAGTGCCTAATTTAAGCAGTACACCGGCACTATTGGTATGTTAAAATGGTTAAAGTTTAGAAGAGCCAGTTTAGACTGCGAGTGTTGTTTGAAAAATCACCTAAAAATGCGATAGGTGCTTTTACTTAAAAGGAGGTACATGTCAACCTGCAGCTTCGCCTGCCTTAAATGCTCCCAGAATAGCGAATTGGTGCTTAACTAATGTTCTAATTGAAAGAGAACCTTACACGCTCAACACTTTAATACGGTTCGAAAGAAGGTTACGTGGAGAGATAAGCCCTATGATGTAAAGCAGGGAGCGCAGGGCAAAGACAAGCGAACCACGTTATTCTGATATACCCTCATCCACCACAAATTCTGATGTACTCATTCATCTATGCATTCATCCATTCATCCATCCAACCAACCAACGAGTTACAGCTTATTTTATCCGGAACACTTTCTTCTACAGCTCAAATCTTACTTGATACCCCACAGGCGGAAAATTAATCCATGCATGGAACTACTACTACTACTACTAATACTACTACTACTACTACTACTAATAATAATAATAATAATAATAATAATAACAATAATAATAATAATAATAATAATAATAATAATAATAATAATAATAATAATAATAATAATAATAATAATAATAATAATAATAATAATAATATTGTGTGCGTGTGTGTCATCAGTCACCATCAGTCTACATTCCAAAAGTAAGACTGTTGCGCTCCCTTGTCATCTCCATCTTCCTATATGCTTGCGAAGCATGGACCCTCACGGCAGATCTCCAACGAAGAATACAAAGCATGGAAATGAGGTGCTACAGAAGACTTCTGGGCATTTCCTATACCCAACACATCACCAACGACGAAGACCGACAGACCATCACACAAGCCATTGTACAACACGATGACCTGCTCACAGTGGTGAAGAAACGGAAACTCCGATGGTATGGCCACGTCACCAGATCATCAGGCCTTGCAAAGACTATTCTGCAAGGCACAGTGCTGGGAGGTAGAAGAAGAGGGAGACCGAAAAAGAGGTGGGAGGACAACATTCGAGAATGGACTGGTTTGACACTGAGCGAAGCCATCAGGGCTGCTGAGGACAGAGAAAGATGGAGTATGCTGGTTAAACGATCATCTGTAGTGCCCCTACGACCTCCGGGTTACGGGATAGGATAGGATAGAATAATAATAATAATAATAATAATAATAATAATAATAATAATAATAATAATGGATGCTATATACGCGCTTTGCCCCAAATCAATCAGGCTCAAAGCGCGGCGATCTGTATCAACACGCACGCTCACCTGGAATGTACCAATGATAAAGGTGACTCGAAGGGAGAAAAGATGGGGTTGGGGGGAGAGAGAGAGAGAAAGACACAAAAAGGTGTTGGGGTGAGGGGGATGGATGGGTGGGGGTACATAAAGGGCACAATATACAGAAGATTACTTAGTACATAAACACGCCGGCTGAGTATCGTGGATGATTTAGCTTGTCAAGTCTATTGCAACTCCGTAGAAGTTTAAATTCTGATGTAACCTAGGAACACATGCATCCTACCACACAACCAAGGATGGGCAAGTAGCGAGAGTAGCGACTACATTTTGTAGTTTCGCTACTATTTGGAGTAGTTTGTAACGATCCAAACTACATATTGTAAAAAAGTAGTTGTAAAGCAGCGAACTACTAATTTGTCAGTAGCGAAGTAGCGAAAATTGTTTTTCGCTACGCTACTTTCCTTGCATTTTCAGTCAAGCCGAAGCGAGTGCTGTCTCGCGCGAGATTGATCGCTCGCTCAGCAAACGGAAGCATGATTGTGATAGGCTGAATGCAAAAGCCAGCCACGTGACTTTCAAAAGCGCATGTCAGTCATCTCAGTGTCTGTGTTTTCTTGATTCATTGAATGATTAGTTGGACTGCAGTCTGTGTGTATTTATTTTGTTAAAACTAATTTGGCCCATTTATTCTCAACTGCCTGTACAACCTTATGGCTGTATTTATGTTTTGTATCAGACATAACAGAGTACATATAACTTTCTTTTCTTCTATTTTTGACTTTTGTTATTAATTTATTATTAATAATATTTTTTTTTATTTTGCAAATGGTATATTTATACCATACACAATGTATTAAGTGTGCTCCTATATAATGATCTTGACTTGCAATGTTATCAATAACAAATTTTGTAATATATTTTGTATCTTTTTTTTGTAATCTAATGAAGAGCATATATATTATTAAAAGTATTTCTGTATTTTTTTCTTGTCTTTTTTATTTTTTATTTACTTACATTAAAAAAATACTTAGCAGTCCCAGTTGTGATTACAGTTTAAAAAAAAAGAAGTTTGAAAAGTAGTTAGCTACTTTTTTTAAAGTAGCGTAAAAGTAGCGAACTACATTCCTTCAAAATGTAATTGTAAAGTAGCGAACTACTTTTTCAGACTGATGTAACTGTAGTGTAGCGGACTACTTTTCAAAAGTAGCTTGCCCATCCTTGCAACAAACTTGACGTAATTGAGATACTCGGAACACACACGCACGCACGCGCGTACACACACACACACACACACACACACACACACACACGCACAATAAAGTGTGACATCGCGTGCTCACAAATCCTCTCTCCTTCACACAAATGTTCTTTTTGTAAACGAGGGTTCAATAAATTAGAGTAAAGCCTCAGCGTCCCTGCAAAGGATGCTTTTATTGTTAAGTGACCGGCTGGTGAAGTGCCTTCTGTGTTACCATTAGGGTTGTTTAAGCATATTTTTTTTAATACGGATCAAGGGTGCGCCCTCTTTCAACCAAGTTTGTGGTCCTGACACCATACGCACACAAAGGCATTCAGCTCCACTCACATAACACGCAGACACGCACATCAATTCAATGTACTCTCAAATCAACACCACAAAACCGCACATGAATCTTGGGGCCTTCTGGAAGAGAGAGAGAGAGAGAGAGAGAGAGAGAGAGAGAGAGAGAGAGAGAGAGAAAGAGAGAGAGAGAGAGAGAGAGAGCGCACAAAAACACACATGAACCTTGAAGAGTGAGAGAGAGAGAGGGGGAGAGAGAGAGAGGGGGAGTGGAGTAGGATTGAGAAACTCCCAATCAAACATAAGGGAACGAAGGCCTTTGGATACACACTCACATACACATACACACACAAACACACACACGGGGGCGCGCGCGCGCTCACACTGCACTAACTGCACACAAATTAATATTATAAGATAACAACACAACTTCTTACGTTACCACCACGCGCCTTCAATGCCAAATGCTTGCACGCATGGAAAAACTGAGATCTGGCCAAGGGTGGGAAAATTGCTAAATTGTTTTGACACGGTGGGGTTGACAGGCAATTTCCCACGACTGTGCGAACACTGTCACCATTGTAAACCTGTTTGTGACAATACAATGACCAGCCGCAGTACAGATGGCCATCAGTAGAGTAGCAAAGCGGTGTACAATAGTACACATCACATCAGAAGCTGATGTATAAGTGATGGATATATTATGTGTGGGAAAACAACAATAACATGGACGTGGGACTAAGAAATACCGAAATTACATACACAAGAGAGCGGGTGGGAATCAGGCCAAAGGGAGAGAAGAAAGCATGGGAGAGAAGGCGGAAGACAACAGCAGAGAAAATACGGAAAACTGCAGGGGAGAGAAGAGAGAAGAAAACAAGGGAGAGAAGTAAATAAACAGGGATTTCAGAAAATACAGCCTTCGTCGCAGACAACTGCGCAACATGCTGTTCCCAGCTTCCTGTTCAGCGATCACTTTGACATTCACGACGTCCAAGGAAATATTGAAACTAGAAGCGTTAAAATAACATTTTCGCTCCACACAAAAAAAACCACTCAACGTCTTGAACCTAAAGTTCGAAATGTAAAAAAAAAAAACAACCAACAACAGCTGATAACACTTAAGGAAAAAAAAAGCACAAATGACGTTTGTTTTTAAAATTAAAAATCACTATCAAATACGTCTAAAACACGTGTCAACGTTTCAACGTCTTAAAACTGGCAAGACACTTACAACTCAACGTTGCCGTGCATAAATAATACCCCAAGAAATGAAATGGTAACTGTCTAATATTCTTTTTAGTTTTAAGAAGTTTTAGAACCTTGTTTGGTTTGGTTTGGAGGCATAACCAGGTATAACGTCTTCACTTTCGCGACCAACAATTAACAAAGGCTCTTCATAGGATTGGTCCCTCCATAATGACTGTTTGAAATCTTCATGTCATAGCGACCAGGTAAAAATCCGACAATTCTGTAACACACACCCCCCCCCCTTCTTTCCACTCCCACACTCCCTCCCCACTTCCAACTCTTCCACACCACCACCACAGCGCCAAAAGAAATTGCGTTACTCTAATAAACAAGGATAAATAGGTCGATTGCAATGGATCAGTCAGTTCCCAGCTTGCAGCGAGTTGACGGTTTGGTTTTGGACTTTGATTCTGGACAGCGTTTACGGTAGTTCTCTTGTAACACTTTGCTTCGCAAGCCCTTGAACTGCTCTCGGAGTTAGTAAGTGCGCGATAAAATACCACTTATTTTAATTTCAATGACTTTCACTATTGTTGTGAGCCACATTCATACCACTTCCCGCTTCACTCGGCTACCTTTGGTGAAAAAAAAACCCTGAAGGTGCGGATACTAGTTTTAAGCTCTCACTACTAGCTAAACGGACGTAATAAAAAATTAGCGAAATCGACCTTTATTATGAAAACCATATTTTAAGCTCAGACCGTCTCTTCTCGCTGAGTTATTACACCGCGCAACCTTTCCAAGTTTTTGAACATCAACACTTCACTTCAAACTTCCATATGTAAATTGCAAAACGTAATTCAGTTAGTTTTAGCTTCTGGTTTAATGGGTGCATTTTCACATCTGGGCCTAAACATTATAAACTCTTGTCTCCGAGGCTAACATCAGACCACAAAACAAAAACACGCGTTACCCGAAAAAATTAAACCGGAGATGTATGTTCATGTAAAGCGCTATGCGCTTTTCTATAAAAAGACAAGTAATAGCGCTAAATAAATGTCCATTATTATTATTATTATTATTATTATTATTATTATTATTATTATTATTATTATTATTATTATTATTATTATTAGTATTATTAAGTTTCGTTTACATTTCGGTAACCCCCGTTGGGGTGCCGGGGGTTTCAGTATAAATAGTATCCCCACTTTCTGGAAATTTAGTGCTTTAAATTCCCACTGTCGCTGTCTTTCTCATTTGCTCTTTCTCATTCCTGCTCTGTTCTATCAATCTGCTATACTATCTTCTTCTTCGCTAGACCAGTCACCTACCTTTTTTTCTTGAAAACTCTTCCGGGACAAGACTCCTTATTTGTGTATGAGGTCTGTTGGATCAGCTTGGGAATATTGGACGCTTTCTGCCAGGTGGTCACTAGGGCTTTCTATGATGTTATTATTTAGCAATGTAGGCATTTTATATGTATGTGTTTTGTTGATATTTTATAATGATGTTTGTATTCTATTTTGTTTTTGTAAACGGGGGTTCGATATATTAGAGTACAGCCTCAGCGTCCCCTGCGTGGGATGTCTTTATTGTAAAGTGACTGGCTGTGGAGAGCTTTCAGCTTTACCACGAGGGTTGTTTCGGCAGATCTTTTATGCGGATTGGGGGTTGTCCGGTCCTGATTTGGCTCGGAAGAGTCCGCTGGACCTAAAGCAATAAACATGTAATGTAATGTAATGTTACATTTTGGTACAAAAGCTACAAGGAGAAGAGACTGCGCATGACTGGAATTCATCTACGGCGTCTGCTTGTTCATGGAGCTTCATAAAAATTAGTGAACAGTGGTGACATTGCGTCTTTAGATTTAACAACAATGTGGTTTGTTTTAATTCTGCAGGGTCACCAGCATCTTTGTATTCTACGGAGAAATTGTACAACGACTAGTTAACAGATCCAACAGCAACTGTGCGTTTCTTAGTCCCTGCAGCCCTCACATCGTCCTTTCTTTCTTCTTTTTATCCTCAGCACTTCCATCAACTTCAGCATCAACTAACACATCCGCCTGCTGTGTTTACAAGGAGCTGACTGTTACGCCTGCAGTGACCGAGTTTGACAAGTCATCCCTCAGATCCAGCATCCTGCAAGCTTCTTGATACCCTCCAAGCTTTAATTCCGCAGCTTCACCAACACTTCTGGTATATTTATGACATGTCTGGAGTGCCATGTTCTTGCAGTATTGTTTATGTTAGTTCATAGAACTAGAGCAAACGTAATTCGTTTTTCTTCATTTTTTTTCTACAAGAAAGAAAGGCAAAGAGGTTGAATACGATAAAACACAGCGGATTAACTAACAGATTCTCTCTCCATGTATTTGGCTAAAACAGGACTTACAAGACAACTACCAAGAGCTCACTTGAGCTACTGTATCTGTATCAGCATAATGACTTCCGTGCATCCAGATATCTGGCCCTAAGTGCAAAGATAGAGGAGGGTGAGCACCACCAATAGGTCACCGATGTCTGGCAACTGGCTTGCAACGCCGACTTCGGGCTCTCAGTAGGTATAACGTTTACGCAAAGTAAACCTATAGTTCATTGACGGGATTTCGGATGGAAGCCTTTAGAATTTACGTTTGCTAAATTATGATGATGGTGATGGTGTTGACCTGAAGGGCTCCGAAAATTCCATGTCACACACAGCCATGCTCAGTGCGCACAAATACTGTCTTAGCCATCAAGAGGAGAAAACAAATTACTCAATCATCAATAACAAAAGTGATTGATGCATTATTGAAACGATAAATTCATAGAGGCCGTTTCGGATTCAAATAGAGACGTCCGACTATTCATACTACCACAGCTACTACCATTGGTGGTGGGCAGTACGTCTCTAAACTAAGGCAAACTATACACACTGCATTGTCACTAGTGCTGCAACAAGGGCTGCTGTTGTTCTTTTTTCTCAAAATGATCCCCATTTATCCCCGGTTAGTCGTTACCATCACGCTCTCTCTCTCTCTCTCTCGCTCTGTCTCTCCCTCCACCTCCATTCCTACCTCCCTCTCTCCCTCCATAACTCCCCCCCCCCTCTCTCTCTCTCTATTTCTTCTTCATGTTTTTACAGGAAAGATAAGCAAAGAGGTTGAACACGAAACACAGCAGATTAATTAAAAACTATAAAGACGTACACAAATTAATCTTTATCACCTATTATTTGTCTGCAAAATAAAGTACCTGTCATTCCTCAAACTGTAAAAGAAGATCATTCGATTGTTGTTGCTGTGGCAAAATGTCTGTTAACATCACCGATAGCGACTGTATTATGAAAACTAGCAAATGCGTCAAATATCGTTGTGAATGCAAATTGGGTGTGAGATATATTTATGCATGTATTTTGTCGCGTTAGGACTAGTTTTAACTCTGCTTGTTGACTATTTAGCATTGTGTAGTCTTTGTAATAGTAGAGAGTCAGTCTATTACACAGCAGCAATTAAATTACAGCACACTGCGAGCCTGAGCCACACACACAGCGCAGTGACGTCAGCACTTAAGTTTTGAATCGGACCGTTGGAACCAATGGGAGAGCTTAGGCAAAGTGGTTGGAGCCAGTTTGACTGGGTCCAAACCACGCACAGTTTTGGTCAGTTGGGAGGAATACACCGAAGTGTGAACAGCTAGATAGCTAGAGAAATCTCTACACACTTAGACCAGGAAGCAGGACTTAGAAGCATAGAATTCTATCAAGTCACAACGGGCCTGAACTTGTCAAACAGGTAAATGAACACCCTTCTGTTTCATCGTGATATATTTATATTATTGTTGAAATTATGTTTGTGGAATTTGCTATGCATAAATGTGAATTATTAATCCGAATTTGCCGTACCACGTGGAAGAGCCGAGCACGAGGCGAAACACGACCGGTTGCGCCGCCATGTTGTATCCCGTACGGAACCACTGTTGTTTAACTTATATGTATGTTTGCAGACCAGTGGCTGTACCCGTGAATGTTTATAATATTATTAATTCTGGATGTGTATAGTTAGCCACGATTTATATTTATGTATGTATAGGAATTTAGAGTGAGATTCCAGTGGAACCCGGAAGTAGCAGAATGTTCGTCGCTTATGTATAGAGATGTGGAGCTATCACTGAGGGCTACTTTGGCTTTCAGTGAGACGCTCTGCACAAACCGATTATTCAGGGTTGTGCAGAATTTCGTCTCTTATATTACAGACGAGCAGGCGAGCTATCCCGAGCTATCCCGTGCGCACCACTCCACAGAAACGACTAGTTGGCGGAGTATCCTCTACCGCACAAGACGGAAAGAGCGACCCGGAAAACTCCCTGTCAGACCCCACAGCGTGGCAAGGGAACCCAACTACACAACGACACAGGTGGACCAGAAGCTACCTCACAGAAGGACTTCGAACCCCCACTCATGAGTTAAGTGCATAACACGAAGGTGCACTTAAACTGATTATAACAGGACCACAGTAGTCCAACTCTTCAGAAACTGTAAAACGGACCACAGTAGTCCAAATCTACATGAATTCGAATAGAAAGTGCCCGATGAAGATATAACAGCTGCCTAGACTATCAGCGATCGAACTATTAGCAGTGACTGTGACATTTTAAGTTAGATTAGTACTTAGAGAATCTTGTATAGAGTAGAAGAAATAAATGTGTGATTTTACTCTGTTATCCAGTGGCTGGACTACTTATGATTCATAGCCGTGTGAAAGCTAGTGTGACAGTATTCTTTTACCATTTTTCTATCTATTTCTGTACCCCAACCTTAACACGGAACGAGCTAAACAAATAAATTTATTAAAGTAATTCATAGGGTGACTTACTAGCAGTTCCCACCGAATAAACGTGAGGGTCCATAATTCCATTGTGCAGAGCCCATAAACCCCACGTGACACTTTAATTGGCGAGCCTGCCAGGATCTGTGTATAATAGGAATTGGGTATAACCGGATCTAAGTACAATAAAATTAGATAACAGTAGAAGTAGAATAACTTAGAATAGTGTAAGGGTATAACACTGATCAGTTGTGGTGCACTATTCTTTAGTTAAAAACTTTTTTGCTTCAAATATTTTTGTGCCTGTATGTTGCATTGTTTTTTTGCAGGTTTTGCTTAAGTAACTGTTGTACGCCATTTGACTCTTGTTTTATTCTATTATTGATTACGAATTTTATGGTCTTTGCATTGTTGTTATTGACTTGCACTATTGCTAGTGTTTTGGTATTCCACGTGATTCAGAGGTTGTTCATAGACACGTTTGGCAATGTCGGACCCAGTGGCCTTGAGATTGCGCTTCAAGGAATTAGGGGAAGCTTTACACTTAGCAGGGGGAGACCTAATTGCGTATATCAATGCAGAGGTAGAGAAACAGGAAGCTAAGGCAGAGAGAGCAGCAGAGAGAGAGGCGAAGAAACTCGAAGCAGAACAGAGAAAAGCGGAACTAGAAGCAGAGCAAAAGAAATTAGAACTAGAAGCAGAGCAGAAGAAACTAGCATTAGAAGCAGAGCAGAAGAAATTAGAAGCAGAGCAAAAGAAAGCAGAGTTAGAAGCAGCAAGAGAACAGAAGAAATTAGAATTAGAAGGAGAACAGAAAAAGGCAGCATTAGCAGCAGAGAGAGAAGCAGAAAGTAGGAGATGGGAGTATGAGCGGGCAGAAAAAGAAAAAGAGAGGGAAGAAAAGGAAAAAGAAAGACAGCATGAGTTAGAGCTAAGAAGATTGGGATCAGGAGCTTCAAGTTCTTCCTCAACCCCTCCCCACTCAGATCAGCTAGAGGTAGCATCCAACCCTGTACAAGGAATGTCATTTCCACTGGGAACATTCAATGAGAGAGAAGAAGGTCTAGATCTCTATCTGACTAGGTTTGAGCGTCTAGCAACAGAGTACAAACTAGATCCCACTCATTGGTCTTTCAAGCTTAGTCAAGGGCTTAGAGGAAAGGCTTATGACATCTACAGTAAGCTACCGACTGACAGAGTGACTGACTATGACAAAGTAAAAGAGGCACTCCTAACGGGATTCGAACTAACAGGAGAATGCTACCGGCAAAAATTCCGCACCAACCGGAGAGTGAAAGGAGAGAGCTATGCGCAGTTCGCGGATCGGTTGTCCACAACGCTGGATAAGTGGATTAGCCAGTCAGACACGGCTAAGACGTATGATGGACTGACAGAACTGTTAGTATGGGAACAGCTACGGGAAACCATGACCCCCGAGCTGAGAACATTCTCAGTAGAGCAGGGCGCGGAAAGACTGGAAGATCTGGTCAAGGTCGCAGATAGGTACGTGGCCGCCCACGGAGAAGCCAAGAGCTTCAGGCGAGACCTAAAGCCTAACGGGAAAGAGGCACAGAAACGAAGCCCTAACCGGGAAGAGCGCACCGCGAATAAGCCGAATAACCCCAGACCTGGGCAAAATAAAGGACCCAACACGGAATTCGGGAAAAGAGGTCCCGCAGAACAGAGACGGTATTGCTCGTTCTGCAATAGAAACAATCACTCCACCGCAGAATGTTTCAAGTTGGCCGCACAACGTAGGGAAGAGCGCGAAAGCCGGCCAGCGCACAGAGTTCTAACTCAAAGTAGCGGTAACAAGCCACACACAATCGGAGATCACCCATCGGTGACAGACACGGTCAAGGTCAACGGAAAAGAAGCGAACTGTCTGTATGACACAGGTCTATCATACGACGCGATAGTTAGCGAATCTCTTGTATCGCGCGCGGACTTGACGGACAAGACAGTCGACTTACAAGGAGCAGACTTGACGAAACCGACGACTACTTGCCCAATAGCATGGATAGAAGTAGAGAGTAGGTACGTCACAGGACGAATCCAAGCAGCTGTTTTACAGAAACCCCTGTATGATCTAGTGCTAGGTTGTAGGTATGTGTTCCTAGGCACGCCCCCTAAAACTGTAGAGATAGCTGCAGTGCAAACCAGGGCCCAAGCTAAAACCCAACCACCCCAGCCCGAGTTCGCTCCGAATCCAGGACTCGAAGAGATCAAAACAGCACAGAAAGAAGACACCTCGATAGCGAAGTGCTTCCAGAAGCTACCCAAGGCGCACACACCCCCGCACAAGGGAGACTTCTACATGGAAGAGGGAATTCTTCATCGACAAGGAGATGGAGATCACACCCAACTAGTACTACCAGCCACCCTTCGAGCCCAAGTACTAGAACTAGGCCACAGCATGCCACTCAGCGGACACATGGGAATTGGAGCCACAGTGCAGAGAATCAGCGCACACTACTATTGGCCAGGAATCACGGAGGATGTCAAGCGCTACGTGAAATCTTGCCACCAATGTCAACGATATTCCCCGCGACATCACACCGTACCAGTTACCTTAGGACCATCGGTAGTAGTCGGCGTGCCATTCCAGCAAGTCTCAGTAGACATAGTAGGACCACTGCCCATGACCAAGAAGAGGAACAGATTTCTACTCACACTCGTCGACGCATGTACGATGTGGTGCGAAGCAGTCCCGTTGCCAGCGATTGACACCAAGAAGATTGCAGATGCACTCATCGCCATCTTTACCAGAGTCGGATTCCCGGACAGCATTAGAACTGACAACGGATCTCAGTTCACCGGCCGCCTGATGCAAGACGTGTTCGAGTTGATACAAGTTCATCACATTCGCACACCACCATACCACCCCGCCAGCAACGGACAAGTAGAAAGACTGAATGGAACCCTTCTCACCATCCTCAGGAAAGTCGCCGACGACAATCCAGAAGCGTGGGACACCTACGTGAATGCGGCACTGTTCGCATACAGAGAAACGCCCCATGCAGCCACAGGCTACACCCCGTCAACATTGCTATTCGGCAGACCTCTAGCCGGACCGCTAGAAGCCCTACGCAGAAGTTGGACGGAGGCCAAGATAGACGACACACCCAGAGGTGCCACCAAGTACGTCGCAGACCTGCAGGAAACCCTCAAAGCAACGTGGAAGAAAGCTGGTGAAGCACTGAAGAAGGCAAGAGCCCGTCAGGCGAAGTACTACAACCGCCACGCGAAGGACAGAGAACTGCAAGTCGGCGATCAAGTGCTACTCTTACTTCCAAGTGGAACCAACAAGCTGGACATCGCTTGGAGAGGGCCGTACCGGGTGACTGCCAAGGAATCCAAGACAGTCTACCAAGTAGAGGTGAACGGGAGAGCCCGATACCACCACATCAATCTCCTCAAGAAATACACGGACCGACCAGCGACCCCCAGCACTCACAACTTGTTAGCCATCGCCATCGCGGAAGAAGGAGAAAGCATGGAGACCAATGCAGTAGAGTATCCCCTGCACTCCAAAGAAACCTACAAAGACGTGATATTCAACGGAGACCTAGCCGCTAAACAGCAACAGCAAGTACGACAGGTCATTCGACAACATCAGACTGTGCTCACAGACCGACCAGGGAGGACAGACCTCGTCGAAGTAACCTTAACGGTGACCGACCCAACACCCGTCCGCCAGAAGCTCTACCCGATGCCACTGTCGCAGCAGCGAGCCATCAAGGAAGCGATAGACACCTTACTGGCAGCCGGAATCATCTCAGAGTCTACCTCACCCTACAGCGCAGGCACGGTATTGTTGCGAAAACCCAACGGAGAGCATCGACTGTGCATCGACTTCAGACTCCTGAATGCGGTAACGCAGTTCCAGCCAGAGCCACTCCCGGACCAGACAGACCTATTTGCCAAGCTACAGCGAGCAAAGTACTTCTCACGTATCGACCTCAGCAAAGGATACTACCAGATACCAGTACAACCACAAGTCCGAAAGTACCTAGCGTTTAGCACTATGGAAGGACACTTCGAGTTCAACGTGCTTCCATTCGGACTCCACAACGCACCCAGCATCTTCAGCGCAATGATGCGAAAACTCCTGGCACCCCTGAGCAGCGAGCACCTACATTCGTTTATGGACGACATCCTCATCGCAACACCTACGTGGGAGGAACATGTCACGCTCCTACAGCAACTACTCGCCCGCCTCAGAGACACGGGATTGACGGCAAGACCCACCAAATGTCAGATTGGATTCACGGAACTAGAATTTCTGGGACACACCATCAGTCAAGGAAGCCTGCGACCGGTAGAAAAGACAGTGAAACGCCTACTCGACGCTCCTAGGCCCAAGACCAAGAAGGAAGTGCAGTCGTTTCTAGGACTCTGCGGCTTCTACCAGAAGTTCATCCCCAACTACAACAGCATCGCCGTACCACTGACAAATGGAACCCGGAAAATCGCCCCGGACAAAGTCGTATGGACAGCCGAATGCGAGACAGCATTCCAAACCCTCAAGGACAGAATGACATCGGCGCCAGTACTCCACCTACCCGATTTGACTCAGCCATTCGTTCTTCGCACCGACGCAAGCGACTTAGGCCTCGGAGCAGTACTGCTACAGCGCGACCCCAAGAATGCGGAGACGCTATTCCTTGTCGCCTACGCCAGCAGAAAATTGAGACCCGCCGAGACCCACTACGCCACGTCGGAGAAGGAATGCCTTGGACTAGTCTGGGCCATACAGAAATTCCAACTCTACCTGTATGGGACCCACTTCACAGTTCAGGTGGACCACCAACCACTATCGTTCCTGGCAGCCTCCAAGTCTTTGAACTCTCGCCTGATGAGATGGGCACTCACCCTTCAGGCATACTCATTCCAAATCGAGTACATCCCCGGCAAGGAAAACCACGGAGCCGACTACCTCAGTCGCCATCTCGTGGAGGACACAGCAGCTGTCGCCCACCCAACACAACTAAGGGCCACAGCACCAGAATTCGTCCCCGCCCAGTAATACCCTGTCACTAGAGTCCATAGCTACCTGGCACAGCATTGCAGCTCAGGTAGAGCAACTTACTTAGCTTGTAAATAGGACCCTAGGATAGTGCAGCGTTAAACTAGGCTCTGTAGTAGAAAAAGGTCGAATCCAGTAGTCATCGCCTTTTTTCAGTTGAGGGAGCCTGTCGCGTTAGGACTAGTTTTAACTCTGCTTGTTGACTATTTAGCATTGTGTAGTCTTTGTAATAGTAGAGAGTCAGTCTATTACACAGCAGCAATTAAATTACAGCACACTGCGAGCCTGAGCCACACACACAGCGCAGTGACGTCAGCACTTAAGTTTTGAATCGGACCGTTGGAACCAATGGGAGAGCTTAGGCAAAGTGGTTGGAGCCAGTTTGACTGGGTCCAAACCACGCACAGTTTTGGTCAGTTGGGAGGAATACACCGAAGTGTGAACAGCTAGATAGCTAGAGAAATCTCTACACACTTAGACCAGGAAGCAGGACTTAGAAGCATAGAATTCTATCAAGTCACAACGGGCCTGAACTTGTCAAACAGGTAAATGAACACCCTTCTGTTTCATCGTGATATATTTATATTATTGTTGAAATTATGTTTGTGGAATTTGCTATGCATAAATGTGAATTATTAATCCGAATTTGCCGTACCACGTGGAAGAGCCGAGCACGAGGCGAAACACGACCGGTTGCGCCGCCATGTTGTATCCCGTACGGAACCACTGTTGTTTAACTTATATGTATGTTTGCAGACCAGTGGCTGTACCCGTGAATGTTTATAATATTATTAATTCTGGATGTGTATAGTTAGCCACGATTTATATTTATGTATGTATAGGAATTTAGAGTGAGATTCCAGTGGAACCCGGAAGTAGCAGAATGTTCGTCGCTTATGTATAGAGATGTGGAGCTATCACTGAGGGCTACTTTGGCTTTCAGTGAGACGCTCTGCACAAACCGATTATTCAGGGTTGTGCAGAATTTCGTCTCTTATATTACAGACGAGCAGGCGAGCTATCCCGAGCTATCCCGAGCTATCCCGTGCGCACCACTCCACAGAAACGACTAGTTGGCGGAGTATCCTCTACCGCACAAGACGGAAAGAGCGACCCGGAAAACTCCCTGTCAGACCCCACAGCGTGGCAAGGGAACCCAACTACACAACGACACAGGTGGACCAGAAGCTACCTCACAGAAGGACTTCGAACCCCCACTCATGAGTTAAGTGCATAACACGAAGGTGCACTTAAACTGATTATAACAGGACCACAGTAGTCCAACTCTTCAGAAACTGTAAAACGGACCACAGTAGTCCAAATCTACATGAATTCGAATAGAAAGTGCCCGATGAAGATATAACAGCTGCCTAGACTATCAGCGATCGAACTATTAGCAGTGACTGTGACATTTTAAGTTAGATTAGTACTTAGAGAATCTTGTATAGAGTAGAAGAAATAAATGTGTGATTTTAACTGTTATCCAGTGGCTGGACTACTTATGATTCATAGCCGTGTGAAAGCTAGTGTGACAGTATTCTTTTACCATTTTTCTATCTATTTCTGTACCCCAACCTTAACACGGAACGAGCTAAACAAATAAATTTATTAAAGTAATTCATAGGGTGACTTACTAGCAGTTCCCACCGAATAAACGTGAGGGTCCATAATTCCATTGTGCAGAGCCCATAAACCCCACGTGACATATTTTATCTTTATTAGTTTATTTTCGTTAGTCGTTGTTGGATTTGTACCATCGGGGTACAAAGGGACTTTTTTTTTTTTTTTGGGGGGGGGGGGGGGTGTTTGGTGTGGTGTGTGGGGTGGGTGGGTTAGGGTGGAGGTGGGGGATATCTAATATCACTATGGTGAAGACAATACCATTTTGGAAAATCAAAAACATCTCTCTCTCGCTCCTTCACTATGTCTCCTGCTGCAGCTGTTAATATTCATGTCGATGATGATGATGATGATGATGATGATGATGATGATGATGATGATGTACAACGCGCCATCCTTTACTACACAACTATATCACAACACCGAGCCACCCTCCACTCCACTCACCCTTTCCCCCCACCTTCACCTCCCTCATCCGTTGCGACTCAACTATTACTACAAGAGGTAGTGTTTTCACAAGAGATATAAATGTTTCTGGATTCTGGCAATCTTCAGTCATTCTACCCAGGTCTGGTTTCCAACAACAACACTACAAACATCAGCAACAACACCGCCATTTTTCCGGTAGCGAAAGCCGACCTTTATTGGCACACACAATCACTACTTTGTCTCACATTTTACCCCATGTCCTTTCACACACCACGGTTGTTCTCTGTAGCAGAAAGGGGTATGTGGCAAGGAATTCCTGGTTCTCGTTGCCCGCGTCTTGTTAGCAGACGTCGCAGCGCGTGTTTTCACCCTGCTAGTCTAAACACCGAAAAATATGGAAGCCAGTTTCTTTCTAGAGTGATGCTTCTCTCCGATTGTCTCTCTTTGATAAGGCCCAGCTTTTCTAAACCTACAGCAGGGAACGGATCCCTCCATCCCTCTTCCCTCCATCCCTCTTCCCTCCCCTTATAGTAATAGTGTGTCACGTGTGAAGCCACTGTTGGAAAACTTGTTTCTATAGATATTCATTATTTTTCCCTACCTGCCTCCCTCCTTCCATCTCTCTCTCTCTCTCTCTCTCTCTCTCTCTCTCTCTCTCTCTCTCTCTCTCTCTCTCTCTCTCTCACTGTCTTTCTCTCTCTGTTTTGTCTACATGCAATAAAGACGCCAGAGACATGTTTGACTGCACGTGCAAGCGATGCATCTGTTACCGCCGACATCCTTATGTAAATACCAACACGTGACAAACACGATGGGACAAGATACTTACGTCTTCAGTCCTCTCAATTTCCTCGTTTGGCTTCCTCTTCGACTCCGTCTTGCTCCTCCTACTCATACTGCTTCTCCTCCTCCTGATTCTTTTCTTCTTCTTCTTCTTCTTCTTCTTCTTCTTCTTCTTCTTCTTCTTCTTCTTCTTCTTCTTCTTCTCAATCTGCAGGTCTACTTCTTTCGTCTTTCTCCTCCTCTCCCTTGCATTATCTTTTTAATTCTCTCTCTCCTCTTCATCTTGTTTAATTCTTTCCTCCTTCTCCTCTTCCCCCTCCCCCTTTCTACTGCATCTTCCTCTAGATCCTCCGTCTTTTTCATCTCCTCCCTCCTTTTTCCGCTTCTTCTTCTCGTTTCCTTTCTTTTCCAGATTCCTCCTCCTCCTCCTCTTCGTCTGCTCTACTTTCTTTTGAGCTTTGCATTCATGACGCAATGCATATAAATGATGTCATTATTACTGTTTCTTACCAAAGATCAAAGGCACAATTATGATGAGAAAAAGGACTCCTGTTGCCGTTGATTGCTGGCACACATGTACTGCGTACTATTATTTTATTCCAACTCCCTCCCCCACCCCTCCCTTTCTCTTTTTCTCTTCCTCCTTCCCATACCACCGTACTCATGTCCTCACTGGGGCAACAACACTATTGACTTTCGTGGTAAACCTTTTGATGACGTTAAATTTACAACATGCGTACCTACCACAGCTATACAGGTGTACGTATTCGCCGCTTATCAAAACTACGCACTTTCAGGTCCGATTTTAAAAAAAAAAGTTAGCTGTTGCGCTATACTAAAATGTCTATCTTGAATTGCTGCCATTATTTGTAGGTTTCACTTTGTTGTTCTTTTTTATTTTTCTGTAAAATGTCATTGTAGCCTACATTTTGTTGTTTACTTCGCGTAGGTGCAAAACTATGTAGGCCTACTGTTATTGGGGAGGATAGAAAACGTGTTCACACACTGGCTGCAGTAATGCGAGAGTATTTCTCGTTCAGTTTATACTATAGTTGATTGCTTATCCTCGTCTTTCGAGGTGCCAGGCTATGTAATAAGTATTCTTATATTTCATATTTCATATTTCAGTATATTTGCCAGACTATGTATTAGTAAAGCAGTGCAGCCTATGCTTTCTTTTGAAGTGAAATCTATGAAAGGTTTATTTCACCATAACGTCTTTGTCAGCAAAGGTGCAAACTGTGCACTTTTATTCTTTAGCAGTAAACACACTTAAGCCTACTTTATGATGTCTAGCCTACAGCCACCACCGTCATTACAACCTGTAGCTTTGCTGTCTCTCTGTAATAAAAGGCATTTTACGTGTAAGGTGTATGCTTTAGAAACCAAAGCTCATCTGAGGACCGGAACACAAAAACATACCAAAATAACAATAACGTTGCGATATAAGGCAACGCACATGTAAACTTTACAGCTTAGTCAACTGCTTATGAAATTGCAATGGATGCTGCACTATTAGTCAACGAGTTATGAAAGTGCATTGGATGCTGCACTATTAGTCAAAGAGTTATGAAACTGCATTGGATGCTGCGCGATCACTATGAATCAAATGCTTATGAATTTGCAAATGCACTATCAATGCCTGTCTTTAAAACGGTCAAATGGAATTTACTATAAAAAACGTAAATTTGCAAAGGCCTTTGCATTTAGGGCAAAAACATTGACAACATCAAAACTCGTCATAAGTTGGCAATTCCATAGCGCGGGTAAAAAAAAAAACCTGCTTAAGGCGCTGGCCATAGAGTTCAGCATGCGCACATAGTTTTATTAATTTAGGTTCGGACTCACTCAACCAGCTACACCTTGGGACTGCAAGCTAACACTGTGTAATATTTGGACCACTGCACAATCCAAACCCACCTCAAGAAATCTTCGAACCTCCCCCGATGTAATGCTGTTGATGTCAATGTCGACGACGACGATGATGATGGTGTTGATGATGATGACGATGATGATGACGAGGATGATGACGACGACGACGATGATGATGATGACGACGATGATGATGACGACGACGATGATGACGACGACGATGATGATAGTGTTGCTGATGATGATGACGATGGTGTTGATGCTGCTGATGATGACGACAATGATGACGATGACGATGATGATGATGACGATGATGGTGATGAGGTTAATGATCTTGTATAGCTTGATCACCAATATCGGTAGACTGCACATGTTCACAGTGAGAAATGTCCATTTTCATCTTTGTCTACACCAGGATTCGAACCGGGTCCTCGGTGTGGCAGGCAACTGCTCTGTACACTACTAATTTACGACGGGGAACCACAATTCAACAGCAACAATGCACATTACATAATAGTATGTATTCAGTTAACACACACCAAAAAAATTGCCATGCTGTAAACATCATTTCCGCAACTAAGGCAATAACGCAGAAAGCTTAATTCACCTCCTTGTTGCGTCTGTTCAATACTAAAGTTTTGTGTGTATGTGCATACAAAGTCCCGTCTTTGTTTTGCTAGGTTGTCATTTGTTTGCGTCCATAAACACCAAGGCTTGGTTTATATGTCCCTTCTGGTTAGTCTGCAGCTTGTGCTTCAAGAAAATAGATCTTAATTTCTGCTCCTCCTCCTCCTCCTTCACCGCCGAAATAGAGAAAAATGAGGAGGAGGAGGAGGAGGAGGAGGAGGAGAAAAAGGAAGAGGAGAAAGATAATCAAGAGGCTAAACAGGAAGAGGAGAAAGATTACGTGGAGAGTTACAAGACTAAGAAGAAGAAGAAGAAGAAGAAGAAGAAGAAGAAGAAGAAGAATTAGAAGGAGGAGGAGGAGGAGGTGGAAGAGGAAGAGGAAGATGAGGCCTTTCTCAAAGATAAAACAGTGAAGAAGCAGCAGTGGCAGAAGAGGGAAACGAAGAAACTGTGTGATACGGCAGAAAGAGAAAGCAGAGCCGCGTCAATTGTACACTTAACTTCTTCGCTCATCAAACGAGGCTACATTTTAAGAGCAGGCAGCTAGCCAAACATTGAGGCAGCAAAAACAGGAGATAAACCCGTCTCCAATAAATACGTCAGCGAAGAAGAATACTTCTTGTTCGCCATGAATGGCGCCATTCTTCGCTGTAGATGCAAAAGGGCCGCTACTCTCCGTAACAAGTTACGGCCCTTCAATGTAAAACCGCGAAAGATGTCCCTGGTTGGCGCGAGTGCTTTGACGAGCTCGATAGAAATGAGCGAGAGATTTAAAGCTGTAATCCATCGCTAAAGGTTGTTTGTTACCGAGCAACTCGGCTGTACCTCAATAGCCCGATCGATGCAAATGATGGCCGAGATCCCGATTGGAAGGGAGAGATTTTGTTTGGCGAAAAGAGGGAAATATTATCTCCCAAGGGTAACAAACCCAACAAAAACGTTTTCTGCGAAGAAGCAAAGCAAAGTAGACAGGTTTTCTAACCAATTCAACAAGCCAAATGGGAAAGAACTCGATGAAAGAGGAAAGAAAAAGGGGGATGGGGCTGGGGGGGGGGGGGAAGCCACTCGCGCTTGATGAAACCGTATCTCTGTGTCGTCATTTACGTGCATTCAGCATTGCCTCCCTTAGCAATCATCGCCATTTTCCTTCATTTTGCGCAGAGACTAGTACTAGTTTTCTTTTTTCTACAAACCATTTGTGTCATGTTTCTTGGATTGACGTCACTGTTTTTGTTGTTGATTGTTGTTGTTGTTGCTATTGTTGATTTTGTGTGAGTGTGGTTTTTTTGGCGTCATTTTTCTTTCTTGAATTAACAATTTCCTCCATTTTGTGTCATCCGGCGGTATTTTGACGACAAATTGTTTCGTTTTACAACCTAATCGCTCTCCCTTTCCCATCTCTATTTCTTGCTCGCAGCGTTGGCAAACTAACTCCCTCTTACTCCATGTCAAAGCAGCATTTCCATTTAAAGACATTTGGAAGACATTTCTTACTGAATCCTTGTCGCAGGAAAAGAAGAGATCTGAAACATTTTTGCGAGGTTTACATCGCCAAAGATTTCTATACTTTGACAGGTAAATGATTCCTGAAGCCGCTGGTCGGAAGTTGGGGCACCGAAAGCGGTCTTCGCACACTCACAAACAGGAGAGCTGTTAAAAGCTTTTAATTCCTTCAGGAGGCCTCAGGGAAAACGATGTATGCCAGTTAAATCTAAAGATGACTAATCTTCTGTCCATTTCATCCTGAATCGTCTTCGTCTTTCTTCTCCCCACCCCCCACCCCCCATCCTACATTTGATCTTTCAAACGTTCTATAACTCTCTACCCCTACCATCTCTCTCTCACTCTCTGTCTGTCTGTCTGTCTGTCTGTCTGTCTGTCTGTCTGTCTCTGATAAATTGTATGATGTTTAAAGCATGTTCTCAACTTCAGATCCAGTAGGGCTAAGAAATCCATTATAATTATTTTATAATTTTGTTTTATTAGTTTATAATTATAAACATAATTATATTTAGACCTTTCCGACTATAGTTTTTAAATATACTATTCTAACGCTTCGACTACGTTCAGATTCTTCTTCTTCTTCTTCTTCTTCTTCTTCTTCTTCTTCTTCTTCTTCTTCTTCTTCTTCTTCTTCTTCTTCTTCTTCTGTCTATTTTTATATTCACAAACAGGAGAGCTGTTATCAGTACAACTTATGTTAATCTGATGAATAAAACTTGATGCAACTTCTTCTTCTTCTTCTTCTTCTTCTTCTTCTTCTTCTTCTTCTTCTTCTTCTTCTTCTTCTTCTTCTTCTTCTTCTTCATCATCATCATCATCATCATCATCATCATTCTTCCTTTCTTATTTGTAAACTTCTTGATCCTCGTTCTCTGGCCGACAAAATCGGAGGTCCCGGGGGCGATAGCAGGCCATCGTCGTCTCAATCAGATCTTGACAAAGCTATGTCGATCCTATGGCAAAAGTGGCGAGGGAGCAGTTCGCCACACGTCCTAGATTGAACAGCTACAAATACTTGTATTTGGGCTGCTTGCATTGTTTAGCTATCCTTAAGGTCAGCAGAAATATGTAATATTTCACAGTATTCATAATTTGCGTCCATTAATACAATTCAATTCAACCAACTGAGATTCAAACTGAATTGAATTACCCATAAAAATTAGAGACTAACTCCGAAAAAGATGTATCAGCAGAGTAGCCTACTAACACGGGACCAAAGAATTTGTACTCACTGTCACTATCGCAATAAACATTTTGAATGACTTCATATTTGTCTAACAACAAACGGCTGACATTATATGCCAATATATTATTATTACGATTATTGACAGAAAATAGGTCAAGTCCAGTCCCACAACAGCAAAATATTGCACAGCAAACGAAAGTTGGTATTCGCGCTCATGGGACATTGAAATAGTTCGTTTCTTTGGCCTACAATGATGGACTGAATGAATTTTTTATTTTCATGTATATTGTTAGCCTATCCAGGCTCTCTTTATTGTTCTGTAGGCATGTTTGTATGTGTGGGCATTGCAAAATCTTAGGAGACAACAGACTTTCAAAAATACATACTCATTACATTGGAAGTATGACTAAAAAAATTTATTAACATTTTGTGAATAATTATATTAACTCTAAAGACATTTCTCTGGTGGGTGCTCAGAATCGAAATGGAGAAAGAAAAAAGTCCCATAGGAGCTATACTGCGGTGTTTATTTTAAGGTTAAGGTTACTTCACCGAAGAGATATGATTTTACATTAAAAATGTCCGCACTCTTGACAGAAGTATACACCACATTTCAAGGCATGATAGCGAGAGAGTCAACATTTAGACTTAAGTTGGAATGATGAAGCGAGTAAACGAACATCTTAGTATCTTACCCGTAACTGTATTGTAAGTTAGATGAGATAGGCTCCTGACAACCGCTGACGCCACATTATCTCAATTGTGATAACTGTGGATTATAAATGTAAACGACACATTTTAGGCCTAGATATTCGGAGAATGTGCGCTGACATAACGAGTAGAAGGGTAAAGATGCCGAGCATAACACTTAAAAGTACTGCATATTGATCAACTTTATGCAAACTATTATTTACAATTGTGGGTCAGGTGTAAGTAAACACATGTCAATTATCCATAAGCTGTATACTTAAGGGCGAAAGAGGCCAGTTTGAAGAATAAATAAAAGTACTTCATTTCGAGTAAATGCAATGTCACCTTTAATTGTGTTACACTCTGTTTGATGATGGTGTTTTTCTTTATCAGTATTTGATTCAGCCCCGATGCTGAAGTCCTGATAAGGTGTAACTCAGATTCGTTTATTCACACAGCCCGTCCAAACAGCATACAAGTCACAAAGTCGACGTATGAAGTTTTCCACTTTTATTCAGCACACATCAACAACTGCATACAATTCTCAACTCAACTCAACAACTTTCACAGCCACTCTTCAAATCACTATCAACAACTTTACTCTCTCAACAGCGATCTCGGCACACGATTAAATAACCTCTCTCTCTTCCGGAAGAATTTCGAACAATGTAGAAATGACGCACTGCCACCAATCGAATAAAAGATCGTCATCACTGACTTACGTCATTACACATTTCTTCTCCTTCCGGATCGTTCCTTCAAATTTCTACAATTATCCCGAATCTTCGATCGATAGTAAACAAGCCGATCCAGAAGACTCTACAACAATATCGACTAACGAAAATTATCAACGTTATACAAAGCCTCTCCTAACAACAATGCAAACTCAAATCAAAGGTAAATAAACTCCATTATTGAATACTTTGCAAATCGAAACGATTAGATCTATCGTACACGTTTCCGACGTACTACCATTCGCGTTTCAACGTAACATAACCCCCCACTCAAGAAGAAATTTACCCAATTTCTTTCAACAACGTTGAAACGTAATGCACAAACAAAGTTCAGAATTAAAACTTATTTCAGTCTGTCTGAACACTATCAACGTTCTCAGTTCATTCACACAGAGTCAATGTTTTTCATCCGCAAGTCTTTCTGGATACTGTCAATGTTCACAATTTATTCACACAAGGTCAATGTTTCTCATCTGCAAGTCTGTTTAGATATTGCCAATGTTCTCCACACAGTCAATGTTCCTTCAACCGCAAGGAAACGTCGCCCTCGTCAGTTGCGGTCGTCATCGGCCCAGGGTCAAAGACAGTGATCTCGTGGGCTTTCCTGGAGTCAGTGCATCCTCCGTTGTCTTCCTCTCCCGCCGGATGTCCGACGCAGTCGACGTTGTCAGCTTTCAGAATGCATTCGCTGGGTCTCACGGCCAGGTTGGCTTCTGCGGGACGGTGGAACAGCTCCCTCATGGTCTGCAGATGCTCCTTCCAGGTCTGGGTGTGGACTTCATGTTCGACCAAAGTCGTAGAGCCTGGGACATCATTGAAGTTAGGGGGAAACTCGCCCATAAGGTCTTCGAGCTCCAACGTTTGACCTTCCATCAAGCTCGGTCCTAGCTTAACGTCATCGATGCCTTCTTTGCTGTGGAAGTCTCCCAGTTCCAACAGTTCTTTGCTGTCAAAGCTGTCGTCGGTCACAGCTGCTGTTGCTGCATGCACAGTCTCTGTTGGCCTTTCCACGTACAGCTTAAGGAGGTTGGCGTGGTATATCTTGGAATTCTGGCCGACCTTCACCTTATAGTCGTTGATCCCCACCACGGTCTCCACTTCGTACGGGCCTTTCCACTGCATCAGCAACTTATTGTGATCAGTAGGTAGCAGCACCAGCACTTTGTTGCCAGGTTTAAACTTCCTGTTCACAGCCCTACGATCGTAGTAGTGCTTTCCACAGTCTTGGGACTTCTTCAGGTTTTCTCTGGCTATCTCGAGAGTCTGCTCCAGCTTCTCCCGTAGCTCAAACACGTACTGGTAGCTGTTCTTCACCTCTGGGGTGTCTACTTCTTTCGTCCACAGTTCTTTTAGGATGTGCATCGGCCCTCGGATGGTTCTTCCGTACAGCAGCTCGAACGGAGAAAAGCCGGTGGACTCCTGCGGTACTTCTCTGTAGGCGAAAAGTAAGGCGTTGGTGTAGCGATGCCATTGTCTGGGCTGCTCGGTGCACAGTTTCTTCAAGGTGGACTTCAGCGTAGCATTGAACTTTTCGACAAGCCCGTTGCACATCGGATGGTAGGGTGTCGTAGTCAAATGCCGGATGCTCAGCAGTCTGTTGACCTCCTTCATGCAGTCAGAGACGAACTGCGTCCCGAGGTCTGTCAGAATTTCTTCAGGCACTCCAAGCCTACTGAACATGTCCACCAGTGCCTCTGCTACAGTTTCAGTGTCAATCTTCTTCAGTGGCACTGCTTCTGGGTACCGAGTCGCATAGTCCACTAAAGTCAGTACCCACCGATGACCTTCTTCACTCGGAGGTCTTATTTCGCCGATTAAGTCTAAGGCCACCCTCTTGAAAGGTCGGTCGATCAGAGGCATCCTCTGCATAGGCACTTTCGGGACCCTTCCTCGAGGTATGGTCTTCTGGCAAATGTCACATGATCGGGAGAAACGGCTGACGTCCGCATGAAGCCCTGGCCAGTAGAACACCGCCTGGATTCTGTCTGACGTCTTCCTGATGCCTAGGTGACCTCCCATAATTGAGTCATGCGCTACTTCCATCACCTGGCGCCTTAAGGGTAATGGTACCAGTACTTGACGTAGTGGTTTACCTCCGTTGACCCTCGGGTGCTGGAAGATTCTGTACAGGATCTTGGCCTTCACCTCAAAATAGACCGTGCCACTGCCCTTGGTCACGTGGTCTTGGCGGTTCCTGTACTTGTTTAAAGTGCTATCAGCTTCCTGGAGCTGGATCAGCTTATCTCTGTCCACGATGGCAGCTTTGGAGTTGTCGGCGACCTTCAGTGGCGTAGACGTCTTGTCTCTCTTGGCCTGGGCCCTGGTTGTAACAGCACCGACGATCTCTGGTCGGCAGGGCTGAGCCGGAGTAACCACATTGTCCCGTAGCAGCTCTGTAATGTCTCCATCGGGAAATGGCAATGGATCCTCCTCCGCAACTTCGACGTGTTGAGTTGAGGCAGGACTCCACTCTGGATCGGGGTCGTCGGGTCGCCTCGCGCCGTCGATATTCCCGATCATCAAATCATACAGCGGCTTCTTCAGGCAAACCGCTTCGACTTCGCCTATGTAGAAAGGGGTGTTGACATGAATCTTCGCAACTGGCGCTCTCACACATTTGCTGTCGGCCATAAGTGTCCATTTTGAATCGCCAGTGAACTGTTCTTTAGCGATTAGGTCTTCTCTGACGATGACCCCACTACAGCCAGAGTCTCTTAAGACAGTCACTTCGTGATTTCCGACGCGTCCCTTTGAAACAGGCATGTTCTGGACGGTCACAGCCGCGCTGGCGACGACGGGGATGGATTTTCCGTTGGCAAGGAGAAGTTGGCCATCGGTCATGCACTCTTGCACGTCCGCAGGGGTAGCTGTGCGCTTGGTCTCACTCGGAAGAATGACGCTCCCGCCGCACACTTGATGGTCAGATCTACTGTTTTGCCGTTGATTGGAGAACCGCCTCTGCCGGTTGCCCGCCGCTGCGTTGTCCGTACTGCTCCGCTGTCCGCTACTTTTGTTTTGAGGGCAGTTAGCTGCTCTGTGGTCTGTAGCGTTGCAAGTGAAACAGCCTCTTGAATGCCCTTCCCTGGGGGGAGGCGTGGAGTCCGTGTGTCTCTGGCTCGTCTGACTCCCCTGGATCTGGTTCCCATGGCTTCCAGTCTTCTGAAAATGTTTCGTCGCGCTGGGTGGCCCCAGGGTCTTCCCATGAGCGATGAGATATCTTTCAGCAGCCTCAGTCACATCTTTAAGCGTCTGCAGCTTTTGTTCTTCTAAGTGGGTCGCTAGGTCCTTGTGACAGGCATTGAGAAATTGTTCCTTCACGATCAGGTCATGGAGACTGTCGTAAGACTTCGTTTCGCCTGATAACTCCACCCACTTGTGTAGATATGACGACAGGCGCTCCACAAACTGCTTTGGCGTCTCGTCTGACTTAGGCCGGCATTCACGGAAGCGTTTACGGTAGCCCTTCTCTGTAAAGTTGTAGCACTGCAACAGGGCCTCTTTCAAGACGTCGTAGTTTTTGGCGTCATCGTTCGACAGTCTGGTGTAAACTTCGAGAGCTTGCCCCGTCAAAAGTGCACTCAGTCGAATCGCCCAGTCTCGAGGTTGCCAATTGGAGCTTTCGGCGAACCTTTCGAATCTCGCCAGATAGCTGTCGATCTGGTCCTTCCCGTCGACGAAAGCTGGCAATTTAGGAGCCGTATGGTCGTTGGTGACTTGTGGCGCATGCTGATTGTTCTGGATACGCGCCAACTCTAGCTGGTACTGACGATCTCTTTCTTGCTGCTGCTGTTCAATTTCCAGACGCTTCAGTTCAAATTCTCTGTCTTCACGACGTCGCTGCTCCTCTATTTCTCTTTCTTCACGACGTCGTTGCTCTCTTCTTTTTCTTGCCGCTGCTGTTCAATTTCTAGACGCTTCTGTTCTAGTTCTATTTCTTTTTCTAGACGCTTCTCTTCCAATTCTCTTTCTCGTATTCTCTCCTGAGACTTGACGTACTCCGTCAGCTGCTTGCCTTTTAGATTCAGTTCAACCCCTTTCTGCCAGAAGTCAGCCATCTTGATGCTTCTGGAAAGTTCTTTTCAAGAAAGTTCTTTTCTAGAAAGTTCTTTACTGTAGAGTTCTCTTTTTTTTCTGGAAAGTTCTTGACTGTGCTGTACCTTTCTAGACTGTTCTAGAACAGCACGCTTTCTGCAGTAGCGCTGATGCTTGTCACTAGTCGCCTTCGCTGACGCAGGCCCCGCTGTCCTCGTCGTATGCGACGCTGCACCACGCTGGTGTTGATGTATACGCTCCTGTGCTGAAGTAGACGCGACGTCCGCTCGCCGCTCTCTGTAACACTGGCGATGTAGCTCCGAGACTGTCCCTCGACGTAGTCCTGCGGCAGCCACGTAGTCCCGCTCTGTTGTTCGCTCAAGAAGCAACTCTTCGGCGACTACACGCCCTTGCAGTCAACCCGAACCTATCGGTGATGTAGTCCCAGTATGTTGGCCCCTCTCGACGCAACTCGTTGGCGGCTACCCTCGATGACTGCCTCTCGTAACGTTGACTCGCTTGTTGTAGCAGTTGAACCCTTGGCTATGGCGTGAATCGCGGCTTGACCCCCAAAATGTTACACTCTGTTCGATGATGGTGTTTTTCTTTATCAGTATTTGATTCAGCCCCGATGCTGAAGTCCTGATAAGGTGTAACTCAGATTCGTTTATTCACACAGCCCGTCCAAACAGCATACAAGTCACAAAGTCGACGTATGAAGTTTTCCACTTTTATTCAGCACACATCAACAACTGCATACAATTCTCAACTCAACTCAACAACTTTCACAGCCACTCTTCAAATCACTATCAACAACTTTACTCTCTCAACAGCGATCTCGGCACACGATTAAATAACCTCTCTCTCTTCCGGAAGAATTTCGAACAATGTAGAAATGACGCACTGCCACCAATCGAATAAAAGATCGTCATCACTGACTTACGTCATTACACATTTCTTCTCCTTCCGGATCGTTCCTTCAAATTTCTACAATTATCCCGAATCTTCGATCGATAGTAAACAAGCCGATCCAGAAGACTCTACAACAATATCGACTAACGAAAATTATCAACGTTATACAAAGCCTCTCCTAACAACAATGCAAACTCAAATCAAAGGTAAATAAACTCCATTATTGAATACTTTGCAAATCGAAACGATTAGATCTATCGTACACGTTTCCGACGTACTACCATTCGCGTTTCAACGTAACAAATTGAAAAAAAAGGATATAGGCAAAATGTCCAAAAGGCACCCTAAGAACAGAGAAGGTGAAACAACGAAAACAAACTGAAAAAATACAAAACAAAAGAATCGATAGAAAGAATTCCAAAAGTTAGCAGGTTCCGGTGAGTCTGGGTGAGTGGGAAGAGCATCGTTTCATCGAACGACATGCTCAAATTCAAGTCCCGAAGAAAAAGGGAGGGTATATAACCACTGTGTTAATGTTTTCAACACACAAAAATCATTGCAAACGCACTAATCTAGTCAATAGGGATGAAAAATAGATAGCGAAGAATTCAAACGTTTTAGAAGAAACGATGCTTCTAAGGCATATTAGTTTGTTACTGTTTTCAACACACAAAAATCATTGCAAACGCACTAATCTAGTCAATAGGGATGAAAAATAGATAGCGAAGAATTCAAACGTTTTAGAAGAAACGATGCTTTTAAGGCATATTAGTTTGTTACTGAAAATCGTTACATACGTTCGTTGGCTATCCTAAAAAAAAAACAAAAAAAAAAAGGAAAGAAAAAAAAAAGATAGAGTGTGAGCACGGTGTGAGCACAGTGTGAGCACGGGAGAAATTAACAAGACAATAGACGGAGTCGTTACTAGAAATCAATGTTACAAAGACCCGTGTATGTTTATTATTTGAAATCTTAGTAAACGCCAGTGCGGTCGGTACCAGGGTAGATAGAGGAAGATTAAGCATGACGAGTCGTCTGAAGATCTGCATGGGAAACAAAACAACCAAAACGCAGTTTGAGATTTTAATAAAGATATGCCATGTAGCTTTTTATTATTTCAAATCATTAGCGTGATATAAACTCACGCAATGCCTACACAGTGAGAAGAATAAATCGAGAGACGGTGAAAAAAAATGGGGACAGGAAAACAGATAAGACTAATGTTGAGAAGGTCAATAGAATCATAGACTTCAATCAAAAATGAAATGGAAAATTTACATATTACACTATATTTCCACAAGATGAAGAGATCGAGAATCCAGAAAGTGTGAAATAAATAGGGTTGAAATTGGACGAGTTACGAAGTGAAGGTTCATTTACCCGAGAATCAATTCGTCGTCTCCTGCAGTGGTAATATTATTTCCAATCCTTACAAATCACAACAACATCTAAAGGGGAAGAAGAGAAAGCAATGAAGAGAAAGTGGGGGAAGTGTTACAAAAATTAAACCAGGATGAATTACGGGGTGAAGGTTCATTTACCTGCGAATCAATCCATCGGCATCGGATCTGCCTCATTGACTCTGCCCTACCTGGCTCTTTTTTACACCTGCTCCCAGCTGTCTCTTTCTACTTACACCTTCATCGGAACTAAGATCTAGCTAGCGTGGTTTCATTCTCCATAGTGCCATTCACCTTACACAATATAAACCTTAGTTTTATGGCCTGCTCCTTCCTATTCTACCATAGCGCAGAGGCAATGACCACTCAGCTACACTGATAGCTTTGAGAAACAGGTAACTGGAATTCTACAACTGAAGTTTGCTTGCGATGGAAGTCAGAGGGGATCCAAAGATAAAGTATCGTTACAGTCTTGAAAGAGAGACAGACAGACAGGGACGGAGAGAGAGAGAGAGAGAGAGAGAGAGAGAGAGAGAGAGGGTGTGAGAGAGAGAGCACGATGAATCTATATTGTATGGAATTGGTTCTCAATAAAAGCTTAATGTTTATAAATTACATAATTGTTTTATTCAAACCTTAGTTCAACACGACAGGTTCTCTTTATCGACTGTTAATACCTTAATACCGAAAAACTTTTTTAAATAATTTGAAACAGCTATCCCTATGTTCAAAATCACACCGTGACACGGAAAAACACCTGCATATTTTGATATATATATATATTTTTTTTACGCCAGTTGATGGGTATAGACGTTATAATTATAAACTACCCCTCCCTCGCATTGATTTATACAAACATAGCATATCATTTAAAGGAGCTGCTGTATGGAACTCTCTCCCCCTGGAGTGTAAACATTGCGACACAATATTTTCTTTCAGAGAAAACCTATGTAGGCATCTGCAAAATTAAATGTAAAAGTGATATAATTATTTTGATATAATAACACAGTTTTTCATGTAATTATTTTTATATGATTTTATATAATAATAATAATAATAATAATAATAATAATAATAATAATAATAATAATAATAATAATAATAATAATAATAATAATAATTATTATTATTATTATTAATATTATTATTATTATTATTACTATTATTATTACTATTATTATTATGATAAGGGTGAAAAATAAGGAGGGGGTTGGTTGCCTAAAATTGTTTAAAGATAATGATGAATATATTGGTGTGATTGTGTGATTGTGTGTGCATGTGTGTGAGTGCATGTGTGTGTGATTTCTATGATTTCCAAGTTAATGGTAAAGGTTCTTTACTATATTAATTTGTTAAAGGACAGTTTGGAAGATTAGACTTATTAAATAGCCTAAAATCTTTATCCCTAATTTTAAAAAAAAAAAGTTTCACAAAAGTTTCTGTCTCTCTTCTCGTCCGTCGTCGGTCAAAAGAAAAGTGCAGTCTAAATATTTTCTGGATACCATCACTAGTTCCCACCCCCCTTCATCCCCCCATCTTCCCTCCACATACTCATCTTTCTTCATTTCTTTCGTTCTCTCACCCCCTTCTACCTCCCCTTTCTCCTACCTCTCTCAGTCAGCCTGTTGATATAAATGCGCAGAATCAGATTTTTGTCTGGCAGTAAATATTTGATGCCGTCTTCGTGTCAGCATCTCCAGAGTGCAAGCAGACGGTAATCTTATCTACATTAGCTTAGAGTTCAGCCCCATACGGAGCCTCCAAGCATCCTGAGGTTGAAGAAGTCGGAACGTAGGCTGAGGGGAGGCCTCGGAAACTCCGTATGAGTTCAGGAGGTAGCGACAAGATCCCATCTTCTACAAATTACGCAGATTGCGTTGTGTTCATTTGATACCCACATAAAAATCGCCGGCCAAAAAAAATCCAAATAATTTTCGATAGTCCCACCTACCGGCGATCCAAAAGGATATACTTAACCTTACTGTTTGTTGGGAAAATAACAATTCTGATTCTTATTCCCATTTAGATGTACCAAAAGCACAACGAAGCCGAATTATATAAAATTTCGTTCGATGCACCAATGATCTGTCCTTTCTTGTGGACAGACTTCGCTGATTGTTTTGTAATGGAACTTACATAGAGTCCCTTCTGGCCAGAGTTACAAAACATATATTAACGGTCCTCTGAATTTAAAGTTCAAAGAAAAAGGCGGCATCGGGCCTACTCCAAGATTTACACTTTAGGCCAATTAGTTAAGTGTTGATTTGACACCGATACGCTCTAGCTCTTTACCCTGCTTCATCGTCAGCGCATCATACCGAGGGCAAAACGAGCTACAGAATCTCATGAAGATTTCAGGAAATAACGGGCACATTCCATTATGCTGATTGCATTACGTCAATACGACCTCTTTAAGTTAAATAAGTCTAGCTTAGCGTATAGCCCAAACAGCCGCTATGCATATAGCAATGTAATTTATTATTGTATATGTTATGTATATATAGTTTCGATGTTTCAATGTATTGGAGGTAGCTCAACAGTTCGCGACGATTCAGTCAGTGCGAGCTTATACCGCATTAATGTTCATCATAATTTGACACGCAGGCTATGACGGATTCCATTTCCGTGCCTTCCATTACATGTCATTTTAAAAAAACATATATAAATTAATATTCGTGAGAACGTTACACAAAGAGAGAGAGAGAGAGAAAGAGAGAGAGAGAGAGAGAGAGAGAGAGAGAGAGAGAGAGAGACAGAGACAGAGACAGAGAGACAGAGAGACAGAGACAGAGACAGACAGACAGACAGAAAGAGATACAGAGAGAGACAGAGAGAGACAGAGAGAGACAGACAGACAGACAGACGGACATACAGAGACAGATTTCTGACTCAAAAAGTTCGACGGCTTCCAGATAGGAGAACAAATATTGTGCACTTTTAGAACTGACCTCCCTCGGCGTATAACCAGATTCTGGTAACATTTACAATAAAGAAATAAAAAGTGAAAGTAATCTTTACAGTGTGTTTTAAAAAAAATAAAATAAACGTCTCTTCGTTTAATTTTATACGCTCACAATGCAGCCAGAAATGCATAAACTGCTGATTAAATTCCGTAAGGAACACCTGCATCTTAATTTTTTTTTTCTTAACCTGATCCTGTTCTTCATACTGCCTGCAAATATCTTTCGGCCGAATCCGAGTTTCGCTTTTTTCTCTCTGCACTGATGATGATGATGATAATAATAATAATAATAATAATAATAATAATAATAATAATAATAATAATAATAATAATAATAATAATAATAATAATAATGGATGCTAAAGGCGCCTTATTTCTAAATCAGACTTTAAAGCTCGGCGATCTTTAACCAACATTCACCGCTCAGATGTTGCAGACACTCCTACATACACACAAAACACACATTCATCACTCAAAACATGTGGTGGAAAAAGCGCAGTCGCTGTTAGAAGGCGGAAAGGAGTTCGAATTTTTATTTGTGAATTTTTTGACAGACTGCCTCCAATACCATTTATTCAAGGGAGAGAGGAAACCGGAGCAACCGGAGAAACCTCTCGGTGACCTGAAAAGTCTGGTACCTAAGTCACATAAGTTCATCCCCTGCAGGATTCGAACCCGCGACCTTCTGCACAGGAAACCAGCTCACTATCAACTGGGCTACGAGGTTTAAGCCACAGACGTAAAACTACTGGAGAATACGCTTACCCTTCGAGGACTTGAACTTCTGTGCCTTCAGACTTTGTGTATTTTGCATTTCTGGTAAGTTAACGGCCTCCCAGTCTTGCGTCCCGCCACAAGGGTACTAACCAAGACCCCCGTTTATTAATTATTAGTACAACTTTTGTTAATCTGATGAATAAAAATTGATGCAATAACAACAATTCCTGCTATGTTCTATCAATCTGCTATACTATCTTCTTCTTCACTAGACCAGTAACCTACCTTTTTTCTTGAAAACTCTTCCGGGACAAGACTCCTTGTTTGTGCATGAGGTCTGTTGGATCAGCTTGGGAATATTGGACGCTTCCTATGCAGTGGTGTTCCTAGGATTAGAGGGCAATAGGACAAAATGTCCTAAATCATAAAACTAATCGGACATCATTTCCTGACTACATAAAAGCAATAGGACATAGCTCTGAACTAACTTTCTACTACTAGTACTAGCCCCTACTTTCGTTTCATCGCCTTCTTTCGTTTCTTTCTCACCTTCGCCTTCAGCCTGATTCCCTGACGAAGCCGAGGGCCCTGCAAGCTGAATATCAGCAGACTTGTCACAGACAGTTGTCTCTTCCTTTTTCTTCAAAAACGAGCTCAAAACAGACTGCCATTTAGCAACACAAAGCTTTTTCTTCGGCGGTATTTTGAGCGTAGTAAGATCGTTGCAGAGGAAGTATGGTGTCGGTTATTTCCCTTTCAAAAGTGTCGAGAGTTGCGGCCCTTTTGTTGTTCGACGGAATGTACTAAAGAGTTATAATAATCTAACATTGTCAACTATTCAAATTCGTTTTAACGGCTTTGACACTCCAGTTTGTACAGATGTTTCTTGCAGTGACCGCTCTAGTCATAATACTATCGGACAATGACCGCTAATTTCGCAATAGAATCGGACATTTGACGGGACACAGGTGTTTGCATTCGGTCATTTTCCAAACGAATCGGACCATGACCGATGTCCGAGGCCTCGGGACATCACTGCCTATGATGTTATTATTTAGCAATGTAGGCATTTTATATGTATGTGTTTTGTTGATATTTTATAATGATGTTTGTATTCTATTTTGTTTTTGTAAACGGGGGTTCGATAAATTAGAGTACAGCCTCAGCGTGCCCTGCGTAGGATGTCTTTATTGTAAAGTGACTGGCTGGTGGAGAGCTTTCAGTTTTACCACTAGGGTTATTTCAGCAGATCTTTATGCGGATCAGGGGTTGTCCGGTCCTGATTTTGCTCAAAAGAGTTCGCTGGACCTAAAGCAATAATCATGTAATGTAATGTACTAACCAAGTAGTATGGATTCTCGATGGCATAGCGGTAGCAGTTCTATAGAAAATACACAGCCCGTGTGTCGTGGACAGAAAGGTGGGATGAGAGACTACGTCTTCGGCAAAACGAATCAGCCACTCGAACAGTTTACTCTCAATCCGGGCAAGAACGCACATGTGATCTATCCTTAAATCGAAACTCTCTATAGGCCTATGAAATGTGACAGTTCCGGATATAATAAGGTAGGCCTATATATCAAAATCTTTCCAGTTATAGGACTGTATTTTTTCGAAATTATAGGTCCGTGGGTTCGTGGGGTTCTGGAAAATTTAATCGTTTGAGCGGCCGATTCGTGTCGCAGCCTGCTCCACCCACCCCCCACCCCCCTTCCCTTCTAGCTATGAGGCATGGGCTGTACGCTACTACTGCTACCATACCATGACGCTATCGTGGATCCATCGTCCTTCGTTAGTGTAGTGCCCTTGTGGTCCCGCGAATATGGATAGCGTCGGCCGAAACTTTAAATGAACCCGACTCCCCTTTAACAATTTTTTTTAAAGGATTATACTCGCTTGGTAGAACTGACAGGATTTATCTCCCTGTCCAGATGTCGCTCAGTATTGTGCGACAGCTATAGTTATGTTTAGTCGCTGTTTGTGTACATCCCACAGCTACATTAGGGCCCAACTCCCGACATACGTACATCTATTTCATCTTCAAATTATTGCCGCTGGTTAAAAATAATAAAATCGGTTAAGTGTTAAAACTACATGCAACCTCGTAAGAACGTCTAGTGCTAGACTCTGCTTCGTCTGCCCAGGCATTCGGAAGAGTCAAAGATGTCCTGCTTCTCTAAATCTCTTTATACTTGAGTCTAAAGCACACAGGCCCTACTAGCTGCAGACAAAATTCTTAAAACAAACGCAAATTAGTGGCGTCCTTTGTTGTTTGTAGATTATAGTCACACGACACTTTCGCATATAGGTGACTACTGGACCGATTTATACTGACACCAGCGGGCCAGTTGTTGGTAAAGGGCAAAATAATATGATCACACGTTGACCAATCCGGGATTCGAACCAGCGACCTTTCGGTTACTAGCAAGACGCTCTTACCAACTGAGCTACCCGGCCCCACTCGCGTCCTTTGCGCAGTAACCCAGCAAAATCTATCCGTCTGCTTGATTTTTTAACATGTCACGTGGCTAAAGCGGCGTGGCCACGAGGCAATGGCCTGCACCAGAGCGAGGCTACGGAACCGGCAGGCTTTAAGACGGTGACTGACGCGGCACATGGCTGATCTTCCGGCAAAAAAAAAAAGAAGAAGAAAAAAAAAAAGACGGATGAAGTATTTATTACGTCATACAGCATCTTAAGCTGCAGGCGAAAAGGAAGGCAATGTGCTTGGAGCCTTTTGTTGGCACAGGAAGACCTTCGCGGTAGTAAACCAGCTAAAGATGTTCTGCTTTGGTTTCAGGTGTCTGTGCTGCTACATTCCACTACCTTTGAACTCATTCGTCGCTGGCGCCGTCGTCGTCACCGTCGATGGGGCATCGTCATCATCATTGCCGCATCAGTACTATCGTCACCGTCCTCCTCCCATTTCTCTAATATTTATTATATTTACTGTATATTAACGTTTTTATATATATTATATTGATTGTATATCAATGTTCTTTTATATGCTATATATTGCATATCAACGTTCTTATTCATGATATTTATTGTATTTCGACGTTCTTATACATTATATTTGTTGTATATCAAGGTTCTTATAATTATATTATATTTATTGTATATCATAATCAATTATATTATATTTATTTTATATCAAGGTTCTTATACATTATATTTATTGTATATCAAGGTTCTTATATATTATATTTATTTCGTATCAAGGTTCTTATATATTATATTGATTGTATATTAAGGTTTTTATATATTATATTGATTGTATATCAAGGTTCTTATATGTTATATTTATTGTACACAAAGGTTCTTATATAGCGCTATTTGAGCTCGAGAGTAGCAGCAATTTCATTCAAGGTCAGGCCAATAGCGAGTTTTCTGTTGCGATGTTTGCTAAAAGAACATAATCACCAACATCGTCGCTACCCTCTCTATACAGGTAACGTATTGGATTTGAAATGGGGAAGGGCACTTCCATAATATGAGATGCCGACCTTGAGAAAAAAAACGACAAAATATGTTTTTATTTTTTATTTCAAGGCTATTTATTATTTATTGTCTAATATCACACGCACTCTTGCCAAACCACGTTTTAAATGAATTAAACCGACTGTGGGCTACATCTTGTCGATGTAAAAAATGAAAAAAAAAACGTTTAAAACTAAACTGATAGGGAATCAAATGTGCACCGTGCACGACCGCGTAATTAAAAACAATGTAATTTTAAACTAAACTATTTTTTTAAATGTGTCTCATGACCTTGGTAATTAAGCATCGGTTATTGCGTGCCGAGCAGCCCTATTTTAATGAAACCTGTGAAATGAGAATTATCTAGGCCATACCCTTGAACTTTTCTTGCAGGTTATACTTCTTTTCATATTATTAGGCCTACATTAATATACCCAGTTTTATGTAATTCTAAATACAGAATGACACTTAAGTTGTTTTAAAATAAACAGCAAAAATTCAGCTCCGGTTAAAATAAGTAGTTATGCGTTACTCAACAATTTATCTCTAAGGTTAATTAATACCAAAAGAAGAAAAAAAAACCAGCTGTCGAGATATAATTGATCGACCCTAACCATGTTTGTCAAGTTAGAAGGACCTGAGAAGTGTTGTTGACAATAGCTTGGTTTTTAAAACATTTTTTTAAAAGGCCAATTATTGGATAATTGTAAACGACTACGGGAATTCCACAGCAGATTCGCTTTCAGTAACAAACTTCATCCACATTGGAAACGGGTTCTGTAGCTTAGTAGCTCTTCTATTCTTCCTTAGCTTCTTCTTCTTCTAGAATCTGTTCTTCTCTCTGCCTCCTTGTCTGTCTCTATATAAATGAATCTTTTATTGTAAATTCACATCGCGAAGATTTTAGACATAAACTACTTTAAATAAAATAACAACTACCATGAACTCATTTTCACAGAAATGTAAAAAAAACAAACTATAACCCACGAAAAAATGTATTTTTAAAAAAATCCTATTTCAGATTAATATATTATGTTTGCTTTTATCATAGATGAGATCGTAATAAAATATGATCTCTTCCATATATTGACAAATATTATCTGTAAATGAAATTTGTCAATAGCGGACATTTTGACAAAACATGTTTAGCGGATTTTGTTTGTTTGTTAATGCGTACACATCGATCGCTATCAACATATTTAGTACTCCAAGAGTTCAATCTTAATTTGAAAACAACTTTGGTAATATTTCTGTCGTGAATACGATCTATGGCTTCTCTTACAAAAAAATATTGGCCTTATGTCTTTATGATGCGAATTTGATGTGATTTATTTCTCAAAGATCAAAGTCTGAACGTTACATCAGCAGTACTCTCTCTCTCTCTTTCTCTCTCTCTGACACACACACAAACACACACACACACACACACACACACACACACACACACACCTACCTTATTACAGAGGCCCTTGAAATCGGGCTAAATCGGGATACTGGAGGGAGCGTCACAGATGAAAACACGTAAGTTATACAGAAGTTTACATTCTTTGAAACGACAGCAAGAAAACTGGGAAGTTAGCGAGAGAGACAGAAAGAGGGAAAGAAAGAGAGAGAGAAAGAGAAAGAGGGGGAGAGAGTTAGAGAGACAGAGAGAGCGTGAGAGAGAGACAGAGACACAGAGAGAGAGTGAGAGAGAGAGCAGACACTTAAACCTACTTTTCATCTGTATCAAAACGCAAAGCAAACAATGGAAAGCACTTTACATAATTAAGCTTATGTCAAAACACAATGAGGAAGAAGATGTGTCAGCAGAGTAACCCAACAGCAAAGCCATTAAAAGAATACCGAGAATTTACACACTAAATATTTTTTTTATCAAACGTTCACATTTCACAGACTGATGAATACATTCAAGTATGAATGTTAGAAGAAGAAGAAGAAGAAGAAGAAGAAGAAGAAGAAGAAGAAGAAGAAGAAGAAGAAGAAGAAGAAGAAGAAGAAGAAGAAACTTGTACAACATCAACTTGTACATAAATCTGTGCTCATGGCGCACAAGACTGACAAAGGCGGGAGAGCAGATAACAGCACCACAAACTTATAAAGTAAGGCAACATATACAGATGGGGAGAAAATCAACCATGAGGCATCAGAATCAGAGATAGACGTCCTCACACACACGCGCGCAAAACAACACACACACACACACACACACGCGCGCGCGCGCGCGCGCATTAGAGCATACTCTTGAAGACAACATGAAACGGAAATTGCAAAATACAAAATGACGTGACACAACAATATGGGTACGCAGAACATACATGACGACAGACAACCTTTGCATCCAACCGACAATACATTATGATAGAACATTTGGGTCAGAACAGAAAATTCATGGCAACGTAACGTCAAACAAGATGACACAAAAGACAGGATCACATAACAGGCGTGATGACATAACCACTTGCGTCATTCTACTTCGTCCATGAACCCGTTAACGCCCGAGACCCATCTGTCGCTTCCGCATGGTGTGCTTACCTGAAACAGACAAAACAGAAACAATGAGTTATCATATGCAAACGTATTGTATAAAACAGCGGAGTAGCACAAGGTACATATTAACCTAAATAAATAAGCTTACTTATAGTTTTATAAATAATAAGGATTGGCATGTGAAGAGTGTCTATCCTGCGGTTCGGGACGCATTCCAGTGAAAGACAGAAACAAATCAAGATACGTTTACATACTAAAGCAATAGAACATAGGACACACACTTGTATGCGTTTTAGTTTTGAATAAACAGCACTCAACAACAAAATGCAAAGCGAAAAAAATGGTTGCCGTGTTATGTTAGTGTATTGGGCGTGTGTCTGCGTGTGTTGCGTGCCTGCTCGCATGCGTGAGGGAGAGTGCGGGTGTGTGCGTGTGTGTTTGTGTGCGTGAGTGAGAGTGTGCGTGCTTGCTGGTGCGTGCGCGTGCTTTTTGAGTGCAAGTATGTGACCGTAAAGGCGGGAGGGATTCCAGTACGTTATCGTTATAGTTTCCCTGCACCTCACCTTCTGCGAAAGGCCTCAGCTTCTAAGCCTCCCTCTCTTTGTTTACACTCTATAGAGAGATGGAGAGGAAGATGTCTGGCATAGTGTATAGTGACATTATGGCAGTTGCTGCAGTTATCACCCGTAATCTCCTGATAGCAACATTCTCGGTCTTCAACTCCGGCAATCCCAGTCAGGCTACCATTCTATGTCCCAGATAGATTTCATGCACATGCTTGTTAATCGGAGTCAGAGTACGGAGTCTCTGATTATGTCTAAAAAGTCTGCCCCTTGGTATTTATGAGGTTTTGTCCCGTTCGCCTCCTAATTTTTGATAGATGCGCCTTTTTTTTTGCAGTTCTTGCAGCTCCAGTTTGAAGCTTCATCATTTAACTTTAAGTCCCTGCAGACAATCAGGAAGTCCCAGAATAATCACAAAGTCTAGATGTTTTTACCCTGGAAGTCCCACATTATTTGCTGAAGTCCCACCCAGTCCCAGATAACCTCTTGAAGTCCAAGAATGATATCCCTTGAAATTCCAGATTCGTCTTCCGAAATATTTATGACGGTGGATGCAGTTCTCATCTATCTCTGTTAGATACTTTACTTTCTGCAGCTCTTGCAAGCCCAAGACTATTTTGAAGTATTTCTCTCAATATACACGCATCAATACATATAATATTATATACACACAATCAAACACATAGCTCTCTCCCTCTCTCTCTCTCTCTCTCTCTCTCTCTCACACACACACACACACACACGCGCGCGCGCGCACGCACACACAGTTTCAGTCGGAACCCGTTCATTGGGACTTGGAAACGTGAAACGAAGCCTTTCTGTATTTCTCGCCTTCTGTACTGTGCAGATGTGGGTGTCAACTTGATTTAGCTCTTGCCTTGGAACTGGAAACATACTTACAGAAGCTGTTCGGGTAGTTGGATTTGTAAGGATGCTTATGTATTAACGACAGATTCTGTTCAACGAGAGGAAATTTCTATTGCCATTCATTACTATAGGTCTCATGACTCATGCCGTCAAAGTCATTCAAGTAATAGCAGGACTTGCATTTCGTTTTCCTTTGCCTTGAACTTTTCAACCCAACCCAACCTCTCCATTTATTATAACATTTGTTATGGTTCGTCTGTTGTTGTTGTCGTTGTTGTTGTTGCTGCTGCTGCTGTTGTTGCTGTTGTCAAGGTCAGTTCAATTAATAGAGTTAGCGAGGAAGTGGTGTTTTCGAATCTGTTCTGTCTGATCGTGCTATTATGTGTACCTCTCTTGAGCAAGCAGGCTCCAAGTTTGGTGGAGAAAGAGGTCATTTCCATTGCACTACACTTAAACAAGCAGTGTAGAATTCAACAGCAAATGGGTGTCTTGGGGGAATCAAACAATCTTTCATTTACTGCCTGTGCACACATTCACGCGACGTTAGATTATTGAGTGATGGCCATCTGAAGCGATGTGGTGTACAGTCTTACCTTCTTCACAATGCGGTGATACTCTGACCAATAAAATCTTAAATCAGCAACATCCAATCCATCTCCTTCAGATCTTGAACGCTTTCAAAGCGTTTATCTATGATACTCTCGGCGCATGGAGCCTGCCTGCTCCTATCATCATCAGCGTTGTGTCAAGCATCCACGACAGCTGCTATGCCGCTATCTCCGCTTGACAGACGCGAACCAACCTCACGGCTATGCCAGACCCTTGTCGTGACCCAAAACCCTAACACTGCACCTTCACCTGCACTTAACATCAACACCCACCATCAAACCACAACTACAACATCTTCTCAAGCACCATTCATGCTACAGGCTTACTACACAAGACGCAACCACCACAGGGCTACCACCATGATAACAATCATCATCGCTGGCACCATCTTTGCATCACAAGTTAAGCCACACACACACACACACACCCACACACACACACAAACACACCACACACACACACGCGCGCGCGCACACATCCTGTTCCCTACCCGTCCTTCCTTCCTCTGCGCATAAGCATGCTTCTCCCCTCCCCACCTCCCACTCCTCTTCACCCGCAGCACTCCTCCCTCTTTTTAACCCCACCACTTCCTGCCGTTGACAGCAAAACGAGCATCACGCGTCGTCAAATCAAAGCTGATATTTTATACACAAACGTTTGTGTTCATTTTAATTTCCGGTGTTCATTTCGCCGAAGACGATACTTTCAAAACTGGCGTCAAAATAAATACTGAACTTTGGTGTACAGCGGGACTTTCAATAATTAATTTCCCCCCTCCCCCCCCCCCCCCGCCCCAAATAAACTAAGTGGTGTCCGATTTGTGCATTTCCAGACGTATATGAAAATATTTTTGAAACAGACGAAGGGAAGAAGGTGGGGGGTGGGGGGGGAGGTGGGGGGATAGGGGGGAGGTGGAATCTGAACGAGTCACATGTCTGTCCGTCTGCCGGTCCGTTGGAAGCCAGATCTCAAGAATCACTGAACGGATTTTGACCAGTAGTTATAAAAACAGTACCTATAGGCCTCTCTTCCTATCATCTTTGCAAAGGTGAAGGCCACTGGAATCATTAAATTTTGTTGCTAAACACCTTTTGCCATATCTCAAAAAAGGCTTTACCTATTGTGATGATATTTGATATATTTGATTGGTTTGTTATTTAGTTATGCAGGTAGACGGAACATAAAGAGAGTTAGGTATACGACAATGCAGCGTAGTTAGAATAATCCTATTACCTTGCCATTGACTTTAGTGGAAAGAATGACTTCAGATAAAGTTGAATATATTCAAATGAGCTAGGTGAAAGGATGTAGCGCAGGTAAACAGAAGAATTACCAGGCAACCGACTTTAATAGAATAAAAGACTTCAGATATAATTTAAAGTTCAGCAGTCCCTGTGCTTTACACAAACCTTTTCCTTGTCAAACCTCAGATACAAACACAGTGTCTGTATATTGCGATGTTCGAAAACAGGTGGAACATTTCCGACAATTCAATGCAGCAAGTTTTTCGTACTATAAACGGCGTTGAAGTAAGATTTGAATCTAGGTAGCCATCGAACAATACTATCTCTGAAACACCACCGTTATGTTATCGCTTTAGATCTGAATCTTGCAGCACCAGAGAAGGAAAAAAAACATATCGCCATTTAAACGTCATTAGCTAAAGCTATATATATATATTGTATTAGCTCAAGAATAAATTAACTGACATTCGTGATTTTTATTTTGCGGATACATTAACTACTCCTAAGCATGTTATATCATTGGTAGGTGTACTTTCTCAAAGGCCAAAGTCACTGTGCTTCACCATTTTCTAAAGCGTTTTGCGCTGTATGTAAAAATGGCCTGAACCGACTTTAATAATTTTTGGTTTGCAAATACTTCAGATAGTGGTCAATAATTTCATGTTTTCCTTTTGCTTCGTTATGATAAAGCCCAGTCACAACACCAATAAAATGAATACTGTTAAAATACTTATTTTTCTGCTATTAATGTCTGAAAGTTAGTTAATCATTGTTTACAGGGTCCAGCGGACTGCAAAGAACCGGATCAGGACCACAAAATCAAGACCGCAACTTCGCTGAAAGTGGATTCACCCCTGATTCGCATAAACGATCTGCCGAAACAACCCTAGTGGTAAAAGAGGACTCGCCCCTGATCCACTTAAAAGATCTGCCGAAACAACCCTAGTGGTAACACTGAAGGCACTCCACCAGCAAGTCACTTTACAATAAAGACATCCCACGCAGGAGACGCTGAGGCTATACTCTAATTTATCGAAACCCCGTTTACAAAAACAAAATAGAATAAAAACATCATTATAAAATATCAACAAAACACATACATATCAATTGCCTACATTGCCAAATAATAACATCGTAGGAAAACCCAGTGACCACTTGGCAGAAAGCGTCAAATATTCCCAAGGTGATCCGATCCAACAGACCTCACACACAATTGAGGAGTTTTGTTCCGGAAAGAGTTTTCAAGAAAAAAGGTAGGTGACTGGTCTAAAAAAAGAAAAAGGTAAAGGTAGTCCCATAGCCTTGTGGCCGTAGGGGAGCGTGATGTTGGAGATCACACTTATCTTGGGCCAGCGTAATGAGGGTGATGCCCATCTCTCTCCCTCGCTGCTTTACCTTCCCCACCCTTAAGAGAGTAGGTACCCAGTCACAGTTGAGTCAACTGGGGGCGTTGTTATTTGTCGCTTCACGTTTTGCGGTCACCCATCCAAGTGCTAACCGCACTGGACGGTGCTTAACTTGCGACACAGTAGCGAGTGCTCCAACCACTGCGCTATCCGACACCCCAGGTGACCGGTCTAGCGAAGAAGAAGATAGTATAGTAGATTGATAGAACAGAGTAGGAATGAGAAAAAGAACTAAAGAGAAAGACAGCGACAGTGGGAATTTAAAGCCCTAAATTTCCAGAAAGCGGGGATACTATTTATACAGAATCCCCCGGCCTCCCACGGGGGGAGAGGGGGAGGGGGTTTAATGTCTGAAAATACATTTAAATGGCTGGTCATCTTGCTTTTTATCCTACTTTGTTCGCGATTCTTATGGGTTGGTAAACGAATACGGTATTGCAATTTGAAAAGGAAAAAAAAAAACTACAGAAACTTCCTTGTTTTCCTTTGCGATAAATCAAAATGCATCGCAGAGGCGCAGCGAATTGAAGGAATACTTTCAGAACATTTTTGTGTGTTTCATTTTGTTTTGACCATCAAAACGCCAGATTATAACCTCAGAGTTGCTGCTGCTGTTGTTTGTTGTTGTTGTCGTCATAGCAGCTCCTGCTGCTGATGTGGTTGTTCTTAAGTGCATTTAGAGTAAAAACCAGTTCACTGGCTTACTAAATTATGAATGACAACATGTAACCACTTTTTAGGGGTGGCCTAGTAGCCCAGTTGGTAGAGAGCTGTTTTCTTATGCCGAAGATCGCGGGTTCGACCCCCCCTCTTACCTTCCCTCCCCCCCGCAAAGGGACGAACTTATGTGACTTAGGATACGACACTTTTAGGTCACCGAAGGGTTTCTCCGAAAATTTTGCATTCTTCTCTCCCTTCAATAATGGTTTCGGATGCAACCTGTCAAAAGTTTCAAATTAAAATTTGAGTTTCTTTCCGTCTTCTAATGGCAACCTGCCTTTACACCACATGTTTGAGTGATGAATGTGTGTTTGTTGTGCATGCAGGCGTGTCTATAACATGTGAGTGCGCACGTTGGTTGCAGATCGCCGCGCTTTGAGTCTGATTTAGGAATAAGGCGCGTATATCATCCAGTTTCTCTGGTTTTCATGAAAAAGTTGACGTTCTTCTTTTTCGTCTCTGTTAACAAATGCTTTGGTATCCACTTCCTGTCGCAACCAAATTCAACGTAATTGTTTGTTGGAAGGAACTGACATGAGACGCTGTTCTGTTTATTTGTTCAACAGATAAACCACTTTTTTTTTTAAATAAGAAAAACTATTTACACTGGCAGTAAATATATGTATATAGTGCCGTTAAACATGAAGAGGCGACATTAGATTTATTTAAATAAAGTATATAGTGTGCTTATAAAGACTAGATAGCACATTCAGATTACCAACGGGTGTGTATACATAGTCTGTAATGAATTATCAACGGATGTATATAAGGTAATTTTTTTTAAAGGATTGTACACACACACACACACACACACACACCCTCACCCACACACACACACACACACACACACACACGCGCGCGCGCGCGCGCACACACAGAGAAGTATTTGGCAGTTCAAGTGTACGGAAGTTAGTTTTACGCAGGAGTATAACAGAAACATCAGATACGGTTTATCGATATGTACACTTGGATAGCTTACAAATTCATGACAAGAGATAAGAGCATCCGTTTCAGAACAAATGCAAGACTTCCAGTTCCCCCTCCAGTCGCGCTGAAGTCTTTGATTATTTAGTTTACTCTGTCCATAGACTTATTTACCTCACGCCGCTAATATAATAATAATAATAATAATAATAATAATAATAATAATAATAATAATAATAATAATAATAATAATAATAATAATAATAATTATAATAATAGCGCAGTTCTCACGCATTTATACTTAACGTTAACATCAAAATACATAGGAAAATAAGTTACATAAAAACAAGACTATGATAAAGTATGCAAACACATAATACAAACATGACAAAAAATATTTCAAGTAAAATATAAAAGATGAGAGAGTCTTTCTCTTGCTGACTACGTTTCTCCTGTTTTAAATTAACAAGTGTTATGGAATACACAGTTTTGATAAGTTATCTACGTATCAGACTGCGCGCATTCTAGAACTGTATTCGCTGTTTTAAAATGTAATGCAAATAAACGTCGAAAAACAAAATTAAGAAAAAGAGACCGCACATATCACATGTTAAACTTTACACGAATTTGCCGAAAAGCTTTTCAACAAGCAGTTAAGAATTACTGATTGCACAATAAAGCTAAACTTAAAGCAAAATTGCCAACAGTCTTCAACACATGTTGGTCATTGACGCTCTTATACTAGTTGTGAAGTCTGTCTGCTCTGAGGCAGGGTAGGGATTTTTATTTAATCAGTGAGGTCTACAGCGTCTGGCGCCAGTTTCTTGCGGAGAACCTGCAGATTACAGTCTGATAGAGAGGCTGTATCAAACACCCCCCTGCTAAAACGCTTCACGTCTTCAGCATCCAAATTTCTGCATCCTGCATGCAAGAGGCTCGAGCGGAACACTACTCTTTGCACACGCTAAAATTTATTTACGCTTGGTGGATCTTCTTGGTTGGTTGTTCTCGGCCTGTGGATCTGGTTTCCGTCATTGTAGTGCATCGATTGGTTTGTTATTTAGTTATGCAGGTAGACGGAACTTAAAGAGAGTTAGATATACGACAATGCAGCGTAGTTAGAATAATCCTATTACCTTGCCATTGACTTTAGTGGAAAGAATGACTTCAGATAAAGTTTAATATATTCAAATGAGCTAGGTGAAAAGGATGGAAAACTGGTGGAACATTTCCGACAATTCAATGCAGCAAGTTCTTCGTACTAAAAACGGCGTTGAAGTAAGATTTGAATCTAGCTAGCCATCGAACAGTACAATCTCTGAAACACCACCGTTATGCTATCGCTTTAGATTTGAATCTTGCAGCATCGGAGAAGGGAAAAAAATATCGCCATTTAAACGTCACTAGCTAAACCTTTCGGGAGGCATCACGTAGCCAGACGCCAGCAGCGTCAACTGCATACAGCGTAGCAAAAGACTTGCCAAGTACAGCAAACACAACACAAACATAAATCTCGCCTAAGTCTCGGCTACGCCAGCAGCATCAACTGCAGCGAAACTTCACTTCAGATCTCGGATGATTTCCCCCCCCCCCCCCCTCACCCCCCCTACTTCGAGAATGCGGAGAATTCCTACTGACTCGGGACTTGTTTGTGGTGATGCTTTAATCAGACACTGACACTTTCGGCTCTACTACACCACCCAGAAGAATGTTAGAATTTTTTTAAATCGCAAACAGAGAGATGCAGAACCTGTTCATTGCATGAAAAAATAATCTGCGCGGATAGAGGTTCGCCTACATCAATCCAGTTTTCCAAAAGACCTACGGATGATTTGTGTTGTTTTGTTGCTAGGCCATCCTGGTTTTCATCATTATTATAACTGTTGCATACTCTATTCGTGCTGTCTAGTTGTAATTTGTACTGCAATTCGATGAAGCTTTCAGCAAACTTCACCTACGGATAACATTTTCATCTTGTGCGTGTGTATACACATACATGTCCTTTGGCCTTCAGTGCTCCCGTCTCGTCTTGTTGTAGGCCTACTTTGTAGCAAGACAAAAACAAGAAAAACTAGCGGCTAAAATAGCTTACCAACAAACTAACAAACAAAACCTGCTGTGTCAATTAATTCTATCCTATCCTATCCCATAACTATATATTTCGAAAGAGTTATCTTTTTGATTTAACCTTTTTTCCAGTGGGGGAACACTCACTGTGAATGTGAAAAGAATCTGTCGAAGGGGCGTGGTCAAAGTATATTCATTTAAGAGAGAGAGAGAGAGAGAGGGAGAGAGGGAGAGAGAGAAGGGAGAGAGAGAGAGAGTGTGCGTGTGTAACTGACGTATAAACAAACAGGCTTTAGGATGAAGTATACACCTGTCTTAAGAATCTAGTCTACATGTTAAGATGTCTTATGTGCACTATCGAGGCCGTCTTATGTGTATTTTAAAGCTAGATCATATGTTCCAGTCTTTCCGTTTAAACCAGCATTCATCTCCAAATGCACAAACAGGCCCTGCACTAACATTTTTTTTTACTACATCATGTGCCTGCCAATGACAACAACAGGCGACTTTCTTATTCAAAAAGTCATTTATCTTCATTCAGTGACGTCATGGGCTTCGTCCTAACAGTAAATCATGCACTTGCTCTACAGAGAATGCAATCGTTTAAATTGCGTCAACATGTCTGCACAAATTATTTACAAACAATGGCCAAAAAAAATCCTCTATTCTCGCACTCACTCCCTAATTCTCCCGCATTCCCAATTCGAAGTCCTACCCACCTAAAAAGCCTCCATCTTCGTTAGGAAAACAAATGACTAATTACCAAAACAAGAAGTCTGTGATTGGTCGATATTTCTGTGTACATTTTTTTTTCTGGAGGACAATACACCTTCTGATTCTGTCTGCACCGTTTCCTATACAATTTCAACGTGCTCTCTAGACCGACATTGAGCGAAATCTAATTTGCTGGATGAATAGTTTCCCTTGTTACTCAGTTTAATGATTGTCCATGCAAACGTCTCTCTCTCTCTGTCTGTCTGTCTGTCTGTCTCTCTGTCTGTCTCTCTCTCTCTCTCTCTCTCTCTCTCTCTCTCTCTAACATAGATGTTGTCTTTCTGAATTATCCAGTAAATACTTTATTAAATTACTGTAATTAGTGTAATGCATTATTTGCTTTTGTTGGCTGAGGGCTGTTGCCAAGGGTAATACGTTTACACATAACTTTGAGCTTTGGATGAAAAAAACAACAACGATGGATAAAAAAAAATAGACGATGAACACGGTGATAATGATGATGATGATGAGAATGGTGATAATGAACATGATGATGATGATAATGATGATGATAATGATGATGATGATGATCATGATGATGATGATGATGAGGATCATGATGATGATGAACATGATGATGATGATGATGATGATGATGATGATGAGATGATGATGATGATGACGACGATAAAAAAGCACCATGTCCAGATTATAAAAATTTATCTATAGCTAATGTTGCTGCATTGATTCTAACACACACTTATTGTTATCGAATGCTTGCCATTTGGACAAAACACTGCCATCATAAATGTCGTCTGCCATGAATGTACAGTTAATGCTTTTACTGTTCAGAAACAACAAAAATATGAATGAGGCATTTTGTGTGCGCCTAACCTTGCAAAATATTTTTTTTTAATGGCAATGTAGGATTATACAATATGTTTTTTTTTTGTTTTTTCTTCTTCTTCTTGTTTCATCATCTTCTTCATCTTCATCATCTTCTTCTTCTTTTTCATCTTCTTCATCTTCTTCATCTTCTTCATCTTCTTCTTCTTCTTCTTCTTCTTCTTCTTCATTTTCTTCTTCTTCTTCTTCTTCTTCTTCTTCTTCTTCTTCTTCTCTTCTTCTTCTTCTTTCTTCTTCTTCTTCTTCTTCTTCTTCTTCTTCTTCTTCTTCTTCTTCTTCTTCTTCTTCTTCTTCTTCTTCTTCTCCTCCTCCTCCTCCTCTTCTTCTTCTTCCTGATTTGGCTCGGAAGAGTCCGCTGGACCTAAAGCAATAATCTTGTATTGTCTTCTTCCTCTTCTTCTTCGTCTTTCTTTCTCACCCTCCTTTTCCACCCTCTCTCTCTTTCTCTTCCACCCTTTCTCTCTCTTCCATCCGCTCTCTCTTCCATCCTCTCTTTTCTCCTCTCTCACTCCGCACCATCATTTTCTTGCTTTTTCTTTACGGTTTATCATCCAATTTCCAAGAACACGTCTCCTCTCGTCTTGCAGAATGTACCGCACCTCACTTATATTATATAAGACACATTCATATTGGTATGACATTTCCCATTACGTGGAGTGTTACAACGCACAGTTACGGATCACCTCATATTCATGGTTGCGCTACGGTATCCCAGTCAGGACCTGCTGTAACAAGACACAAATAGTGTATTATCGGCTAAACTTAAAAACAAAAAAAAAAAACAAAAAAAAACTTACGCGCTGTAATAATAATAATAATAATAATAATAATAATAATAATAATAATAATAATAATAATAATAATAATAATAATAATAATAATAATAATGGATGCTATCACGCGTTTTTTCTTTCAATCGAACTCAAAGGTTCGTCGATCTGAGGGCTGGAGATCGCTATTAAAGAATTCGAAGTATAAACTTTTTTTGTATTTAAACATGTTAGATTGATTGCATCCAATATTATTATTGAAGGGAGGGAGAAAACAGAAAACCGGAGTACTGGTGAAAGTCCTCGGTGCCCTGACAAGTCTCGTACCTGAGGGACATAAGTTTGTCCCACGCGGGGTTCGAACCTGGGAGCTTCGGCCTAGGAAACCATCTCACTATCCACTGTGCTACCAGTCCTACCTCTATATTATTATTATTATTATTATTATTATTATTATTATTATTATTATTATTATTACTATTTCTATTTTTACTATTATTATTATTATTATTATTATTATTATTATTATTATTATTATTATTATTATTATTATTATTATTATTATTAGTATTATTTCTATTTTTACTATTTTTACTATTATTATTATTATTATTATTATTATTATTATTATTATTATTATTATTATTATTATTATTATTATTATTTTCTATTATTATTATTTATTATTAATTATTATATTTTTATTTTTACTATTATTACTATTACTAGTAGTAGTAGTAGTAGTAGTAGTAGTAGTAGTAGTAGTAGTAGTAGTAGTAGTAGTAGTAGTACTATTATTATTACTATTATTACTATTACTATAATTATTATTACTATTACTATTATTATTATTATTATTATTATTATTATTATTATTATTATTATTATTATTAGCTATTATTATTATTAGCTATTTTCTTCTTCTTCTTCTTCTTCTTCTTATTATTATTATTATTATTATTATTATTATTATTATTATTATTATTATTATTATTATTATTACTATTACTATTACTATTACTATTGCTATTACTATCACTATCACTATTACTATTATTATTATTATTATTATTATTATTATTATTATTATTATTATTATTATTATTATTATTATTATGAGAATAAGAAATATTAAATAATTTAAAAAAAATAACTCGTAGCTCTCAAGAAAAAAGGCACAAATGTTTGGCTTATTTAAAAAAAATAACCAACAACTTTCTTTTTCAAATATATAATTCTTATATTAAATATTATATTCATTGTCGTGCCTCTATGCATGAAATATATTATAACCTGCTCCAGAATGGAAAGAAAATACAAGATTCAAAGAAAACGCTTCTTTGTGTGTGTTTGTGTGCGTTTGTGTGCGTGTGTTACGTGTGTGCGAGCGTGAGTGAATGAGTGAGTGTGTGTGTGTGTGTGAGAGAGAGAGAGAGAGAGAGAGAGAGAGAGAGAGAGAGAGAGAGAGAGAGAGAGAGAGAGAGAGATCGCATGAGTGTAAAACAATTAACATTTACATTCATAATTAATTAAACTTGTTTCCGTCAAATGCAAAACGTCCGTTACATAAACTATAACGATGACTTTCAGCGACATCATTAGTATTCCACACATGTAAATACAATAGGTCTGCTTAAAGAAATTCCTTCACATTAATTCTGCTTGATAATTGTCGCTGTCAGTCGATTCTTAATATACCAGTTGGTAGTCGGTGCAGACGGTGATGTCTCACTCGTTGCTAGTCACAAATCACTGTCATCACGGGACACCCTTCGTGTGAGCTTGCGACTCCAAAGCACTTTTTACGAGATTACTTGGTTGCATCATCGAGCCTTGTTTTTCCTCTCGGTAACTTTCATAAATTTGTTATTTCATTGCTGTGTGCTGTAATTATAATTATACTTAGAACTCTTGTCCCCAGAATTAATGCTTTTTTTAAGCGCTCCTTAAACCTTACCGATAGAATTCGAGTTTTTAATTTCTTCTAGTAGTGCATAACCTTAATCTTCCTTTTCTTTAAATTAATAATTAGAACTCGTCCTCGGTAAAACATGGGCTAAGAATACAGGTGCTTGGTTTATAGAAGCACTTGAGTTGTCTCAAGTATTTACAAAACCAGAAACTCTAGTTTTCTCTGTGCTGAAAGTGGACCTTTTCAATCTGCGTAACTGTCCCGATGTTAAAAAAAAACATTATTATTTTCTTATTTAACATATCTATCTAGCAGTTTGGGACTTTAGATCGAGTTCAAGTACAGTGCCACTCCGTCTTGTCTTGTTTCTTTTGCTACGATTATAGGTTGGATACACGCAATACAAGTGGACTACGGACTAATTATGTCAGGTCTTTTGAATAAAATCGATGGTTTTTTTAATGCCAAGAACACTTGACATCATGCACGACAGGGCTTGATGAAGGAAACGGCATTTGAGTATATGAGGACTTGAAAACGGTTCTTTTTTTTAAAATGTTACAATTATGTGGTTGTTTTTGTTGTTGCTAGTCCGACGCTTTGGTGCAGTAGTGTGTCCTGGACCCGGTGTAAAAAATTTGGTAGTCTACATGCAGATCAGGTTTTCACGTGCAGTTTATGCTTGACAGCGTGACGTGACATGGTGTAAGGAAGACATTTAAAAGTAATCGTACGCATCCATCATTGTAGACGTTTAACTGTATAGTGTGAACTTCGACGTACGTAGTCTACGTACATTTTTGTAACCTTTAACCCTAGCCCTGATGCACGTGAGCATCAGAGATTTTAGGGGAAAACCGAAACAGTGCTTTAAGACTGATAAACGCCTCAGCGTGATTATAAACTTACGATGATTCAATCATCCAAAACAAAGTGCGGGCGGGGGATTTCAGATACAAAAGAATTTGGATTCGGAGGGTTCGTTTTAGATGAGGCTACGAGCCTCAGAGGGCAGATCACCAGAAGCAATTGCGTCATTGATGATTTTGCGGATGACGGTGTTGTCGGACTTGTGGGTGGCTTTAGGGAAGGGTGTGTAGCCATTAATAACGGAAAGTTGGCGATTAGCTTCTGCCAGATACAAGTCCTTCTGCCACACCACCACCGGCTTGACGACATTGTCGTCCCTGCTGCGCAAGGCAGCCGACTCAAGGGGTGAGAGAATGGTGTGACGGAGATCTTTGCGCACACGTCGACCACAATTCAAACGCTTATCTCAGTGCGAAACGTTTTTGATGATTGACGTACAAAAGCATGGGAGCTTTCACCGGTAATGCATGCATGTAAATGCCCCTACCTTGTTTCTTCTGCTGTGACTATTGATATGGTACATAATTACTGTTGGTTAGCTTAAATGAACACGGACAATTAACTACTTCTACATGTAATTTACAAAATCACTTCAGTGCCCGAACAGCATCCGAAAACAAACTGCACAATGGCTTTCGTGACCCCTGAAGACAATACCAATCGTCTATACATTCAACTCTTAGGGTCTTTTCCCCAGAAGAGCAGATGGACTAACGCGAAAACATAGTTTATACCACGGAGTGTGTCTTTGTACAATGAATGAATGCCTAGTTTGGTCTTCAGAGAATTAACGTGGGAAAGCACTAATTATATGGAATCCATAATGTCAGTTTGCTGTAAAAACGAGAGACACACAAAAATAAGTATACACTGTGCAGTGAATGTAGGGCAAACAAATGAATAGAATGTACATAATATTACACTGATATGGTGGGAGGAAACCCAGAAATAACATGGGACTGGACAAAATGGATCATCTGTAAATGCAGAACAAAACGAACAGACTGAAATAGAAACAGCGATTACTTCGATCGATTGGGACCGTGTGCAACGACTCGCAATAAAAATACACATTTTGTTCATATTTCTTACAAGATTACATTGTTGAGAACTGCAAATTATGGGCGTTCACGAACACAGTAAAGACTATAGGGTATTTTCACAGTAAGGACTTATCAGATGTTGTCATCTCAGAACAATAAGAACAACAGGCAACAATAGGATCACAATGGATTCTGACTTTGTACCATGAGTCACAGAAGATGGGTGTTTCGAGCCTGTAGACAATGGACATAACTCTTGAGAATTGTAAATGAACACGGACCAAACTGCATAGATCATCCTTTAACATGTCAAAACAAAAACAACAAGACTAACATAACAAACTGTCACAACTGATTCTCTTCTTGTACAATAAGAAGAAACAGAGTTAAACCCGCAAAGGGGATAAAACGCACCGAATTAAAAACAACAACAACAACAACGTTTACTATTCACGTAGGCTATTTCATTAAAAACCTTCTTCGTGAGATAAAATCCAACTTATACATACGCCGCCTGTATTTGGCCAATAGAGATAAATCATGGCTGGGACGTGCGAACCGTAGACGAGAATAAACCCAACAGTGCCGACCACGTATAATTCCGGAAAAAAAATGCACACACACAAATAGAAACTGCAATATAGTTATATCTTTAAAAGGTAAAAACTAACAAGTTTTTGTCTCCAAATGACATACTCAAAAAACAACTAATCAGTACACTGTTTCACCTGGAAAAGATTTCTTTTTAAAATATCAAATTCGTATCTCTTAACACATGAGTTTGTTGTTTTAAATTAATCTCTTCAAACCTACGCTGTCATTTACAACAAATTGTATCATTGTGCAATAAATGGAAGCAATGCTTTTAAAAAAATAAATATAGTTGACATCGGGGAATGAACATGGTTTGCATTGCACTAGCTGAACTGTTCGGGGACGAGGAATAAATTTGGAATAGCTATTGATGGACATCATCATCATCATCATCATCGTCATCATCATCATCATCATCATCACCATCACTGTCACTTCTAAATCAGAGATTCTTAGACAATTGATATGTAAATTCCATTCAGCTACAATGAATCATCATCATCATCCTCATCCTCATCCTCACCATCATCATCATCATCATCATCATCATCATCATCATCATCATCATCCATCATCATCTTCCTCATCATCATCATCATCATCATCAAAATGGTGGTTATCGTCGTCATCATCATCAGCACCCTCAGCAGCGGCACCGCCACCATCATCTTTATCCTCCTCATCCCTTGCCTCGTCGTACTTTCGTCCTCGATACTAACGCTTTAATCTTTATCTTGTTTCGGATCTCGCTTGAATGGGTTGGCATGACACTTAACTGCATGAGCTTGTTCAAGCCGACACAACAAGAGACTGACCTGAGCACACAGGTACAAGCAAATTACCAGGTGATGGATGACAAGGACAGCGCAAAGAGGATTGCTGAAGGAGGCTTACGAATGTCTCCGGGACCTCTTTAGTCGAGTAAAAAACAACACTATTTCGCAACGCCAGGTAAAGACATTATATGACCTCTTGTTTGTTGAAAAAAATCTGTTTCGCAATACCAAGTACTATTAACATTATTAGTTCCCAAGGGTACTTTGGGAACAATTGCTTCTGACTTTTTTGTGCTTATTTTTTCATTTCGTTCTTGTTCTATTTCTTCCTGACCCGATGGATTCTTGTTGTGTCCCTCCCCTCAACCCCACTAACACCACTGTAGTTTGATCGACTGGAACATTCTAGGGCATCACAGACTGAAGGTAATACAATTATTTGAACAAAAGCACTTTATAATTTAAAACTTGAATATCAGAGGGCTATAAAAATTAGCTTTTCGCTCTTGCTGCGTCTAAGACACGGGGCAATGTGAGTAAATAACAAATCTAGTAAACGTACAGGTTTTACTACTTACTGAAGACCAAAAGGTTTAACACAAAAAAACAGTTGTCTTGTGGGGCAAAAAAACCCCCGGATTTTTTGAAACAACTAAGAAAAAGTAATTGATAGCGCTCAGAAGAATAAACCGTTCGACAGACAAACACTGAGAAATAGACAGACAAAGAAACAACTAGACACATAAAACAGACAAGCAAACAGCTTTAAATACACATTTAAATAAGCGTAACTAAACTTGGAAACTTGGAATGCATGATGAGAAAGAGAGAGAGGGAGAGTGTATGTATGTGTGTGTGTGTGATGGGTGCGTGACGTGTGTGTGTGTGATGGGTGTGTGACGTGTGTGTGTGCATCTGGGAGAGGGGTGAGTAGAGAGGGAGGGAGAGAGTGAAGGGGAGAGGAGAGATGGTATGACAGAGATATTGAGATGCTCAGAGAGAGAGAGAGAGAGAGAGAGAGAGAGAGAGAGAGAGAGAGAGAGAGAGAGAGAGAGAGAGAGAGAGAGAGAGAGAGAGAGAGAGAGAGAGAGAGAGAGAAAGAGAGAGAAAGAGAGAGAAAGAGAATTGGCAGTCGTTATCAAGCAAACAGATGAAGAACTGTTGTGAAGATTCGAAAAAAGATAAATAAAGATACAAAACGAAAAGAAAATCATGCAAAACTGGATTACAGACAGATGAGGCAAACAGATGAAGTTATGAAAAGAAGAAGAAAAAGGAAGAAAAAAAACAAAACAAAAACAACATGCATGGCCGTTTGAACACAATATCGGGTCGTTAACGTCCAAAACAGAAATGGACAGCACAACAAAAACAAAAACTTAACAACTCATGCAGGATGAATACAACAATGGTCGTTTCAATACATTGTTCGGTGTGTTAGGATTCCTGGTCTTCTTCCTGCAAAAATCGATATAGAAGGACACTTTATGGCTTCCTGTGATAGCGATTCTTCCACAGTATCCCCCCACCCTCTTAACTGTCCTTCTTCCCCCTCCTCCATCTCTTATTATCTGACTCCCCTCCCCCCCCCCATTCCCTCATGCCGAATCTCTCTCTCTCTCTCTCTCTCTCTCTCTCTCTCTCTCTCTCTCTTTCATCTTCCCCACCACATCCCACCGCATTCATCTACCTCTCTTCTCTTTCATCTCCCCTCCCCAATCCATCTCCCTCCCTCTCCTCCTTCCTTGCCCGACAGCGCAACTGGGTAGGTGGTGTGAGGAAGCGAATGGGGGAGAGGGCAGGGGATATCGTCTGACGGGAAGCCATGCACGCGCTGTTATCATTATCACGCTAATTTCCATAAACGCTGCACTGTCCTTTTTTGTGTTTTGTCTTCTCGTTGATATAAAAAAAGGAATGTAAACAAGAAGGGGAGGGAGGGAGGGAGGGCCAATCAAGTCCCCCCCCCCCCCCCCCCCCCCCCCCCCCCCCCCCCCCCCCCCCCCCCCCCAAGGGAGGCAAGGCTACATAATTGGCAGCAGCAGCACACCCTTCACAAAAACAGGAGCATCGACGTCGCCGCCGTCATCATCAACATCGCCACCACAACCCCCAAACAGCAGGTACCGCATTACAACTTCCTCCTCTTCCACCAGCACCACCACCACAATCAACAATCCCCCTCCTCCTCCTCATCATCATGACCACTACCACCACCTCCTCCATCAACAATCCCCCTCTTCCTCATCATTACCACTACCACCACCACTATCACACTCCTGCTCATTACCATCACCAACTATTCTTGTGCTTAAAAACCTGAACAGACACCAGGACGCCTTTATCAGCTTAATACACATCACAAAAACGCGCGTGGCACGAATCGATGTCAAATCAGGAATACCACACAGCTGCAAAGTATATATACTTTATTTAAAAAAACACATAAATAACCCATTGTCAAAACTCAAAATCAAAGTAATATTAACCTTCACCCCGGGGATGAGAGCTTTGAAGAACGCAGTCCCCCAAAACAATCCTAGAATCCTCTGCCGGCGTCTCTGATGAATACTGAGACTGCTGCAGTCTTGAAAAAAACGCTGAACACTTTTTTGCCTCTGATTGAATCCAATTTTGCCAAGCACCTTTCTGATTCTCTGTCTGTTCCATTGCAGGGGCGGACGAGGGGGGGGTTTCGGGGTTTCCGGAACCCCCCCCCCCCCCCAGCCCAAAAAAAAAAAAAAAAAAGGAAAAGAAAGAAGAAGAAGAAGGAAAGAAAGAGAGAGAGAGAATACAATTATAAAAATAAAAATAAAAATAAATAAAAATAATAAATAAATACTATATATATATATATATATATATATATATATATATATATATATATATATATATATATATATATATATATATTATATATATATATATATTATATATATATATATATATATATATATATATATTATATATATATATATTTATTTTATTTATTTTATTATTATTTTTTTTATACGAGTATTTGACCACTCCCACAATATGCAAGCCCTCGCAATCTTCTCCCTAAAAAAGTTCAATCATTGCAATCATTCTAAACAATCTCCAGACAAACACCGTCTTTCGTGCTCCACAAAGAGCAAAGCTGATATTTCCCGTCTTCGGCGACATTCTATTTATTTATTTATTTATTTATTTATTTTTTTATTTTTATTTTTTTTATTTTTTATTTTTTAAGGGGGGATAGCGGGGAGGGGGGAGTTTTTTTTTTCACCACTGTGAGCAGGTCATCGTGTTGTCCAATGGCTTGTGTGATGGTCTGTCGGACTTCGTCGTTGGTGATGTGCTGGGTATATAGGAAATGCACAGAAGTCTTCTGTAGCACCTCATCTCCATGCTTTGTATTCTTCGTTGGAGATCTGCTGTGAGGGTCCATGTTTCGCAAGCATATAGGAAGATGGAGATGACAAGGGAGCGCAGCAACCTTACCTTAGAATGTAGACTGATGGTCCTGTCTTTCCAAATTGGCTTCAACCTCGCCAGGGCAGCAGTTGTTTGTGCGATCCTGGAGAGGACTTTCTGTCGGGACCCATTGTCTGATACAATGGCTCCTAAATATTTGAAGCTATGCACTGTGTTGAGGGATTGGCCTTGGACTTTGATGTCCGTGTTGATGCCATGGGTGTTGTTGGTCATCATTTTGGTATTCTCTGCACTTATTTCCATTCAATAGGCTCTGGAGGTGGTGTCAAGCCTCTGTATTAGCCGTTCAAGTTCTTGTTCCTCTCCAGCCAATCCATCAATGTCATCCGCAAAACGAAGGTTGGAGATTGCTCTTCCCCCTATGCTGACTGTGCCTTCGTGGTCTGCAAGGGCATCTGACATGATGCGCTCTAGGAAGATGTTGAAGAGTGTTGGAGAGAGTAGGCATCCCTGACGCACACAGATTGTTGTTCTGAACCAGTTTTCGATGGCGCTGTTGTGGAGGACTGCACTGGTAGCCTTGTCATACAGGCTTTTGATGACTTCAACAAATTTTAGGGCTGATGTTGTACACTCTCATGGTTGCCCACAGAGCTGCATGCCAGACTCGGTCAAACGCCTTTTTGATGTCTACGAACACATGATATAGATGTTGTTGGTGCTGTAGGTATCTCTCACAGATTATTCTGAGGTTGAAAGTCTGTTCAGTGGTACTTCGCCCTGCCCTAAATCCTGCTTGCTCTTCGGCTATGATTTGTTCAGCTTGGGGTTTCAACCTGTTGAGTATTATTTTCAGGTTCCTGAAGGTTACCTTTTTTTGGGAAGAGTGATGACAAGCGACTGGTTCCATGGTGTAGGCCACCCCCCACTCTGCCACATCTTTTTACACATAATGATGAGTGCGTCGATCATCGCCTCTCCTCCTGCTTGAAGCAGTTCCGTGGGTATGTTGTCCACTCCCGCTGACTTCCCCTTCTTCAGCGATTGCACTGCTGCCTCAACTTCTTCTCGGAGAATTTCTTCTTCTTCTCTGTTCTCTGGACATACTAGAACTGATGGGTCTCCGTTTGGTTTGTGGTTGTAAAGGTCAGAGCAGTACTCTGTCCATCTGTCCAAAACTTCTTGTTCTTCTGTAAGACATAAGCCACTTGCTTTGGATCGTGGAGACCTTGGGCTGTTTAACACTTGTCAGCGGCTTCACAGTCTGGTAGGCCTTCTTGCTGTTGTTCTTGTTCAGACTGTTCTCTATTTCCTGGCATTGAGCTTCTATCCAGTTCTCCTTTGCTGTGTGCATGCCTTTTCGGATGTCATTGTTGACTTTTCGGTAGGCATCAGCTCCCTGTCAGGTGTTCCTTTTCTTTTTCATCTCTCTTCGTTTATCACACAGGTCCCAAAGTTCAGGTGTGGTCCACAGCTTCTTCTTTGACCGGTGCTTTCCAAGGATCTCCGTGGCGGCATCTGTCACAGCTAAGTTGAAGGTAGTGGTCATGGTGTTGACATCTACTTCACCAGCTCCCAAAATGAGCAGTGGTGCAAATTGCCCTCCAATTTTGGCCTGCAATATTTCTGTCACCTCCGGGTCTTGCAGTTTGTCCAGGTCGAACTTCAGTCTAGTGCACTTTGCTGTGTTTACTCTCTTCAAGTGAAGCCGGAAAGACATCATCACAAGATTGTGGTCACTTCCGATGTCTGCTCCTGGAAAAGTGCGTGTCCTGCTTGATCTGAGGCGTTTCTTGACCATCATTAACATTTACCGAGTAAGTCCCTTTAATAGAATTTTGGAAACACCCCCCCCCCAAAACCTAACTGATCCGCCCCTGCATTGCGCATTGTCCCATCGGACTTTCGCTGTCCTATCGTTTTCATTTTTCTATACTCTCTTTAAGTCCGCTTCGAGATGGATACCTGCGCGTTAAAAGTGGACATCATCATCATCATCATCATCATCATCATCATCATCATCATCATCATCATCATCATCATCATCATCATCATCATCATCATCAAAGTTTCTACCAGCCCCGATAAGATTCGGTCAGATTTCCTTTTAGTGTGCAAACGGAAAATATTCTCAAATTTGTGTCTACGTCTAGGCAATAAACATCGTTACATATTACTGAAACTAAAAATGACATTACTTCGCAATGATTGGATCATTTTAGCATTGCTTTGACATTTTCTATATAAAAACAATGACATTACGAAGCCTAAGTATTACAAAAAGCTCCTTTTAAAAACATTCTATAAATATGTTCAACATTTTAAATGTATAATTTAAAGAAACAGATAAACTTAAATGCATAATTTTTTTTATTACAAAATGTGAGTATTACAGAAAAAAAACTTTTTCCTATTATAACACAATTTTTTCAACATTTTAAACGTAAAATTCAAAAATGTTTTAACACCATTTTAAAACAATTTTTATATAAAATTTAAGTTTCAGAGGACAAGATGTGTTTTTGCTTCCAGATAAAAAGGTGAGTGACGTCGTCTTTCGTGTCTCTGAGATGCTGTGTTTGAGTTTCATCAGGTTCATTTGATGCTTTAAGACTGACTCATCATTCTTAAATGAAACTGAAAACTGTTAATCATGCAGCACATTATAGAGGACAAACGGTGCATTACTAGGCGGAAAAACACCATCTTACTGACCATTTTAAATTCTGACTCACCATTTTAAATTCTGACTCACCATTGTTAAATGAAATTGAAAGCAGCCTCTTAATCATACGAGATAATTATAGAAAATTAAATTGAAACGCGCGAAAAGGGGCTTGGATAGCTTTGAATTAGCATCCACAGTAATCGGTGCTCCTGATTATTTTGCAGTACGTGAGGAGAGGTCAATAGGCAAATCAAGCGACGCCGTTTGTTGTTGTTGTTGTTGTTGTTGTTGTTGTTGTTGTTGTTGTTTTTGAGACAAATAACTTTGTTGGTGTTGTCACGAATTGGCTAGTTTAACCTCTGCCTATCGACTATTTAGCATTGTGTAGCCTTTGTAACAGTAGAGAGTTAGTATAGTACACAGTAGCAGTAAATTACACAGCAGACCACACACAGCGAGCGAGCCACACACAGCGTAAGTGAGTCAGCACTTGAGCTTTGAATCTGAACATTTTACCCAATGATAGCTTAGGCAAAGCGGTTCGCGCCAGTTTGACTGTGTCAGAGCCTAACACAGTTTGGATCAGTCGTGTGTGAGACGAGGAAGAAGTAACATCTCCTTAGCTAGCAGAGAACTATCTTCACTCATAGACCAGGAAGCAGGACTTAGAATCTCAGAATTCTATTTAGTCAACACGGGCCTGAACTTGTCAAACAGGTAAATGAACACCCTTCTGTTTCATCGTGATATATTTATATTATTGTTGAAATTATGTTTGAAGAATTTGCTATGCATAAATGTGAATTGTTAATCCGAATTTGTGTGACCATGTGGAAACGCCGAACACGTGGCGAAACACGACCGGTTGCGCCGCCATGTTGCATACCATACGGAACCACTGTTGTTTAACTTATATGTATGTTTGCAGACCAGTGGCTGTACCACTGAATGTTTATAATATTATTAATTCTGTATGTGTATAGTTAGACACGATTGATATTTATGTATGTATAGGAATTTAGAGTGAGATTCCAGTGGAACCCGGAAGTAGCAGAATGTTCGTCGCTTATGTATAGAGATGTGGAGCTATCACTGAGGGCTACTTGGCTTTCAGTGAGACGCTCTGCACAAACCGATTATTCAGGGTTGTGCAGAATTTCGTCTCTTATATTACAGACGGGCAGGCGAGCTATCCCGAGCTATCCCGAGCTATCCTGTGAACCCCACTCCACAGAAACAAGTTGGTTGAGGAGACTCTACCGCACAAGTCGGAAGGAGCTACCTTGAAAAACACCCTATCAGACCCCACAGCGTGGCAAGGGAACCCAACTACACAACGACAAAGGTGTACCAGAAGCTACCTCACAGCAGGACTTCGCACGCACCATCCGCCAGTTAAGTGGTTACTCCAACGTGCACTTAAACTGATAGGAAACAGGACCACAGTAGTCCAACTCTTCAGAAACTGTAAAACGGACCACAGTAGTCCAAATCTACATGAGATATTATAGCAAGTGCCCGAGGAAGAATAACAGCTGCCTAGACTATCAGCGATCGAACTATTAGCATTGAAAGAGACTTTTTAAGTTAGATTAGTACTTAGAGAATCTTGTATAGAGTAGAAGAAATAAATGTGTGATTTTAACTGTATCAAGTGGCTGGACTACATATGATTCATAGCCGTGTGAAAGCTAGTGTGACAGTATTCTTTTACCATTTTTCTATCTATTTCTGTACCCCAACCTTAACACAGAACGAGCTAAACAAATAAATTTATTAAAGTAATTCATAGGGTGACTTACTAGCAGTTCCCACCGAATAAACGTGAGGGTCCATAATTCCATTGTGCAGAGCCCATAAACCCCACGTGACACTTTAATTGGCGAGCCTAGCTAGGATCTGTGTATAATAGGAATTGGGTATAACCGGACCTAAGTACAATAAAATTAGATAACAGTAGAAGTAGAATAACTTAGAATAGTGTAAGGGTATAACACTGATCAGTTGTGGTGCACTATTCTTTACTTAAAAACTTTTTTGCTTCAAATATATTTGTGCCTGTATGTTGCATTGTTCTTTTGCAGGTTTTGCTTAAATAACTGTTGTATGCCATTTGACTCTTGTTGTATTCTATTATTGATTACGAATTTGATTGTCTTTGCATTGTTGTTATTGAATTGCAATATTGCTAGTGTTTTGGTATTCCACGTGATTCAGAGGTTGTTCATAGACACGTTTGGCAATGTCGGACCCAGTGGCCTTGAGATTGCGCTTCAAAGAATTAGGGGAAGCTTTACACTTAGCAGGGGGAGACCTAATTGCGTATATCAATGCAGAGGTAGAGAAACAGGAAGCTAAGGCAGAGAGAGCAGCAGAGAGAGAGGCGAAGAAACTCGAAGCGGCAGAGAGAGCTGCAGAGAGAGAACAGAAAAAAGCAGAACTAGAAGCAGAGCAAAAGAAATTAGAACTAGAAGCAGAGCAGAAGAAACTAGCATTAGAAGCAGAGCAGAAGAAATTAGAAGCAGAGCAGAAGAAATTAGAGGCAGAGAGAGAAACAAGGAAATTAGAGCTAGAAGCAGAACAGAAGAAGGTAGCAGCCGAGAGAGAAGCAGAAGTTAGGAGATGGGAGTATGAGAGGGCAGAAAAAGAAAAAGAGAGGGAAGAAAAGGAAAAAGAAAGACAGCATGAGTTAGAGCTAAGAAGATTGGGATCAGGAGCTTCAAGTTCTTCCTCAACCCCTTCCCACTCAGATCAGCTAGAGGTAGCATCCAACCCTGTACAAGGAATGTCATTTCCACTGGGAACATTCAATGAGAGAGAAGAAGGTCTAGATCTCTATCTGACTAGGTTTGAGCGTCTAGCAACAGAGTACAAACTAGATCCCACTCATTGGTCTTTTAAGCTTAGTCAAGGGCTTAGAGGAAAGGCTTATGACATCTACAGTAAGCTACCGACTGACAGAGTGACTGACTATCACAAAGTAAAAGAGGCACTCCTAACGGGATTCGAACTAACAGGAGAATGCTACCGGCAAAAATTCCGCACCAATCGGAGAGTGAAAGGAGAGAGCTATGCGCAGTTCGCGGATCGGTTGTCCACAATGCTGGATAAGTGGATTAGCCAGTCAGCCACGGCTAAGACGTATGATGGACTGACAGAACTGTTAGTATGGGAACAGCTACGGGAAACCATGACCCCCGAGCTGAGGACATTCTCAGTAGAGCAGGGCGCGGAAAGACTGGAAGATCTGGTCAAGGTCGCAGATAGGTACGTGGCCGCCCACGGAGAAGCCAAGAGCTTCAGGCGAGACCTAAAGCCTAACGGGAAAGAGGCACAGAAACGAAGCCCTAACCGGGAAGAGCGCACCGCGAATAAGCCAAATAACCCCAGACCTGGGCAAAATAAAGGACCCAACACGGAATTCGGGAAAAGAGGTCCCGCAGAACAGAGACGGTATTGTTCGTTCTGCAACAGAAACAATCACTCCACCGCAGAATGTTTCAAGTGGGCCGCACAACGTAGGGAAGAGCGCGAAAGCCGGCCAGCGCACAGAGTTCTAACTCAAAGCAGCGGTAACAAGCCACACACGATCGGAGATCACCCATCGGTGACAGACACGGTCAAGGTCAACGGTAAAGAAGCGAACTGTCTGTATGACACAGGTCTATCATACGACGCGATAGTTAGCGAATCTCTGGTATCGCGCGCGGACTTGACAGACAAGACAGTCGAACTACAAGGAGCAGACTTGACGAAACCGACGACTACTTGCCCAATAGCATGGATCGAAGTAGAGAGTAGGTACGTCACAGGACGAATCCAAGCAGCTGTTTTACAGAAACCCCTGTATGATCTAGTGCTAGGTTGTAGGTATGTGTTCTTAGGCACGCCCCCTAAAACTGTAGAGATAGCTGCAGTGCAAACCAGGGCCCAAGCTAAAAACCAACCACCCCAGCCCGAGTTCGCTCCGAATCCAGGACTCGAAGAGATCAAAACAGCACAGAAAGAAGACACCTCGATAGCGAAGTGCTTCCAGAAGCTACCCAAGGCGCACACACCCCCGCACAAGGGAGACTTCTACATGGAAGAGGGAATTCTTCATCGACAAGGAGATGGAGATCACACCCAACTAGTACTGCCAGCCACCCTTCGAGCCCAAGTACTAGAACTAGGCCACAGCATGCCACTCAGCGGACACATGGGAATTGGAGCCACAGTGCAGAGAATCAGCGCACACTACTATTGGCCAGGAATCACGGAGGATGTCAAGCGCTACGTGAAATCTTGCCACCAATGTCAACGATATTCCCCGCGACATCACACCGTACCAGTTACCTTAGGACCATCAGTAGTAGTCGGCGTGCCATTCCAGCAAGTCTCAGTAGACATAGTAGGACCACTGCCCATGACCAAGAAGCGGAACAGATTTCTACTCACACTCGTCGACGCATGTACGATGTGGTGCGAAGCAGTCCCGTTGCCAGCGATCGACACCAAGAAGATTGCAGATGCACTCATCGCCATCTTTACCAGAGTCGGATTCCCGGACAGCATTAGAACGGACAACGGATCTCAGTTCACCGGCCGCCTGATGCAAGACGTGTTCGAGTTGATACAAGTTCATCACATTCGCACACCACCATACCACCCAGCCAGCAACGGACAAGTAGAAAGACTGAATGGAACCCTTCTCACCATCCTCAGGAAAGTCGCCGACGACAATCCAGAAGCGTGGGACACCTACGTGAATGCGGCACTGTTCGCATACCGAGAAACGCCCCATGCAGCCACAGGCTACACCCCGTCAACATTGCTATTCGGCAGACCTCTAGCAGGACCGCTAGAAGCCCTACGCAGAAGTTGGACGGAAGCAAAGATAGACGACACACCAAGAGGTGCCACCAAGTACGTCGCAGACCTGCAGGAAACCCTCAAAGCAACGTGGAAGAAAGCTGGTGAAGCACTGAAGAAGGCAAGAGCCCGTCAGGCGAAGTACTACAACCGCCACGCGAAGGACAGAGAACTGCAAGTCGGCGATCAAGTGCTACTCTTACTTCCAAGTGGAACCAACAAGCTGGACATCGCTTGGAGAGGACCGTACCGGGTGACTGCCAAGAGATCCAAGACAGTCTACCAAGTAGAGGTGAACGGGAGAGCCCGATACCACCACATCAATCTCCTCAAGAAGTACACGGACCGACCAGCGACCCCCAGCACACACACATGGATGGCCATCGCCATCGCGGAAGAAGTTCATCCCCAACTTCAACAGCACCGCCGTACCACGGACAAATGGAACCCGGAAAATCGCTCCGGACAAAGTCGTATGGACAGCCGAATGCGAGACAGCATTCCAAACACTCAAGGACAGAATGACATCGGCGCCAGTACTCCACCTACCCGATTTGACCCAGCCATTCGTTCTTCGCACCGACGCAAGCGACTTAGGCCTCGGAGCAGTACTGCTACAGCGCGACCCCAAGAATGCAGAGACGTTATTCCCTGTCGCCTACGCCAGCAGAAAATTGAGACCCGCCGAGACCCACTACGCCACGTCGGAGAAAGAATGTCTTGGACTAGTCTGGGCCATACAGAAATTTCAACTCTACCTGTATGGGACCCACTTCACAGTTCAGGTGGACCACCAACCACTATCGTTCCTGGCAGCCTCCAAATCCTTGAACTCTCGCCTGATGAGATGGGCACTCACCCTTCAGGCATACTCATTCCAAATCGAGTACATCCCCGGCAAAGAGAACCACGGAGCCGACTACCTCAGTCGCCATCTCGTGGAGGACACAGCAGCTGTCGCCCACCCAACACAACTAAGGGCCACAGCACCAGAATTCGTCCCCGCCCAATAAAAACCCTGTCACTAGTGTCCATAGCTACCTGGCACAGCATTGCAGCTCAGGTAGAGCAACTTACTTAGTTTGGAAATAGGACCCTAGGATAGTGCAGTGTTAAACTAGGCTCTGTAGTAGAAAAAGGTCGAATCCAGTAGTCATCGCCTTTTTTCAGTTGAGGGAGCCTGTCACGAATTGGCTAGTTTAACCTCTGCCTATCGACTATTTAGCATTGTGTAGCCTTTGTAACAGTAGAGAGTTAGTATAGTACACAGTAGCAGTAAATTACACAGCAGACCACACACAGCGAGCGAGCCACACACAGCGTAAGTGAGTCAGCACTTGAGCTTTGAATCTGAACATTTTACCCAATGATAGCTTAGGCAAAGCGGTTCGCGCCAGTTTGACTGTGTCAGAGCCTAACACAGTTTGGATCAGTCGTGTGTGAGACGAGGAAGAAGTAACATCTCCTTAGCTAGCAGAGAACTATCTTCACTCATAGACCAGGAAGCAGGACTTAGAATCTCAGAATTCTATTTAGTCAACACGGGCCTGAACTTGTCAAACAGGTAAATGAACACCCTTCTGTTTCATCGTGATATATTTATATTATTGTTGAAATTATGTTTGAAGAATTTGCTATGCATAAATGTGAATTGTTAATCCGAATTTGTGTGACCATGTGGAAACGCCGAACACGTGGCGAAACACGACCGGTTGCGCCGCCATGTTGCATACCATACGGAACCACTGTTGTTTAACTTATATGTATGTTTGCAGACCAGTGGCTGTACCACTGAATGTTTATAATATTATTAATTCTGTATGTGTATAGTTAGACACGATTGATATTTATGTATGTATAGGAATTTAGAGTGAGATTCCAGTGGAACCCGGAAGTAGCAGAATGTTCGTCGCTTATGTATAGAGATGTGGAGCTATCACTGAGGGCTACTTGGCTTTCAGTGAGACGCTCTGCACAAACCGATTATTCAGGGTTGTGCAGAATTTCGTCTCTTATATTACAGACGGGCAGGCGAGCTATCCCGAGCTATCCCGAGCTATCCTGTGAACCCCACTCCACAGAAACAAGTTGGTTGAGGAGACTCTACCGCACAAGTCGGAAGGAGCTACCTTGAAAAACACCCTATCAGACCCCACAGCGTGGCAAGGGAACCCAACTACACAACGACAAAGGTGTACCAGAAGCTACCTCACAGCAGGACTTCGCACGCACCATCCGCCAGTTAAGTGGTTACTCCAACGTGCACTTAAACTGATAGGAAACAGGACCACAGTAGTCCAACTCTTCAGAAACTGTAAAACGGACCACAGTAGTCCAAATCTACATGAGATATTATAGCAAGTGCCCGAGGAAGAATAACAGCTGCCTAGACTATCAGCGATCGAACTATTAGCATTGAAAGAGACTTTTTAAGTTAGATTAGTACTTAGAGAATCTTGTATAGAGTAGAAGAAATAAATGTGTGATTTTAACTGTATCAAGTGGCTGGACTACATATGATTCATAGCCGTGTGAAAGCTAGTGTGACAGTATTCTTTTACCATTTTTCTATCTATTTCTGTACCCCAACCTTAACACAGAACGAGCTAAACAAATAAATTTAATAAAGTAATTCATAGGGTGACTTACTAGCAGTTCCCACCGAATAAACGTGAGGGTCCATAATTCCATTGTGCAGAGCCCATAAACCCCACGTGACAGGTGTCCTGGTGACTCAGCCAAGTATAATTTGCGTGTTGATGACTTATTCGTCTCGATCTCGCAGTTTATGAACACTTTTGCTGTGTTGGTTTTCGTTGACTTATTTGTCTGGGTCTCGCAATCTAACACCTGGCTTTCAAATGTGACACTAAAGATGCGTTTCAGCATTGTTCTTTACGCAGACGTAAAACTTCCATGTTTGACATGAACCGTCATGACCTAACCATTACAAAGCAATTTAGCAAGATAATACATTATCAAGTATGATAACCTAATACAAGGTAAAAAGATATCTCGAATATAATTAATATCTGAGCATTGGGGGTTACAGCGTTTGAAAGAGTTATTAATATTGTCATCATAAACCAAAAAATTGTTCCGTTCCGTAAATGGCACCATCGCAGCCCCGATAATTAAATTTAACAAGGTAGGGGTGATCGGGTTAGAATAATTGCATAAAAATTATAATACTACATCAGCAGCGCAATTTAGAATAAGGAGGATAAGTGCATATGTTCTTCAGGCATTAAAGTATCATCAGAATGAAATACATTAATTAAGAGTGATTCTAGCTTTGTCAATTTCTCAATACAAGCGGTAGGAAAGTTGAAACATATCAATTACGTCGGGATCATTGGAGTACATGGCACACAGTATCAGCAAGACATCAACATCAGAGTAAATGTAAATGACTCTCGCCCATCGTAGCAAAGTATAGCAAAGAGGGACCTTAATATTTAACGTAGTATTAACCGCAACATGATCATCCGAGTAGGTGGATCACATTAACAAAAAGCATCTAAACCATTATAGTCGGAGACCCACAACACAGCTAACTTCGAATATACATTCCGAAGTCTACTCTTTTTGTAAATAATATACCGCCTGCATTGTTCCGCTGCTCTTTGTTCTTGAAGAAAACGATCGGTTATGTTCAAAACTATTCCCCCAACCGCCTTGATAGAACCCGGTCTTCATTTGTACTTGCACCGTCATGGCGTTACAGAGTTAAATATAGACTGATGCCAGCCAGACATGCACCAGTGCAACAAAAGAGTCACCCTGAATATAACGAGACTGCTGAGAGTTTGGTGTGGACAGCAGAGTTCAGGCTTTATTGACAAGAAAACCAGCGCGGGGTTATCTCTCTAGCATTTAGTGTAGAATGTCACACAGTATAGCAACGTGAGCAGTCCAGTTTGCGGACGCTTACATACTTTCTGTGAGTTTTGAAGCTAACTTTCAGAGTCTTCCAGTGAAAATAGTCTATGAACCAAGGCCTGAGACATATCAACGATACAGGAATCAGGCGGACAAAGTGCAACAGAAAAAGCCTATGTTGACGGCAAGCTAAAAGCATATCGCTCGGCAGTCAGGCTATCAGTGGCAAGGACGGGTGAAAAAAGTCAATAAGGAGTGACCCAGCCATTCGTGACACCCAGGTACACAGCTTCAATCGTTACACTGGCTTGCGATTGGGTCACGCTCTGCTGACTGCTCGTGCAAGAGTTGCATTGTATGCATGGCGGATTGGATGGTCAAGGGGGTTGGGGGAGAGACGTGGCGAGAGAGAGAGAGAGAGAGAGAGAGAGAGCTATTGACTGACTGACTGACTGACTGACTGAATGGTTTATTATTGTTTTAGGCTACGTGCCCCTTTCACAACACAAAACAAATTTTAAAAAATTAAGCGTGGGAAAAGAAAAGGAAACAACAAATTCATACAGCCACTGGCACTTGCTTAAGACAAAAATGGAATAACAATGCTCAACATTAAAATAAGCATTGGAAATAATAATAAATAATCCAAAACATAGAAAAAGACGAGTATGAAGCAAAATATTCAAAATATTCCAAATAAGCCTCGCGCATCCCTGCCTGACCCCGATTGAACATTATAAAAAATTCGGTTATTTCATTATTTGTTCAACACATGAAAACATACATTAGTATATTGCTTTTAAAGCTGACATGAATTTTTCGCTAGCTCTTGCATTTTGTAGTGACTCAAACAGCTTGTCGTGTTCTAAAGAGTCAAATGCCTTTTTGAAGTCTACAAATGCTAATAACCCTTGCCACCATCTTTACTCGAACATTTTTGAATTATTGCGTTTAATGTAAAAAAAATGTGGTCTACTGTAGAGTGGTCTTTTCTGAAACCAGCTTGCGATTAGCTTATTTTGTTTTGTACTTAAGCCAAGAGTATGCACGTTTGTTCAGGATTGCAGTATAACATTTGCTAATGACACTCAAAAGTGAGATACCTCTGTAAGTATCGGCTATGTCTATGTCCCCTTTTTATAAAGATTGGTACAATGACAGCCTTGGCCCAATCTTCCGGGTAAAGACCATGTTCCAAAAGGAAATTTAAAAAAATTTATGAAAACCAAAATGGCTGAGTTACTTAAGAGTTTTTACATTTCAGGTACAACCCCATCTAGCCCATGCCCAGCAGATTTACCTTTTTTTTAAACCATGTAAAACGTTTTTGACTTCAGACTCTGCAATGGTTCGATCAAGAGCCTCAACCCGGGCAGCCTGCCAACTAAAGCCTCCCATTGTTCTGAAGGTGCACTGTGAAACTGTTGGTAACGAGAGAACAGGGTTTTAAAATGTTCAAACCATTGATCTTTAGCTATATTGTCGCTGACGCCAACTCCGCGAGAATTACAGTGTTTCTTTACTTTATTCCAGAAAACAGGTACGTTTTCGGATCGCACATTAATCTGCCCTTTTCCGAGAAGAATAGCTTTCTTTTTTCCGTTAAGTAAATATGTGTATTGCTTTCGAAATGTAACATAGTTTTTCCTGCTTTCTACACCCCTTGGGGTCATGAGCAATCTTGCCACTGTAGAATGTTCTAACCTATAAAGGGAAAAGTGAAAGCCCCAGTTGAAAACCTGTCTTGACTTTGTAGGCATGACTGATTCACTGGGGCAACAGTACCCTCGTTGGAGTGCCGGGGGTTTCAGTATAAATAGTATCCCCACTTTCTGGAAATTTAGTGCTTTAAATTCCCACTGTCGCTGTCTTCCTCATTTGCTATTTCCCATTCCTGATCTGTCTTATCACTCTGCTATACTATCGTCTTCTTCGCTGGACCAGTCTCCTGCCTTTTTTCTTGAAAACTCTTCCTGGACAAGACTCCTTGTTTGTGTATGAGGTCTGTTGGATCAGCTTGGGAGTGTTGGACGCTTTCTGCCGGGTGGTCACTAGGGCTTCCTATGATGTTATTATTTAGCAATATAGGCATTTTATATGTATGTGTTTTGTTGATGATTTATAATGTTGTTTGTATTCTATTTTGTTTTTGTTACCGGGGGTTCGAGTAGTTGGGGAAAAGCCTCAGCCGTCCCCTGCGTGGGATGTCTTTATTGTAAAGTGACTGGCCGGTGGAGGGCATTCAATTTTCCCACTAGGGTTGTTTCAGCAGATCTTTTATGCGGATCGGGGGTTGTCCGGTCCTGATTTGGCTCGGAAGAGTCCGCTGGACCTAAAGCAACAATCAATCAATCAATCAATCAATCCTGCTTTCTACGGTACTCTTTCTCCGGAACGGTAGAAGTAAATGCTGAAGCTTTGGCTTTTGCACGCCTACACTCCCCATCGAGCCATACAACCCCTCCTCTCTGCAGGTAAGCTAGCGACACAAGACATTGGTTGAACTTTGCACGCTCTCTCTCACGGCTATGCAGGGTGTCTTCTATGGCTTCCTGTACATCAAGATGACAGTTCCCCAGGGCAAAAAAATTGCAACTTTTCAATTGGAATCTGAAGAAGATTTCTTACCAAATCTTTTAAAGTCCAATAATTCATAAAAGATTTCAAAACTTGGTCAAGTTGATCGGCCGACCGTTACGTATCGTTCAGCATAACTTTTAAAATACAGTGTTCACTGGTGCCGCTTCTGGGGCCTGGGTTATGAGCGCGGCTTTCAGGCCAACGACGAGCAATTTTCAGTCTGGCGACAGGGCGCGCGGTTTATGAGCGCCGACTACGGCAGTCGCCGGATCCGATAGTCGCTCAAACACAGTCGTGGCATACCTTTTGACTAACTGGCGTCAAGGCACACAAACTATGCATTCGGCCTACCTTTTGTAGGAACTCCGTGTGCGAGCGTGTGTTTGTGCTTCTGTCTGCTGACGGCACACACCTGTGCCGTGTATTATGTTTGTGGTATGTGAGTGAATAGATGTGAATTGGTTTTAATGATTTTATCGTTGTTTTATTCAACGACGCACAAGGCAAATTCTTGTAATATTTCAAGCGAATAAAAGTGTTATGTCTTATGTCCAGTTCTTTTTTTTACCAAGTCTAATATAAAAATATATTTGAAAAAGCTTTCAATAAGAAAATCATCAATCTGTTGTTCCCACAAAGCTGTACTTTTTTTTTTAATTATCTCTCTCCTTCTCTCTCTTTTATCTCTCTCTTCTAGATAAATCTGTTTAGTTAAAAGCTTTAAACTGAGCTTTTGCACCAGCAATTTTTATGTCTTGTACTTCCAAAACCTAGGACCTCAAAGGCCGACTATTTTTTTGGACACAGCCAAACGAAGGGAATTTTTAAAAACTGTAATAGATGAGTAAATAATTAAAAATAAAAATGATACTTTAATGTAAAGAAAGAGAGAGAGAAAAAACTATTAAAATTACTTAGCAATCAACCTAACCAAAAACAACACACATTCACACACATACACGCACATGGGTTCCTCGCATGTTATGCAGCAAAATTTAAATCGAAAGTAGGCGTAAGCCACGGAGCGATGGGACTGATAGCACCAATAGTTCTAAAACTGGAACAGGATGAGCAACTTTCAAGTCGCACGCTCATACCCCGCACTCAGCCGGCGGCACAGCTTGGTTGACTTCATAGGCATCCGAACTTAACGTCGTGCGACGATAGGTAGGTAGGTAGGTAGGTAGGTAGGTAGATTAACGTCCCCGGACACAAAAGCATATAGGGGACTTCGTCGTGCGACTACTGGTGGCGTTTTTCATAAGCCCGGCCTCTGTTGTGGTGATTTTGAGAGAGCCCTATTCGCACGTCTTTACACTACGGAGGCCAGGCAAAGAGGAAAGAAGAGGACAGAGAGAGTGAAAGAGAGAGAGAGAGACAGACAGAGAGAGAGAGAGAGACAGACAGAGAGAGACAGAGAGAGAGACAGAGAGACAGAGAGAGGAGAGAGAGAAGAGAGAGAGATCAAAGCAGCAAACTCCATCAATTCAAATTAAACCACCGAGTTGTTTCGGGAGTAATGCTCGTTGTAATAAGTGATTGATTGTTGCACATTTGGGATCTTATCCTATCCTATCTCATAACTCGAAGGTCGTTGGGGCATAACAGATGATCGTTTAACCAGCGTACTCCATCTTCCCCTGTCCTCATCAACCCTAATGGCTTCGCTCAGTGTCAAGCCAGTTTATTCTCGAATGTTGTCCTCCCACCTCTTTTTCGGTCTCCCTCTTCTTTTGCCTCCTTGCACCGTGCCTTGTGGGCTGGTCTTTGCAAGACCTGATGATCTGGTGACGTGGCCATACCATCGGAGCTTCCCTTTCTTCTCCATTGTGAGCATGTCATCGTGTTGTTCAATGGCTTGAGTGATGGTCTGTCGGACTTCGTCATTTGGGAAGTGAGAGAATTAAGACAGTCATCCTACCAAAAGCTGATTCAGTGCTCCATGGCTCGAGAAAGATAGTGTACTCTTGCTCTACAGTAAGCGTAATTGAGCAGTTCTATTAAGCGTGCTATTTAAAAATAATTCTTCGGGAAAACTATCCATCCATCCATCAAAACCCCTCTACTTTAAACTATATATCACAACAGTCTATCTATTAAACGCTATGTAGCAAGCACTCCATCACATAAATCCATTTATCACAGGCTTAACATTAATTTATCAGACATGTTTATTAGAAAACAATCCAATCCTCAAAACGCATTAAAATACCATATATCTTAATACACTCCCATTTCGGCAAAATGAGGCGAAGAAGACCGATTCACGGTAGATTGAACGAAAGTGCACCTTTCACGGAGAACGATGACATTTTGATGAATGGCCGAAAAATCGAAAGGGCACACACACACACACTCTCTCACTACTATAGCTTGGGCACAATGATGGATGGCAACAATCCGAACCCTTCACTCACGTGAAGTGAATTTATTTGAGACTTTTGACACTCGCTGTCCCTTGGCACACAACTTGATAGAATTTCTTGTGAATTATTGGTAAATTTGGCAGCATTTATTTTCAATATTTTGTTAATGCATTCTTACTACAGTTGGCCTGTTACTAACTCCTGACGAAGCTTCTTTTAATGTTTTTTTTTCTCCCGAGAAATGCATGCATAGAGACAATCCTTTCATTAATGGAGTTTAATGTCTCAAGCTTTTCTGCTAAATGCACGTACGAGTGGCATATAGAATCGTTTAATAGGTTTGAGTTGCGGTTCCTTCAACCTTTGAATTTCTCTGCTTCCCTAATTATTTATGACTATATCTATATTACCGTCATAAAAAGCCACAACTAATAAGCTTTTCTTTTGAAGTAGGTATTTATTTTCTTTGCATTATTCATGTTCACCTTTTGGGGGGTAGTGGGGTGGTGGAATGGGGTGAGGGGTAACGGGGGTTTGTGATATACATTAATACATATTTGTGTTTACGGCGTTGTAATTTGTGCATAGTCTGTCTTGATGTTTTATGCGCCTTCAGCAGCTTATGTTGTATATGGGCGCTATGCAAAACATCATCATCATCATCATCATCATCATCGTCGTCGTCGTCGTCGTCATCGTCGTCGTCGTCATCGTTTCACGACTCTCCGTCCCACGCATGTGTCTCCTTTGTCTTTCGCGCTTACCGTGTCGTTGATGGCAATAAGAGGGAGACTCTGCTTCGACATAGGGTTAGAAAATTCACAAAACTTGTGATGGAAGAAACTCATAATCCCGAGCCACCTTGTATTTCCATTATTGCTGGGTATATCTTCTTCCTAGCATGTTTATCTTACGCTCTGTACTCCCTCTCTCCTTCATCTAGAAGTTGTCATTGTATTGAACTCTTGAAGACGCCTTTTAGCAACATTTGTGTATTGAGAACATTCTGTAATCTACTGCGTTTTTATCTCCTTTTTCTTCTTTTGTCTCGTCTTCAGCTCCAGAATTTGATCCTTAGGGGTTGTGGGCGACAAGTCTCTTCGTACGTTCCACCCTCCATCCAATTCCCCCTGGAATTTGCTTGCCCATGATCTTCAATCCCCCTCCCCTTCCCCCACCAACACACACACGCACCTTTTCTCTCAACCTCTCTCTCCTTCAATTAGTGTAAAATCTTCATCCCTCATTAACAAAAGGTTTCAAACAGTATCAAAGTTGTTTCTCTCTCTCTCGCTCTCTCTCTCTCTCTCTCTCTCTCTCTCTCTCTCTCTCTCTCTCTCTCTCCCCTTCCCTCCCTCTCGCCATATTATGGGAAAGTCATGAAGTGCTGCGTGTATTCTGAGGTAAAGATTTGGGGAGCATAGGCGCGAAGACTGAAAAAGACACTTCCAGACTTTGGAAATAACAGAGTGTGTGTATAATAACACAAAGAGGCGTCTCGCCTCTAAAGACGGAATGACAGGAAATGTTTATCTCCGTCTTCTCTGCTGCCAATGCATGGTTGGTATCCATACATCTGTTTTTTTAAATGTGTGCATGGAAGTATAGAATTGCGTTGTCGCCATCACCATATCTTCTTCCACACCCTCATTCTTATCTTCATCGTCCTAGTCATCATCATCATCATCATCATCATCATCATCATCATCATCATCATCATCATCATCATCATCCTCCTCATCATCACTTCCAGTCCTTGTACAGAACAATTTCCCGATCCTACCTTTATTCCTACTTGTAACGTCAGTCTTACCTGCAACAGATAAACAAATTTGCATTGTAAAACAAGATTACACCACATGGTAATAAGGAAGAGAGTGGGAGAGAGAGAAAGAGAGAGAGGGATAGGGACAGAGGGAGGGAGAGAAAGACATACAGACAGGCAGACATAGAGAGAGAAAGGAAGGAGGAGGGGGGAGTTAATCGGATGGGATAGGTGCGGAAATTGTCTAGAATAAAACATGCGAGGGAAAATCCAAGAGTAGAAGAGAGGTACTTAAGATTTGTATGAAAACGGTAACGTGAAATTACAAGAAAAAATACCACACCCAGAGCGGGAGGGTCGTTGAGAGGAAATGAGAGAAGAATAGAAGAAAGAGGATGAGAAGAGGGGGAAGAG
>CM072512.1:37575249-37741133 GCA_036898135.1 Oncomelania hupensis
ACTTTGTATTATCCTGGTATGGTGGCTTGAGTGTCAAAAACAAGAATGTGTTTGGCAGAGTGGTCAAAGAGTGCGAAAAGGTAGTGGGTGAGCAGCAGAAGAGTCTGAATGCGTTGTATGAATGTCGTGTTGTGCAAAAGGATAGGATGATTTCGGGAGACACTACAGATATTCTGGCCAAACAGTATGACGATCTCCCACCTGGCTGCCGTCTACTACCCAAGTGTTACACTGTACGAACCAGATCTAACTTTGTCCCCAAATCCATCCATTAAATAAACGTTAATATGTGTCTCTGAGAATGAATAGAAGTGTGTTATGGTGTGCTAAGCGTGTATGCGTGTGTTGGATTGTCTTAATATTGTTTCCCTTCCAACTGTATTTAATCAGGAACTTTGTGTATTTTAATACTTTATTGTTGCCTGCTGCTTCGTGATAGTCTATGTATTTTTTTAACGTTTTCATGAGTGAATGTTTGTAATTGCGTTTTCTTATATATTAAATGTACTACTGAAATTTTTATTGCAATTTGTTCTAATACTGTCAGCAAAGCATATTGATTTCTCTGAGATAATTAAGTATTCTTGCATCTTGAATCTTGAAACTGTAAATGCTTAACTGTAGCCAGTGCTTTGATGCCTCAGAGGGCTAGCAGAGGTCAGTAGGGGAAGGGATAGGAGAGGGAGTGAGGTGGGACGAAAGAGAAAAGGACTTATTAGGCAAACAAAAGCTGTTAAAGGCAATCAAAGGTGGCGTTCGCTTTGCGTAATGCGAGAGAACTAGGGTAACATCCATAATATTTTTTTGTATTTCCGTGGTGGAAAATTCAAATGTATGAGGAAAAACATAACTTTAACTAATACAAAATAATCGTATGGCGTTCATTAATATTGCTTCTGAACAGTGCAAATAAAACATGTTTATTTAATGCACGCACACACTCAGTACAGCATACACCGCACGCCGCAGATTTCCTGTTATTGAGCGCATAAACTCTTTCCTCTCTCTCTCTCTCTCTCTCTCTCTCTCTCTCTCTCTCTCTCTCTCTCTCTCTCTCTCTCTCTCTCTCCCTCTCTCTCTCTCTCTCTCTCTCTCTCTCTCTCTCTCTCTCTCTCTCTCTCTCCCACAGACACAAAGCACACAACACACATACACATCGCAAGATACATGCACATCCTTAATGCTGAATACATTATTGTTATACTGTTGCTGTTTCATAAATACCCCATCTCTCAGTTTCATTACCAATCAACAGTTTTGTTACTGTGATATAATTATATTGAGAGAGAGAGACAGAGAGAGAGAGAGAGACAGAGAGAGACAGAGAGAGACAGAGAGAGACAGAGAGGGAGACAGAGAGAGAGACAGAGAGAGACAGACACAAAGAAAGATTTGAGCCTGATCGGTGATTTGAGGGAAAGCCGGTATACATCATCCAGTAGTAGTAGTAGCAGTAGTAGTAGTAGTAGTAGTAGTAGTAGTAGTAGTAGTAGTAGTAGTAGTAGTAGTAGTAGTAGTAGTAGTAGTACTAATACTACTACCACCTCCACCACCTCCACCACCACTACCACCACGACTACTACTGCTACTACTACTACTACTACTAATACTACTGCTGCTGCTACTGCTGCTACTACTACTACTACACACCTGACCATTAACGAGTAAAAATGTAAAATAGCTGGAAAATATTTCAAAATTCTCAAAGTTAGAAAGTCAAATAATGTAGGTCCATTACAAATCAGCTTTGTCTGGCTTCCCAAATTACCTGCATTCTAAAGAGTAGTCACTTTTTTGTCCAAGTCAGTAATCTTGTCAGATTATCATTTACATCTAATCCAGTCACTAGGAGACTTACTCTGTAACCAAAACATCAACTACTAATCATGTGATTAAGAACCTTACTTTGTAGCCTTCAAACTGTTCCTGCCTGAATCTAATCTAATCTAATCTAATCTAATCTAATCTAATCTAATCTAATCTAATCTAATCTTATCTATCTATCTGAACACTGCAATTGAAAACTGTGGGCAAAATCGTTGCTGTACTGCATCTGACTCGCAACAAATCCTACAGAATTCTACAGAATGCCACACATATTGATCTACCTTAATTTAAATAACTAAATCTGCTTCTAGGTCGATGTCTCAAAACAGACAGCATTGAAGGTTGTGTGTGTGTGTGTGTGAGTGTGTGTGTGTGTGTGGGTGTGTGTGTGTGGGTGTGTGTGTGTGTGTGTGTGTGTGTGTGTGGGTGTGGGCATGTAGAAACGACGTTACAGTGACACACTCGTGGAACTCCACATGGTTTCTTTTGACTTTTTTGGAAGGCTGCCCTATTTTGGCGTCAAAATAGAGTTCCGGCATAGATACAGCTGTTTTAGGGTTAGGGTAAGGGTTAGGGTTTGGGTTAGGGTTAGGGTCAGGGTTAGGGACAGGTTTAAAAATTTGAAAATGTCAAAATAATGTCACGAAAATGAAAAGTGTGTCACAATAATCCCTGTTTTTTTCACAACAGTCATCACAATGTCGTTTTTACAAAAATGTGTGTGTGTGTGTGTGTGTGGGTGGGTGGGTATGCGTGTGTGTGTGGGTGTGTTCGTTTGTGTGTGTGTGTGTGTGTGCGTGAAGGAAAAAACCCTGATCCAATTCAACCCGGCCTGAGAAAAGGTTCCAGCTTAAAAGCCAACCTCATATTAGTTTTTTTTTTTTTTAAAGATTACACTTGTATCATTTTGATTCGCAGAACCTTACGATGACTTAACATGACAATCTATCATTCTGTTAAGGTATATAGCGCCTTAAAAATGCCTTAAAAGATCTCCGCATGTTTGGCAAAAGCAAGAACAACGGAGTTAGATTTAAAAAAAAAAAAAACAAAAAAACAAAAAAACAAGGAGTACTTAGAACTCCTTGACAAAAACTTAATTCTGGATATGGCTAATCACAGTTGGAGTCTAATTTAAATTGATGTACCTATAAGAAAAGATGTACCTATATGCAATTCGTTAGCACCAATAACTGTGAAAAGATGGACTCTGCAAAGAAGCAAACAATTAGCTTAAATATTTTCTACCTCCGCCTCTTCGGAGCAAGATCAATAACAAGAATATAGGTAGAGAAAACAGTTCATTCCTTCAGCCTGCTTAATGCTGAACAGAGCTGGGTCTCAACCAACTTGTGAGAAAGCTTATCTAACGCCAGGTGCAAGGCACGGCGCAAATGAACGAGATGCACGTGCTCAGAACCGCTAGTCATTGTATGACTGTGAAATTGGAACGAGTGTATGATGCATATGTGCTCTGTGTGTGAGATTGTGTGTGTGTGTGTATGTGTGTGCGAAGATGGAGGGGAGCGAGCGCGCGTGCTTTGAATTATTAATCGAAGTGCATGTACCAAAATGCGTGCTTCAGTCAGAGCGTAATAAGATGCAGAGACAACGAGAGAGACTTTGCTAAATACATTAGTAATATGACGGCAAACGTCTTTCTTGTATCCATCGTCATCGACGCAGTCTTCACAATCATTTACATTCATCACCAAAGAACGAAAGAGTGAGAGAGAGAGAGAGAGAGAGAGAGAGAGAGAGAGAGAGAGAGAGAGAGAGAGAGAGAGAGAGAGAGAGAGAGAGAGAGAGAGAGAGAGAGAGAAATTTACAGACAGACAAATTGGGAAAACTACATCATACATCGATTGGGAGTAAAACACAACACGCAGACTCATATTTGCAGTGTAGGTGACCTAGCAAACAGTAGTTCCAAAGCAAATGTATCACCATCGACATCGTCATTGGCACTTTTAACAGACAGACTTTCCGGATTCCATTGTCTGTATAATTATCTTTCGCTCTAAACGCACACAGTCCATTCATTGTGTACAGTGCTACAATTTAACTATGATGTAAAGTTTTTAGGGTTTGGGACAATATTCCTCTCCCAAGAATATCGAAGCAACAACTATGCTCCATGCTGTATATATATATATATCTATATATATCGGAATGTTCGTTCCAAACCCACAAATGAAACAAAATAAAAACACAAATGAGCTTGTGATTTTTCACTTCAATTGTGGGAAGGTTGGGAAGGGAGAGAGGGGGGGGGGTGAAGAGGAAGGGGTAAATAAAACATAGTTGACAGGGTTCATCGAAAGACAAAATCACAACTTTATGCGGATATACTGGTGGGTGACGTGCTCTAAAACCGATCAACGGACCTTCCTTACAAAAACCAGATGGACAGATAACCAATTCTGACCCCACGTACTTGCCGATAAAAAGGGACAGTGGTACAGAAGGAGCTATACCAACGAAGGCATCCACTTAAACCTATACATGAGTGAGAGAAGAGAAGGGAAGGGGAGAAGGAGGGAAGGAGGGAGGGAGAGTGGGAGGGGAGAGAGAGAGAGAGAGCAAACAATGTACACACCCACACACGAACACACCCACACGCACACACACACACACAAACTTTCTAACCTCTAACATACATACGTACGCATGCATGATGAGACTTGCTATAGTCCCGCGTGAGTAGTGCGCGTCCCACAGTTAATGAGATATACAGAGCCATAGATAATTATGCAGTTCAGGGAAAGGTCATACCGAAAACGGACCCACTCTGAAGTACCCTTATACTCACTCAGAGCCAAAAATTAATTGTTTAACAAGGTGGCGCAACTACTACATTATTTTTTTTGAACCAAAACTATTATAAAATTCTCATTTGTAAAACCGAGTATTGAAATCTGTTTATCAGGAACTCAGGAACTCAGCGACTCTACTACTACGATGCGAATGCCCATTTGAGCAAAGTGGGTTCAAACCCCTCGGGAAGAAAATAGACTGAAGAATAGGGCTGCAGTGTAACAATCGCTGGGAATAATTTCCTCGGATTTGGAGTCGCAATGACGTCACTCGAGGCTCAGAGAGAGAGAGAGAGAGAGAGAGAGAGAGAGAGAGAGAGAGAGAGAGAGAGAGAGAGAGAGAGAGAGAGAGAGAGAGAGAGAGAGAGATCAAGCAAACAAAAAACGATCTTCGATTATGTCACGAACTGGCTAGCTTTAACTCTGCACATTTACTATTTAGCCATGTGTAGTACTTGTAACTTTAGAAGTTAGACTATTACACAGCAGACCACACACCGCGAGCCCGACCCACGCTAGCGCAGTGAGTCAGCACTTGAGCTTTGAATCGGACCGTTTTAACCAATCAGAGCAGGCTAAGTGGGTAGAGCAGTTTTGACTGTGTCAGAGCCTAACACAGTTTGCATCAGTTGTGTGTGAGACGAGGAAGAAGTAACATCTCCTTAGCTAGCAGAGAACTATCTTCACTCATAGACCAGGAAGCAGGACTTAGAATCTTAGAATTCTCTCAAGTCACAACGGGCCTGAACTTGTCAGACAGGTAAATGAACACCCTTCTGTTTCATCATGATATATTTATATTATTGTTGAAATTATGTTTGTGGAATTTGCTATGCATAAATGTGAATTGTTAATCCGAATTTGCCGTACCACGTGGAAGAGCCGAGCACGAGGCGAAACACGACCGGTTGCGCCGCCATGTTGTATCCCGTACGGAACCACTGTTGTTTAACTTATATGTATGTTTGCAGACCAGTGGCTGTACCACTGAATGTTTATAATATTATTAATTCTGTATATGTATAGTTAGCCACGTTTGATATTTATGCATGTATAGGAATTTAGAGTGAAATTCCAGTGGAACCCGGAAGTAGCAGAATGTTCGTCGCTTATGTATAGAGATGTGGAGCTATCACTGAGGGCTACTTGGCTTTCAGTGAGACGCTCTGCACAAACCGATTATTCAGGGTTGTGCAGAATTTCGTCTCTTATATTACAGACGAGCAGGCGAGCTATCCCGAGCTATCCTGTGCACCCCACTCCACAGAAACAAGTTGGTTGAGGAGACTCTCCCGCACAAGTCGGAAAGAGCTACCCGGTAAAACTCCCTGTCAGACCCCACAGCGTGGCAAGGGAACCCAACTACACAACGACACAGGTGGACCAGAAGCTACCTCACAGAAGGACTTCGAACACCCCACACATGAGTTAAGTGCATAAGGCGAAGGTGCACTTAAACTGATCATAACAGGACCACAGTAGTCCAACTCTTCAGAAACTGTAAAACGGACCACAGTAGTCCAAATCTACATGAAATATAAGAGCAAGTGCCCGAGGAAGAATAACAGCTGCCTAGACTATCAGCGATCGAACTATTAGCATTGAAAGAGACTTTTTAAGTTAGATTAGTACTTAGAGAATCTTGTATAGAGTAGATGAAATAAATGTGTGATTTTAACTGTTATCAAGTGGCTGGACTACATATGATTCATAGCCGTGTGAAAGCTAGTGTGACAGTAATCTTTTACCATTTTTCTATCTATTTCTGTACCCCAACCTTAACACAGAACGAGCTAAACAAATAAATTTATTAAAGTAATTCATAGGGTGACTTAACTAGCAGTCCCCACCGAATAAACGTGAGGGTCCATAATTCCATTGTGCAGAGCCCATAAACCCCACGTGACACTTTAATTGGCGAGCCTAGCTAGGATCTGTGTATAATAGGAATTGGGTATAACCGGACCTAAGTACAATAAAATTAGATAACAGTAGGAGTAGTAGAATAACTTAGAATAGTGGTAACAAGGACTGATCAGTTGGGTGCACTATTCTTTAGTTAAAAACTTTTTTGCTTCAAATATTTTTGTGCCTGTATGTTGCATTGTTCTTTTGCAGGTTTTGCTTAAATAACTGTTGTATGCCATTTGACCCTTGTTTTATTCTATTAGTGATTACGAATTTGATTGTCTTTGCATTGTTTTTATTGACTTGCAATATTGCTAGTGTTTTGGTATTCCACTTGAGTCAGAGGGTGTTCATAGACACGTTTGGCAATGTCGGACCCAGTGGCCTTGAGATTGCGTTTCAAGGAACTAGGAGAAGCTTTACACTTAGCAGGGGCAGACCTAATTGCGTATATCAATGCAGAGGTAGAGAAACAGGAAGCTAAGGCAGAGAGAGCAGCCGAGAGAGAACAGAAGAAACTCGAAGCAGAACAGAGAAAAGCAGAACTAGAAGCAGAGCAGAAGAAGCTAGCATTAGAAGCAGAGCAGAAGAAGCTAGCATTAGAAGCAGAGCAGAAGAAATTAGAGGCAGAGAGAGAAACGAGGAAATTAGAGCTAGAAGCAGAACAGAAGAAGGTAGCAGCCGAGAGAGAAGCAGAAATTAGGAGGTGGGATTATGAGCGGGCAGAAAAAGAAAAAGAGCGGGCAGAAAAAGAAAAAGAGAGGGAAGAAAAGGAAAAAGAAAGACAGCATGAGTTAGAGCTAAGAAGATTGGGATCAGGAGCTTCAAGTTCTTCCTCAACCCCTCCCCACTCAGATCAGCTAGAGGTAGCATCCAACCCTGTACAAGGAATGTCATTCCCACTGGGAACATTCAATGAGAGAGAAGAAGGTCTAGATCTCTATCTGACTAGGTTTGAGCGTCTAGCAACAGAGTACAAACTAGATCCCACTCATTGGTCTTTTAAGCTTAGTCAAGGGCTTAGAGGAAAGGCTTATGACATCTACAGTAAGCTACCGACTGACAGAGTGACTGACTATCACAAAGTAAAAGAGGCACTCCTAACGGGATTCGAACTAACAGGAGAATGCTACCGGCAAAAGTTCCGCACCAATCGGAGAGTGAAAGGAGAGAGCTATGCGCAGTTCGCGGATCGGTTGTCCACAACGCTGGATAAGTGGATTAGCCAGTCAGCCACGGCTAAGACGTATGATGGACTGACAGAACTGTTAGTATGGGAACAGCTACGGGAAACCATGACCCCCGAGCTGAGAACATTCTCAGTAGAGCAGGGCGCGGAAAGACTGGAAGATCTGGTCAAGGTCGCAGATAGGTACGTGGCCGCCCACGGAGAAGCCAAGAGCTTCAGGCGAGACCTAAAGCCTAACGGGAAAGAGGCACAGAAACGAAGCCCTAACCGGGAAGAGCGCACCGCGAATAAGCCGAATAACCCCAGACCTGGGCAGAATAAAGGACCCACCGCGGAATTCGGGAAAAGAGGTCCCGCAGAACAGAGACGGTATTGTTCGTTCTGCAACAGAAACAATCACTCCACCGCAGAACGTTTCAAGTTGGCCGCACAACGTAGGGAAGAGCGCGAAAGCCGGCCAGCGCACAGAGTTCTAACTCAAAGTAGCGGTAACAAGCCACACACAATCGGAGATCACCCATCGGTGACAGACACGGTCAAGGTCAACGGTAAAGAAGCGAACTGTCTGTATGACACAGGTCTATCATACGACGCGATAGTCAGCGAATCTCTTGTATCGCGCGCGGACTTGACAGACAAGACAGTCGACTTACAAGGAGCAGACTTGACGAAACCGACGACTACTTGCCCAATAGCATGGATCGAAGTAGAGAGTAGGTACGTCACAGGACGAATCCAAGCAGCTGTTTTACAGAAACCCCTGTATGATCTAGTGCTAGGTTGTAGGTATGTGTTCTTAGGCACGCCCCCTAAAACTGTAGAGATAGCTGCAGTGCAAACCAGGGCCCAAGCTAAAACCCAACCACCCCAGCCCGAGTTCGCTCCGAATCCAGGACTCGAAGAGATCAAAACAGCACAGAAAGAAGACACCTCGATAGCGAAGTGCTTCCAGAAGCTACCCAAGGCGCACACACCCCCGCACAAGGGAGACTTCTACATGGAAGAGGGAGTTCTACATCGTCAAGGAGATGGAGATCACACCCAACTAGTACTACCAGCCACCCTTCGAGCCCAAGTACTAGAACTAGGCCACAGCATGCCACTCAGCGGACACATGGGAATTGGAGCCACAGTGCAGAGAATCAGCGCACACTACTATTGGCCAGGAATCACGGAGGATGTCAAGCGCTACGTGAAATCTTGCCACCAATGTCAACGATATTCCCCGCGACATCACACCGTACCAGTTACCTTAGGACCATCGGTAGTAGTCGGCGTGCCATTCCAGCAAGTCTCAGTAGACATAGTAGGACCCCTGCCCATGACCAAGAAGCGGAACAGATTTCTACTCACACTCGTCGACGCATGTACGATGTGGTGCGAAGCAGTCCCGTTGCCAGCGATAGACACCAAGAAGATTGCAGATGCACTCATCGCCATCTTTACCAGAGTCGGATTCCCGGACAGCATTAGAACGGACAACGGATCTCAGTTCACCGGCCGCCTGATGCAAGACGTGTTCGAGTTGATACAAGTTCATCACATTCGCACACCACCATACCACCCAGCCAGCAACGGACAAGTAGAAAGACTGAATGGAACCCTTCTCACCATCCTCAGGAAAGTCGCCGACGACAATCCAGAAGCGTGGGACACCTACGTGAATGCGGCACTGTTCGCATACCGAGAAACGCCCCATGCAGCCACAGGCTACACCCCGTCAACCTTGCTATTCGGCAGACCTCTAGCAGGACCGCTAGAAGCCCTACGCAGAAGTTGGACGGAAGCCAAGATAGACGACACACCAAGAGGTGCCACCAAGTACGTCGCAGACCTGCAGGAAACCCTCAAAACAACGTGGAAGAAAGCTGGTGAAGCACTGAAGAAGGCAAGAGCCCGTCAGGCGAAGTACTACAACCGCCACGCGAAGGACAGAGAACTGCAAGTCGGCGATCAAGTGCTACTCTTACTTCCAAGTGGAACCAACAAGCTGGACATCGCTTGGAGAGGACCGTACCGGGTGACTGCCAAGAAATCCAAGACAGTCTACCAAGTAGAGGTGAACGGGAGAGCCCGATACCACCACATCAATCTCCTCAAGAAGTACACGGACCGACCAGCGACCCCCAGCACACACACATGGATGGCCATCGCCATCGCCGAAGAAGTTCATCCCCAACTACAACAGCATCGCCGTACCACTGACAAATGGAACCCGGAAAATCGCCCCGGACAAAGTCGTATGGACAGCCGAATGCGAGACAGCATTCCAAACACTCAAGGACAGAATGACATCGGCGCCAGTACTCCACCTACCCGATTTGACTCAGCCATTCGTTCTACGCACCGACGCAAGCGACTTAGGCCTCGGAGCAGTACTGCTACAGCGCGACCCCAAGAATGCGGAGACGCTATTCCCTGTCGCCTACGCCAGCAGAAAATTGAGACCCGCCGAGACCCACTACGCCACGTCGGAGAAAGAATGCCTTGGACTAGTCTGGGCCATACAGAAGTTTCAACTCTACCTGTATGGGACCCACTTCACAGTTCAGGTGGACCACCAACCACTATCGTTCCTGGCAGCCTCCAAGTCTTTGAACTCTCGCCTGATGCGATGGGCACTCACCCTTCAGGCATACTCATTCCAAATCGAGTACATCCCCGGCAAGGAAAACCACGGAGCCGACTACCTCAGTCGCCATCTCGTGGAGGACACAGCAGCTGTCGCCCACCCAACACAACTAAGGGCCACAGCCCCAGAATTCGTCCCCGCCCAGTAATACCCTGTCACTAGTGTCCATAGCTACCTGGCACAGCATTGCAGCTCAGGTAGAGCAACTTAACTAGTGTGTAAATAGGACCCTAGGATAGTGCAGTGTTAAACTAGGCTCTGTAGTAGAAAAAGGTCGAATCCAGTAGTCATCGCCTTTTTTCAGTTGAGGGAGCCTGTCACGAACTGGCTAGCTTTAACTCTGCACATTTACTATTTAGCCATGTGTAGTACTTGTAACTTTAGAAGTTAGACTATTACACAGCAGACCACACACCGCGAGCCCGACCCACGCTAGCGCAGTGAGTCAGCACTTGAGCTTTGAATCGGACCGTTTTAACCAATCAGAGCAGGCTAAGTGGGTAGAGCAGTTTTGACTGTGTCAGAGCCTAACACAGTTTGCATCAGTTGTGTGTGAGACGAGGAAGAAGTAACATCTCCTTAGCTAGCAGAGAACTATCTTCACTCATAGACCAGGAAGCAGGACTTAGAATCTTAGAATTCTCTCAAGTCACAACGGGCCTGAACTTGTCAGACAGGTAAATGAACACCCTTCTGTTTCATCGTGATATATTTATATTATTGTTGAAATTATGTTTGTGGAATTTGCTATGCATAAATGTGAATTGTTAATCCGAATTTGCCGTACCACGTGGAAGAGCCGAGCACGAGGCGAAACACGACCGGTTGCGCCGCCATGTTGTATCCCGTACGGAACCACTGTTGTTTAACTTATATGTATGTTTGCAGACCAGTGGCTGTACCACTGAATGTTTATAATATTATTAATTCTGTATATGTATAGTTAGCCACGTTTGATATTTATGCATGTATAGGAATTTAGAGTGAAATTCCAGTGGAACCCGGAAGTAGCAGAATGTTCGTCGCTTATGTATAGAGATGTGGAGCTATCACTGAGGGCTACTTGGCTTTCAGTGAGACGCTCTGCACAAACCGATTATTCAGGGTTGTGCAGAATTTCGTCTCTTATATTACAGACGAGCAGGCGAGCTATCCCGAGCTATCCCGAGCTATCCTGTGCACCCCACTCCACAGAAACAAGTTGGTTGAGGAGACTCTCCCGCACAAGTCGGAAAGAGCTACCCGGTAAAACTCCCTGTCAGACCCCACAGCGTGGCAAGGGAACCCAACTACACAACGACACAGGTGGACCAGAAGCTACCTCACAGAAGGACTTCGAACACCCCACACATGAGTTAAGTGCATAAGGCGAAGGTGCACTTAAACTGATCATAACAGGACCACAGTAGTCCAACTCTTCAGAAACTGTAAAACGGACCACAGTAGTCCAAATCTACATGAAATATAAGAGCAAGTGCCCGAGGAAGAATAACAGCTGCCTAGACTATCAGCGATCGAACTATTAGCATTGAAAGAGACTTTTTAAGTTAGATTAGTACTTAGAGAATCTTGTATAGAGTAGATGAAATAAATGTGTGATTTTAACTGTTATCAAGTGGCTGGACTACATATGATTCATAGCCGTGTGAAAGCTAGTGTGACAGTAATCTTTTACCATTTTTCTATCTATTTCTGTACCCCAACCTTAACACAGAACGAGCTAAACAAATAAATTTATTAAAGTAATTCATAGGGTGACTTAACTAGCAGTCCCCACCGAATAAACGTGAGGGTCCATAATTCCATTGTGCAGAGCCCATAAACCCCACGTGACAGATTATCATTAAGGAGAAAAGTTTGTATAGTTAAAAACAACCCAGAGGATATCTATTTCTCTTCACGTCAGTCTCCATTATTATGGTATTATAATCACTGCGACTGAAAAGAATCGCGAAAAACTCATTTACAAAAGAGACGCATGTCATTGCAATTTCTAGTAAGCCACGACCTCCATTACAACTATAAACAAGGATCGTCCAATACAAATCGATCCCGCGTTATACACAAATCACTGCGTTTCGTAATAAGCTAATGCCCCTGACTGGAGAAGCAAACTGAAATGTGCTTTTTCGCTTTGGTACACCTCCATCAACAACAATAATGCTGCGATTGACAAGGGTCCCTCGAATACAAATTGATCACGATCTATAGGTCGCTGCACGTCTTTTAAATACGCTTGTTATTATGCGTCTGACGTGAGGGACCATTTCATGTAATGGTATTGTTTGAGTTCTCGTTGGAATAATTTCTTTTGGGGTCGACCCTCAAAGAATAACAGGGCTAATACCGCTATCACGGCTAGACTACGTCTGTCTGTTTCTCTGCCAATAGACTCTTGTTGATCTAGGGTCCCTATCGTGTTTTTCTTCGATCCAGAACAAGAAAAATGTTTCGTTCATCTGGATGGATGGCCGTTCCTGAAATGCTAGTTCTCACTGCTCTTTGTTCCTATTGCTCTAGCTCTATATTCCCACAGTTCTATCTTCTCACGGTTCTAAGTTCTCTCACTACTCTGTGGTCCCACAGCTCTTAAGTTTCCATGGATCTATATTCACAGTTGTTGCCTTCCCACATTTCTCTGTAACTACAGAAACTTCAAAAAGTAAAAGCTTCAGCCCAAAGGAAAAAAGAAGTCGGCACGAACATAAGAATCCTTTTTTTTAAAAATTATTTTAGGGATTATTGATCCCCGAGAACTCAGAGCCGTCTCAATGTGTAGGAACATGACTGTAGCTGAGGGATCATAAGGACGATCACGCTCATCTATCTCAGGCGATCCAGGTTTTTATTTGAACGACTGGAGAGAAAGCTTCGTTCATTTTCTCCTCACCACCTCCCTCCCTCCCTCCCATGGAAAAAACGATTCCATGACCGGGGTCAATATTAGACCTTAACTCTTTTGTGGCGGGGTGCTTAACTCTTTTTGTTCCCTCGCGACCCGGGACATTATCCGGGTAATTTCCCTTTGCGGCGGGGGGTGGAGCGGCGAGGCTTAACTTGGCCATGAGTCGCTGATTGCCTTGACTTGACCGAGTCGAAGACAGAATACCATGGAGTACAATGTGGATGGAACTAAGACGGAATGGACTTACAAAACTGAATTTCGATCTTTTCCCTAACATTTATTAGGTTGAATTTTGAGTTTGCTGACGGTTGACTTGACTACTTAATGCTCGGAGACAGATGCCAAAGGAGCCTGATTTAGAAGCTACTGGACTGGATCCAGTCAAATGCAATTTCAACATGCTGCATTTTTTTAATGGAGAACAATACAATTTCATTGATTGATTGATTGTTGCTTTAGGTCCATGAAATTTCATAAATATACAAGTCAGGTCGAGTTGATCTAGCCATATGGAGCTTCCATAGCTGATCTTTATCGATGGAGGACAACGTATATGCTGGGATGAGAGGGAGAGGTGAGAGAGGGATTCATTTTGATTGTAGTCAGATATAGCGAGAGACCTTTAACAAGTCTAAAGTCTGGCCAGTCTAGTCAACGTACTTGCTGTTGTACCCATACATGGTTTCGAAAGCCTCTTGAATTCCGCAAACAGTAACGTGCCATGAGGATAAAGTATAGTCTATAGATAACTAAATGAGAACATCCGATCGATACCCAGAAACAGTGTAATTAAAGTGCCGCGACAAATTTCAAACAAACTCGCTTTCCATGAACAGGCATTTCTAATAACATAACATTACATTATTATTGCTTTAGGTCCAGCGGACTCTTCCGAGCCAAATCAGGACCGGACAACCCCCAATCCGCATAAAAGATCTGCTGAAACAACCCTAGTGGTAAAACCGAAAGCTCTCCACCAGCCAGTCACTTTACAATAAAGACATCCCACGCAGGGAACGGCTGAGGCTTCACCCCAACTTATCGAACACGCGTTTACAAGAACAAAATAGAATACAAACATCATTATAAATTATCAACAAAACACATATATATAAAATGCCTATATTGCTAAATAATACCATCATAGGAAGCCCTAGTGACCACCTGGCAGAAAGCGTCCAATATTCCCAAGCTGATCCAACAGACCTCATACACAAATAAGGAGTCTTGTCCCGGAAGAGTTTTCAAGAAAAAAGGTAGGAGACTGGTCTAGCGAAGAATAGCATAGTATAGCAGATTGATAGAACCGAGCAGGAATGAGAAAGAGCAAATGAGAAAGACAGCGACAGTGGGAATTTAAAGCACTAAATGTCCAGAAAGTGGGGATACTATTTATACTGAAGCCCCCGGCACCCCAACGGGGGCATGTCTAATCCGCTTGTCGTTTTGTTTTAAACTTGTAGAGAATAACTTCAATAAGATAAATTAACAGTAGGCTAGGTCTGGGCTTTGTTGAACTGTACAAAACGAAGTCTGACGTTCTAGTTGCGCTAATGGTAAACTGGGCCTCCTTCCAACAAAAATCTATCAATGACACTTAAGTACAGACAAGGTAAGTGAACAAGTTTTAAGTTTTAGAGCCAAGCGGTAAGCACAAGGACGAAACGCATAGACGAAGACGGCTTTAAACGAAGACGGAGAAGACTATATTGTCGTTTCGAAGATGATGTTAATCATGAAAAATGAGAAGATTATGTCGTCATTTTAAAGATGTTAATCATAAAGAAGGAAAAGCTTATAGTGTCCATTTGAAGATGATGTTAATCCTGGAGAAGAAGAAGATTATGATATGTTGAAGGTGATGTTAAATCATGAAAAAGGAGAAGTGACATGTGGAAGATGATGTTAATCATGAAGAAGGAGACGGTTATGATATTTCAAAGATTATAGTAATCCTGATCTATAAACGCGGAGAATACTATTAAGATGGAATGAACAATGGTAAAAAGGACATGAGGGAGAGAGAAAAATAGAAGGAAAAAAATTAATCTCGCCATTTCTACAGATTTTAGAAACTTTTAGATGTATGACGTAGAAATATAAAATTGTAAGAAAACTTGACGTTTACAGTTGCTCCCACAAAACGACATTCGCTCATATAATCATTTATCAATCACTACAGAAGGGCTTCTGTAATATGTGTACGCTCTCTCTCTCTCTCTTTCTCTTTCTCTCTCTCTCTCTCTCTCTCTCTCTCTCTCTCTCTCTCTCTCTCTCTCTCTCTCTCTTATTTCAACCACACATTCCATCCTCATCTTCAGTATCTCTAACGATCAATCTTTACAGTGAAATAGGTCTGTTTCTCTTTTAATCACTTTAGCGAAATGGATAACTGCGAAGTCGCCAAAAACGATCCTTTGACGTCGTACCCCATTATAATGTGAATCCATCTTGTGGAAGTGGTGTCCTTAAAAAGAAGAAGATAAAGAACAAGTAGTAGTAGTAGTAGTAGTAGTAGTAGTAGTAGTAGTAGTAGTAGTAGTAGTAGTAGTAGTAGTAAACTGTTCTTAAATAGTGCATTTACCTCCTCAAAAAACTGCTCAAGTATGATGTGATGGTAGCTGGATTGTAACTCGCGGCGGTCGCTGATAATCAGAATGCACAGGCAGAACGGACAAACGAGCAAACAAGCAAAGTGCGAATTCTTGTCCAAGACACTAGCTGGCACCTGTGCGGGTTGGAGGACGGGGAAGGGGAAGGAGGAGGAGTGGTATGTGATGAGGGGGGGAGGGGTCAGGTTGAGAGAGAAAAAGAGACGGAGAGAGGTGGGGTAAAGAGAGATGACAGCGTAGTAAGAACACAGCGTACATATACCATGGTATGTTTAATAGCTTCCGCAAGTAACAGAGGAGATGGAGAGAGAGAGAGAGAGAGAGAGAGAGAGGGGGGGGAGGGAGGGAGAGAGAAAGAGGGAGAGAAAGAGAAAGAGATAGAAAGGGGATTAAAGAGATGGAAATAGCGAGAAAAAGAGAGCAGAGAGAGAGGGGAGGGAAGAACAAACAAGGGTGAAGAGTGGAGAGACAGGGAGAGCGCAGGTAGCAAAAAACAGTACGTTTTAGCGTTTAAACAGAAACGAGAGAGAGACAGAGAGAGACAGAGACAGGCAGAAATAAACACACACAACACTATCCTCAAAAGAATATTTAACTGTATAAACTTACTTGCACGCAATACAATCACGCTCGTACATACTGTTATACCTTCAAGACCTACTTGTGAAACGATTCTTACCTGAAACCGAGAAACAAAACCGCAATGTTAGATAATATTATTTCAATATTATACTTTACACAGGCACATAAGTATATACACAACACTGACTATGAACAAAAGACATGTTCAAAAGGGATGAAGAGGCACCAGGAATGGAAAGGGTGGAGGTAATGGTAGAGGTATAGGGAACGGTAGAGGTAGGTAATGGCAGAAGTGGGGAATAGCAGAGCTAGGGAATGATACATGGGGAATGGTAGAGGTAGGGAATGGTAGAGGTAGGGAACGGTAGAGGTCGGGAATGGTAGAGATAGGTAAATGTAAAGGTAGGGAATGGTAGAGATAGGTAAAGGTAGAGGTAGGGAATGGCAGAGGTAGTAGAGATAGGTAAAGATAGAGGTAGGGAATTGTGGAGCTAGCGAATGTTAGAGATGTAGGTAATGGTAGAGGTATGGAATGGTAGATGTAGGTAATGGCAGAGGTAGGGAATGGTAGAAATAGGGAATGGAATAGGTATGGAATGTTAGAGATAAGGAATAGAAGAGGTGTGGAATGGTATAATCCGAAAATGGTGGAGGTAGAGAATGGTAGGGATAGAGAAAGGTAGAGGTGGGAAATGGTAGGGATAGATAATGAGGTAGGGAATGGTAAAGGTAGGGAATGGTAAAGGTGGGGTAATAATGTTAGAGGTGGGGGACCGAGAAAAAAAAAGAAGCTTTCAGGCAAGAGAAAACCTCATTCATTTTGGGCAGAAAACAGTAAAAAAAAAGATATTGGTCACCAAATTTGAACTCATCATTTCTCAATAAAAGGACCAGCCATGCGTGCATATCAAAAACAAAAGAGACAAGTAACGAGAAACTATAGAGATCAAAACACACAGTATTATGAGACTACACTCAGATCTACTATTACTGTATAAAGATTTCAGTTTTATTGAACCTTTGACGAAGATTGTTATCTTTTTATATTGGAGACACTCGGACCGTACATTACAGTCTTGCAGTAAAGAGATAAATTTTCTCCCGAATGTCCAGCAGTTGTTGCGCAGAGTAGCAGGCACGGACAGGTCAGTGGTAGCAGCCTGAGACTCAGAGAGCAGAACTAACCAATTCTCCATCCTTTCACCATTTTGAGTATGACTTCGGCAGGTATAACTAAGCTACGAGTAGGTGCCTTGAAAATGTCCGTACATAACGATTTCCAATGGTTTAGTCAGTGAGACTAGACTATGCATCCATCGATCATCGATTGACAGACTGATTGCTGACCATGTACTAAAAGCAAATGACCAGGACTTGGAATTAGCTGTGTTTCGGTGAACATGACCGTAAAGTAGAATATTTTTTTTAATGTATATAAATATTGTATTTATTAATTTGGTATTTTGCATTTAATTTATTGAACCGTTCTTATATGGCTCAAGCCCCTGGAATAAAACCACAATATTACAGACATTAAATGAATTAAATAAATTTCGGAAAAGTTTAAAGGTTGTGTGTGTGTGTTTTTTTAATAGCGCACGTATGCGTTTGCCATGCTCAGACAAAAAAAAATGCAGCACAGGTGGTGTTCCAATGCGGACAGTTCAAATGCCAGTTCGAGTTGACGTTGGAAGAAAAACGACAGTGGAAACAAATAGGTCAGGACAGAGGAAGAAGAAGAAGAAGAAGAAGAAGAGAAGAAGAAGAAGAAGAAGAAGAAGAAGAAGAAGAAGAAGAAGAAGAAGAAGAAGAAGAAGAAGAAGAAGAAGAAGAAGAAGAAGAAGGAGGAGGAGGAGGACGAGGAGGAGGAAGAGAAGGAGAAAATAGATAGATACTCGGTGCTTATAGGGTCCAGCGGACTGCTAGAAAAGGAGAAAGAAGAAGAAGAAGAAGAAGAAGAAGAAGAAGAAGAAGAAGAAGAAGAAGAAGAAGAAGAAGAAGAAGAAGGAGAAGAAGAAGGAGAAGGAGAAAAACGAGGTTGGGGGTGGTGAAGGCACTGAGGTAAAGGGAGGAGAATAACAACTAGAAGAAAGTACTAGGGTCCTGAAGTTGGATCGAGAACGACAGTAGAGACAAAGAGAACAGTCAAGAAGAAGAAGAAGAAGAAACGTGATGGAAGGAAGGAAGGAGGGAGGGAGGGAGGGAGGGAGGGAGAGAGAGAGCGAGAGAGAGAGAGAGAGAGAGAAAGTGGAGAGTGCTTGTCACAAGGGGGCGCTGGCCGCGATGGCAAACAGTGACCCGTGCTGTCACATAGCGGTGCACCAACCCTTTGCACAAACACAGTAATCACCCCTGCCCCTACTTCACTTCCGCTAGAGAGGCGATGACAGAAAAAGACGAAGAAGAAAATGAACGCAGAAGAAGTCGAAGAAGAAGATTCAGTATACGATGTAGAGGATCGGGAGGAGAAAGATGAACTTTCTGTTTGGGAAAACAAGAAGCTAAGTTGAGTAAGCTGAGTAAGCTAAGATAGATCGAACATTATGTCGGGGCATGTTCTTCCCCTCATATTGAACCCCTACCCAAGGCCCTCTTCCCATCGTATCCAGAAAGTGTGAGAGAGAGAGAAGAGAAAAAGAGAGAGAGAGAGAGAGAGAGAGAGACAGACAGACAGACAGACAGACAGACAGAATACAGGTAGAAGAAACCCGTATTTTTTAAGCTTCCCACATTTACAGAGAGAGAGAGAGAGAGAAAGAGAGAGAGAGAGAGAGAGAGAGAGAGAGAGAGAGAGAGAGAGAGAGAGAGCGCCTTGAGCAATCCTAGAGCCTTATATAATCCTATCCTATCCTGTCCCATAACCCGAAGGTCGTAGGGGCACCACAGATGATCGCTTAACCAGCATACTCCATCTTTCTCTGTCCTCAGCAGCCCTCATGGCTTCGCTCAGTGTCAAACCAGTCCATTCTCGAATGTTGTCCTCCCACCTCTTTTTCGGTCTCCCCCTTCTTCTACCTCCTTGCACTGTGCCTTGCAGAATGGTCTTTGCAAGGCCTGATGATCTGGTGACGTGGCCATACCATCGGAGTTTCCGTTTCTTCACCACTGTGAGCAGGTCATCGTGTTGTCCAATGGCTTGTGTGATGGTCTGTCGGACTTCAACGTTGGTGATGTGTTGGGTATAGGAAATGCACAGAAGTCTTCTGTAGCACCTCATCTCCATGCTTTGTATTCTTCGTTGGAGATCTGCTGTGAGGGTCCATGCTTCGCAAGCATATAGGAAGATGGAGATGACCAGAGAGCGCAGCAGTCTTACTTTGGAATGTAGACTGATGGTTCTGTCTTTCCAAATGGGCTTCAACCTTGTCAGGGCAGCAGTTGTTTGTGCGATCCTGGAGAGGACTTCCTGTCGAGACCCATTGTCTGACACAATGGCTCCTAAATATTTGAAGCTGTGCACTGTGTTGAGGGATTGGCCTTGTACTTTGATGTCCGTGTTGATGCCATTGGTGTTGTTGGTCATCATTTTGGTCTTCTCTGCACTTATTTCCATTCCATAAGCTCTGGAGGTGGTGTCAAGCCTCTGTACAAGCTGTTCAAGTTCTTGTTCCTCTCCAGCCAATCCATCAATATCATCCGCAAAACGAAGATTGGAGATTGCTCTGCCCCCTATACTGACTGTGCCTTCGTGATCTGCAAGAGCATCTGACATGATGCGCTCTAGGAAGATGTTGAAGAGTGTTGGAGAGAGTAGGCATCCTTGACGCACACCGATTGTTGTTCTGAACCAGTTCCCGATGACGCTGTTATGGAGGACTGCACTGGTAGCCTTGTCATACAGGCTTTTGATGACTTCTATAATTTTAGGGCTGATGTTGTACACTTTCATGGTTGCCCATAGAGCTGCATGCCAGACTCGGTCAAATGCCTTCTTGAAGTCTATGAACACATGATATAGATGTTGTTGGTGCTGTAGGTATTTCTCACAGATTATTCTGAGGTTGAAAATCTGTTCAGTGGTACTTCGCCCTGCCATGAATCCTGCTTGTTCTTCAGCTATGATTTGTTCAGCTTGTGGTTTCAACCTGTTGAGTATTATTTTCAGGAGGACCTTGCTGGGATGGCTGATGAGGCTGATGGTGCGGTAATTTTCACACTCCTGAAGGTTACCTTTTTTGGGAAGAGTGATGACAAGCGACTGGGTCCATGGTGTAGGCCATTCCCCACTCTGCCAGATCTTGTTGCAGATAATGGTGAGAGCATCAGTCATCGCTTCTCCTCCTGCTTGTAGCAGTTCCGCTGGTATGTTGTCCACTCCCGCTGACTTCCCTTTCTTCAGCGATTGCACTGCTGCCTCAACTTCTTCCCGGAGAATTGGGAGGATTTCTTCTTCTTCTCTGCTCTCGGGACATGCTAGAACTGATGGGTCTCCATTAGGTGTATGGTTGTAAAGGTCAGAGCAGTACTCTGTCCATCTGTCCAAGACTTCTTGTTCTTCTGTAAGGCAAATGCCAGACTTGCTTTGGATAGTGGAGACTTTGGGCTGTTTAACACTTGTCAGCCGCTTCACAGTCTGGTATGCCTTCTTGCTGTTGTTCTTGTTCAGATTGTTCTCTATTTCCTGGCATTGATCTTCTATCCAGTTCTCTTTTGCTGTGCGCATGCCTTTTCGGATGTCATTGTTGATTTTTCGGTAGACATCAGCTCCCTGTGAGGTGTTCTTTTTCTTTTTTAACTCTCTTCGTTTATCACACAGATCCAAAAGTTCAGGTGTGATCCACGGCTTCTTCTTTGGTCGGTGCTTGCCAAGGATCTCAGTGGCGGCATCTGTTACAGCTGAGTTGAAGGTATTGGTCATGGTGTTGACATCTACTTCGCCTGCCCCCAAAATAAGCAGTGGTGCAAATTTCCCTCCAATTGTGGCCTGAAATATTTTTGCCACCTCCGGGTCTTGCAGTTTGTCCAGGTCGAACTTCAGCCTAGTGCACTTTGCTGTATTTACTCTCTTCAAATGGAGCCGGAAAGACATCATCACGAGATCGTGGTCACTTCCAATGTCTGCTCCTGGAAAAGTGCGTGTCCTGCCAATGTTGATGCTTGATCTGAAGCGTTTCTTGACCATGATGTAGTCGATCTGGTTGTGATGTTCCCCGCCGGGACTGTGCCATGTCCATCGTCTGGATTTTTTGTGGAGACCAAGCGTGTTTGCCAGTACCAGATTGTTGTATCTGGCAAACTCCAATAGCCTCAGACCCCTGTCATTTGTCTCGTTGTTGCAGTGGGGTCCGCATGTGTCTCCCCAGTTGTGGTGCGCATCTTGGCCAACCTTGGCATTCCAGTCGCCTTGCACTATGACTATGTCCTTCTTCGGCACTTGGTCAAGGACCGCCTGTATATTTTCATAAAAATCCTCCACTTCGCTGTCTTCATAGTCTGATGTTGGGGCATAGGCCTGGATGATGGTAATGTTGAAAGGGGTTGCTCTCAGACGGATGGTAATGAGTCTACTGGAGACTGGGCGGCAACCCATGACAGTGGCTAGAATGTTCTTGTGGACCAAGAATCCAACGCCGTGTTCGTGCCTGTCATCTCTACCGCTGAAATAGAGCTTGTGGCCTTTGTCAGTCGTTGTTTCACCTAGGCCTTTCCAGCGCAGTTCGCTGATACCTAGAACGTTCCATCGATAGTGGTCCAGCTCGTGGGCCAGTTCTTCTAATTTTCCTTCCGCAGTTAGGGTCCTGACATTCCAGGTTCCTATGACGATGTTGTTTCTCGTGCGGATCTTGCTAGTTTGTCCATCAGTAGCATACTTTTCACCTCCGTCCTGGTGGCCAACGGAAGGCGCGGTCCTTGTGTAGCCGGGCGACGACCGATCCGGCATGGAATTAGTGGATAGCCTCATCATGTGTTGTGTCTTGGGCAAAAAAGACCTGGCAGGGCCCAATCCTCTCCAGGCTGTTGGCCACAGCCGAAATCCACGAATACAGTGTGGCTCGCCTTGGCCCTGAGCACGTGGTCGTTGAACCTGTAGTAACGTGAGGTTCCTCCGCCCTGGCCGGTGACTTCTGTGTAGAAGACTTTCGCCCAGTGATGCCGTGCTAACATCACCCCTGTTAGTCGCCTCTTACGACACGCCGGGAAACGTTGGGTCTATTCTATTTGCCCGAACCCACAGAGCATCTTATATAAAAACGATTAAATTAAAAACATGCACACAGAACAGTTAATAACTATTATATTAAGTATCTACTCGTATCATTGCCTTATCTACCTTAACAGCTATCGAATTTCGTCGTCAAAAGTGATTTCAACATAATTAATTTATTATTGAGTCTTCTGCTAGATATATATGAAAACAGGATACGCTAAGCCAACGTCAGTAAAATCACCGTCACTGTACACTCCCAAACTGCACAAGTCCGCATGCTTGCTATAGTGCAGTTTTTAAGAGCGGTGCGCTTTCATTATTTAATGGTGCGTGTGTGGTTCTGCACTAGTGCAGTTAAAAAGGCGACTTGCGAGCTGGCTCAATACACCACGTCATTCAACTCACTGCGAATTATATCTATAGAGAGCGGTGCACTGAGTATCTGTTGAATAGGACAGGAAAAAAAGACTAAGTAGGATGAAGGTAGAACGGTGGCTCCTCTCCAACTCTAGATTCTCTGTATGAACACGGTACACAGAGTAGTAAAAGACTTTGCGGATGAAAGACAGATAATTTATAAGAGCTGTCTCTAGTTCTCAAATAAACGGTATGAACGGTGCCTGGTCACTGTTGTAAAGAACTCTTATGTATGTTGCCATTCACTTGGTTTTCATGACACGCGGCGTCCTATTCAACTATTGTCAACAGATGCACCCCAAACCAGAACTGTAGGTCTATATATAATATATGCACAATATTACTGTTTACATCGGACGGCTGCTTTTTTATTTTTAGGATCACTTCCCTCCACCTTCTCTTCCTCTACCCTCTCCTCCATTTACACTCCAAAACGCAAAGTTTGCACAACATGTTTACATAGGAAGCAGCTTAAAAGTTACATCCTACGCTTTTCGACACGCGTTTTGTGTGGCAATATTTTGCATAGAAATGAAACATATTCGAGCAAGGTAAAAAGTTCCAATTTCGCATTCCGCACAAATTGGAAACGAAAGTTTGCATAAAAAGGACATTTGACACCCGCCTTATAAAACCAAAGTTCGCACACAAAAACTGACCGTGGAGAAAAAGCAATGATTACCCCAGAGGCGGGAAAAAAAACCACAAGGCAGTTTTGCCGAGAACACATCTCCACTTTGGCCTGCATGTGTGGCCAATATAATACAGAACCAAAAGTCCCCAAACATGTTTTTTGCAACAAAAGTGTGAGCGAGCCGAACAGAAGACAGACACGCGGACACACACACAAAGAAAAAACCAATGCATACACACACAAACACACCCACCCACACACACACATACACTCTCTCTCTCTCTCTCTCGTTCTTTCCCCCTCCCACCCACCCAAGCCTACCTAACGCACATAATTGTCCAAGTGCATAAGCTGTGATTGGGTGCAGCCAAAGTGTAATCTGAGTTCTGATTGGTGCACGATTTCCTCATTAAGGAAGTGCTAAAGAAACTCGGTAGAGTGGGTCCGGGTAGCTCAGTTGGTAGAGCAGCTTACTGGTAACCGAAAGGTACCTGGTTCGAATCCCGGATTAGCCAAAGTGTGACCATATTATTTTCCCCTTACCATCAACTGGGTCGCTGGTGTCAGAATAATGCGACCAGTAGTCGGCGTAGTCGTCCATACGCTTCGGTGTCGTGTGATTATAATCTACAGTTACAACTCGGTAGATGCCTGTTGCATTTTCATCTCCAAGGTTCGTCTGAGGCTTTGATCACACATCGTCACAAACGGAATTTCAAGTGACGAAGAATTAAAGAAAGTTCACTCTGGGAACGGCGAGGTACAACTGAGCACAATCATAAGCGACCGGCCGGTAATGGGGGAGAAAGCTTAAAGGACCTAGTACTCGCCTGTCTAGTAGGACATAAACGTCCGTAGTTGGAATGCGTGCGTGCACAGACTAGACCTCAGTCTATACTCTCATCCGAACTGGCGTTTTCAAAGTACAAGAGTTCGACATTTTGCCTTCAACTTATAAGATACCAATGCAAATCTACGACATACAGACTGTTTTTCTGACTTGGATGTCAACTAATGCTAAACTGAAATTCTACGATTGGCTGTTGTTTGTTTGTTGTTGTCGTTGTTCATTTAAATTATGCCGTGACTGTGCCTTCAACTTCCGCTTAATGTAGTTCTAGAATTGACGGCTTTTCAAACTCCGAACGTGACATTGAATTCCTTAATAGCGTCACAGGCTCCTAAAGAAAAAAAAATTCAGTTGGCAGACAAGCGGTACTCTTGTAAAACAGCTCCGAGTTGCCTAGAATAAAAAAACGCCACAAAAAAACTTTTGATATTGCTCCGCACGAACTATTTTGGCTTTTGGGCAACCTTTTGCACAAGTGAACGTAGCATATGTTGGCTGCACGCACAACTGCCAATCAAAGTGAAGTCAGCTGAACGTGAAATTTACTGTCAATCACACTGACGATACAACAATGCTATCAAATATAAACTATTCCGTCAAATAACAAAAACACAAATCTTACCAGACTGTAACTGACAAAATTCTTCTTTTGCTATTTCATCGTTGAACACATCGCCATTCGCAAATCGAAAGCTCACCACTCTGGCTGCCATCTTTTTTCCTTCGCAAACAAACTTTCGAGGTTGCCCATACTTTCCGCCAATGTATACTTACGTAGCGTTATGTAGCTCTCTGGCTGGGCAACTCTACATGAGTTTGTATACATTTTTGCCATAAAAGAAGGAAGGAGTGGTGCGTTGCATACGAACTACTAATGCCCGTGCACAATATAACTTACTGTAATAAACTCGCCAAAACTAAAAGCATAAGCAAGCTAGTGAATGAACTTATGCGTTGCATGGGCTCTGACAATGGGGTACATAAAATGTACGTTACTTATTCGCGTATCAATAGTACAGAAAGTATAGAAATCGGTGATTTGACTTTTGTATGTTGGTTTAACCTTTTTCTTAACGCTTAAACCCAACTGTATTTCCAACAATTCACCACATGTTTGAGCGATAGATGTGTGTTTGCTGTGTGTCAGAGTGGGCGATACATGTGGGCATTAATGTTGGTACAAATCGCCGTTCTTTGTGCCCGATTGGTGATTGGGCGCATATATAGCATCCAGTATTATTATTATTATCATCATTATCATCATCATCATCATCATCATCATCATGATTATTATTGTTATTATTATTATTATTATTATTATTATTATTATTATTATTATTATTATTATTATTATTATTATTATTAATATTAGTATTATTCTTACAAACAGTGTTGGCGGCTTCTACTCTTTCATTTCAATGCAAAATATGTGTGTGTTGTGCGTTTGTGTGCGCGTGTGTGTGTGTGCAATTGGCTATGTATAGCACTTGTGTGCGTGCGTGTATATATGCATTCTCTCTCTCTCTCTCTCTCTCTCTCTCTCTCTCTCTCTCTCTCTCCCTCTCTGTTTGTGCGTGGGTCAGTGTGCGAGTGTGACTATTCAAATCACTGGAGCATGTCAACAGCGTCGAAGCTAAAAATGAAGTAGCTGTTGTTTGTTCCTCTACGACGTTCGATAGTCTTTCAGTTAAGCCAAGCGAGGTCTAGAAGTCGTCCACGTGATATAAGCAGGTCGCCATATCTAAATCACATACTTAATCTCTATTGTATTGTATTGTATTGTATTGTATTGTATTGTATTGTATTGTATTGCATTGTATTGCATTGTATTATATTGTATTTATCGGTCCCCCTTTTACTTTTAAGTCTGTATTATTGCATTTTAAGTCACTTTGCACTCCTTCCAGTACTAAAGACGAAACACTGGCCTTAAGTCATATACAGGTCCGAGCCATCTCCAGGCTAGGAGGTATGACTTGTCCGTTTTACAGTTTAGACGCACAATGTATAACAAAAGAACTTATGCAGTACAAAGAGATTCTCCGAGTGGGATCGTTTTAGGAGACATGAAAAAAAAAACTTGTTTTGCAATGTGCATCTACAGTAACAGTAAAGCACTAATTTTATAGACCATAGGTTGTTTCCTTCAATTGCATCTTTACCTTAACTCTCACACACATATTCTGTACGATCTTTAACTCATGAACATTGCACTTACTTAAAGTCGTTGGTATCTATCCTATATACAAAAAGGCTTACACTTTAAGTCTTGGCACGCGTCGTAAACTACTAACGTATTATACGTGTTTATTTGCTATTCAAACTAGAATGTATAGAAGTATACTATTAAAAATTAATGTTGGCACGATACTAGTCCACTCGTACAGCGGGTCAAGGGCAAGGCAACAAAACAGTTAAGGCCTTGGTAAACATGGCTGACAAGTTTCAAATCTCGGTTACGATAATTCAGTTTACTACGTTATACGTCAAACTCTGCAGTAAAGCTTTACGATTGTACAGGCACGCTAGCCAATATTTGCTTTACTAAGTAATTATATTACAATAGTATAACATTGGGTTTTGCAGTAGATCATGCACCAAACGTTGCATTAATACTCTAGAATTTTGTCCAACGCTACATAACGCCAATCGAATAAATGTACAGAGAGATGGTACTGCGTCAAATCTTACAGTAGTTACACTACTATAGCGCACCACCAAAATATTCTTGTGCAATAAATTTGACTTCATATTCCACTCTCCTTGGGTGGTATTCATGACCGTTGGTTAAGGCTTAACCAATGTTGGTAAAATTAACGACGTTGGTTAAGCTGGAAATTTTAAATTCACGAGGCCTTAGCAGAGTTAATGACGGTTGCTAACCATGGTTATTTTAACGGAGGGGGCACCACCCGATAACCAATGGAACACTGGTTAAAAATGGCGGCTATCGTTTGGTGGCAACTTCGACAGAGACGAGCTCCGAGGAGAGAGAGAGTATTTCGCGACAGAAGTAATCCACTTGACAAATTTGATGATGTGGAACTGGTATCAAAATTTCGTTTTCGTCGGCATGATATCATCACGTTAACGAACGCGGTAGACAGACTGAAACTGTGTGATCGGCAAGGCGTTTTGTCACCACTTTTACATGTGTGTCTCACTCTTCGTTTTTATGCCTCTGGCACCTTTAATAATCTGTCATATTAATAAAACGGGTTAATATTATTATTATTAAAATATTGTTGTTGGATTTTGACTGGTGATGTGTAGGCTTATTGTGTATCTGTATAGTTTATATTCGTAGGGTAATGCAACCCTACGAAATAAAGACAACATTTCAAGTTCCAAACTACCCAGAAACGGCAGAAATTGACACCTCAGTCTAAAAACAAAATGTAGGCCTAACATTACAAACTACAAAGTGATCAAAAGTGATTTCTCTCCTTTCACCCCAACAAAAAGCTCGCTCTCCTTGCTCACTATGATATCCAGCATGCTGTCGGTAGGCTTGCTAATCACGCCACCATTGCCAGACTTTAATCGTGCGGCTGCACGATTCCGATGGGTTATAGGCCTATTTTGTTGACGAAAGAAGGAAAACAGCTGCTTGAATTATGCCCCCTTACGGATATTCCCGCACAGCCCAAAAATAGCCTTGGTTAAGTAACAATGCGTGGACACTCGCTTATGAATAGCGATCTGCTAAACGATGGTTAACGATACCATTGTTGGTTACAAAACCAATGTTGGTAACGTTAACCATCGCCTATAATTTAACTGGCCATGAATTCCACCCCTTCTCTGTAACCAGTCCAATCAAACCCAATGTACTCTTGCATGCCTTACAACTTCAGTTGTTCTTTTTTTTTTTTTAAGAGCATGCACCTTACACAGGGTAAAGTTTACTTGTAAAGAATATATATTTTTTAAAATATGTAATATAACTCTAAATTTTGGCGCTTATCTGACCACTCGTTGTTGCTTTTACTATGCAGAGTAATACTCTAAAACTTTGCTTTAGCATATACAATATGTTAAAGCCTGTTTAACTATGCAGTACTACCCAGCGAACAAGCCACAAAAGGCAAAGCGGACGCGTCGGGTTTCCTATATGCAAAAAGACCACAACACTCTTTAGGGAACCATAAAAAAAATGCAGGCCTTCTTGTAGGCACACTTACTACCTCAAGTCTAATAAAACGAAGTCCCTTGGTTTATAAATAAAAGATAGCTCCAGTCCTTTCTTCCATGGACCTCCTATTCATATTCATATTCAAGGGGTTTCTATACACTAAAATCCTCTCCCTCCCTGAGTTTTTCTTATTATTAAGCATGCAATTTGAGCTCACTTTATGAGGAATCGCGCAATATAAAAGCCTCGCATTATTACTTACAATATTATCAAGGGCTCTACTCCTTTTGAAATTACGGGGCCTGCTAATGTTCCTATTCCAGGCAAAATGTGGGGCGTTCCTATGTTGTTTACCTGTACATTGCTGCAAGTGTGCTTCACCTCGAAAGAGTCCCCACCTCAGAATAGCCAACTCAACACTTATAGATAGGATTCACAAGGACACTAGTAGAGATTAGTGCACAGCAGCCCATTTTGAGATTTTGACACTATGGGAGGCAAGAAAATATAAGGCCACCCAATTGCAATTGCTAGCATTATTTCATCTGGAGGTCATGCATTTATTGCAAACTGTTATCAAAAGTAAATCGGAACAGAAAACAGAATTTATTGACCACGTTGGAAAAACCCAGGTTTGATATAGGTAGAGGGTAGTACGAGAAATCAAGAGAGCATGGGTGTTTGTTTAAGAGAGAGAGAGGGGGGTAGAGCGGGGTCTGTGGGGGGAGGAGGGGGAGGGAGGGTAACGCGATGTTTACCTGTTAACTGATACTAGAGATTCGCAATCGCAATAACAATGTTCAGTACCCCTACTGCATTAGCACATGGCTTTAACCCATTGGAGCCTATCAGTCAAATTACCTATCACTAGGGGTCTAATCAAACGCTCCCAAAGCTACAGATAAATATTTTGACAAGGCTCTGTTAACTGACGAAACTTGATTGTATACAATAGGCCTACAACTGATTTGATTATGTCCCACATTGCAGAAACCGTAACGCCAAACGCTGTATGAAGAAATAAAAACAACATACGAGTAGATCTAGCGGAGTATAATGCATACCCTCAGTGCAGCAAAAATACACGATTGCTGCATACATAATTATACGCACTGAATAAAATGTAGAGCCAATATTAAATTATTCACTGAGCTGCATGTCTTATATACTCACAATGAATAAACTGTAACGCCTACATTGAATTATTCACTGAACTGATTGAGAGACTCAAATTGGAATATTATGCGTGCTAAAAGGCAATGGTTACAGCCGGTTAATAATCATTACTTGAAGATGGTTTTCATAATTATGCTGGCTGACTTTTACCGGCGCTGGACGAGTTTTATCTCGAGAGTAAACGCCATTTTTACCGTCTCCAAAGTCTTGCTACTTGTATGCCTACCTACAAGGTACAAAACCAGGTTTTACTTCAGTACTGTTATACACGCTTTTATGGGGTGCCAAGTCGAAGGCTTTTTTTTTACTTTTGGCGAAATGAGTTTAACCCTAAGATTGGCATTGTTATTACATAAAACGAAAATACAATGGGCTTTCATTACTCAAAACCAACAGCTACAGTAAGAACTTTCCATTTCTGAATCCACGTACCCAACAGGATTTTAAGGAATACAGCGGTTGGGCTTGACTCGACTAGACTTGGGAGTGATGTCCCCTGATTAACGCTACATCCAAATAAGCTCTACTACATATTCTGTAGCGGTACAGCAGTAGCTAGCTTATGCTATTAGTAAGCACAAACTCTACGAAATGTATTTGTTTTTAAAATAACCATACGTTTTGAAAAGTAATTGTTCTTTTTGGGTGGCAAGCTAATATTTTGTTTAATGGGCCAACTTTCCCTGAAAATGTAAAACCCATCTGTCGAAAAGAGAGGCGGAAGGAGGGGGATGGGAGGGAGAAGGTGATGAAAGTGGTTCCCTTGAAGTCATCAAAACTAACTGTATTGTGGTATGTATGTGATGCGTTTAGCTGTTCATATCCATATTAACATGACTCCTGTCATATTATTTTCCCATGTAGTCCAAAATACCCATTACAATGATTGGTGATTCTGACAAATATTTCCTTTTTATTCGGAAAACAAATTGTGGTATTGTATTGTATTGTATTGTATTGTATTGTATTGTATTGTATTGTATTGTATTGTATTGTATTGTATTGTATTGCATTGTATTGTATTGTATTGTATTGTATTGTATTGTATTGTACTCTATTGTGTTCAAGTAAATAGTATGCATACAGACAATGGAAGCAGCAGTTACATCTGTTGATGCCGGCCTTGATGAATATAATTATCGAGGTTTGTTAGTTAGTTATTCATTGCTTACAGGGTCAGGCGGACTGCAAAGAGCCGAATTAGGACCACAAAATCAAGACACCAGCTTCGTTGAAAGAGGACTCGCCCCCGATCCACATAAAAGATCTGCCGAAACAACCCTAGTGATAACACTGAAGGCACTCCACCAGCCGGTCACTGTACAATAAAGACATCCCACGCAGGGGACGCTGAAGCTATACTCTAATTTATCGAAGCCCCGTTTACAAAAACAAAATAGAATATAAACATCATTATAAAATATCAACAAAACACACATATAAATTGCCTACATTGCCAAATAATAGCCTCATAGGGAGCCCCAGTGACCACCCGGCTGAAAGCGTCCTATAATCTTAATAAAATTTATAATGTTTGACAATGGCTGATGCACCGGAAGCATCTGCTGTAAATGACAGATTATACAACACAGTTGTAAATTACACAAGTATCGAAGAAGAAGAAGAAGAAGAAGAAGAAGAAGAAGAAGAAGAAGAAGAAGAAGAAGAAGAAGAAGAAGAAGAAGAAGAAGAAGAAGAAGAAGAAGGATTAATAAATGAATGAACATTTATTAAGCGCATAACATTTCCACACGAAAAAGCATGGTCATAGCTCTTGGGTAAAAAATTTTTTATGGAACACTGTATACATGGTGAGCTGAGATTACCCATCAGGCATACAATATCCATTTACTTTCTCTCTCTCCCTCTCTTACACACATTCCTCTCTTTCTCAACATGTTTCCCTATCCAAATAAATCTACTATACTCCATCAAAGGAATAAAATAGGGGGTAGGGATGACCACCCCACCCCCCATCCCAATTTTTTTAAAAGCTGCAATAAGAATAAAACTTCTAACACACCATATACATATTATATATCACTTCAAGGATTTTAATGCTTATCTACACACTATATCACTACAAGGATTTTAATGCATATCAACATACGATATCACTACAAGGGTTTTAATGCATATCTACATACGATATCACTACAAGGGTTTTAATGCATATCTACATACGATATCACTACAAGGGTTTTAATGCATAGCTACATACTATATCACTACAAGGGTTTTAATGCATATCTACATACGATATCACTACAAGGGTTTTAATGCATAGCTACATACTATATCACTACAAGAGTTTTAATGCATATCTACACACTATATCACTACAAGGGTTTTAATGCATATCTATATACAATATCACTACAAGTGTTTTAATGCATATTTACAAACTATATCACTACAACTACTACACATTTATGCACTGAAGCAGTTAATACCGTCTCCCATATTCTTTCAACCACCTCGCACCAAAACAAAAAGGATGGGGTTTCTGATTACGTCATGCTAGTCAAGCTATAGTGAAAACCGTTGTTTGTCATCCAGTCTTTATTTCCTTCCTTGCATGCTTGCCAGAGCTGGAGAGTTATGGTTTTTGTATGCACTTTAAGATTATTACATTACATTCGCATACAATGTTGAGAAAATCTGCATGGATTCTAATATGAGTTGTCAGCCCTGCGACAGTGTACTAAACTTACGTTCTTCAACAGTGTAGGTTGTCATTCTTTCTCATCTGAGCGTTAGCCTTTTAAAATTATGATTGATTTTGATTGTAAATAGAGGAAACCAATACAATGAAAGGCCTCTAAATGTCTAACCCTAACCGGAAGTCATGTTTTGAATGCTGACAAACATCCAGGCAAATAAATTTAAAAAAAAAAGATATTACGAGACGATACGCACTGTGCGACTTATATAGTATATGGTTGGACTAAATAACAATAAGCCTACACGTAGACTAATCATCGAACTAGGTAGTCTAAACATGGAACTGTTAACAGGCAGTAAACACAGGAAATAGGGTCTAACGAAGGCTCTACTGCAATGAGCCACATTGTTTGTTATCAACGAACGTGGTGGTGATGTCACAACACTATCAGTTTATCGTAAATATTTAGCAAGCACTTTGTTATTATTGCTAGACTATATTTTTATATTTATATCAACGATAACTATACTAACAGTATAATATTTTGAAATAATCATAGTAAATATACGACGTGATAATAATTCTGTTTTAAAGTAATACGTAAATCGTTTAACTGAATAACGGATTTCAGTAGTTGCATTTCAGATTTGACAAAACTTATTCGTGAAAGGACGTCGATAAAATAGTATTTCGTCTTCATCGACCCACTCGTTCTTCTCCTTCTCATCATCATCATCATCATCATCATCATCATCATCATCATCATCATCATCATCATCATCATCATCATCATCATCATCATCATCATCATCATCATCATCGTCGTCGTCATCGTCATCGTCATCATCATCATCATTGCCTCTTCAGTTTCCACCTCTTCCTTCATCCCTCTGCTTTCAATCTTCAAAACTGTGATCACAATGTAGAAAATATGAAATACCCAGCTCTTTTTCTAGAGATCGGTTATTATACATAAGAAACCGAAACACAAAATGTACATGCACACTTCACACCGATGATAATTATCCTATTCCTATCCTATCCTATCCTATCCCGTAACTCGAAAGTAATGGGGGCGTAACATATAATCGTTTATCCAACGTAGTCCATCTTAATTTTCCCTCCTCAACAACCCTCATGACCGATGACAAAATGAAATTTGAATAGTGCAGCCTGTCTGTGGCACCTTCAGCTCAAAGCCAATGCATATGAAACGCAACATATTAGAAATCCAATGCATATCAGAAACTCTATTTCCTAAGAAACTGACTAGACGATAGGAAAATTAACTTTGCGCCTGCCAGTCCCTTGCCACATTCAATGTGTCATATAAATAGGCATGATGTCAAGTTACGGCCGCACGTTTCCGTATTACTTTCAGGCCTCAAAGTCCCTGGCTGCATCGAAGTGTCAAGAATGTTTCCATTTCATTTGTTTCCAACTGGAAGCGGCTGTAGAAAATGAAGAGAAGAGACGGCTGGGAAAGAAGAAGGAAATGGAAGAAGGGGGAAGAGGAAGAAGGATAAGGAGGATGACGGAGAGAGAGAGAGAGAGAGAGAGAGAGAGAGAGAGAGAGAGAGGAGGAAGAGAACCATGACAAGGAGGACGATCAGCAAACGAAGAGGACAAAAAGCGACAAAAAGAGGGCCCGGGTGAGGAGAATAAGCAGAAAGAGAGTGAGGAAGAACATTAAAGAAAAAATAATTATCACCACTATCATCTGGAACACCAACGATATATATCAAGGAGAACTAGATTATCAAGGACAATTAGTTAGTAAGTTAGTTATTCATTGCTTACAGGGTCCAGCGGACTGCAAAGAGCCGAATCAGGACCACAAAATCAAGACCACAACTTCGCTGAAAGAGGAATCGCCTTCTGATCCGAAACAATCCTAATGGTGACACTGAAGGCACTCTACCAGCCGGTCACTTTACAATAAAGACATCTCATGCAGGGTATACTTTAATTTATCGAACCCCCGTTTACAAAAACAAAATAAAATACAAACATCATTATAAAATATCAACAAAACATATACATATAAAATGCTTACATTGCTAAATAATAACATCATAGGAAGCCCCAGTGACCACCCGTCAGAAAGCATCCAATATTCCCAAGCTGATCCAACAGACCTCGCACACAAATGAGGAGTTTTGTCCCAGAAGAGTTTTCAAGAAAAAAGGTAGGTGACTGGTCTTGCGAAGAAGAAGATAGTATAGTAGATTGATAGAACAGAGTAGGAATGAGAAAGAACAAAGGACAAAGACAGCGACAGTGGGAATTTAAAGCACAACATTTCCAGAAAGCGGGGATACTATTTAATACTAAAATCCCCGGCACTCCCATGGGGGAAATAAAATAAGTATAAATCAATAAAAACACGAACAGAAAAGAAAGAAACACCTTCCACTATTTTCCTCGCAACAGCTTTAAATTACAGTGAGGAATTCTCTGTAGGTCAATATGATTCCAGAAACCTCACGGGTGTTTGCGGCGGTAGCACGAGTTAATTAAAGTTGATGCTGAGGGAACCAGACCAGATAAGGGCGGACATGACATCATCACACAGATGAAATTCACAGCAGCCATCGTCATAGTTAAATCAGCACGCGCCGAGAGGCACACCTCTCTAAAGAAGGTATTGTGAGGTGGTCAATTTTGATGTGACCACAACAAAACAAAAAAATCGCTGATTTATATATATAAGGCAGTGTGATACCGTATGTTAATTTTGACGGTAACTCTTCAATGGGTACAACGAGTTACAGCGTTGTTGTTGTTGTTGTTGTTGTTGTTGTTGTTGTTGTTGTTGTGGTTTTCTACATTGCTGCTGTAATTTGGGTTATAAGTTCCACTCATTAGCAAAATTCAGGTTGCCTTCTCAGCGGAAACATAGCTGTCGCCAAACCGCGTCACCCGGAAAAAGGGTACATAATCGGTTATGTTTTGAGGGTGTGTTTCTATATCTAACGCTCAGCCGACCCTCCTAGGACATGTGCGTCGATCAGAATCTTACATTACATTACATGATTATTGCTTTAGGTCCAGCGGATACTTTCGAGCCAAATGAGGACCGGACAACCCCCGATCCGCATAAAAGATCTGCTGAAACAACCCTAGTGGTAAAACTGAATGCTCTCCACCAGCCAGTCACTTTACAATAAAGACATCCCACGCAGGGGACGCTGAGGCTATACTCTAATTTATCGAACCCCCGTTTACAAAAACAAAATAGAATACAAACATCAATATAAATTATCAACAAAACACATACTGATACATATAAAATGCTTACATTGCTAAAGAATAACATCATAGGAAGCCCTAGTGGCCACCTGGCAGAAAGCGTCCAATATTCTCAAGCTGATCCAACAGACTTCACACACAAATAAGAAGTCTTGTCCCGGAAGAGTTTTCAAGAAAAAAGGTAGGTGACTGGTCTCGTGAAGAAGAAGATAGTATAGCAGATTGATAGAACAGAGCAGAAATGAGAAAGAACAAATGAGAAAGACAGCGACAGTGGGAATTTAAAGCACTAAATTTCCAGAAAGCGGGGATACTATTTATACTGAAAACCCCAGCGCCCCAACGGGGGATATCAGAATCTTAAGAATGTTTGTTTGCACAGACCAAGACCTTGGTTAATACTCTCATCCGAAAGAGTAAAGAGCGCGTTGCTCTAAGATATCAGTTGCTTCTTTTTTTTTTTAAAGTATACCTTTCAACGTTTACCAATACAATAATAGTCTTCGGTTGTTTCAGAAACCTCTAAAATGGCGACTAACCAACTCACGTCCATGAGACACATTCTCTCAATGTTTTGAATAACTAAAGGTGTTAACGTCAACTGCTTAATTTATCTACTGGCTTACGTAAAAGATAATGAAGCATATTACATCAAACCAAACCATCAAATCCTGGCTTACTATATCATGATGAATTCATCTTCTACCTTACATCATTCTAGACAGTGCTATATCTTCATTAGACCAGCCCCAGAATAGTGCCCGAAGACGGCGGGAACGAGCTCAGACGTGCTAATGGTTTAAACAAACATAATTAATCTCCTTTCTTTTCATGAATTCAAAGGTCTAGGCAACCAGATTCGCATTCAATCTACGCTATTTAGTGAACGAAACCCATGTTGAAAACTACATAGACTGTTGCAACCCTAGGTTTTAGACATAGTTTTGGTAATGAATCCCCTTTCAAAAAGGTTAGCTTCGTTTCCCATTTCAGTTGCCAGCCAGGTAAAAAGTGGAAACTTTTTTCGCATGAAGAAGATTTTTTGTGTGGGAACTCTGAAGACGTCATTCAGGCGTCTTTTAATGCCTTGAAAAAAAAACAATCAGTCACTGGATTTTCCGCAAGCCCAGCTCATACGTGGTCACTAACGAGCTGAGAACCCAGAGATATGGCCATCTTTATCTATGGCACAATTGCACAAAGCCACACCGTAAGCAGGCGGCAGAGAAGGAAAGATAGCTCTTTCCTAGCATCAACCTCTTATTTCCAGGAGGATAATCATCTAATTATTCTAATACAGATCATGTCCAACACACGCTATCAATAAATTCCAGTCCTATCTGTGTAGCCGAGACGACTATTACCCGAGTTTTAAACAAACGTTTTGTCTTTCCTACCGAGTAAGCCAAGACTAACCCCGACCGTTTTTTGTCTTAAACCACGCAAGACTGATTAATCTTTATTTCCTCTATTAGACCATAGCCATCGACTATTTAGGAGCTATTGTATCAGACAATGGGTCCCGACATGAAGTCCTCTCCAGGATCGCACAAACAACTGCTGACTTGTGGGAGAAGACCTTGAACAATCTCTAATAGTACTGTTTAATATAAATGCTTACCTTACTTGATACAGAGGGAATTCATCTTCTGTTTAGACAAGAGTTACAGATCTCCTACTGTAGTGCGCATTAAAACATAAGCGAAGATGGAGATACTAAAACAATAATATAAAACTGGCAAATGCTATAATTAACTACATTTTCCCGGTTTTGAGGAGGGACAACTATTGTCTGCGTATTACGCAAATTTATGTTGGTCTCCCTTGTTTATAACCCGGGAACTACGTTGTGACTGTGCGTGACGTCCTTTAAAATAATATAAGCGCCGATACTCTGCCAAGCACCATACATCACATTCAGTATATACAGAATGACGTGTCATCTTTCTTCCTTCTCACGTCAGTACGACAGTGGCGGAGTTTTTCCTTCCAAATAAAACATCGACGAGCAGATGACACCGTTTATCAATTTTAAATTTACACTGCTGCATGTCTAGTTTTCACATAAGGTTTTTTTGTTCCCTCGTGTCTTGTTTCCATGAAATATTCTTAACATAATCCATCAACCCATTTTCTATTAATTCATTTCCTGCCCTTTGGGGAACAGTCTTTTAATACGAATTTATATAACTCCGAGCTCAAGTGACGTTTTTCCATCATCAAATTAAACTTGGTCTCGATACCTTCAGTTTTTCTGATGCTAGTGGTGGCCTCTTTGGAAAATCACAAATATAGTAGGCCTCAAAAAACTTTGAAGAGTGCGTTTTAAAGCTTAGTGGACCCTATGCATTATGTGGGGAAAAGGCTTACGATAGTGAGAATTTATTTCCTTAACACCATTATATGTAGTGGTTTGTGTCTTTTGCTTTTTGGCTTGCCCTGTCTGCCGAAATGTAGATGGAATTTGTTGTAATTTTATCGGAGATGGTTTCCGTTTCTAGAGCTGGGTACCGTGGGTCAAAGCCGTACCTGTATTTCCGCGGTATTTTTAGGTCGTATCGATATTTCGTACCGGTATACCGCGATTTTAAGTTTTACAATCAAATGGGAAATGGCACTGACAGTATTGACCGACGCAAAATAAAGATTGTCATACACTTCAAAACAGTTTCAAAGAACCACATTTCCATAGAAACTGAAGCTTTATTATTGCTTGAACGCCTTCTAAACAAATTATGATATATCACTGTTTAGAACATCAGCAAACTTTTAACCACAAAATCAAAATAAAACAAAAACATTCAACGGGAAAGGTCTTCAAGAACTTTAAGAATTCAGAAGGATTGGCGACTGGTACCATGCTCAAACACGTGGATAAGCTGCTGTTCTTATAAGTTCTTCTTCAAGAACAACTGCCTATCCACGTGTTTGGGCTTTAGACTCGCTCTCTGGGCGGACAAGATGTCGCCCATTGTCGCGTTATGTGTTGTCGAGATTTCCCAGTAAACCGGACCTTGGACACCCGCACCGGTATACCGTACCGTCGCGTTTCCGAACCTGAATACAGTTACGTACCGGTAAAACCGTCCAGCCCTATTCTTTTCTTCTTTTATTCTCAGCAGTATCTGTATATTTTATATATCGAAAAGCCAAAAAAAGGGCGTTAAAGAAACACTATAGTATCAGGGAAGTGGTGTACAAGACCGTGCAAAAAAAAAGTAAGAAAAGAATCGTGAATAAAAATCATTTCAAAGTCTGTTAATTCGTTGGTGATGCTAACTGAAAACTGTACACTTTCATGGTATCTATCTAAACATCCCCCACTCACACAGGAAAAGAGAAATAGAGAGAGAGACAGACAGAGAAAGAAACAGACACAGAGAGAGATTAACAGAGAAAAACACACAGACAGACAAAAATGCTCACACGCACAAACGGCGGCAGAAACACAAACGTCCAATAGCCGTCTATCGAAGTTGAGCAACATAAAGTTTAAAACGTCAACTCTTTGATCTTTACGTTTTCCGACATTAAAGAACAACATTTCGTTGGGAAGCGGTAGTTAGTTCAATTGAAAAAACTTTGATCATTTATTGGATGCAGCGTTTAAAAGAGCCGACCAGCAATGAAAACTTCCCGCACCAGTCACGATGGCGGTTAACTTACGGAAAAAAACAAATTAGACCTCAAACAGGTATAAGGTGAAACGAGTTAAACGATCTTTCGATCTTTTCGCCCCTGCAGAACGCCTTTCACCCGCCAGACTCCGTAGCCGAGACAGGCTAAAGTTTCTTTTTTTTCTCTACAGCTTTGTTGCTCTGTCCACTACAAAAATCCCCCGTGGGGGTGCCGGGGATTTCAATATAAATAGTATCCCCGCTTTCTGGAAATGTTGTGCTTTAGGCACTGTGGTCTAATGGTAGTGCTTCGGCTTGAGGATCTGAAGGTCCCGGGTTCGAGCCCTGGCCGGGCCATTGTGTTGTGTCCCTGGGAAAGACACTTTACTCCTGTTTTCCTACTCCTTCGGATGAGAGTATAAACCGAGGTCTAGTCTGTGTGTCGCATACATTCCATCATAACGGACTTTAAAGATCCTGACGCTCATGTCCTAGACGGGTGAGTGCCGGTAACAAGAACACACCCAGCATGCACTTGGTCCTTCTCCCCCATCCCTGGCTGCCCAGGATTGTGCTCAGTTGTCCGGGCGACAGACCATGCGCCAAAGGCTGCGGGTGGGCGTCTCGGACGGTTTGAGTTAGATCCTGTATCGGCCAGCGCCTTGATCCTTAGGCTAAGGCGCCTTATAAATGACGAACATTATTATTATTATTTAAATTCCCACTGTCGCTGTCTGTCTCCTTTGTTCTTTCTCATTCATACTCTGTTCTATCAATCTATTACACTATCTTCTTCTTCGTTAGGCCAGTCACCTAACTTTTTTCTTGAAAACTCTTCTGGGAAAAAACTCCTCATTTGAGTGTGAGGTCTGTTGGATCAGCTTGGGAATATTGGACGCTTTCTGCCACATGGTCACTGGGGCTTCCTATGATGTTATTATTTGGCAATGTAAGCATTTTATATGTTGTTGATAATTTATAATGATGTTTGTATTCTATTTTGTTTTTGTAAACGGGGGTTCGATAAATTAAAGTATAGCCTCAGCGTCCCCTGCGTTGGATGTCTTTATTGTAAAGTGACCGGCTGGTGGAGTGCCTTCAGTGTTACCACCAGGGTTGTTTCGGCATATCTTTCATGCGGATCAGGGGTGAGTCCTCTTTCAGCCAAGTTGTGGTCTTGATTTTGTGGTCCTGATTCGACTCTTTGCAGTCCGCTGGACCCTGCAAGCAATGAATAGCTAACTAACTAACTAAAAAAATGCCTGATCTCGTTTTTCAGGACAATAAGACCATGCAGCAAGAGAGTGCGCAATAACAAAATTCCTTCCAATGGCACGGACCATGCCGACACCGTCGCTCAATACTGAAACCAGTCTGCCAGAGCTGACAACAGTTCCAGAGTTCACATGATCCGGTCCTGCCACACGGAAAAGGTCGATGAAAATGCCCGCACCTGATTAAAAAAAAAAAGAAAAAAAGAAGAAAAAAAGTGGCGCGCGTGTAAGCCAACAAATGGAAGGATGACACGTCATGGAAGTGAGATGTTGCAAGTCTGGCATCGCGAGGCGGGCCGGGTGGGAAAGTGGAGCGTCAAAACAAAGAAGGATGGAGAGAGAGAGAGAGAGAGAGAGAGAGAGAGAGAGAGAGAGAGAGAGAGAGAGAGAGAGAGAGAGAGAGAGAGAGAGTCAATTAATAATAATAATAATAATAATAATAATAATAATAATAATAATAATAATAATAATAATAATAATAATACAGGATGCTATGTACGCGCCTTTCCCCAAACCTCAAAGCGCGGCGATCTATACCAACATACACGCTCACCTGTCTCATTTACGCTGACACACACCAAATACACATACATCACTCAAACAGGTGGTGTAAAGGCAGGGAGATCGCTATTAGAAGACGGAAGGAAATCGCATTTTTATTTTTGAAATTTTTATATTGACTGCATCCTGTACCATTATTGAAGGGAGGGAGGAAACCGGAGTGCCCGGAGAAAACCCTCGGTGACCTCAATAGTCTCATACCTAAATCACATACGTTCGCCCCTTGTGGGAATCGAACCCGCGACCTTCGGCATAGGAAACCGGCGACTTATCCACTGCGCCACGAGGCCACCCCAATATTTTCTAAAGAAGATTTCACCGCGGAAGATCTGATGAAACAAGGAACTATAGAACTGCTGGATAAAGAGAAGAAGAAGAAGAAGAAGAAGAAGAAGAAGAAGAAGAAGAAGAAGAAGAAGAAGAAGAAGAAGAAGAAGAAGAAGAAGAAGAAGAAGAAGAAGAAGAGGAAGAAGAAGAAGAAGAAGAAGAAGAAGAAGAAGAAGAAGAAGAAGAAGAAGAAGAAGAAGAAGAAGAAAATCAAGGTGACCGGAAGAGAGGCACAACTGACTGGTACATGCTTATATTGTGAATTGTATTGAATGTATATTGTATTATACAGGTATAACCAAGTAGAAAAAGAAGAAAAACCAGTGCAGAAGCAATGGCACACTGCAAATAAAAATGATGGCAACCAGTAGACGGTAAAACTGGCGGAGAAAGGATTCATAGATTCTAGAGGAAAGAAGAAGAAAGGAGGAAGGAGAAGAAGAAGAAGAAGAAGAAGAAGAAGAAGAAGAAGAAGAAGAAGAAGAAGAAGAAGAAGAAGAAGAAGATGATGATGATGATGATGATGATGATGATGATGATGATGATGACGATGACAAGGATGACGACGATGATGATTTCAATGCACAATCAACAATAATTGCCGATAAAACTGATACAAATGACATATTGTTGTCGCCAAGATCAGGTAGGCTCAGCAGAAGAAGAATCAATGCAGGTTGCCAGATCAAAATGACGGGAAGAGAAAAGAAGGGTCGTTTCCCGGACAAACGGGTGGACGGGTGTAAGTTGGGGCGGTGGGTGGTGATGAGGAGATACGGGTAGGGTCTGCAGGAAAAAATAGAACCGATCAATGCTTGTTGTCTTGTGTCAGAGCCACCCCCCGTCGGCTCTGCTCAGCTTCTATTATATCCACCCTGGGTGGATGATGATGATGACAGGGTAACTCAAGTCTGGTTTAACACTTCGATTTATATAGGCATGCAGACATGCGATCTTTATTATATCCACGCATATTCACACTACAATAATAGCTTGCCTTTCTATAGACCCCTCTCTAGCCCTTTCGTATGTAGCTTGTTTTATTAATAATACATTTTTAGTAATGCTATAGACTTAAAAAAAAAACTATTAGTGACTGAAGTAAAACCAAAGCTGACAAGGACTGGATACTCAATTTTAAAGTAAGATTAATTGTTTGTTTGTTGTTGTTTTAAAACAGCGTAGCAATTTCAATCTGTTTCCAAAGGAGCGCGCTTCAGCCAATACAGGAAATAATTCTCTTCTATCATTTTGTACAGTAAAATATAATGTAATACTGGTACTAGGATAAGGACAAGGTCAATAACCTGAAATGTGAGGAGAGCGGGAGGGAAGGAGAGAGAGAGAGATTGTGTGGGTAAGGTGGGGGTGGGGTATGCTTTCTGATTGGTGTGGTAGAGTAGGAGTGGGGAGGGGGGAGGATGGCGAAGAGATACATAGTGTTTTGTTTCTGTTTTGTAATGCGGTGAGACCGGGGCTTATGACTGGGGAGAGTGTGGTTTTGTTAGTATTTTCTTAAAGGAGTTCTTCGGGAAGGATGGCAGAAAGGAATTTTAAAACAAAATCAAAATGTTGGTGGGAGGCGAAAGGGCAGAATAAAATACTGGCGAAGTTATTAACACCGAGCGAGAGGTTAAGTGGTTCTTGGAATCTGAACTAGTTCTGAAGACGAATCCATCTCCATTGTCGGAGACAAAGATCCAGCAGATTGACCTTTCCCTCAACCCATAAACCGGTTCTCGTAATACGGCTGGAAGTGACGTCACCTGACCATCTCCGGTCAAAATGGCTGAACAACAGGCGACGCACTGCGCAAAAAATTGCAGCCGTTCTGTCGAGTATTTTAAAAAAGAAAAGAGGTACCGCACACACACACGCGCGCGCACACACACACACACACACACACACACACACACTCAAAGATGCAGGGGGAAGAAGCAAGAATAACACATACTTTGTTGCCAGATTTAACGAAGACGTTCATCGACAAATCCATAAAAATAACGTTCCTGTTTAGTGTCGTCTGTTTCTGTGGTCGCTTTTAGTGCAGACATCAGACGGTCGATAGACATGTCTATTGATAACTAACTACATTTACAATAGTTGCATTAATAATAGGGTTTACTTAAAACAGATTGCACAGTTGCAGTAATCTGGTCACCCTACGTACGCACCCCTTTCACTCTCTGGCTACAAAAATCAATTATCTGAAAACCTGCATAGTTAAGTTACCCTCCGGGACCCTCCACCAACATAGAACTTCACTAGCACGTTAAAGCAGCAGCAGCAACAACAAAAACAACAACAAAACTAAAACAGAAATTTAAAGTACGGCGTACAGTACAGTCGAATCTTTTTGACATTACTCTGGGTAGACAGTCACACACTTCTGCATTAAACTTTCACTTGCAAGCAATCAATGTGTTTGGATTGATGTTACCAAGAATAATCAATGATGACGTTAATGGTGGTTTTATACGTCCCCGTAGAGAAACGGTCCAGCGGTGGCGCGGGACAGAAATTGCGGGGATGGGGTTGAGTACAAGGTAGGAGGGCGATGGGTGTGTGCGTTGGTGGGTTTATACTGACTGGCAGATTTACTTAAAATCTGATAAGAGTTGGGTTACGAAGATGGTTTGAACTCAGCATGAAGATTCATGGTTCAAAAAGTAAACGGCCCGCGCTCAGCAAGGAAACACATAAATTCAATTTAAGAAAATGGAGTCTATCTTCTACCCCTGCAACGTAAAATATTATGTTTCAATACTTAAGACTCGATACATTCGGTTATCCTGTACATGCAACTGTGAAAAGTAGGCCTGTGTGTGCTTTTCAGTGTTCGTCTCTCAAAGCAAGAGCTCTGCTTGGATGTATGCTCGTCTCTGTATGTGTGACTGTTTCTCTGTTTAAAATGTAGTTGATGTTGGTATTGCACGTATGGTGATTAACAAGCAATAGTAAAAAAAATAAAGAAGACAAGAAAATGGAGTCTGCATGCTGCTTGACTGACATTAACTTAGCACATGTGGAAAGCCAAGAGGAGAACGAGACAAAAGAGCCAATGGGGAAAGAGGGGATTAATAATAATAATAATAATAATAATAATAATAATAATAATAATAATAATAATAATAATAATAATAATAATAATAATTCAAGATGCCATCACCCAAGAAAGACTTCAACCGAACTCAATGCACGGTGATGTGAAGAGCCCGTTATTTGTGACAGACGGACTAGTTTTACCCTGCTTACTGTACTATTTAGCCTTGTTTAGTCAATATAATCTTAGAAAGTTAATGTAGTATATAGCAGACGATTACAGTATAACGGAGGTACACACACTGCGAGCTTGACGCAAACAGTGTAGTGACGTCAGCACTGTGTGCCTTGCATCGGAAAGCTTATCCAATGGGACTCAGGCAGAGCGGTTAGAGCCCGGTTCTGAATGGGTCAAAACCTAGCATAGATTGAGTCAGTCCTATGACATACGCCGAAGTCTACACAGCTAGACCGGAGCAGGGAAAAATCTCCACTCATAGACCAGGAAGCAGGACTTTGAGAATCTTAGAATTCTATCAAGTAGCCACGGGGCCTGACTTTGTCCAAACAGGTAAATGAACATACTTCTGTTTCATCGTGATATATTTATATTATTGTTGAAATTATGTTTGTGGAATTTGCTATGCATAGATTGAAGTGTTAATCCGAATTTGCCGTACCACGTGGAAAAGCCTAACACGTGTTAAGCACGACCGGTTTGGACGCCATGTTGTATACCTGACGGAACCACTGTTGGTTAACCTATATGTATGTTTGCAGACCAGTGGCTGTACCAGTGAATGTTTATAATATTATTAATTCTGTATGTGTATAATTAGCCACGAGTTATATTTATGTATGTATAGGAAATTAGAGTTGAGATTCCAGTGGACCACGGACGTAGCAGAATGTTCGTCGCTTATGTATAGAGATGTGGAGCTATCACTGAGGGCTACTTTGGCTTTCAGTGAGACGCTCTGCACAGACCTATTATTCAAGGTTATGCAGAATTCGTCTCTTATGTTACAGACGAGCAGGCGAGATATAACGTGCGCCCAACTCCACAGAAAACACGAGTTGGCTGTTTAGCCTCTACAGCACAGGACTGAGAGAGCTCCCCTGGAAAACACTCTCCAAGACAACACAGCTTGTCAAGGAACCAAACTACACGACGACCCAGCGTGTACCAGAAGCTACCTCAACAAAGGGCTTCAAACCCGCGACTCACCAGTTAAGTGCAGAGGAAATAGAGCACTAAAACTGATAGAAGGACCACAGTAGTCCACTCTTCAGAAACTATAGTAAAAAGGACCACAGTAGTCCAATCTTCAAGAATGTTAGTAGCCAGTGCCCTATGAAGACATAACAGCTGCCTAGACTAGCAGCGATCGAATTATTTGCATTGACTTATGACTTTTTAAGGTAGATTAGTTCATCGAAGATATTGTATAGAGTAGAAGAAATAAATGTGTGATTTTAACTGTTATCAAGTGGCTGGGCTACATATGATTCATAGCCGTGTGAAAGCTAGTGTGACAGTGATCTTTTACCATTTTTCTATCTATCTCTGCATCCCAGCCTTAACACAGACAGAGCTAAACAAATAAATTTATTAAAGTAATTCACCAGGTGACTAACTAGCGGTACCCATCGAATAAAGCGTGAGGGTTACAGGATTCCATTGTGCAGAGCCCAGCAACCCATAAACCCAACGTGACATTATTATACAAGTGGAAGTAGAAATATAATTTATTTTTTTAATTTTTTTTGTGTGTGTGAAAGTTTAGATTGAATGCATCCAATACCATTTATTGAAAAGGAGGGATGAAACAGGAGTACCAGGAGAAAACCCTCGGTGTCCTGAAAAGTCTCGTTATCAAGTCACATAAGTTCGTCCCAAAAGGGGTTTGAACCCGTGACCTTCGACATAAAAAAAACAGCGACCAGGTCTCTCCAGAGAAGAGAGAGAGAGAGAGAGAGAGAGAGAGAGAGAGAGAGAGAGAGAGAGAGAGAGAGAGAGAGAGAAAGATAGAGAAAGATAGAGAGAGTTAAAAGTAAAAATAGCAGTAAAAATAGCAGTAAAAAGACTGTTATAACAACAACAACAACAACAAATAATATTCAACACCATATTACACACATCGATGAATCTAACTCGCAGAACTAAAACTGTAAACAACCAAAGCATAAAATCAGCCTAAGTTACATCTGTCTTAGGAAGCCTCATTTGGTCTTTGATACTCTCGAACGGACATTGACCGATGAGAAAGAAACTGTGAACAAGGCATAGTCAGAGCATCCTTTACTTCAGAACAGATACAGGCCTACTTCAGAGGAGGGAGAGAAGGAGGGAGGGAGGGAGGGAGAGAGAGGGGGGAAATAAGCCTATTTCGTGTCTGGCCGCTCGGACATGGACAAATCACAGAAGAGAGTCAAAGGACGCCAGATCTTGTAATTACCTCTCTACGTCTGCTAGGTAAGTTATGTACATATACCATCCCAGTAGTATTGCAATATCCATGCTTGTGTACAGAGCCGGCCGGGCGAGAGTCCTGTGTGTGTTTGTATTGGCAGCGTCCATGTGTAGTGGTGCAGATTCGAAAGATTTGTCATCTGGTCAACAATTAAATAGATGGGTGATTGGACAGATCACATTTAAATTTACATGAGATCGGGATGCGCCTGAAGCATATTGAACTCGTCGAAAATGTTTTATATTATACTGGTGTTGTCGTTGATTGTGGTGGTGGCGGCGGAGAATGAGATGATGACTTGGCTGTTGTTATTTTTCTGTCGTAGATAGTTTTGGACTTGGTACTGCTTATTTAATTATTTAAACAATCCTCTGGCTAGATAGATTCAATATAGTCGGCACAGCTTCCCGATTAGTTTTTTTTTTTAGATAACGCATATATATGTGTGTAGTTTGTTTTCCGGTAGTACCGATACTCTTAAGCCTGTAAATACAGTCCTGTTTGTTGATTCGACCGATTCCCTACATCATCTTAATTTGGTCTGACAAACATGTAATTGCGCGTGTTGCCCGGTAGTACTCGTCGTAAGATCAAGAGCATGATCCTGATGAAAAAAAGGCAATCTCTATAACTATTCTTCTTGCCGCCATACAAGTTTTTTCCAGTTTATCTGCTTTCGATGCCTATAGTTTATTAGGCTTCGGGATGTGTTGGGTCAAAACAAGTTGACAGTAGTACAACAGTCAGCACATACAAGAATTCTTTCACAGCCTTTTGTCTTCAAAAATTTACTAGACTAGTGTACTGTTAGGTAAACCTTTCCTAACTTATCCACTCCAGGCACATTTTCTTGTTTAGAGGCTGAAATAATATTCGTTGTTTGCAAAAGGTAAAATAAGACTTGCAAAAATTATTTGAAAGGGAGGCTGATGTCATTTTCACAGTGTAATAAATGTGAATGCAAGCATTGCAGATATACACACAGACTGAAGGCAGACAATAACGACGACATCATCAAATTAATCATCATCATCATCATCATCATCATCATCATCATCATCATCATCATCATCATCATCATCATCATCATCATCATCAGATCGTCGTTCAACATTATTCTTCTGTTCTTTCTCTTCGCTATGCAAGACGTCATACTTAATGATAGATATAATTTTCTCCAAGCGAATGTGTACCAATTTGCGCAGCGACCAAGACTTGCGATCTGACTTTATACACTCCTTACCTGAAACACAGATAAGAGAAAATACGTTAGTTAACGCATGGAAACACATATCAATATTCAGATTAAAATATCGCTATCCATTTATTGCATACAATTAGTATATAAGCTTAAGCTTGCCCTCCATACACTCATAAAGCAAAACCAAATTTAGTGACTCCCACAAACATAACAGAAAAGCATGAAATGTCCTACATTTTATTCCAAAAGACAGATAGTACGCCCTCAAAAACCCAATACAATGCAATACAATACATATTTATTATCTTAAAAGAAATTACACCAGGCACAGAATCAATTTCAAACTGTAAGCTTATATATAAAGAATACACAAAAATCATATGCATTTGTAAACATCATAAAACACACCTCACCCACAATGCTGAAGATCGCATAAACAATTGTACAAATCATCCCCACCCTCCTCTTCCCTTTCCCCCCGCCCACCCTCCAACACACACACACACACACATTACACATCAAGCATGGTGGGTAGAGAGATTTACCGCAAAGTCTACACCCTACATTTGTTCAAAGCATGCAAGAAATCTCATCACCGGTGGGGGATTTACATTTCAATGGTTGGCGCGTAAGAGCCCAGAACAACGAATGGCAGAGAATTAAGGCCAAGAATCAGGTCTATAAACCGTGTGTGTATGTGTGTGGGTGTGTTTTGGTGGGTGGGTGGGTGCCACTGTATATGGGTGGGTGGGTGGGTGGGCGGGTGTGAGTGTGTCCTGCACTTGTGCTGTAATGTAATGTGGTGTGTGTTGTGTCTGTGTTTCTGAAACCAGGTATGAAGAAAACTAGAAAATCAAGAAGAAATTACTAATTAAATAGGAAAGAACGACAACGAGAGGAAAGGAAGGAGTGTTGCAAAAAAACAAAAAAACAAAAACAAATGTGGTGACATTTTGTGTAGTAGTAGTAGTAGTAGTAGTAGTAGTAGTAGTAGTAGTAGTAGTAGTAGTAGTAGTAGTAGTAGTAGTAGTCGTAGTAGTCGTAGTCGTAGTAGTAGTAGTAGTAGTAGTAGTAGTAGTAGTAGTAGTAGTAGTAGTAGTAGTAGTAGTAGTAGTAGCCATGATCAGGGTTCACGATATACATCAACAAACAGAGCACCATTATACATCAGCCCCACCTCCACTTCGTTTTCTCCTCCTCCTCCTCCTCCTCCTATTCATCTTTATTCGTGTCTCTCCTGTTTCTTCTACGTCCACTTTCCTCTCCATAATTCCTGCGTGCCTGCTCAGCTTAACCGACATCATCAGCACTGGACTGCATTCATGCCAAATCTCCGCAGCTATAGCCCCAAAAACCTCTTGGGTAAGAGCAAAACTTAAAGTCAACCCTGTCCCATTGTCTAGATCTCCGGGTCTTTAGGCTTCCTCAGACCCAGAGTGGTTTAAATGTGGACCCCCTTGGGCGTTTATCTCTGTGATCGAGTGGTGACGGTACTCCATTTCCTCGTCTAACTCATTGAAAGGAATGTTTGAAGATTCGATTGCTTTGCTCCTGCTCAAATCCTTATCCATTGCTAGGTTTCTCAAAGGAACGTATAGATTCCATTCCTTTCCCTTAGTCGTCTGCTTTTCTAGATTTCGTACAGTTATGATGTATGCTCTATGGTTTCACTCGCAGACGATGGGATAGACCGAAGTGTCATCGTTTCCACTATACCAGTGATTGTAGTTTTTATATGTTAAGTTACGAAATTGGCGTTGCTTTCTTTCCCCTTGTTTCTTCGTGTTTAGTTCGCATTCAATAAAAAGAATGTAAATAGACTTCATTGGTTTAAGAAGCCTAATGATTTACGTCACATTTTATTACGTACACGTACAGTTCTTAATAGGTAAACTATGTGGTCGTCCTCCAACACAGAATTCTACTAGCCCCTAACAGCAACAACAATAGACCTACATCAAAAATAAAAACTCAAAAGTACTCTCTAACAGTGCAGGTAAATCTTTCTTTAATTATTATTTTTGCGTGCACAGTATAAGACGTATGTAGAACTACACTATTCTAGCTTCAATACAACAAAACCCTTAAACGCAGAATAAACCTTAAGTGTCAGTATGAATTGCCCGCGGTGTGTGGCTGGGCTTGTAACTAGGTGTACACAATGAACAATGGCCTACACAATGACAAAAACAAAAGACAACGTTTGCCAAGCCACTTCAACTGTGTTTTACCCCAAGCTAGTAAAAGCCAGCAAATCCACACGTTAAACGGTCGTATATAGACTGAAAGCTAAGCGGCCATCCCTAAAACATTGACAAACATGTCCTCTGAGAAAAGATAAGTTGACCAATCTACCCACATGTTTACAGTGGTGAAAAAGTCAGGGGGTTGGATAAGAGCTGGAGACAGGTGTAACCAACCACTGGTGGGGGAAGAGAGAACAGGTGGAGATGGAGGATGGGGGCTCAAACTATAGGGAAACGGTGATGCTTGTGACAGATGGAAGACGTGTTTTACCATGTGAGTACAGCAAGATGAACTTGTGAAAGACGAAAATTTTGCAAAAATTTTATTGTTTGTATCAGTTTATAGTCCCCTCTCTTCCCGATAAGGATTTTCAGAGAGAGTTTAGCTTTAAATGCGTTCCCTCTTGTGCTCGCAAAAGCTACGTTTTTACCATAACAAAAGGCGTGCTTGTCAAAGCTTGCGAAATAGAACGTCAATTCAAACAAACACAGTGAGGTTTAACATCTATATAAAATATATAAGACGCATGGTCCGAGTACCTCCTTCAGTAGGTACAGCGCTACAAAACAACAACTCGGTGGTAACATTAGCAGGACACTGCATTGTGGCCTCATGATGCACGCTTGTATAACATGGAACCCGTAATATAGCTAAATCTAAGATATTGGCTTTGCTAGCCTAGTCACCCATGCCATTCTCTAAGGTGTCTACACTGGTACAAAAGCCAGTTAGTATCCACCTAGAAGTGCATAACAGGGCCCTTGACCGCTGCCCAGCTCCGTCTTGACACTGACACTACAAGGCCACTCACCTGCCCACACGGTCATTCTCACGCTATGTTCGGTGTTAACGGAAATGCGGTCCTAAGTACTAAGGAAAAAGACAGGGTTAACCTTAAACGACACTAGACAAGATGGAGCAAGGCTCAACCTATTTATGGGGAAATTATAGATGTTGAAGATGCAAACAAACAAAAAACCAAACAAAAACACGGCATGTAGCTGTCTCAATACAAGACAGTAATAGTTCAATACATTTGCGACAACACTCTATGTTGGTAACAATAGGATTTGAACAGAAATGGCGAAGCATAACTCCCGAACACTGCGGCCCAGTCGGTCGCATGCCTACGAGTATAGACAGATCTTGGGTAAAGTGCAGCGCACGTACAGTAAGTGGACGCATCTTTGCAGCAGCACAGAGGCATTCCGCGTGAAAGTGCAACTCTTTTACTATTGCGCACCACAGTGGTTCTGAATTAATGATAGTGCTTGGCATTGGAATTAGTTCTTTTCATTGCTCATTACCAGGTTAAAAACGTGTACAATTTGTCCAAAAGGACCCCAAATCTTGTCACTCTCAAAGCACCCCAAAGCTGAATTTTACCATTTAACATCTAGCCTTCCTATATTGCTTAGTTAAACAGCAATGCGATTTAGAACGGGTGCTTCGAAGTCATTACAGGTGTCGAAAGCACGCTTAAAGACCTGAAGTCTGTCCACAATAATACTGCAGAAAGAACAAGTAGTGATTTTTCGCTGACCAATAATAATAATAATAATAATAATAATAATAATAATAATAATAATAATAATAATAATAATAATAATGCTGGATGCTATATACGCGCCTTTCTTCAAATCAATCAGGCTCAAAGCGCGGCGATCTGTACCAACATACACGCTCACCTGTCTCATACACCCTCAAACACACACACACAACAAATACACTTCCATCACTCAAACAGGTGGTGTAAAGGCAGGGAGATCGCTATTGGAAGACGGAAAGAAAATCGAATTTTGTATTTTTTAAATTTTATATTGACTGCGTCCAATACCATTACTGGAGTACGTGCATTTAGTTCAGTGCAATACGTGCATTTAGTCAAATGCGTCTCGAAGTCTGGTAGTACTCCTGCAACTGAGAACAGTGTTCTGGTTTAGTCTACATCTTCGACAAATCTCATGATCGGCGTGACTTTACAATACTTTATATAGCGCTGTAGCGCGCGTGTTATATAGCTACTACAACTATATTCAACGTCAGCCATAAAAGGAATAAATGTACGTATGCATGGTTACCAGGCACTGGTCAAGACAGTGTTGATGTGGACCCTGTCACGCCGCAAGTGGACACAGTTGATCATAGATGATACGGCAGGACCGGGGGGTCCCTTGTTCTAGACTCAATAGTTTTTACAGGGTAGCCAGATACAACCTGTACACATAAAAGTCTCTTCCAAAAGGCCAATACTTTCTCATGATACCATCAGTATTCTGTATACTCCTAGTGTAGTGCTGTACAATTTTCGACGCTGCATACTTGATGTGTAAGGTTTAAGTCAGTACAGCAAGGAAATTACAACACCACGCCAGCTTTTGAACATTTCACCTTGTGTGTGGCTTTGTTAGTATTATATATTCCTTATCCGTTTCCAATGAAGTTCTTAAAGCAAATCGTTGTTGCAAAGGATGAGACAGACTTTACTTCTTTTTTTTTTTAGGCTTCTTTAGAAATATATACACTTTGTGAGTGAGTGTGTGTGTGTGTGTGTGTGTGTAGGTGTGTGTGTGTGTGTGTTTTTTTTTTTTGTGGTATTGTATAAAGAGAGACAAGCGCTACCCTGGTTTCTGAAGAAACGTAGGGGTGAACGAAATTCGACAGTCTCACTCTGGCTTTCTCTCATCCAGCTTTGGAATTGGACGATGTCCACTGCACAAATGGTACTCCGGGAATCGGCTGAGTGACAGTCATACAAATTCATAAACCCAGCCCCTCACCATGGGACGGCTATTTCCGGTTCACATCATCCTGAACCTTTATACAGTGTATATACAATGGCCTTGGTGGTGGTAGGTATTAATATGCCGTCAGGAGAAAGTAGGCTTGAGAGAAAGAGAAATAGGAGAGAATCTTGTGGTGAAGGGAGAGTGAGAGAGGGGGAGAGAGCGAGAGGAAAGAAAGAGAGGGGGAGAGAGAGAAGAAGAAAAAAGAAGAAGAAGAAGAAGAAGAAGAAGATGATGATGATGATGATGATGATGATGATGATGATGATGATGATGACGATGATGATGACGATGATGACAAAAAGCGTGAGAGCATTGAACATGCGAGTGTGCGTGTGTGTGTGTCTATGGTCGTGTCTGAGTGTGCGTGCCTTCGTGCTTGCGCGAGCATTCCGGTATTTGTGTATGCAATGGTCCACACTGCAGATTTCTGTCGCTTCCCTCATTTGTATTCACTTGGAAGGGCCATTTGGCAATTCCATTCAAACCAGTCATAATTATTGCCTCTATGCCCGCATAATATAATTATTATCTTATGTGCAAAAAGCATCCTCATGTCCATGTGATGTGAAGGCGAGGCACATTACTGCTGCTAGGTTCGATCCCTCAGCCAAATTCAATACTATGATTGTATTCTAACAGCATGTTTCTCGTCCTTCTCCAGTGCATTTATATTCAACCAAGCACCAGTCTTCCAATATTATTCAAGCCCCCATGTAGCATACAATATTGATCGCTGCGCAATGTAGTCGCATCTCGCGACAATGTTCAATAAACAATTGGTCGGAGCGAACAAAACTCACTTGAACCTTGATATGGCCAATATATTGTTTCACCTCCTCCCTCCTTCCTCCACCCCACACTTCCAACCCTCTTTCTTTAAGCTCCCTTAGCGTGCTGCCAGCGCGGAGTTGTGCGCGTTACAAGTCTACATCATCGTCATCATCATCTTGATCATCAGCAGCAGCTGTCGAGTAATGCAAGCTGTCAATAACGGTGTTTCACATCAAGAAAAAAAAGTAATTATGGGAACGCAGCGACAGAGTACTTTAAAAGATCTTTTCGCTGCCCATAAAAATAAGGTGTATCCATAATTATTCGTGGAAAGACACCACCTTTTAGACTACTGTGTGTATGTCAACCTCCTGCTGTTTTTATCTGCAGTCCAGTCAAAATGGATGCTTAGCTGAAAAAGCAAGGGAACTTCCAAGCTACACAAACGATGATTATTATTTTTGATGTAACTCTTATTTCGAGAGTCAATGTTTACCAAACAATCCAATTCTTAATCAGTGATTAGTCCATCTTTGTAAATAAAGCACGACAGATCTTTCCCCGATGGTCGTGGGTAAAAAAAAGTCACCCACCCCTTCATTAAAATCATCACAACTGTCACAGTTTCGCTTGTAATTCATTGAAATTTATTGACTTTGTTTATGGATCATATCTGCATATACTGACAAAATTTGGCATGTTTATGTTTATAAATAAAGTAATAAATAAACAACAACGTTTACAGTTAACCTTCCCCAAACAACCTGGGTGTCTGTACACCCCCACATTGTATAGAGCAGCAGTAGTGAATCCTTCCCCGTTCGACATATTAGACTACATACCACGTATGACGTGGGTGTCTACACACCCATATTTTTACATAGGCAATCTGGCCTTTTCTTCTTCTCCTACACACCTCACGGGTTTGCATGTGCAGTTTTAGAAATATTCTTTCCTGCAATCCTTGGGTAATATCCGTTCACGGACTTACACATAACAAAGACGAGCGAGACAGAGGTGAATGCAGAATTACATTACAAAGAAAGTATGATTAACTCAGAATCGTATTTTATTATATTTGGTAGAAACAAGGTGCAGGGATCAGTTTACTAGCGCGCCCTGCGCCATTGACGCATAAAAATTAAAAATGACCCATCTACAAATCTTGCCAGGGGCCGAATGGCGCTTCGATTTTTGGTACCAGTGCGCCACCACAATAACAGTGCACTGTATTGGAGGTGACAAACGTGCTTTTGCGAAGGCAAGTTCAGCGATTGGCTATGAGGGCCCGGATGTTGATCTTTCAGCCAATAAGAAGTGTTGTACGATTCTTTCAAATCAGAATTTGCTATCGTGTGCGCGTATGTTGTGTCCGTGCAAGGAGGAAAAAAAACAAACAAAAAAAACACCTAAACTTGAGATAGGACAGTCTAGACTGTCGTTTGCTGCTGTTAAACCACAGTCTACCGCCGCTAATCCTACGCAAGATGATTGTGTGAGCCCCGAGTCAAGTCAAAATACTGATCCCTGTTCTGGTTAGTGTTTTGTTGGTAAACATGCTTCACAACACATGCACACTCACAATAATCTATTTTGTTTTAATTTCTGTAATAATATCTCCAGGTTATCTTTTACATGTACGTAAATTACTGCTGAAATCATGGCCCATTGAAATTTGATCTGAGGGGCCCAATGGCCCATAGCTTTTTTGTGTCAGGCTGAACCCTGATTAGGTGTAATACAACTAGAAGCTCAACAATGAAACTTGGAAGTCATGTGCACTAAGGAAATCTTGCTCTTAGCAGTTCATTGTTTTCTGCTGAGTTGCCTGCTGGACGACCACAACTTCTGTGATTTCTGAAGAAATGCACTCATGGCAGATGCGCATGACATCCAGTTGTGACCGCATATCCAGTACTATGTGGTTTTTCTGTTAAATTCAAGTGGCAGAAACCACAGCGCCCTTGCCTTGCATGTGGCTTTTGCAGATTTGCAGTTCCCGACTTCTTTGCTGTGAGTGTGGATTGAGCTGCACTGTTTTATTTTTTTTCCTGTTTAGACTGTGTCTCGATGTGCCTGACAAAGACCTCAATCAGTGGACGCTCCCATGCAGAAACCTGACATCATCAATTTATACAAAGCAATCAAAGGTGCCGTGGACGCACTTACAAATATGGCCTGTGCTTACACCAAAAAAAATTGACAAAAAGGTGTCCAATGGTCATGTTTTATAATGCACTTGACCTCAGCACCATCGCTCGCAGGTCGGTTTGTGTGAATGAAGAAGCTACCTCAAGACACTCTTGGAGAAAGCAGTTCACATCAGCTTTGCAGAAAAGCTTTGCCTGGAACAAAGTGCAAAGACGACTTTTCCAAGCCACTGAGAGGACTGCCCGAGGTCTTTGTCAAACAGAACAAGACACAATCTGCCCAGAACAACAGCGCAGCTGAGAGAAGAAAGAGGACATCAGCTCTATCCAGCGCTCAATCCAAACTCCTAGCAAAGTGCGATGAAAATCAGCACATGCAAGACAAGGGCGCTGTTGCTTCTGCCACTGGAAGTTAGATAAGTTATATAAAACACTCTGTCTTACGTGTCCAGTCACAACTGGATGTGCAAGGACTACGCCATGCACATCTACCATTAGTGCAGTTCTTCAAAGACCAAAGAAGTTGTGGTCGTCCAACTGGCAGCTACTGTAAGCAATAAGCAATGAACTACTAAGAGCAAGATTCCTCTAGTGCACAGGACTTTTACGTGTCAGTGCTGAGCTTCTAGTCGTATTGCACCTCCTTTCAAAATGCGTCTCTTAGTTAAACAGAATTTATTGATAATTCTGCGCCCATCCCTGCCTCACTCGTCTTTGTTATGTGTAAAATCCATGGACGAATATCACCCCAAAGGGTTGCAGGAAAGAATTTTTCTAAACTACACATGCAAAACCGTGGGTGTGTAGACATGGTTGACGGGAAGGAGGACAGACAAGACTGCCTATGTAAAACGTATGAGTGCCTAGACAAACACTTACTGTGTAGTCAAACAAATCGTACAAGGAAGGGCGCTAACACGTACTTTACGTGAAAACAAAAGGTTGCATGCGATTGTGACTTCATCTCTATTTGGATCTACACGAGTACACTTGCCCCCTGCTAACACGTATTTCACGTAGTTGGTTTACGTGGGAGACAAAGTTGCTATGACTTCATTTCACGCGTAGACGTATTTGGTACCACACCGAGTACACTGGCTACATGCATTTTCTGTCAATAATTTGTCTTGTTGAGAGCTCTAGGGACTCCCTTTCGCAAGCCGTCACTGTCAAATTACATACATGCATCGAACACTCTATCTGCCACTTTGGTAATGGAACAATAATGCTTGCTGCCGCTCTCAGCGAACACGGACAGCATAGGACCCCTAGGAACCATGCACTCACACATAGAAACAGGCCGACATACAGAGCGGAACGCTGCACTGCATTTTGGCACTTTGAATACTGCATATTATGGTAGGCTGATAAACAATTCCTTGTTGCACCCACAGAGAAAAGAGAGAGAGAGAGAGAGAGAGAGAGAGAGAGAGAGAGAGAGAGAGAGAGAGAGTGAGAGAGAGAGAGAGAGAGAGAGACAGACAGACAGACAGACAGAGTCAGACAGACAGACAGACAGAGACTATCTGGCACCTCAGCAATACACATGACGGTATAACAATACGACAATTACTCGTTGCAGCATTGATAGGAAGAAGACTACAAACGATTTTCAGAAAACTGTTCATAGAGAGAGGTAGTCCTAGAAATATGCAGACAGGCAAATGAACATACAGACTTGCACATATGCGCACTCGCACACACACTCGCATCTACACGAAACATCAGCCATACCCAGAATGTTCCAATGATGCAATATACAAATAAACGATGAGATACCAGAACAGATGAATATGAAAATAGGGTAGGACGAATGGGTCGAACTGGATGCCCAACAGAAAATTAGCTTTGCCAAATAGGCGACTAACACACAAATAATTGAGAAAGAACCAGATATGAGAAGAAGAAGAAGAAGAAGAAGAAGAAGAAGAAGAAGAAGAAGAAGAAGAAGAAGAAGAAGAAGAAGAAGAAGAAGAAGAAGAAGGAGGAGGAGGAGGAGGAGGATGAGAAGGAGGAGGAGGACAATAATAGATTTACAAATAATTGAGAAAGGAAAAGATATGAGAAGAAGAAGAAGAAGAAGAAGAGGAGGAGGAGGAGGAGGAGGAGGAGGAGGAGGAGGACAACAACAATAGACTCTACTGCATTATCGTCTTTGCATATGATCAGATCTGCTCTACCGCTAGGACATTTCACAATGACAGAAGTCTATTACGCTAAATCATCTACATTAACTTCGCATCCTCTAAAATGTGTGTGTCTTTGAACAAACATTTTGATGGCCAAACTGGAGCGCTCTTAAATGCACTGGTGGTGGTCGTCTACGTCAAAAAGCACGAAAAAAATCGAAAAAACTTGCAGCAAAGACCAATGGCTAAGTACTCGTTAGATCAGTAATAGCATTATTTGTTTATTACCATTGCCAACTTTTGTTTTTAAAAAAAATGTTTCTGAAGGTAATCATCTACATTTAGCATTCACTCTCTTAGGGGAAAACAGTGTAGTGTGTCTTCGAAACAAACTTACATGATGTTGAAATTGGACTGATCTTTATGCAGTGACTCTCTAAACAAAACCAAACAGAAAAATAGAACGCAAGCAATAAAACTGCAAGCGATGATGTGAAAAACTTTCTGAAAAGTTATCGTAGTACTTATGCTTTTGAAATTCCTAATTGTGATTATGCGTGTACGATGGGGATGGGGAGATACATCATTACATGAGTTAAAAATTACAATTTCTATCTTTCAAATGGCTAAAATGTGAAATGGTTTGGATACTTTATTCAATGAAGTAAGATGCTGACAAATGAAAGGATTTACAAGCAAGTGTGCGTGTGTTAGTTAGTTAAACTAATATTTAATCAGTTAATTAAGCAATACAAGGATTTCTTTTAATCAAACCTGTCTCTAGATGATGGTAATTGTTATTATATTCATAATTCTGACGCTCATGTCCTAGACGGGTGAGTGCCGGTGACAAGAACACACCCAGAATGCACCTAGGTCCTTCGCCCCCATCCCTGGCTGCCCAGGATTGTGCTCAGTTGTCTGGAGCGTTATTACGATGCGCCCAAAGGCTGCATGTTGGCGCCTCGGGCAGCTTGAGTTAGATCCTGTATCGGCCAGCGCCTTGAGTCGCCAAGAACGGCGAAATATGTGCGCTATACAAATACCCAATAATAAATAAATAAAGAATTGTAATTGTATAAAACGCTTTACCAGCTCACTGATTATACACTGAATAATTTGAGGATTATTTGAGGAGAATTTGGTGGCTACAGTCGGCTTCACCTTCTAAACTCTGACAAGCCTTCTCAGCCTGGACAACAAACGAACAATCCTTATAACTTGAGGTGTCCTTTGGCCAATCTAACCTCCTAATTATGACCTAATAGTTACACCATACAGGCGCTCGACTATCGGACGGTGAATGGAGCCTATAGTAGCATTACCTACGGACTCCTTTCACATTTCTACAACATACATTATCTGTGATGCCCTAACAAAATATCAAAATATTTTCCACGCTCTGCAACATCTAAAAAGCAACTTCTCACCCTACAAAGTACAGTAACATATCTGTGAGATGCTTTCATACACCAAACCCACAACATGTTTGAGGTTACCCCTCTATTAAACCCCATGCCTATCAACTACATCTGACATGACCTTAAGGTCCATGAACGACGTATCCGCGATGCCCTCGCGCCATACATTACAACACAGTTCAGATGCCCCCCAACAAAGCATCACGTAGCGAAACAAACCACCGGGGCCAGGGGCAGGCGCGTAAAAAAAAATAATGTTATGAAAACGTCGTGAAACGGCGTGTCATTAGGTATGGCGTCGCCACACGCTAGCAGGTCTCATACAAAGTTTCAGAGAGAGTTTGCGTTTTCACCGTGAAAAGTAGGCCTATAATATTCGGACGTAGCTTCATATTCAGTACGCAGCATCAGTAGTGTCCTTACTAGCCTGCAGCTGTGGAGACTCGGATCAATCCGTTGTGCGCCAACTGGCACAAACTGTACCTCTTGGGCGACTGGGATTCGATCCCGATTCTCTTGCGCATTACTAGATTTGGTAGCCCATGCCATGAGTTGCTCTTTGAGCAGTGATGCAAGGACCCGCTATACAGACGCTACGTACAACTTATTACCAAAGACATGTGCTTTTTTAGCTTTCTCTCTCATTATCGTTGATTCCGAAAGAAAAAAAAAGCACAAAAAACACTTGTTCTAAACAAACTATGATGATCATTCTGCACACATACCGTACTAGAAACTGTTTTCCTACTCTTTTGTATATAACCATATTGATCACTCACACTCAGTATGACACAGAAATGCATACTACATAGTCTATCCTACTACAACCTTATATTTCTTTGGACTCCTCGACATTTGGATGCAAGATCAGGTTGTCTACTAATACTCAGTAATGCTAGCTAGCCGACTCCAGCCAGGGGACAGGTCAGAAAGAACGAAGCATTCAAACGTGACAGTTATGGTGTCTGAAGTTAAGGTCAAGTATTGCGAGAAATCCAATCATAGCTTCTTTTTTTTAAAGGAATTTGCAGTCGCAGAGCTTAAAGAATAGATCTTAAGCTGTTGATGTCTAATGCTAATACTTTAAAGCTGCTTCCTCTGCATCGGTCATTTTACATCGCCTGCAGACGATCGAAGCAACGACGAACTGTTAAAAAAACAATCGTTTACCATCTTAGTGATATTGTTGACGATGAGGATGGAAAGCCCGTTTCAAAGGCATCCATCAGCGCTCAGAGCAGATCTTCACGCGTGCGCTACACAATAGGCCTTTGCATAGGATCGATAGTCAGGTTTTCATTTTTCGAAAATCCGCCTAACATAAAAGCCAAGATAATTTACATTTTATTCATTTAGGGGCACAAATTAAATAATAATTGGCCGCATGAGAGTTCGTGAATTTTGTCTCTCAACAGTATTTAATAGTATTAACAATGAAGTTATTTCGCTCCGGAGAATTCGAGATCGCGAATTTTTATCAAACTTTCTTTTTTCTGACGGGGCGGGGAGAGGAGGGGGAGGGGTGGGGAGGGGCGAATGGAGAGGGATGGAGCGCGGTCATGTTTTGTGGTTGGATTACCATTGCTATTGAGGCCAGAATGGTCGTCAAGGATTTTGACTACGGTTATTTTGTCGTAGGGTATTTTGGGAAATATAGCGAACGATTATCATATCATCATCGTTGTCGTTCTGTCTGCCTGTCTGTCTGTCTGTCTGTCTCTGTCTCTGTCTCTCTCTCTCTCTCTCTCTCTCTCTCTCTCTCTCTCTCTCTCTCTCTCTCTCTCTCTCTCTCTCTCTCTCGCCCACCCATCTTTTCTGCTCTTTCTTCTCTCATCTTCACGTCGTTAGGATGACCATAAAATTGTCATGACATTGTGATGCCTTGCACCTATTATTAGAGCTTATTTACACGCCTTTACTGGCTGGATTACCCACTTCAACTATATTCATGTGCAATTTCCGTAGTCTGAAACGGAATCTGTTATACGTCCACGTACATGCGAAAAGATAGTGTGGGCTGTTTCGCACAAATTGAAATATTTAAGAATTCTGGCTATTCCAGACCAAATGTATTGTCGCGCAGTGGAGGATATACCATGACTTTAAAATTCCAGCGCGGTGAGCAGCTCTTGAAGATGGAAAAGCCCTATATAAAAATGATAAAGTAATAAATTTAACAAAATAAACTAACATCCTTATACTTTTTTTAACCGGTCATTTCTTTATTCTTTCTTCTACTTCTTCTTCAATAAGCAGTTATCTTCAGGAGATTGAAGACGATATCTCATCCTCCTCCTCCTCTTTCGTCTCCATCGTCCACCTTCCCCCATTTCATTTCTCGTCTATCTTCTACCGTAAACCAAACTAAATTCTTTTATGCTTTAAAAAAAGAGGACGTCAGACCCTGACTCTATAATATAACGTTATCTAGGAAGACACAGACCAATGCCAAACTCGCAGAGAAACAGATTGGGTTGCGATCAGGGTACCACAAGGTCAGGTCATAGCACACTAGGGTTGTCAGCCTTATAATTGTATCCTCCTGACATCCCTCTCAGCATGCTTGATGCAATCTCACACGCAACAACAGCAACTTCTATTTTCATTAGCCTTCCTGAAGTCGCGAGTTCGATCAAGTTTGGCGCCATCCCACCAAAAGATCATATCTCACGCAATTCTACAACAGATACTTTTATTTGTTATTCAGGAATATTTTAGCCTTGTTTAATTGAAAAAGGTTTAAAATAAAATCGAAACCTTGGTTTTTATCTGACGACTATGTTGTTTTTATCTTCTTTTTAGCTTTTTGTACTAATAAGTAATATATGCCTATGTTTTAGGCACTGTGCAAGGAGGCAGAAGAAGAGGGAGACAGAAAAAGAGGTGGGAGGACAACATTCGAGAATGGACTGGTTTGACACTGAGCGAAGCCATGAGGGTTGCTTAGGACAGAGAAAGTTGGAGTACGTTGGTTAAACGATCATCGGTGGTGACCTAACGACCTTCGAGTTACGGGATAGGATATGATACCTATGTTTTATCTATAATCGTCTAACAGAAGTAAACTGATGCAGTAAAGAGGTGGGGTAAAGAGAGAGTAAAAGAGAGAGAGATGGAGAGAGAGAGAGAGAGAGAGAGAGAGAGAGAGAGAGGAGGGAGAGAGAAAGGAAAGACACAGACAGAAGGAGAGAGACAGACAGAGATAGATACAAAGCTAGACAGACAGAGAGTTCCAAAAGCCACAATCATGTTCGACACAAGAAGCCCCGAACACTGAGCATGCTGTAAGCATAGGCCATCTTACTACTTTAGACTGCATAAAGGGTATATCAGTAACAAATAAAGGTGTAGGACTAGGGAGAATGGGGTGAGGGCTCCTTTTATTTATTTACTTATTTTATTATTATTTATTTAATCACTTTTTATATAGCGCTTTACCAACTCAAGAGCCGCTCAAAGCGCTGGCCGACACAGGATCTAACTCAAACCGCACGAGACGCCCACCCGCAGCCTTTGGGCGCATGGTCTGACGCCCGGACAACTGAGCACAATCCTGGGCAACCAGGGATGAGGGAGAAGGACCAAGTGCATGCTGGGTGTGTTCTTGTTACCGGCACTCACCCGTCTAGTACATGAGCGTCAGGATCTTTAAAGTCCGTTATGATGGAATGTATGCGACACACAGACTAGACCTCGGTTTATACTCTCATCCAAAGCAGTAGGAAACGGGAGTAAAGTGTCTTTCCCATGGACACAACACAATGACCCGGCCAGGGCTCGAACCTGGGACCTTCAGATCCGCAAGCCAAAGCTCTACCATTAGTTATTTGTTTAGTTATTTTTTTAGTTATTTAACTGTTCTTATACAACGCTTATACAACTCAAAAGCTGCTTTTCATAGGGCAATAATTTAATTCGTTCAGCGGGTGATGGAAAAAAAACTGTCTCTAATACTCATGCCATGTCCATTTATGAGCTAAAAGGACGGCAGCCCCTTTGTTGATGGAGGGGGTCCTATAAATATTTTTTGGGCTTTGTGGAAACACTCGCCTGACACAAAGATAAGGAACAGAGAGAATCTCTTCTAGTTTGATCATAGATCCGTTGGATCTCCTTTTTGATATGATGATGATGGTCATTGTTGTCAGGGTGGCGACGTGGTGATCGTCCTTAACGCTCATGCAATAGGACGTTAAGCATCGTTTTTCGTTCGTTCGTTCTTCTAGTTTCCATGTCAATGAAGTAAAACATTATTACCAGTGGAGATGAGCGGGCGTTGCTCTTATAACGTGCGTTTTATTCCAGGGTGGCAAAGCCATTAAACTATCAACTTGTTTCCGTTTCCAGTCGGCGATTACACGCAAGCCAAGCCGTTATCTTCGAGCAAATCGTCCCACAAGACATGATGTTAATGGCTCTCACACGTAACCATCACCATGGTAAATTGCTACAAGATGAAAACAAGTTTAATGCAAGGTAACGTGTTTCTCCCTCCCCCACCTCCCTGCCTCTCCCCTTCCCTCCCTCTCCCCCTTGATCAAAACATGTTCTAAAGATGTCCAACTCAATCTATGCACACCGATTGTAAAACTTTAAATGATAATCGTCTGAAGGAGAAAACAACAACAACAACATACTTTTTGTGATGGCGATAGCTTTTTGCCCAGCCCACCATGGTTTTGCATTGCAGGATGTAGATCTAAACAACGAACGTAAATTCTTGAACAGATGTTTTTGTTCAATAGGCACTTTACTTTAATCCCAAAAAATAATAAAAAGGATCCTAGCTGCTGAAGAATAACAATAACACACACGATGTCGACAGATATGCAGGAATGTCACCACGATACATTCTATACTTTCACACTTTATGTTAAGGAAATAATGTGATTCTCATTTCCTCCTCCTACCTAGTACTTTTCTTCAGGGGTTCCCTTTATTATTAAATAACTGTTAACTCTCCATTGCGGTCTGTGCTATACATAGTGCTTGATGGGCTTTGTTTTTATATTTGGCCAGCGTTGTAGAATTGAAAAAGGGTTTTAATAAACCGAAAATTTGTGTTCTTACCTTGAGAGTTATGAGGGTTTTTTTTTCAAGTTATTTCTTCTTTTAGTCACCACTGTGGTCTGGCCTGAGAGGTTAGGTAACACACCAAGGACTGCAGACAAGGGGTTTTGGTTCAGACAGTCAATACATCAAGATGAAAGGTACACAAAACTGCCAGGCCAGGTACAGAATTTATTCATCTACCCACCCCTGAGGTACCCCCACCCCTTCCTTTCCCTAACCGCACTTCTCCTCCGGTACAGCACAACCCACTTTTGTACTTCCTAAATTCATCGATCTCCATGCAGGGGACCCAACAGCGCCCCCTGTTCCTTCCAATGTTACACACACCAAATCTACTTCGTCTTCTACGGTACCCTACAATAACTCCATTTTCACTTCGCTGGTACCTACTAACTCTGCTGTTCCTCTGTTGGTAGGTAGACCTAGTAAATCAGCCACTGGCATAAACTTCTTCCTTGCCAACACTAACAGCTCAGGTGTTTCAGGCATTTTCGCCGTTTTTACCTCTTAATGTTTCAGAACTATCACTAGGAGATTGTGTTCTTACATGCGAAATTCCACTATCGCACTCTCTGAATGTTTCTTTAGTCATCCCATTCCTCTATCCTTCACTCCCCTTCGACATGGTTCCTCTCGATTATTACTGGCGCGCTCTTCGGTCGTTGGCATAGGTGAGACATCTTGCATGTCTATCTGAGCCCATAAATATTACAGCTATGGGTAAAGATCTTCCACAAAAGCTTCCTCTATCGCTGCCTTTAGCCATCGGTACAACGAATGTATTATATATATATATAGGCCTACGATATATTTGTGTATGCAGATATGAGATAATCTTCCATTTTACACAACAGTTGGTCTGCCTTATTAAAGGTTTGGGATCTATCGGGAGACATTTAAACGCCAGTTGTTCTCCTGTCAAACTTTCATTTTTAATATTTAATATATTCCGTATGTCAGTCGAGATGCTTCTTCCAGCTCAGAACGGTCGTCGCTTTTAGTCATTGGTATAAAAGTGCATGAACGATAGTCTATGTTTTTGTTATAGAATCATTTATTATAGCGAAGGACAGACACTATCACTCGTTATGCTTTTACTGGTCTTACTTCTGAATGGTTGCTGCTGTCAGTCATAGAAATTGGCAAAAACTCTGCAAGAGATGTTGTATCCTATCCTGCTTGTGCTCATAATGCCCGTTCTTCCAGCTAAGCGCCTTCAAGAATGTACAGTCACTGTTGCATAGGATGTGTGGTTGTTTCAGTTATTAGGCAGAGGAGAAAGTCATTGACGCAAGTGAAAGGTCTTCTAGGTCTCTGTGTTCTCTCCGCGTCTTCAAGATGCCACAATCCACTCTTGCATACTAAATTCGGCAGTAATTCTGTCATCGTAAATTCGTCCGTGTCTTTCGGGCACGCAAAGGCAGCTTTCGCTATTCAGCGCAAAGGGAGTTACTACACCAATCATGATTTTCAGCTAAGGTTTGTGGGCGTAGGCGTACTTTGACACGAGAGTCCCACTGTCATTATTGCTGAACTGGCTCTTAAAATAGGACGGTGCTACATGAAGTAGGATTTGAATAGGTAGCCGCGTTCTGCACCAAACTTAAATGAAATAAGCACCCAACCAATAACAGAGATTCGACTTTCATGATATAAAACTCCTTGTATGTCCTCTCCCCTTACCGCCGCCTACCCATTCCCCTTCCACGTATCTCCCACCCCACTGTTACTCTCCCTCCCCCCAACGCTCCAATTTAATCAGCCACTCTGTATCTTTAGATTGGTATCACAAACGAAAGACCCAAAAGTCAGTCAAACGTGTACGAACTAGCCACAAAAAAAATCTGGACAGCTGTCGATAGTCCAAAGTGATGAAAACTCTCCCTCATACCTCCCTCAACGCCCGACAGGTTGAGGGATTAGTAAAGTGGAAAAACTAGAACCATAACCCGGCTGCTTCCAGCAGAAAAGGTAAAGAGTCATTTTCATTCCAGATCCCACAAGAAAAGATTACAAGAATAGAGTAAGAGCAAAGAATAAAGTAAACTTTTATGAAAACACCGAAAATAACCTACAGAATACAAAATATTCCAAATTGCTTATGGTGCATAAAGCAAACTAAAAAAAACACAACGAACATTCATTCTTAGTTAAGAATGTTTTCTTTTTCTTCTTTTCTTTGAAACTCAGTCTCTTAAAACACTTACCAAGGTAAGTTATTGCATTTTTCTGACTTCAAGATCGTTTTTTTCCGATTTAATTTTTTTAATTTGAAGTCTTTTCATTGATACAATTATATTTGACTTTCACAACTATATATATATGCATAAACATACACACATATACACATACGTATGTACTTAATCAAAACATGTTTTATGTCAGTATGTAAGATAATGTAAGCGATTTTTTCAATAAGTGTACGATTATATATAAAATATCTTTGATACTATCGGTTTCTTTTATCAAAACATTGTTTGCTTTGTATAATGGCATTAATATTGTAAATTCAAATAATGAATATTGTACAGACATTATTTGCTGGCATATACAATGAATATCATTTACGTATTTTGTGCTCCATGAATTCAAACGCATTTTATATATGATTTTTGCAATATTTCTACTACATGATAGGGATGTTATGTTTCTTTTCTAATTTTTGAAAATGTCTTTCTACTAATGAAACAAACATATTACAATATTACAATTTGATATCGAATTTGCATTTGTAGCTCCAAGTTCGGCAAGTTTTTACGACTGCTCCTATCCTATCCCATAACTCGGAGGTCGTAGGGGCACCACAGATGATCGTTTAACCAGCGTAACCCATCTTTCCCTGTCCTCAGCAACCCTGATTGTTTCGCTTTTGTTTGCATGAGCTACATTCCAGCCAATAAAAGTATCCAGAGATGCCAATTTTCTTTAAGTTTAGTAATCAAGATCGTTATCATCAATCGCCAATATAATTACTTTCATCGCTGTTTTTCAAATGATCAATGACGCTCCAACATTCCGTTGGATCATTGATAGCATTTTTATAGTCTACACTTCATTACTATCTTAAATGCTTTTGTTACAGTTGATCAGCTAAAATGAGGGAGAGAGAGAGAGGGAGAGAGAGGGAGAGAGAGAGAGAGAGAGAAGAGAAAGGGGGGGGGGGGATAGTGAACGCGAGAGAGAGGGAGAGAAAGATGGGAAAGAGAGAGAAGATATAGAGATAGAAAAAAGACGGAGGATGAGGGGATGAAAACATGAAAAAGGCAAGGGATGCGGACAAGAAGAAGAAGAAGAAGAAGAAGAAGAAGAAGAAGAAGAAGAAGAAGAAGAAGAAGAAGAAGAAGAAGAAGAAGAAGAAGAAGAAGAAGAAGCTGATGATAAAGATGAAGAAGATGAAGAAGAAGAAGACGAAGAAGAAGAAGAAGAAGAAGAAGAAGAAGAAGAAGAAGAAGAAGAAGAAGAAGAAGAAGAAGAGGGAATGCGAAGAAGAAGGGATAGGTGGATGAGGAGAAGACGAAACACACATTTGGCAGACAATAAGAATAAAACAATAAAATCAGAAACAAGGGTGACAAATATAGAGAAAACAATTAATTGCATGAGCTACATTCCAGCCAATAAAACGTAACAGAAACGCATTTTACCTTTTGAATACATTCCATTATATCAGCTTTTGCAGAGAGAGGGTGGAAAATCGGGTAAAAAGTGACGGTACATAAATTCCATGGACCTAGTCAGCTGTGACGATGGTTGATGAGCCCTACCCTCGCCCCTGGCGCGAACTTGTGTTTTACTCCGCTGCCTAATTATACACATACCATCTTCGTACGGAGTATCTACACGACTCCGAGCAGCGCTCTGTGCTTCGCAATCTGCACCAGTGTGATTTCTTTTCGTGGAGATGATGCCACCAAAGCCATGAGCCATGAAGCTTTGTTCTCAAAATTCAAATCCAGTAAGGCTGTGGAAAAAACGACGTAACAATGTCACATTGCCCAAATATAATTATTATTGCTGGTATATTAAGAAAAAAAAATTTAAAGCTGAACTGCAACCCTAAATAATAACATTACTACAAACGTTTACCAACTGAGGGCATGCATTTTATACGGACTATAATATTCCAGGATTCCAATAAAATGTCAAAGTCTTCTTGAATACGTCGATGTTCTTCTCTTCATGAAATGGCATCAAAATAGGACATCCATATAAAATATGGTTAACCGCCCACGTTTAGGTTGACAGTGTCGGCGAGATTGCAGAAGCCTACGCCCAACAAGAAAGATGCGATTTCAGACAGAACCGACGATAACAAGTTGTTTTTTTTCCTACTTTGTAGGCAATTGAAATTGAGCTACTCGCCCACTGAAATTTCGCAGTTTAAAAAAATCGCGGTTGGCCTCTAACAAACAACAGCGTACTGTACTCCAATGGATACCTGGAAACGGAATCAGGGTCTTGCGTGATCAGCAAGGTCCGACCGAACTCCTCTCTGCTTACATAGTTTCAGTGTGATGCAGTGTTGTATTTGCTCTGCAGCTGCTTCAATGGTACAGAGAGAGGGAGGGATAGAGAGAGGGGGGAGGGAGGGGTGAGAGAGACAGAAGGAGATAAATGAAGGGAGAGAGGGGGAGGGAAAGGGAAGTAGAGAGAGGGGCAAGGGAAAGAGAGGGATGGGAGGAGGGAAAGGGAGTGGGAGAGAGGGAAGGAGAGAGAGAGAGACAGACATGAGATACACAGACTAAATGTCTGACACAGAGAGAGAAACAGAGACAGAGAGACAGAGAGAGACAGAGAGAGGCGGGGGGTGAGTGAGTGGATTGTGTGGTGTGGGTAGGGGTGGAGGGTGAAGGAGAACAATAAAGGGGTCAGAAACCGACAGAAAATCCTATTCCCAAAGGTTGCAGACAATCCCGCTGTGTTTGAAAGTGGTCTCCACGGGTTTATCAACTGTTTGTTGTTGTTGTTGTTTGGTGAGGTGTAAAATAAAATAAAATGGTTGTACAATTTAGTACCACGTTACATTTAATTAAACTTGGGTCACTCAGGTAATTATCCACACACACAAACACTCGCGCGCGCACACATACACAAACACAAAGAGGATGAAGAGGAAAAGACGGAAAAACGTGTAAACTATGGCTGACAGAACACGACGACAGAGCAGGCGGAACCAAACCTAGACTTTTTCTTCAATCTCAATCAGGCAACAAAGCAACAACAAAACAAAACAAGAAGAAGAACCAGTCGAGAAGGAAAAACAAGAAGAAAGGAGGAGATAAAAAAAAAAGAAGAAGGAAGAGAAGGAAAATGATGATAACAGAAAACAGAAGAAGAAAGAGGAGAAGATTGACATACACACACACACACACACACACACACACACACACACACACAAACGCACACCCAAACCCACACACAGAGGAGGAGGAGGTGGATAACACGTGAGGAATTAGAAGATCAGAAGAAAGCGGAGGAGAGAGAAAGTGACGAACAGGAAGAGGGCATAAAGAAGAGAAAAAGAATAATGTAATTAAGTGTATTAGCTGCAGGCAGGGCTGTCTGGCATTATTGCGAGGTGTATGTGTGTCTCTTTCTCTTTTGTCTTTTCCTCCTTGTCATTGTTGACTCTTCTTCTTCTTCTTCTTCTTCTTCTTCTTCTTCTTCTTCTTCTTCTTCTTCCCCCCACTCTCCTTCTTTGTCGACGTCTCCTCCTTCTCGGATACTCCGTGCCAGTTATGTCGCAACCATCTGATGCAGCGGTTTATATTACATCAGAACCTAGTTCAACCCCGAACATTATACAAACAACAAACGCTTAAAGGGGAAAGGGAAAAAAAATGTTACAAAACAGGGAAGCTGGGAATACCAAGAAATTGGACACTGGCAAGGCAAACATTAAAAACTGTTGTTGAGAATTCAAGCTAATCCACGCTTCACGTACCCAAACTATAACCTAATGGTCACTCGTTCAAAAGTCGAAATAATGTTTTGGTGTTAATAGCGTCGACTTAGATGTATATATCATACTCTCTGAAACCATCGGTAAATCTTAAAACTTTTTTGTGTAAATTAATGTCAAGCATTTTCGGAGGAGGAAGACGACAAAGAAGTGCAAGAACAAGAAGGATGTCTCGTAGCCTTAGAGAACTCATTTTGGTGATACAGAACTCCTTTTTGAGGATACAAAGCTATTTTTCTCTCAAGATTTTTTTTTTTGTGATAGGACTTTTTTTTTAAGGTCGCCTTTTTGAGGCAATAGACATCCTATCTACCAAACAGAATTTTTTACAGCTGGATGCATTAAAGTGACTGCCATGGAATGCTTCTGTTCACTCCACGGTTGAACATCAACCATATCATTTTATTAATTAGGCGATCTCCATAAGCACTACGCTATCGAACCATATATGTGTATCAATGTTCTCGTGAAGAAGAAGAAGAAGAAGAAGAAGAAGAAGAAGAAGAAGAAGAAGAAGAAGAAGAAGAAGAAGAAGAAGAGGAGGAGGAAGAGGAGGTATATATGTGTGTATTGTACCAGTTTATAAATCAAAACGCGTGTCACGAGAAGGACGGTAGCCCAACAGATTAGATTAAAGGACCGGTTGTAAGATATTATTTACTCAACAAGTCATTGAACGAGCTCTATTTATGTGTTATGTCACCTCACCGAAGAACCTACTTGAGGTTAAGCAGAGCAATGCCCCACAACGATCAGTCATTACGCAGCATAAATCTAGACGGTGATGCTACCACTATTATCATGTCTTTGTGTTTGTTTTTGCTGCTGCTACTGTGGATGATGATGATGATGATGATGATGATGATGATGATGATGATGATGATGATGATGATGATGATGATGATGATGATGATGACGATGATGATGATGATGATGATAATGGCACGGAAGAACCTAGTTAAACAGAACTCTGAACTTCACCCTAAAATATAGCATAAATCAAAAATTGATGCGGCTGGTTCTGCAAGGGCTATCAGTTCTGCATCCCTGAAGCTCGTGCTGTTGTGGTTGTTGGTGTTGGTTGTAGTGGTGGTAGTAGTAGTGTCGTAGGTGATGGTGAAGATGGCAAGAAAGAACCTAGTCAAAGCTGAACGGAACCTTAAAACGATTGATCATTGTGTAACGTAAATAATAATAATAATAATAATAATAATAATAATAATAATAATAATAATAATAATAATAATAATACAGGATGCTATGAACGCGCCTTTCCCCAAGGCTGAAAGCGCGGCGATCTATACCAACATACACGCTCACCTGTCTCATTTACCCTCACACACACCAAATACACATACATCACTCAAACAGGTGGTGTAAAGGCAGGGAAATCGCTATTAAAAGACGGAAGAAAATCGAATTTTTATTTTTGAAATTTTTATATTGACTGCATCCTGCACCATTATTGAAGGGAGGGAGGAAACCGGAGTGCCCGGAGAAAACCCTCGGTGACCTCAATAGTCTCGTACCTAAGTCACATACGTTCGCCCCTTGCGGGAATCGAACCCGCGACCTTCGGCATAGGAAACCGGCGAGTAATCCACTGCGCCACGAGGCCACCCCAAATCAAGAAGAGGACGATATGCTGCTCCATATCCTCGATGGGGGTGATAGTTGGTTGGTGGTGGTGGTAGTCTCAATGACGATCGCACGAAAGAACTTAGTCCAACCAAAGAGCTTATTACGGAAAGAGGCGGAACTTCCATTATGTCATATACAAAAATGCGAGACGCTCTCACGGATTATTTCCCTTTGCTCGGGCTGGCTATATTTCATCATCTGCTATATGAATTATCTTTGCGTGGTAACTTATTGAGCCTATGCCATTGCAAAAGAACATTTTTATGGCAACGTTTGCAAAAACTAAACTTTTAACCATCATTATTATTAACATTCCGCTACTGCTATCTTTTTTTTTATGTTTACTTATTGACATTTATTAGGTGCTTTTATGCTGCATATGTGTGTATGTCATAGGTTCGTTTTCTGCCCTGGAATTTATTATTTTTTAATCAACGACAGATATTTTAAAATTAAGATATGCATGACAGACTGTTTCATTTATCCGAAACTGTGTAAATCCGTAATCGTGAGAGAGAGAGAGAGAGAGAGAGAGAGAGAGAGAGGGGGAGGTTGGGGGAAGAGAGAGCTCTGTCATTCACAATAAAGCACAATAACAAAATGTTTCACTAATAGTGTGAATTTAATTTATATCAGGTGTCCCCTTACCCCCCTACCCTCTCACCTCCCACATCACTGGCTTAATAACATCAGTCATTTCTTGGAAAATAATTAATTAATCAGACAGACAGAACAATCAGAACCTAGATAGACTACAACATTCCACGCAATATAGATCTAATGCGCAGAAATTCACAGATCAGAACAAGGACTGAGTTTCTACATTACAATTTTTTTTCCCGGTTACACTCAAACAAAATGGGATTACAACAGATCAAGGACCATTTTTGTGCCTAGGTAAGGGGTTATCTTGCACAGTATTTGATCACGAGGAGAAAACAGACTTAGTCTAATTTAACTTGTTAACATAAGCAGTTTGACGAAGCCAAACTGCCAATCTGACATCTACTTTTGAAATATAAGCACATAGTCAAACAACCTAGCAATAACGTAAACAGTGAGCGACCTGTTGAACGTAAACTGTCAGCAAGCAAACTGTTTTGGATTTAGCACATAGGTATAACATGAATCATTCAAGCCGCTCTCCGATTGTTTTAACACTAACAACACTGCAGCGGTCTTCGTTTAGGCCTACATAAACACAAAAAAATGAAGTTTTTCAATTGCAATTTACCTTTCTTTGTCTCTTGGAAATTTGAAAAAGGACTTGCCAACACAACTTTTCTTGTATCTGGCATTATGGCAATTGATGGCTGTGCAAAAGTCACCGCCCTGTTTCACTCGGTCGTCTTTCGACTTTCTGCCACGAGCCATTTTCAGCATGTCGACAAGGGAGCATAACTCGTACCTTTCGTCTCGCGGTTCGGTACCAAGTTCCCCCTCTTTCTATCATTAAGCTCTTTGGTCCAACTTCAACACTGCCCCAACACGATCGATCCTTAGTCAAGCATATAAAGCATGCCCTTAAGCGTGGAGACAGACGCTTTGTATAAGACACTCGTTCATTCACCCATCCGTCCATTCAAATGAAGATGACGCTGCGGATCATGCCATCAGCAAGTTAACATACTTGATGATGATGTTGTGGCGATGGTGGTGTTGGCGGTGGCGGTAAGAGTTCTTGTCGATGTTTAAGATGTCGCTGCTGATTACGTTAGTGTAGTTGATGCGTGTGTGTGGTTGTTGCTGTTATAGATAACATAAGCACTACAGTCAAAAGCAACTCAGAATCAGAATCTTTATTGTCTTAACAAAACGTTTTTTGTGTGTGCAAAAATTTGCCTCGTATGGACAAATGCCAATGCGTTGGCCCTATAGAAGCCGTTACTGTGTATAAACTACAATAAGATTTTTATTTGCTGCAGTTTATTATCCCTTTCTATAAGGAAACTCTGGGCCGCCTCCCCCGAGGAAGGCGTAGTCGCAGCCAGTGGCACGCCCAAACCCAACCTACCTAAAAAAGAAATGTGGTGAGTTTTTGAAATTTTTGCTGGGGGTGCAAACCGGAGTACCCGGAGAAAACCCCCGAGACGTTGCCCGAGTCGAAAATAAATAATATTCGGAGAAACATAACGCCCAGATGCTGGCTCGAACCCACACCTGTCAGGCGCCATTGGTTTCTGGCTTGTGGACAATCAAGTTTGTTCTTCTTATGAAAACAAGCTCTATTCCATAGTAACGCTGACCATTTGAGCAAGTGGGCATCAACCACACAAATATTTCTTTTTTCTTATACAGCTACCTCTTTGCTAATGGTTGGTTCACCATGTGAGAGGGGGGGGGGGGGGGAGACAAGGATTTAAAACCAATGGACAAAGGCACAAATATTGTTGTTTTACATGGAGACCTCTCTCTCTCTCTCTGTCTTTAATGCCTCGAAATGAAGGCTACATTCGGTCAAAACAAGCCAACATGAAGGAAGTGCGCCCTCGAGGATTCCAACATGTATGGACATGGACAAAAGCTCCATCATGCGTCCCAAGGCAGTACTCCGATACACATGCATCATAGCAAAGGAGCATCCACGTTAAATGGTCTCTTCGACCTTCTTCGAGTTTCATAACAAGCCCGAGAATGTATTTTGTTTTTGGCAAAAAGAACAGAAGAGATGATAGGAAGGCGAGGGTGAAAATATGTACATTTCGTGAGGTTCTGAGTATCCAGGAATAACATGTGAGGCGCGGTTGTTAAACTACGTACATTTCTTACAGTCCAGAGCTGAGTCACGGATTCATGCCTCACAGCAACCCAGCCTCAAGTGTAGTCGTCTCCTCGGCTTTGTTCTTGTTTTATAGCAGCTTAGAGACAGACTGCAGTGCACGTTTCTTTTTATCAAAAGGAATAACCGATTCCCATTACTGGATAATAAGTATTTAACAACAACGATTCGGATGTTCCTTAAGCTAATATTCAAGTATAAATTATTACGCCTACATATCTGTGTGGGTCGCTGCATATCTGATCTTGTCTACATCTTTGCTAGTCTGTATGTCTGAAAGGTGTGAATGTGTAGGTATTATAAAGAACTTCTGAAAGTCTAGGTCTGGCAGACAGATAAAACCCAGCCTTGCCAAACAGCTAGCCGGGAATGGAAACGAAGACATACCGAACAGGTCTCTCCCTGTCAAAGTGAGAATTGTTCACACAGCTACCGCTGTCTTCACGCTGCGGTCCTGTCGGGTCTGCTGCCCATAGCTCTTCCTCTCAGCCTTCAACACCTCCACTACCCATTTGCCAATTATATAGTTCGGCAGCTCCACGTGACCACCGTTCATCCAATCCAAAGCAAAGTCCACTTGTATAGCGCACAACTCAATGCTCAAAGGCACATGGTCCATTCACTCATTCGCGCCCTCACTCCCATCAGACTTTCGTCAAGGAACCTCTATGCACTTGCTCTGGGAACATTCCTACATACGTCTCCGGCGTTGTCCTCGAATTCCTAAATCGACTCCTTCCGCGTCTTCTTACATTTTTAAAACGCTTCCCTTCTATCGAATGTCAAGGCATCTCTCCTCCCTCCTCGCTCTCTTCCTCCCTCTCTCTCTCTCTCTCTCTCTCTCTCTCTCTCTCTCTCTCTCTCTCTCTCTCTCTCTCTTTCTCTCTCTCTTTTGCTCGCTCGCTCTGTCTACCCCCGTCTCTCACGACCATCCCTACAAACCTTTTCAAAGACGTACACGCAGTGGAGTAGGTTGTTTCCCGTTGTGGGTTTTCGCAGGTGGGGTGACGACTGAGTTATGGCACCGCTCTCTACTTGGGTCTTCAAAGGGTTCAACTCTCGGAGCCCCTACAATTCTTTCTTACTATGAGGCCTTTAAATCTACATAACCCTGCCTGGCCATACCTCTCTTGGTGGCTTTTAGTTGATATCCCGTACTGCTCTTTCAATCTAGGACTCTTTCTACCCTTTCCCCATATATTTCCTCTACCTTTCTCGACCCCACCCTACACCCATCTACGTATTTTAAATAAAATTATGTCTTCGTTTCTTTTACATTTCTTCCTCTCAACCCTCGCTTCAAACTGGCTTTCTAAATCTATATCTATCTGTCTGCTTTTTGTCAAAATGTACAGCAGTTCGGAGCACTGTACACTTTAATGTGAAATTTGGAAATTCGGCTTGTTTTCAAGTTCGCTTCCATTTAAAATCTGTTTATTGCAATCAATGCCTGCAATGGCGCGTCTTGGTTGCTATTTGCCATGGTTTACCTATCAAAACATTACGTATTATTATTCAAAGATATTTTCAGCTGTATGAAAACATCCAAACCATCACTATAGTATGTAGGGATTCTGGCGCCGTCTCTTCTGCAATTCCTGTTTGGCAATACCAACGGTAAACAATCTTTCCAAACTTAACAGATTTTCTTCGCATTGTGGTGGTGTGGTAACGTCCTTCCAAAGTCATAAGCCAGTAATCGTCTCGTTACTCATATTATATTCCGCAGCGAGAGAGAATCAAGCCTGATTTCCGTTACGCCAAGAAAGACGCCATCAATAATTCAACATGGCCGACAACCAGCAAATGGCCCTTGCAACGCCATTTTCGGCGCTGGAGTTCCCTTAGGGGGCATGCAGTGATATAGTAACTGCATAATGCGCAGTGTAGCCAATGCATTTATAACGGGCTGTACAATGCATACCGGTAATACATTCCTCATAATGTGTCCACAGCATGAAGAAGTGAGAACAACGTCAGAGAACTGTTCCCAAAGGCAAAGAAAAAAAATTACGACCTCTTCCCGAGGGGTGCACCGATAACTTCTGCTATTTCTATGACATTTCCGGACGGGGGCTATTCTTAACCTATTTTCGCCGATTGTTTTTGTGCCCGATTAAATCCAGTTCATACGGTGTGTCTTGGGCAAGAAAGACCTGGCAGGGCCCAATCCTCTCCAGGCATTTGGCAACAACCGAAATTCACGAGTACAGTGTAGCTCGCCTTGGCCCCGAGCACGTGGTCGTTGAACCTCTAGTAACGTGAGGTTCCTCCGTCCTGGCCGGTGACTTCTGTTTAGACTTTCGCCCAGTGATGCCGTGCTGACATCACCTCCTGTTAGTCGCCTCTTACCACACGTCGGGAAACGTTGGTCTATTCTGTTCAGTGCCCGAACCCACAGGCCTATATATATATATATAATAGAATAGATGATATGCCCAAGAAAGGCGCGCACAATTCTTCTGTAATATTTGTCATACATTTTTCGCAATAGCAGTACATGAAATTTTGCAAATCTTTAGTTTCCAAAGACAACGAGAGTTTATTTCCCTCGCTATTTTTTTCAAAACGAATCCCAAATGCATAAGCAATTTATTTGCTATATCTGCCTCATTCTTTTTCCCAAAGGCAACAATAATTCTTCAGCAAACCCTTACACTCTTTCCCAAGGGCGAAAATATTTCTCCTGCAAACCCTGACATTTTCCCCTCAAGGGCAAAACCATTTCTTCTGCAAACCCTAACATTTTTCCCAAAAGGTAAAAATAATACTTCCATTCTCGAATGTTGTTCTCCCATCTTTTTTTCTGTCTCCCTCTTCTTCTGCCTCCTTGCACTGTGCCTTGCAGGATGGTCTTTGCAAGGCCTGATGCTCTGGTGTCTCGATTATAAAGTATGGAGATGAGGTGCTACAGAAGACTTTTGGGCATTTCCAAGGACTACTAAATGAAGTAGTAGTATATAGTAGTCCTTGGGCATTTCCTATACTCATCACATCACAATGAGGAAGTCCGACAGACCATTACACAAGCCATTGGACAACATGATGGCATGCTCACAGTGGTGAAAAAACGGAAACTCCAACGGTACGGCCACGTCACCAGAGCATCAGGCCTTGAGTCATCGGCTACTTTTTAAAAGATTAACTATAGAAAAGTTGCTTTTGTTTCTGTGATGTGCGTGTGGGGGTTGCGAGTGGGCGTGCGCCTGTGCTTTACTCCTTAAAATAACTTTCTCTATTAGAGTATTTCAATGTTTTAATGTCCAGTGGAAAGTTGTTTGTTGTTGCAGAGGGACTGAATGTTTTACCGCATCACCAAAACGAAATCCTATGTATTTTGAATTCATTGGGTAATAAAGTGTCTGGTCTTGTGATTGTTGTGTGTATAAATACGGGGCATCTATTAAAACTTTAACTTTTAAGTGGCTTCGTTCGAACTCAGAATCGATGGAGACAGCAAGAGAGATCAACAGAGAATAACACATATAATAAGGAAATGTCGAGTAGCTGACTTCATTTTACTTTACTATCTACAATTACAGCATTAAAAATGAGTAATATAACATGAGTGGTTTGCGTCACATTTTAACATGTACATTGTTAAGAAACCCTTCTTCTTCTTCTCTCTCTCTCTCTCTCTCTCTCTCTCTCTCTCTCTCTCTCTCTCTCTCTCTCTCTCCTTCTCCCCTCGTTTCCTTCCCTTCCCTACACACACACTCTCCCATTACCCTTACCTTTCGCGGAACAACAACTTTTCTCACCAAACCTCTCCGCTTCCGACTTCTCTCCCCTCTCTCCCCCACCCTCACCTCAAACAGACAGGCCAAGTATTTTCCAGCAGTCTATCACTCACCTCACAAACATCCAAGGCTCGTTCTAAATCACATCACACCTCATACCCTACCTTCCACAGTACCCAAAAGCATTGCCCACACCTACCATTAAGGTCTGTATTCTTGAAACAGTGAACCCTCGCTCACGACTCTTTGGTCAATGCATCCCACACACAAAAATCACCGCAGAGCCAGACACCGTCGGTTAAGTATGCAAAGCACTACTGTAACGAAGAGGCAAGAACTCGAAGCAATATATATATATATATATATATATATATATATATATATATATATATATATATATATATATATATATATATATATATATATATATATATATATATATATATATATATATATATATATATATATATATATATATTCGGATGTCGACTACTTTGACAGCCAGTCTGTATTGTTTTTTAAAAGCTCCTTATAAACAACAAAAAATGCTCCTTAAACTGAATATAAGAAGCATTTATTTTGAAAATAAACAAAAAATACAGACTGACTGTCAAAGTAGTCGACACCCGATACATCACCAAAACGAGAACGGCAAACTGTCTGGTGGTATAGAACAAGAGATGCGGGGACAAAATGTAACTCCTTATTTTTTGTACAGCATCGTATAAAGACTATATCAGACTATTCAGAAACACGCTTTGGGACTATAACCTCCTCCTCCTCCTCCTCCTCCCCCTCCTTCTCCTCCTTTATAAACAGTCCGATGAGTAGGGTGGAGGTGGGTGGAGGAGAGGAGTGGGAGTGAGGGGGGGGGGCAGGGTTTCTTTTACGGAATGAATGCCAGAAAGGTCTTCCCGTCTTCCACCTGTTGTAAACTGTCGTCACTAGGTGTGTGTAGTCACTAATCATACGTCACATCCGACACTACAAAGACGCATGCTGAGAATACAACAGACCGTAAAGAGGACGAAGAAAGATTTGTTCTACGAATAGTTTATTGATACTCCGAGTCCAGGGCCAAAGTTCGCGTGCGCTAAAAAAAATAATAAAGAGAGAGAGAGAGAGAGAGAGAGAGAGAGAGAGAGAGAGAGAGAGAGAGAGAGAGAGAGAGAGAGAGAGAGAGAGAGAGAGAGATTTTATTGCAATGCCACTAGCAGAATCCCAAAAAAGAGAGAGAGATTTTATTTACCACAAAGATGTGAGATTTTAGGTTAGAAACTGCAATTGAATTTATTTGATGAATGAATTGAATTGAATGTAGACATAAAAACCTTATTCTTCATCATTCAACTCTCTCTCTCTCTCTCATTCAACTCTCTCTCTCTCTCTCTCTCTCTCTCTCTCTCTTATTATTATTATTATTATTATTATTATTATTATTATTATTATTATTATTATTATTATTATTATTATTATTATTATTATTATAAGGGTGAAGAATATGGGGAAAAGGGTAGTTGCCTAAAATTGTTTAAAAATAATGATGAAGATGTTAGTGTGATTGTGTGTGCATGTGTGTTTGTGAGTGATGTGATTTCCAAGTTAAAGTTAAAGGTTAATTATTATTATGTTAATTTCTTAAGGGACAGATTGGAAGATTAGACTGTATCATTAGTCTAAAATCTTTATCCCTAATAAAAAAGTTTCAAAAAGTTTCAAAGTTTCTCTCTCTCTCTCTCTCTCTCTCTCTCTCTCTCTCTCTCTCTCTCTCTCTCTCTCTCTCTCTCTCTCTCTCACCCGTCGCCAATCTCGTCCCTATGTCCCTCTTTCTTACTGTTGTAACCCGACATCACACACACACCACCACCACCACCACTACAACAACAACAACAACAACATCCGGTACATTCATCTAGCATTGGCTGCTAAGCATATATCATACTATACCTCCTGCAATATGCATCGCAGAGTCATTAGCACAGTGTCAGAGAACACACTTGGTACTAGAGTGGAACCTGAATTAGTTTAGCATAAGAACACTTCAGAGACAGTTGTTGTTGTTGCATCAATTTTTATTCATCAGATTAACATAAGTTGTACTGATAAATAGTCAGAGACAGACTACCGCACACAGAAAGTACCAGACTCTGCTTAACTGACCGTTGAAATGTAACGTCTACACCCACAGTTGGTGACACCGCAGACGGGTGATAACCATCCCAGGGAAGGAGTAGGGATCCAAATCAATCCCTGAACCACCAGAGCAATCATACTGCTAACATGTACAGTGAAACATGGCCACATTTTTTTTTAATCTTGCCCCTCCCGGGACTCAAGCTTGGGTCACCAACGCTCTACCACTGATCTACGTCGGTGAGTGCCAGACTCTGCTGGTTCCGTGGTAGTTATTACACAGATTGATTGAAGTGAAGCGCGGTAGACAGTTAAGTCTCTTTTCTTCGAATAATCTCCGACTGAGCAGGGAATTCATTTTGGAACGTAAAAGTGGCTTTGTTTTCGAACGGTGGGCATAGTCGGGAAAGACTTTGTGTATAAAAACAATCATAAGATGGAGCGAAGGAATAACCTACTGAAAAAGATGAAAAAGCAAAAGGAGAAGACCTTAATGAGGAGGATGAGCTAGAGAATACGAAGAATTCATCCTCGACTCCAAATTACGAATGCGAAACCTTAATTATCACATAGACAATGCAATAAATGTTCAAGTCAAGTCAAATCAAAAGTCACACACGTTATTATCTCATAGAGAACATGCAAATAAAGTTCAATTAAGATGAAAGATTTGACGCTTTATTGAATGAACTCAGCAGGAACCCTTGTAGGCCTTTACACATAGATACATTCTTTAATTAAGACCTCACAGCACAAGTCTCCGCACATTCCCGTAACATCACTTTTCTGACCCCCCAGGTATAAAGTTGCCTTGTAATGGACTGCCTGGTCAAGCAAGACGTGTGTGACTGGACATTCGTCATCCCAGCTACTACATGCAGTGGTCGCATAGCAAGACGAATGGGCAGTAGATTAGGGGGCAATGCACACATGTTATTGCTTCGGGTTCGGTAGGACAAGCGATGGACATGTAGGCCTACAGCTAGAACCAGCTGGCCGACTGAAATTGGTCAAAGACTTCTGTACATTGTAGTGCACCGCGGAGTAGTATGCATCATCGAAGGCCAACAACCGGAGAAGTGGAAGTAAGAAACGAGGAAAACGCTGCGTAGCTGAGACTATACAGCTGAGCTTAATTTTGCCTCTCACTATTGAGTCAGGCGAGTCTCAGCTACTCTGTGTGAAACGGGAATAGAATAACCGGGATCTGGGCGCATTTGGATCAGCGAGACAGTTGGAAGCTTCGAGTGTTGAGCAAGCAGTGGTTCGAAGCCGGTTGACGGCCTGAGTCTACTCGGATGAGAGTATAAACCGAGGTCTAGTCTATGCAAGCACGCGTTCTATTGCACGGACATTAAAAGATCCTGACGCTGAAGTCCTAGGCGGGTGTGCCAGCAACACAAACATACACTCAGCAAGCATTGGGTACCTTCTCTTCCATACCCGGATTGGGGTCAGTTGTTTGGGCGTCAGACGATGCGCCTATGGCAGCAAGTGGGCACTTCGGGCGGCTTGAGTTGGTTCCTGTATGGGCCAGCGCCTTGAGCAACTCTTGAGCTGGAAAAGCGCTATAATAATAAGAACGATTATATAACACAAATGTGTTAGTTCTGAGGTGTTTCGGCTGGCAATTAACATACACACAAACAACACAGTTTTCTGCATGTCTAGGAATCACAAGGTCATCATCCGGGTTCAGAAGTCGCAGTAGTGTCTATGCTGAAGCGGCTAGTTTCAGTTGCAGATCTGCGGCTAATTCCAGCGAGTCGCAAGGAACTCTGCGTGACAAATAGTGATGTCAGAGTGACCCGCTGGGCAGGAAGGGGGAGTCTTGAAGAGCAGACCAACAGGAAAATAGTATAGTCTTGCAGCCGGACAGGCCGTTGAGGAGGCATGAGGGGTGCCGACGACGAGAGTTGTCGCCACTTCGATCTGTCTGCAGCTAGTGTCAGGAGGCGCGGCATGTTTAGCGCGGTCCATGTTTTAACAACTGTCCAGCTCTTTTTTTGTCGTCCTCTGTTCCTGCCTCCTTCCACTGTTCCTTGCAGGATAGTTTTGGCAAAGGTGTCGTGCCGCGTGACATGGCCAAACCAAAGGTGTCATGCCGCGTGACATGGCCAAACCAAAGGTGTCATGCCGCGTGACATGGCCAAACCAAAGGTGTCATGCCGTGTGACATGGCCAAACCAAACGTGTCATGCCGTGTGACATGGCCAAACCAAGGGTGTCATGCCGTGTGACATGGCCAAACCAAAGGTGTCATGCAGTGTGACATATACAAACCAAAGGTGTCATGCCGTGTGACATATACAAACCAAAGGTGTCATGCCGTGTGACATGACCAAATCAAAGGTGTCGTGCCGTGTGACATGGCCAAACCAAAGGTGTCATGCAGTGTGACATATACAAACCAAAGGTGTCATGCCGTGTGACATGACCAAACCAAAGGTGTCATGCCCTGTGACATGACCAAATCAAAGGTGTCGTGCCGTGTGACATGGCCAAACCAAAGGTGTCATGCCGTGTGACATGGCCAAACCACGCCAGCTGTCTCCTCTTCACGATGGCAAGGAGTGGTTCTTGAGGGCCTGCTGACATTACCAGGTTTTTGACGTGTTCATATCATCTTGCGTTCATGCCAGGCGATATGCAGCAGTCTGCGATAGAATTTCATTTCAAATGCCTGCGTTTTTCCAATTCTGCTGTTAAAAGTCAAGCTTTCGCAGCTGTTCAGCAGAACGGCCAAGACTAGAGGCCTGAAGAGTTTTACCTTGGTGCAGAAATGAATATCTCTACTCTTCCAGATCTTGTTCAAGCCTGCCGAGGTTGACATGGCCACTGCCAGTCTGGTCTTGATCTCTGTGAAGAATCTGCCGTCGTTTGTTACGATGTGCCCCTTGGGGTCATGAGCAATCTTGCCACTGTAGATTGTTCTAACCTATAAAGGGAACAGTGAAAGCCCCAGTTGAAAACCTGTCTTGCCTTTGTAGGCATGACAGATTCACTGCGGCAACAGTACCCCCGTTGGAGTGCCGTGGGTTTCAGTATAAATAGTATCCCCACTTTATGGAAATGTAGTGCTTTAAATTCCCACTGTTGCTATCTTCCTCATATACTCTTTCCCATTCCTGCTCTGTCCTATCACTCTGCTATACTATCTTCTTCTTCGCTAGATCAATGACCTACCTTTTTTCTTGAAAACTCTTCCTGGACAAGACTCCTTGTTTGTGTATGAGGTCTGTTGGATCAGCTTGGGAGTGTTGGACGCTTTCTGCCGGGTGGTCACTAGGGCTTCCTATGATTGTATTATTTAGCAATATAGGCATTTTATATGTATACGTTTTTGTTGATGATTTGTAATGATGGTTGTATTCTATTTTGTTTTTGTAACCGGGGGTTCGCGTAGTTGAGGTAAACCCTCAGCCGTCCCCCGCGTGGGATGTCTTTATTGTAAAGTGACTGGCCGGTGGAGGGCATTCAATTTTCCCACTGGGGTTGTTTCAGCAGATCTTTTATGCGGATCGGGGGTTGTCCGGTCCTGATTTGGCTCGGAAGAGTCCGCTGGACCTAAAGCAACAATAAATCAATCAATCAATTGTTACGATGAAGATAAGACACTTAAATGATTCCACTTCATCCAGCTTCTCCCCGTTCGTGGTGATGTTGGTGCTGATTTTGCTGTGACAGTTCACAAACACCTTGCTCTCTTCTGCGCTATCTTCCAGGCTATAAGCACCTGCCGGTCTGTCAGGTCTTTTGGAGTTTCTGATCGCTGCCTCCCATTAGGTTAATGCCATCAGCAAAGCACAGGTTGCACAATGGTCTTCTTCCAATGGAGATGGCCGTTTGGAAGTTCTGGAGAGTTAATTCAACGATTTTTTCAAGGAATAGGTTGAAGAGGAGAGGAAACAGTATGCAGCCTTGGCGAGCACCCACTGTGGTCTGTAAAGCTTCTCCAGTCTGTCTATTAAGCAGGACTGCATTGCTGGCATTGTTGTAAAGTGTTATGAATAATACAAGGTGTCGAAGACTAATGGACCCTCGTCCTGACCCCCTCTCACATTCAGTTTCAGTCTTTGCTTTAACTGCTGCTTTATATAAATATAATCCCAAAATAAATAATATTAAGATGCGCTTTAAACAAACATAAACTTCCATCCTCTATGGGAACTGGTCATTACGTATACGTACCTCTAGCACTCTTCTAATCAGAACCACTTGCAACAAGACGGCATCTAGTCAATGTTTGTATCACCATCTTTGTCCCATTGGATTTAGTTATCTCTCCATGATTGCGCCGCACACAGACTACTTTCTCACGTCTCTGTCTGTCTGTCTCTGTCGGTCTCTCTCTCTTCCTCCCTCCCTCTCCCTCTGACTGCGACTCCCACAGTATCTTTGGATGTTTGCTTATACGATGTCATACGATACCCGCATCTTAATACGAAGAATACAGAGTGCGGATGACCGGGTAGGTAGGTGTGTACTCTCTTATCACGTCTGTTACTATTTCTGGACATTCGCATAGGTCTCGCAACCCAGAGAAGATAGGATTTGATTATTTCCCTTTCTCACCCTCTGTCCATTCATTTTTGCGGTACTTATTTCAAAGGGAATATACTATATAAATATGGGTGAGGTTTGACACAGATGGAGTTTATCTTATTGATCGCTGGCAATGATCATTCAATTAAAGTTAAAGTAGCGTCCGACATTCAAAAGGAACAAACAAAAATCAATCCGACATTCAAAAGGAACAAACAAAAATCAAACAAAGAAGAAGAAGAAGAAGAAGAAGAAGAAGAAGAAGAAGAAGAAGAAGAAGAAGAAGAAGAAGAAGAAGAAGAAGATGAAAAAGGAGAAGAAGAAGAAGAAGAAGAAGAAGAAGAAGAAGAAGAAGAAGAAGAAGAAGAAGAAGAAGAAGAAGAAGAAGAAGAAGAAGAAGGAGGAGGAGAAGAAGAAGAAGAAGAAGAAGAAGAAGAAGAAGAAGAAGAAGAAGAAGAAGAAGATATGTGCAAAACCTCAAACGATCATCTGTGGTGCCCCTACGACCTCCTGGTTACGGGACAGGATATGATAGGATAGGAAAACCTCAAAGAGTAAAGATAGTTCAGTCAAACGAAAGGGACTGGTGTTAATTAAAGCATCTTGGAAATAATTCCTAATAGATGCCATTCCTCCTATACACAGTTAACAGTTTTACATGAACAATGAAAACATGGAAGGGGGTTGGGTAGAGGGAGGGTAACTTACTGTTACGGTACGCACTGCTAAAATCAAATCGTCCAGTCTACTTGTCAATCTTACCTGGAACAAAGAAAGAAAAGAACACATTGTCAGAGAAAATATCAACAGCGATAAATATTAAAATGTAGTACTGTTCAGTGGCAACTAATAGTAATGTCTTTAAAAATTATCGATGATGAGCAACATCCTCGGCATCGCTATTAACGAAGACAAAGTTGATGATGAGAATGAGAACGATGATGATGAAAATTAAAACGACGACGACGACGACGCGTGCGAAGATGATTGATGATGATGATGATGATGATGATGATGATGATGATGATGATGATGATGATGATGATGATGATGATGATGATAAAGGATTACGACGATAATAAATGCGCCGACGACGATATTGAATACGACGACGACGACGTGATGATAATTCATGATGTAGATGGCAATCTCGTTATGAACCCTACAATGGCAATGCCGACTACGAGATCATGATAAAATAAGGGAGACGACTTTGCAGACACGCTTCAATGACAATAATAGATGAGCACGTTAACTCATTTCAGACAACACTGACCATTAACAGTCACAGGCGGCTTAACATGCTCTGAATGTCTGCGATAATAATGACATTCCTTACATAGTCTCCGTGACATATATTCACCCTTAGGGGAGAATATAATAATGTAAATTCAAACGTAAAACGTCTGTACCAGAAATCTCGAATACAGAGAGAGAGAGAGAGAGAGAGAGAGAGAGAGAGAGAGAGAGAGAGAGAGAGAGAGAGAGAGAGAGAAGTTCATGCGTGTGGGAAGATGGGAGAGGCGTAATCACGGAGTGCGGTGGATACAGCAATATCGCTACCATTCAGTATCCGATACTGACGGATGATCAAGATCACAACCCTAGGGGTCGCACCTCGGGCCAGAGCAATATTACAGCATAACGTTGGTCACCAAATGCAGTTTGCAATCTTCCCATGTAACTAACCGTCCAAACACTAGAGCTAACACAACCAAACTAGGAATTCTCCACTGCAAAGGATCAGCAAGACTATACACAACTCGGATCATAAATTGTCGTTGAAAACAACTACAAATAAAAACAACTGAATTAGAAAGACGAAACAGCTGAGATGCATCTGTGGAGAGCTACGTTATATACACTTAGTGTGCAGAGCCGTTTTGTTTGGAATAATTCACAGTTACATAAAAGGACTGCTTCAGTTGTGTGTAAACACTCTCTTTCACTTTGGTCTAACATCGCAATGTGTACAGACCGTAAATAAATGAAACCAAACGAAACACTCTTTTCACCTATCAATGCATAAAAACCTGTTCATTTTATAGTGTGCAAAGTATTGTTTGATATTAATTTATATTCTCTAAATACATTATAAGCCAATTGTTTGGTACAATTCAGAGAGAAGAAGAGTGTTGTTTGAACCAGTTCACCAAGAAAAAAAACTGTCAGTGTTTGTAAAAGCACTCTGTGTACATAACCCTGTTACTATAAATTTACTGCGCAGAATAACAGTTTGTCTCAGACACACTCGGTGGCAGCGTGTCGAGCAGGCTGGTGGCAGGTCTGCTCTGGGAGGCAGTTAGACCCACAGTGCGCTATCGTCCGAGTCGGAGGACTTGCCACTTTCTTGCCAATTCCCCGAAACTCCACTTCAACTTTCAACCTTCATATTCTCCTCGGTTGGACTACATCGACTGGGCGGCGGTCGCTCTTCTGCTGTCGCCGTGCCTTTCCCATAATCTTTCACTACTACTGGGCATTACAAGAAAGGCTATGGAGAGTGGCGCCTCCGGACTAAAGGCGCTTAGCGCCGCTAGCGCTTTATCGTGATTGTCTCCCCCTTTCTACACGGCCTTGTTACAGGATCCTTGGGCTGATCGTCAACACATCATCGATCGGTGTGGGGCCGGGTAGCTCAGTTGGTAAAGCGTTTTACTAGTAACCGAAAGGTACAAGGTTCGAATCCCGGATTGGCCAATGTGTGACCATATTATTTTCCCCTTACCTTCAACTGATTCGCTGGTGTCAGAATAATGTGACCAGTAGTCGCCTATACGCTTCGGTGTCGTGTGACTATAATCTACAGTTACACATCATCGAGCGACTCATCTTCTTCCCATTGCGCGTCTGCTTCTACATTCAGATAACCGCCACGAGCGTACTGCCACTACTTGACTCTACTATTCATCCTGTCTTCTGATTAACGTCCCCTATTCGCTTTGGTTTCCGGGAACACAAATCTACTGAACGAACGAACGAACGATCAGTTTATTAGACTATACTTCAGTAAGTATGAGAATTATATTTTCACAGATTTACTACAAAGAAAGACGTTTCAGTGTTTGTAAACATTCCCTAAGCAGAAACCGTTATTGTTTCATTCAGTATACAAAACAAATTTGTTTGGCATAACTCAATGCTAGGCATACATTCTATATTCAAAAAAGGACAAGTTCGCTCAGAGTGCAGTCTGCATTAAATTACCATTGTTTCTGCCATTCTCGTTTGTTCTTTCTCGTTCTGAATCTAATATATCAGTCTACTATCTTCTTCGCCAGACCAGTCACCTACCATTTTCTTCTTGAAAACTCTCCCCAAACCTCATCGTTTGTGTACGAGGTCTCTTGGGTCAGCTTTGGGCTATTGGATGCTTTCTGCCAAATGGTCACGAGGGCATTCGATGGTGGTATTATTTAGCAACGCAGGCATTTTCTAGGGATGTGTTTTTGTTAATATTTTATGATGATGTTTATATCGATCTCATTCACACAGCTCAGCGCAGTTGAGACTCTTTGAGAACCTTCCTTGCACTAATGAGAGGCGCAAAGGTTAAGTCTGGGCTAGCTTCAGCTATACGCAGTGTGGCGGATCTCATCCTCATCCGCAAGGTGTACCCTTTTTAGCGCCCCGCAACAAGTAGCAGCGCGGTTTCCCATCAACAAACAACGCCCCAATAGTGTTTCAAGTCGCCAACAACTTGCGCTCTGTTTGTAAGCTACTTTTCTCGTGGCGCCTTCGCATCCTATCGCACATGACTACCGGAGCTCCTTTGATTCCTATTTAAAAGTAAGCAATGTTTCAAGGACACATACAAGTACATAACATTGCAGCATATATATTATTATTGCGCAATTTGTTCCGCTCCAAGATCCACTCAAGACGCATTCACATCCTATCTAGCATGGCACCATCTCGGTTGTTTCCTTTCGTCAACAAACTTCGAGAACACACCTAAGTAAGCTTACATATGAAGTATTCTTCTTAGCATTGAACACTTTATTTCAGTTCGAGGAGCCGTTCAAGGCAAGGAGGCTCTTCTTGTTCCATCGCAAGATACCAATGTGAGCTCCCTCTTGCATCGATATAGGTTTGGGGCTTAAAAAGCATGCACAATGTTCTCGCTTTCTGAGCTGCAGAAAATAAGAAACACTATACTTAATGGACCGACGCGCGAACGAACGTAATTTCACTATGAACAGGACTATGGCAGACACACACACTTTATCCTAAACAACACACACACACAAAACAACATTGCAACGAACACCGTCAGCCCAACTGTCTGGATTAAGCGAAAGGACGAGGACGAGTAATCACGTACGCCGAAAAATATACAAACAAGGGTCCTTCTTCTTCTTCTTCTTCTTCTTCTTCTTCTTCTTCTTCTTCTTCTTCTTCTTCTTCTTCTTCTTCTTCTTCTTCTTCTTCTTTATCTAAGCAATCTGCACAGATTTTTTCGGCCTCTTTTTTTTAGCGTAGGCGGACACGAAAAAATAGATTGATACAAACGTGAAGGCCAGCACGTGTAACAGGTAAACCCAGGTGAGAAGAATCAGGTGTGGCACAGGTAAACAAACTTACTTGCATCGGCATAAGGAGGTATTCATTCATGATATTTACACTCATCTAGATGATGGGGTTTGTCAAACAGATACACTCAAATAATAATCAAGGCATCTTTTTTCTTTCCATGTATTGGCTTAAATCAGAGGGTTAGGGGTAGGAAGGATCCTATCCTATCATATCCTATCCTATCCCGTAAATCGGAGATTGTAGAGGCACCACAGATGATCTTATAACCAGCGTACTCCATCTTTCCCTGTCCTCAGCAACCCTGATGGTTTCGCTCAGTGCCAAACCAGTCCAATCTCGAATGTTGTCCCTCCCACCTCTTTTTCGGTCTCCCTCTTCTTCTGACGCTTTGCACTGTGCCTTGCAGGATGGTCTTTGCAAGACCTGATGATCTGGTGACTTGGCCATACCATCGGAGTTTCCGTTTTGTCACCACTGTGAGCAGGTCATCGTGTTGTCCAATGGCTTGTGTGATGGTCTGTCGGACTTTGTCGTTGGTGATGTGTTGGGTATAGAAAATGCCCAGAAGTCTTCTGTAGCACCTCATCTCCATGCTTTGTATTCTTCGTTGTAGATCTGCTGTGAGGGTCCATGCTTCGCAAGCGTATAGGAAGATGACAAGGGAGCGCAGCAGTCTCACCTTGGAATGTAGGATGATGGTCCTGTCTTTCCAAATTGGCTTCAACCTCGCCAGGGCAGCAGTTGTTTGTGCGATCCTGGAGAGGACTTCCTGTCGGGACCCATTGTCTGATTCAACGGCTCCTAAATATTTGAAGCTATTCACTGTGTTGAGGGATTGGCCTTGGACTTTGATGTCCATGTTGATGCCATTGGTGTTGTTGGTCATCATTTTGGTTTTCTCTGCACTTATTTCCATTCCATAGGCTCTGGAGGTGGTGTCAAGCCTCTGTACCAGCTGTTCAAGTTCTTGTTCCTCTCCAGCCAATCCATCAATGTCATCCGCAAAACGAAAGGAAGGAAGGTAGGGGAGGGGTAATGCATCATCATCATCATCAGCAGCAGCAGCCTCACTGACGTCGCCACTACCCGGTACACCGATCATGTAAAATAAAATGGGCTTGCAAGAACTGATGCCCTACACAAGAACATCACCCCCATCGTCACAACTGCTATCACCACTACTAAATGCAAAGGTACGGACGGAATGCTAACACAAAACTTGACCGAAGTTGCGTCCCCTTGATTGACAGGAAGCCGGGAGTGTCACGTCCACTGAAACAATAACGATTGTGTCACGCTCGGAAAGCGATAAAGTCACGTATGCATGGCTGCTTTTACAGCTTCTATGGCTGCAGAGCGAGGTCGCGGACGTGACCCGTTATAACTCAATTTTACTTTATACGGCGGACGAGGGGAGGGGGAGACACTGAACAACATAGAATACTGCAATACTGAGACGCATAATCGTTGCTGCTTCTCCCCATCCCCTTCCAACCCAACATGACTAAAAGGCCAAACGTCAGTAATAGAGCGTAATCTCAAGAGGACACGACACAAGAACATCATCGGTTGGCTATACTGCAATATTAAAACACAGTTAATAGTCTAGTAAGAATACAGAACTAAGAGCCAAAAAAGATTAAAACACGGCAGAGCAGGCCTACTCTATACATGCATTTCGCTAAAAGCTTCTTCACGAGTTAAAAGCCAAGAAGACAGCCATACTGCAACACAAGTGTTGATATCTCATAAGAAGTGATGAATCAACATACTGTAGCTATTTGTTTTGCCCCATTTTAAACTTGTTTTGTGTGATTGCGTTGGCTGATGTAATATAAACGAGTTGAACAATCGTCATTTACAATATTCTGTCCACTATGTTTCATCGTATCACATTAAAGGCATTGATTGCAATGCTTTGTTATGCTATGTTATTTAAAGGTCTTTTCTACCACTTTCTTAATGCACCGCGCGCCTGAGGTAAGCACGATAGTCTGTCTATAGCCGTGCCGAGTTAGTACCTGTCTACATTATCTGGTCCACTCCTACTGTCGTTGCACTGGTGGCCAAGAATTTAACATAAAGAAATTAATGCGAACACGCATGAGGTAAAATGTCTCAAGGGCAGGTACTTGTCTGCTCAAAATTCAGATTCTGATGTACTTGTCTGGCTTTTATAGTGATGTTAGACGCAGGGGAAAGCCTGGTCTGACCTGTTCTTAGTTTAGACCTGCACGATTTCTTATAGTAGATGCGTGCCTGTTGCTGTCCTGTCCATGTCCAGTAATAATCCCATCTCCCCCTAAACCCCTTCCCCCCTTGCTTAAAAACAAAATTCTTTCAAGATTGCTTGTAAAGACTGCTTGTGATGAATAAAATATATTATTCAATTTAATGGACTTCTTGTGTTCTTCAGTTAGCTTGTCCTTCAACTCTTTATATTGCATAGCACTCCTCAGCCAAGTCTGTGGTTCGTCGTACCGTCCTTGGGGACCTCAGCTGTAAAACCCATCTTGGAGAACATGATCATTCAAGAGCGCTTTAAAGTACGCGCAGCTTCGTCTTTTTACGATATTCTGTACAGAAGTCAGAAGAGAGATGACGTTGAGAATGACGTCAAGAGATCAGCCTACAAGCGGTAAAGAGTATTTATTACTCAACATGGCGTTTAGTATTTAATCTATCATACTGAAAAAAGTTGATGTGATGACAAAATACTCTCTTAAACCTTCACTAGCTATACTAGGCTTATCGTAATTATCAGAGATACATGTAATTGATAGCCTTTGAAGATTATAACATAATCTATCCGACAGAAATTCGTTTAGTCTCTGATAACTGAGCATGCCTACACAAGCGTAATTGAGTCTGAGGGATATGCCTACATCGTGTAGGCATGGCGTAGATCCCAGCAGGTTCAGACACTGAGTGTGACTCTCAGCACGCCAGCAAGCTTCACTGGCACTGGCAGGCGTTCCGGCTCAGCCACTTCCACTGTCGCAACAGGTGGGTTTGGCTTGTTCGTGGAGCACACACATGGAGAACTTCAGTGCGTGTGGAGTCTTGCCACTTGCCCTTGCTTTTAGAACTATTGATACTTCGTCGTGTGAGAGGAACAGTTGTACTAAGCCATTGTCGTTTGAACTGCTCGCACAACTACACATTCTTTGTAAAGCTAGCATAGACAACTGACATTAATATGCATGTAATTTTACTACCAAAATATTTTTTGTGGTAATAATTCATCACAGGCTAAAAAAAGCTATTTAAAACAAGTCAGCGGCAAAGACTCTGAATTCAGTTTGAATGCCTGTCCATAGTGTCAATGTTTGTATAACAAAATAAAACTAAAAAAGCAATTGTCTCGGCTTGCGTGGATTTGTTTGCGTGCTTGCCTGTCTTTCTGTCTAACGGTCTACTAGTTTCCTTGTAAGCCTGCTTCTGTATCTCCCAATGCACAGCAAACAGCAAACACTCTCTCATATGCAAACGTTTGTACATACAAGCTACTTAGACTCTGGTGATAAGCATGGGTGGGGCAGGAGCTTGGGAGTCAGATCAGCCGATGAGTGACAGACAGCACTGGCTGCCGGAGACCTCGGATTTCCCCCGCTGGGGGACCAGAGTATCAGACCCTGCTGAGGAGATCTACGTCTGAATACTTTTTAGGATCTCCTTTCCTCCACCAACCCCTCTCAAGCAAACCCCCATACCCTGAGGACCCGATCTTTTAAAATAGCACCAAGTGGTTCGCTTGCGTGATGAGCTCTTTTGTCAGTTGCCCATGTCAGTCTCACTTTGCTGATAAACTACTCAGAGGAAGAGTGACCTTAATTCCTCCATTAGAATGGTGGCTAAACTAAAGAACTATAGCGCTGACTTCGCCTTTTCAATGTGAACAAAGAATAGATTGCCACGTTGTCTGGTTAGCCTGATAGTGATACTTCGCAACCAATGGTTCCAGAGGATCGGTTTCCTGACGGTGACAATAATTCTCTAGGGCAGTCCACTCCAATGTTTGCATGTCTAGAACCATAATAGGCACCAATACAATAAATTATTGCATCTTCCCTCTAGCAGACACGGCGCGCGACTTCCTTTCGTCGACAGTAATGTGTGTAAGTAGATCTTCGTTGGGGTTGAGGACTGTAAAAATCGTGCCTCTGTACCTTAACAACTAAGAACGAAGAGAGGTAGTAGAATGGGGCAAAAGCGACATAACAAAGAAGAAGACTAAGACGAAGTAGAAGAAGAAGAAGAAGAAGAAGGAGGAGGAGGAGGAGGAGGAGGAGGACACTTATACCACTACAATTGAGGAGAATGAATGGAACCTTGAGGTTTAACGTCTACACCCACCATTGACAACACGGCAGACGGGGATAACCATCCCAGGGAACAAGGGGTGTGAACATAAACACTGAACCACGAAAGCATTCATATTATTAAAATGGACAGTGGTAAATGGCCACTTTTTATTTCGCCCACCACGGGATTCGAACCTGGATCATCGGTGTGCCAGGCGAACGCTCTACCACTTGAGCTACGGCGGTGGGATAACTTGAAGAGAAGGGAAGGAACTGCACCAATGCTGTTTCTGAAACGACCTCACGGGACAGAATGAAAGCCCAGCAATCATATAACTCACGGGACAAGCATATACATCCATCTCTCTCTCTCTCTCTCTCTCTCTCTCTCTCTCTCTCTCTCTCTCTCTCTCTCTCTCTCTCTTTCTCTCTCTCTCTCTCTCTCTCTCTCTCTCTCTCTCTCTCCCTCTCTCTCTCTCTTTCTCTTTCACTTATCACTTTCTTCTTCTTCTTCTTCTTTCATCCACCTCACCGCAAACCAGAATGTTTCTTTTCTTTAACTGGTCAGTAAGCTGTCAGTTTGTCGGCTATGGGCAGTGATTGTTGGCAGCAGGCCACGGACTAAATCGTCTTTCTCGCACTGCTAATGATGTTGTTGCCGTGTTGTTTTTGACCGCCATTCAAAAGCAAATCCTCCTTTATCAGCTGTAAGTCCAGTCTAAAGCTTCGCTACTAACAAGCAACAACCTTCTGAATAAGAGGTTAGCAAAAACAGACCCTACCATAGCAAATGCCACACAGACATTATTTCGGCGAATCTTGTGGAACCATCTTGTTTCCTAGTGCCCAAGTAGTTCACAGGTAGTCAATTATAAATGTGTGGTCCTGATTTGGCTCGGAAGAGTCCGCTGGACCTAAAGCAATAACCATGAAATAAAATGAAAATTATAAACTGGTGCCAATCAAAACTAATCGCATGCAAATATATTTGTCGACGGCTATGAAAATAATCAAGAGCAAGCATATTTGCGGACGACTCTTAAAAATAACCCCATGCAAATATGACTGTGAGTATGTGCCTAGCCCGAACCTATCCTATCCTATCCTCTCCTGTCCCGTAACCCGGAGGTCGTAGGGGCACCACAGATGATCGTTTAACCAGCATACTCCATCTTTCTCTGTCCTCAGCAGCCCTGATTACTTCGCTCAGTGTCAAACCAGTCCATTCTCGAATGTTGTCCTCCCACCTCTTTTTCGGTCTCCCTCTCCTTTTACCTCCTTGCACTGTGCCTTGCAGAATGGTCTTTGCAAGGCGTGATGATCTGGTGACGTGGCCATACCATCGGAGTTTCCGTTTCTTCACCACTGTGAGCAGGTCATCGTGTTGTCCAATGGCTTGTGTGATGGTCTGTCGGACTTCGTCGTTGGTGATGTGTTGGGTATAGGAAATGCCCAGAAGTCTTCTGTAGCACCTCATCTCCATGCTTTGTATTCTTCGTTGGAGATCTGCTGTCAGGGTCCATGCATCGCAAGCATATAGGAAGATGGAGATGACAAGGGAGCGCAGCAGTCTTACTTAGGAATGTAGACTGATGGTCCTGTCTTTCCAAATGGGCTTCAACCTTGTCAGGGCAGCAGTTGTTTGTGCGATCCTGGAGAGGACTTCCTGTCGGGACCCATTGTCTGAACATTGATGAGTAAGGTCCACATAAACCATTGGCAATATGGCACACGGAATAACCATCCCAGGGAAATAAGGGTATGGACCAAAATCAACCTGAACCACCAGAGCAATCATTCTGCTAAAGACTGTGGATCAATAAAAACTGCCACTTTTTGTTCATCTTGTCCATCCAACAGAAGTTTTGAACCCGAGACATTGGGGTGGCCTCGAGGCGCCGTGGATTAGTAGCCGGTTTCCTATGCCGATGGACGCGGGTTCGTTTCCCGCAAGGGGCGAACTTATGTGACTTATGTAGTCACCGATGGTTTTCTCCGGGCACTCCGGTTTCTTCCCTTCCTTCAATAATGGTATTGGATGCAACCAATTTAAAATTTCAAAAATAGGAATTCGGTTTACTTTTCGTCTTATAATAGCGATCTCCCTACCTTAACACCACATTTTTGAGTGACAGATGTGTGTTTGTTGTGTGTGTGAGAGTGGGTGGAACATGTGAGCGTGTATGTTGGTACAGATCGCCGCGCTTTGAGCTTGATTGGTGATTTTGGAAAAAAGCGCGTATACTATCCATTATTATTATTATTATTATTATTATTATTATTATTATTATTATTATTATTATTATTATTATTAGTATTATTATTATTATTATTAATTTGTGCCAGGCTACTGAGCTACAGCGGTAAACAAAGTTGACGCCTGGAAACATACAAAATACTACAGACCTGTCTGGAGGCCTAAGCTTCACTTACTTATCGTCGAAAGCTCGCCCGATGGTCGCTCAAAAAAATAAAATAATGAAACTCCTTCAGACGCATCCTCAAGAAAGCGGAACCATTTTATTAAAGAAAAAGGATTTCTAACGCAAACGTTCTTTAATAAAGGGGCGTAGTTGAACAAAATAAAACCACTACAACAAAAACCACTTAAATTGCGGAGTCCTTTTGTGAAGACATGAAATAAAAACCTCCAAAGCTTAAAACATTGAGGTGTTGAGTCTGATAGTACGTTTTGAAAACTAAATTAGTTGCTTACAGAATCCAGGGAACTGCAAAGAGCCGAATCAGGACCACAAAATCAAGACCACAACTTGGCTGACAGAGGACTCACCCCTGATCCGCATAAAAGATCTACTGAAACAACCCCAATGTTAACACTGAAGGCACTCCACCAGCCGGTAACTGAACAATAAAGGCAACCCCCGCAGGAGACGCTGAGGCAATATTCCAATTTATCGAACCCGCGTTTACCGTTTACAAAACAAAATAGAATATAAAACATCATTATACAATAATAAAACAAAAACACATACATATGAAATGCGTACATTTCTAAATATTAATATTATAGGAAGCCCTAGTGACCATATGGTAGAAAGCGTCCAATATTCTCAAGCTGATACAACAGACCTCACACACAAATGAGGAGTTTTGTCCCGGAAGAGTTTTCAACAAAAAAGGTAAGTGACTAGTTTAGCGAAAAAGAAGATAGTATAGTAGGTTGACAAAACAGAGTAGGAATGAAAAGGGACAAATAAAAAAGACGGTGAAATTGGGAATTTAAAGCACTGAATTTTCAAAAAAATTGGGATACTATTTATACTGAAACCCCTGGCACCCCAACGGGGAGAGGGGGGGGGGGTGGGGATGAAAACTAAAAAACTGGAAAGAGTAAAGTAGATAACGACTCAATTTAGAGAAGAAGAAACCCCGTTGTATTACTTTTTCTGTTTACGTGCTGAGGTTTGCAGATAAAGAAGGGAGAAAATAAGAAAGAATATGAAAGAAGAGTGCGGAGGAGGAAATGAGTACAATCGAGACAGAAATAATTCATAAATTCAGCTGCAGCAGAGGAAGAAAAAACAAACAATCTGACCCATAACGGTGCCCTTTCGTCTCACTGACAAAAGAATATATATACATACGTACTGTCATGCCGCGATTAGTAGAAACTGCCTAAGTACGCGTGAACCCACACTGACGCGATCACAGCTAAACACGCAACAGACTTAATACTCAGACTCCGATCTCTAATAAATATAGGGTGGAGCAAGAGACTAAAAGGGAACCAGGCTATATATATACACTGTACGCCCCCGTCGGCTTTTTAACTTCTGAAGAAGCATATAAGCGAATTACATGTATTGGGGTAGATTAATTTTTAGTCCGCTGTTTTACATCTTGTCCTCTGTTGTTGGCGGCACTCAGACAACTGGCTTGCCACACTACGTAGCTGACACTAGCCGAAGCTTGCGTTCGACTCTCTACTGGAGACTTGTAAGAGATACTTGGCGAGTCTCACCTGTGCTGTGCGCTGATTTGTTTACCTCCTCAGCTCTGGAATATTATTGTTGCCTCTGAAGGTGATATTCATGCATGCAGAGAAACACTATCGAAAAGATGCTGCATCCTCGTGTATTTTATATGAAGTCATGCAACTTAAATCAGGGACAGCTATCAAGTAGTCTCTCTGCTTCCGCTGGCCCCTGTTAAGCAGGATGCAATGAAACCACACTGTTCCGGATCAGGAGATTCTTGCTGCTGGCTTTAGCTGCTGCGGCAAGGCAGAAGACCGCCAACGCTCAGAAGATAGACATGCAACACGTCAGGATCCTTACATAAACACAGTATAAGCCTAGTCATATAACTCCACGCTTGCACGTAAACTTGGCTAAAAGAAGGCTATATTGACCAACTCATCCATCCGTTTACCACGTACACATCTTCACAGTTTAGAACTAAGAGAAGACCCTCATCATCATCATCATCATCATCATCATCATCATCATCATCATCATCATCATCATCATCATCATCATCATCATCATCATCGAATTTTTACGTTCTTACAAGAACAGATTCTAGCATCGCGGAATTAATGACGGAAACATCAAGTAAAGAGTTATGACCAGTCTTGTCTTCACCCATCTCTGGTCCTCAGAAGGTGTGGGTCAGTGTCACCTTCGAGGCGATAACCGGGACGGGAGTGGACAGCGGAAAGATTGGCCAATCGGCGCGGCCAGCGGGGTGTGAGGCAAGTTCCTATCCTCCCAGCCAAACGAAGACTTCCATGGTAACACTTTTACACAGAGAACGGTTGCTGTGGTCGTATACGGGAAGCAAGTGATTCACACTTCATTGTATTAGGCTCTGCTAAATACATTGTTATTATAAAGAGGATATACAGCGGTCAGAACAAAATCCTGCCTCTAGATTACACACATAATTAATGTTAGAATTCCTTCTTCATTTTATTGAAATTAGAGTTAATTCTTGATTTGTCTTTATTCTGCAGAGGCTTCTTTAAAAAAATGTTTAAAATTTAAAACTCTTTAATCTGTCAACGAGTAGCATTTTTTTTCTTGCTACACTATATAGAATGAAAAGCGCATCAAAAGAACGGCAGATGGCAAAAAAGCTACCGCGCTCTTTTCAGTATAGGAAAACAACAATCGGTGAGTCGTGAAAATAGTATATATGACTAATTTTACTACGGTGCCTTAACCCTGGGGGAGTCTATGCCCCAGGAGTGCCTCTAAATCTACACCACAGCAAACATATCTATGAACAGGCAACGTCGGAGAACAGAGCTGTGGGAACATATAATTATGTAGTAAGAACCTAGAGATGGAGGAACTGAGAGCTAGATTCGAGGATACTTAGAGATGACCCCATGTGGTTAGATTAACGTCCCGGCACACAGTGCGTATAGGGGGCTGACCCCATGTTGTTGTTTGTAGATTATAGTCACACGACACTTTCGCATATAGGTGACTACTGGACCGATTTATACTGACACCAGCGGGCCAGTTGTTGGTAAAGGGGAAAATAATATGATCACACGTTGACCAATCCGGGATTCGAACCAGCGACCTTTCGGTTACTAGCAAGACGCTCTTACCAACTGAGCTACCCGGCCCCACAAATGTTCTAGTCGCTTTTACTATATACTATTCCACTCCCCACACAGCGAAGCTGAGACTAGCCGAGTACCTCTCACAAGAGGCAAAACTACGCTTCGGCCAAGTCTCAACTACTGAGTGTGTTCCATTCCCTTGTGCTAGCGCTATGAAAAGCTGCGTTTGGTCATTCACCCCCACCCCCACACCCACCCTCACTCACTCCTGAGTCTCTTTCTGTGGCTAAACGTACTGGCTAGAAACCGTTCCTTGATGCTGGCGCCACGACTGAGGAGTTCCCAGTGACTGGGCAATGCACAATTTAGGCGCAACCTTCTTCGGCTTAACTTTTTTAGTTAAAATGCTTTCTTCTTCTGATACATGAGACTATATAACATACACTCCTATCTATACAGGACTATTGTGTCCTACCTACCTTTTTTTCCACCCCAAAACGGTCATCACATATGAAGCTAAGAACATACCTGCTACGTCGTCTGCTATATTTTAATAAGGGCCAGGGGAAAAAAGAGGTCTGTTGCATCATTTACCGAGCAATCTTCTTCGGCTTAGGGTTTAGTTTATAACATCTCTCTGATCCGTTGACCACACTCCTACGCCTGCTAGCTGCGGATAATAGATGGTAGGTTACTTGCTGACTTTCCTTCTCGTTCTTTTATTTAGTTAATCATTGTTTAAAGGGTCAGGCGTATGACAAGGAGCAGAATCAGGATCGTTCTTACAGTTCTTCCGTTATGGTGAAGACCCCTCTTTCTTTTTCTAGTGACTAAACCAATGATCGTATCCCAAGCAAATAGTCACAGGCCAAGAGTAACAATACATGTAGTGACAGATTTTGTTGCCCGTTACTTTGAGAGATAGGCGAGATATCATTAATTAGAATTCAAAGCAAAACCTGAAATACGGTAATCATCCCACACAAGTCCTACTGGTTCTTCAAGTCCCCTTTTATTCGTGTTCTTGTCCTCATTAAAACACCATATACAATAGTGAGTCTACCATAACCACAACAGACAAAGATAAGAACAGATAATAATAGAGAAGATAAGATAGGGCTTTTTTTTAAAAGATATTACTCAACACTGAACTATTTCTCGACATCCAAACAGAGTAAATTAATGTCCCGCCAACTAGCAATTATAGTAGCCTCCCCTAGCGAAGCAGATAGCCTGCTGGACTGCTGAGGGATTCTTCAAAGATGGAGATAATAACGTCTCGCCACTCATCGACACCCGCTGCAGTGTGACCTCATGCATGCGGAAAAATGGTAAGAGGTCAACCAACTGTTACATGTTATCTTGGAACCACAGAGCGCGGTTGAGTGTGTAAAAAGGTACAACGTAAGTCTTGGGGACTCTACTACGCTGTGTAATAGGGAATGTCCCTCACAACAGCATCGGAATTAATTGAGAGATCAAAGCGCAATGATAAGAATAGATCAATATTACAGAAGTAGGACGAGAAATGGCTCTTTTTCCAATTTGAATTTTTGATTGACTGCATCACAAGTATATCAACTAATGCTGCATTCAATACCGTTACTGAATGAAGGGAGGGAGGAAACCGGAGTACTCGGATAAAACCTTCGATGACCTGAAAGGTCTCCTACGTAAGTTACATAAATTAGACCCTTGCGGGGTTCGAACCCGGGACCTCTGGCGTAGGAAACCAGCGCCCTATCAACTGCGCAACTAGTCCACCCCCAGATATAGATTAAACATCCAGCTATCACGAAATACGCCGTCTACGTTGAAGTTTGAATAAACATGAGCAATTCTACCGCCTAGGTCGTTGAATCAAATCGACAAGGCCACTCCCTTTTCATCCCTCACTCCCCCTACCCACCCATCTCCACCCCATCCACCAAATCTGGATGCACACGCACGTTTCCTGCAAAAATAAAACTGTTGGCTATCAGGTATTCATGACAGAACTATCCCACACGGTCGGGCACCTGCGTTGAAAACGATTACGAATCCCGACACATAAACGTTTAATCTAAAGGACACCTAACTCAACGTGGCACAGTGTCGAGTATAAACTTTTAATTATATACGTAATACTAATACTAATAGCGCCCATTCCATCTAAAAGGGCTGGGCTAAAGGCGCTCGAGTTTGAAGGAGTCAAACCAGTCTTTATTTAGAAGCAGACGATGAATAAACACATTTTAAACTTTACACATTAAATCAACGAAAATCTAGACGATATAGGTGAAACAAATGTTGGATTGTTCGTAGAAGCGTTCAGCTTGTGTTCTGTTCTATCTTGGAACTACATACGTGTTCAATGATTTTTTTTAAAATGATTTTAAAAAATAATTTTCCATAACTGCTAATATCTGTTCAAGTTTAGCATGTACAATGCAGGGTAAGCCATCCTGTTTTCAGATAAGGGAGCGTAAAAATAATGTAATCTCCATTCAAGGAAGGGCACGCCAAACAAAACACGATACGCCCAGGTATAAAGACATTAACCACCTTTGCCATGGGCCATCCCCCAGCAGGCGGCAGAGGTGCTGCGGAACCAGAGGAAGATAAGATGAACGGGAAATGAGGAAGTAAGTCTGTGTAGTGTCTCTGGCTGTCTTTATGCGTACTGGTGTTACAGCCGATGGTCAGACGCGTGCAGAAAGTGCGGTGCATAGAACTACACGTAAAAAAACAAAAAGAGATGTCTCGATCTACCTGAGAGAAAAATCTACCGAAGGACCGGGAATGAGGAAATATGTGCTGTTTAGTACCCAGGACTCTCTTTTTGTGAGTGCTTACTATCTAGCTAGCCACTGACCAGGAACGGGGCAAAACTTAGGCGCACACGGCCACTCTAGGTAAAACAGATATCTCAATCGGTATTACTATCCGAGCGGAAGATATGAAAAACAGAAATGTGGAAATATGCTCTTCAGTACCCTAGCTATCAGCTCGCCACTAGCCAGGCACGTGCAAAAACGCAAGTCTAGTATCGAGCGCATACTCATGCTAGCTGAGATTCAAGACACGAGAGCTTCGGTATCGGAGCGGATGATAAGGAGAATCAGACATAAGAAAATTCTTTTTTGTTAAAGTGACCCGCTTTATGCTTTGTACTGGCCAATGAGCAGGATTCACACACCCAGGGTATCAACCGCATACTTTATACAGTATGGCCAATGACCAAGGGGGAACATTAACTGTACCTGCTTGAGTGAATGAATGAATGATAAGAATAAAATGAATGAAAAGAAGAAATAGAAATGAGAAAATGCCTTATTTAAGGTTTTGCTTATCTGCTGTCTGCTTGCCAGGCACGTGCAAAAAGCAAGGTGCTCACTAAACATGTAAAATTAATGGCAAACAACGCACTAAGAATGTAAGTCTAAAAGATAAGTTAAGGTTAGCTAGGCTAACAGGAAGTCGTGGTCTCAATACAAAATATTAAGTTATCAATAATTCTACCCTAGGAATGTGGTAACGGTAGACTTGAGTTAGACATGTCCTTTTAGCAATGTAATATATCAATCGCTAGGAGATATTTTTCTCCAGCTGAACTCCAGTGACTCTCTGTACTAAGGGCAAACGATGGTGTTCTTTTGGTATAGTCAGAATTTGCATAGAAATTTAACCATGCTAGCGCCTAAAGACGCACAACTCGTTCTGGCTGAATGCCGTGCTGTGCTGATGACCTTTACGCTTCCTTTCCTGTTCAAGTGACACGCGCCGTCGTAAAACTCACAGCGTCAGACACGTGACGCTCGTGAATGCCGTGCTTGTGCACGCGTAGCACGCATATCTCATACACATTCTGTATTGTTCTAAATATAAACTTGAGCATCAGACATGACTTGAAGCAATGTTCCATTTCCTTGTATATAGAATTGTGCCTCGTCTATTATACTGCAGTAGGTGGGCTTCAGAGCCTTTTAGTGTTCTTCTGTCAAGACAGGGTGCCGTACGGAATCTGGGTCAGGCTCATCGAGAAGACACAACAATGCTGACACGCAATTGCTCTGCGATTATCCGCCACATACAACAGCAATGAGGAGTAACAGCAACACAAATTCTACGGAAGCCGTGATGAGCCATGTCAACAAACAATGTTACGGCATTCACTCACCGATGATGGCATGTATATTTATATAATGTTACTACAACATTAACAAAACCAAGATATATTACAATATAATGAATCAATTAACAATTAGTTCTGATTAGCAATCAGAGTCCTTAATGAAGTTATTAGTAGCGTTGGCAGTGATGTTTTGAAATTATTGTGTAGCCATTACCAGTCACGCGCTTTATCTAACTGTGGGAAAAGACATCATAAAACTGCTGCTGTTGCTACTACTACTACTGCTCCTGCTACTACCACTGCTGCTGCTTTTACTACTGCTGCTCTTCTTCCTCCTCTTTCTCCTCCTACTGCTCTTCTTCTTCTTCTTGCTTCTGCTACTGCTACTACTCTGTTACGCTGCCGCAGTTTGATTTCGCAGGAAAAGCGATCTTAAAGGTACCAGCATTAGTGGCTATAAGGACAACAACAACAACAACAACAACAACAAAAACTACTACTACTACTATTGCTATAATTACAACCTTCCCTACTTCTCTTTTCTTCCATATATTCCGCTATTCTTCGCGCCCAGGAATGAAATGGCAATTGCAGGGGCGACATTTTCACTATCTGTCTTCATTGAACACCTGGGACTAAGAGGCGGGTTCTCACTGAAGAATACTTGGCATCGTTCTACAAATGGCACAGTTCAACATTGTAATCTTGTGTGTGTGTTGTTTTTGTCTCCTAGTAGGAAGGACCGATGCGTATTAAAGTGACCTTCAGTTACGCAATCACCCTCAGAATAAACCACCACACTAGCCGCCTACTTCAGGTGTACGACTTCCATCCGTGACATAGCTGTCAGTGTTATTACGTTTGTTCATATTACACCGGTTTCAGCAATGTTAAATGTCACTTTGATTGTCATATCGCTGTTTTAATGATGGTAATTTCTTTATAACGGTAAAACGCCTAATAAAAATGTGTGAATAAAAAAAACACTATTTCTGATTACACCAATCAATCTTTGAGACTGTCTACCAGTCTGTTTAAATACTGTAAGATTTAAGTCTGTGTTACGGTTTGAAAAGTAGTTTAGTTGTGTTAGTAGATTCGGAAACGGAATTAACTGTGGTTGATGCGCTTATGTTTCTGTACCCTCCATACTCCAAAGGGGACAAAAAAATCGGATAAAATCATAAATCTTCAAGCCATAATAATAAATAATAAAAAGGGTATTTATATAGCGCTTTTTCCTAATGACATCAGTTCAAAGCGCAGTTCTCACGCATTTATACTTAACGTAAACATCGAAACACATACGAAAAGAAGTGAAACAAAAACGAGACATTAATAAATTATGCAATAACATAATACTAACATGAAAAAGAATATTTACAAGTAAACTATCAAAGACGAGTGAGGGAGGGGAGGAGGATAGCAGCTAAGGAGTGAGGGTGTTGGGGGAGTGACGGTGGTGGTCCGAAAAAAAAAAGAAGGAATGGTGATGAGAGGCGAGATAAGACATTTTTTTAAGGAAATATGAGTTTTCAAGTTGGATTTGAAAGTTGCTATGTTCGGAAAGCTGCGAAGAGAGAGATAAAGAGAGTTCCAAGTTGAAGGACCAAGCTCTGAGAAGGACCGACAGCCTGCGGAGGAGAGTTTGTAGCGGGGTACTTGTAGCATGAGGGTGTCAAAGGAAGAACGAAGATTTTTAGATGGCTTGTAGTTCTAAGTGAACGTTCTTGGTGAGGTAGGAAGGTAGGTAATTCATGAGCGCACTTGTAACAGAAATTACAGATTTTGTAGGTATCCTCCGAGATATAAAAGCCAGTGGAGAGATTGTAGGAAGGGTGTGATATGATCAGATTTGTTTTCATTTTGAGAACCAGACGTTGGATCAGAAGAAGAAGGGAGTCCAGCCAGAAGAGACAGAACAAGAGATGAAATTAGTTTGGCTGTAGCCTCAGTGGTCACATGTTTACGGACAAGGCCTATTCTACGGAGCTGAAAGTTGCATGTTTGACAGGTTTTGCGGATGAATTTGCTATGGATGGCCCTGGATAAGACAAAACGGGATTAGGTTTCCAGTTCTTGAGACGACCTACTTTTGCGAAACGCCATGTGAAGGTTTTGATGTCGTACGGTACGAATGTACTAGGAGTGGGAAGGGGAGGTAAGTCTACAATTACTACCTGAAATAACGGTCTATGGAGGCAATACATTACATTACATTACATGATTATTGCTCTAGGTCCAGCGGACTCTTCCGAGCCAAATCAGGACCGGACAACTCCTGATTCGCATAAAAGATCTGCTGAAACAAGCCTAGTGGTAAAACTGAAAGCTCTCCACCAGCCAGTCAATTTACAATAGAGACATCCCACGCAGGGGGCGCTGAGGCTATACTCTAATTTATCGAACCCCCGTTTACAAAAACAAAATAGAATACAAACATGACTATAAATTATGAACAAAACACATACATATACATGTAAAATGCCTATATTGCTAAATAATAACATCATAGGAAGCCCTAGTGACCACCTGGCAGAAAGCGTCCAATATTCCCAAGCTGATCCAACAGACCTCACACACAAATAAGGAGTCTTGTCCCGGAAGAGTTTTCAAGAAAAAAGGTAGGTGACTGGTCTAGCGAAGAAGAAGATAGTATAGCAGATTGATAGAACAGAGCAGGAATGAGAAAGAATAAATAAGAAAGACAGCGACAGTGGGAATTTAAAGCACTAAATTTCCAGAAAGTGGGAATACTATTTATACTGAAACCCCCGGCACCCCAACGGGGATGGGGGGAGGGGGGGGGTCTATGGAGGCGTTGACATACCATTCAAATGAGATGTAACAGTTATATGTACCGGCCTAAACACAATGTACATAAGTATTCCCCTCATGATTTACAGGAGCATCATACACCCCATCACGAGGAGCTTTCACCGTGTATATTAGGCTCACAAGGGTTTTTAACCTTAAATAGATGATGGTAAGTCACTTCTAGCAGCTAGCTGGAAGGAGTAATCACAGTGTGCGAGCTGGAACGCCACCTAACGGTTTTGTAGGTTAATCAAAACAAACGCTGGCCAGACTTCGCTTAACAGAATTTGGTAATGGCCTAACCGTGTGCACACGTCTCACCTGTAATAGACTTGACAGAGGAAAGCTCTTCTGCTAATTACTCGTCTGTCTTATTCATTTCCTTCTTCCGTGGTACTTAAGATCATTTTGCTCACTGTTTTTATCACTTGAACTCTGAGAAGAAGAAAAGAGAAACTGGTTTAAACTTTAAAAAGTGTTTACATCGTACTCAAGAAGCCTTTAATTAGTGTTTTTTTTTTAAATTTCTATCACATCATTCTTTCACGTTCTTTTGCTTTCAAATAAGAGAAAAAGAACAAAATGATTCAAGCTGAAAGTATTTGCTAAATATGCATTTTAAATGTTTTTGTTTTTTTGTTATATCTGGAACATCAAATAAAAACAAGCGAGTCTAAAGATAAATTATGAATAAAAACAAGAACGTATACACACGCACTGAAAAAAAAAAACACAGGGATTTTCACACACGAATAAGTGATTAATCAACTATAAGGCAAGAGACCCTGTTTTGGAAAAGTTCCAGACATTGAGAGAGCAAAGGGAAGTAAAAAAAAACAGAGCCGTTTCACCCTCCGTTGAACACGACCGGCCAGTATCTATATTCTCTGAAGCGGAACGGGGGCTGCAAGTTGCTGTAATCCGCAAGTAGTATGTGATTGGTTTCCCCATCACTGACCAATGACACACCCGGGCGCCAGTGTCGTCACAAGAGCTGCTTGCGTTGGATTGGCTCACGGCTGGCTGGCTACGATAAAACGAATGGCAGGTGGTTTAACTTGGGTTAATTAGCCGACATCCACTGGTGCTGGGTGCTCTTACAAAACTATAGGTGCACAGACTGTTGGATTATTCAGTGAAAGAGAACTCCTCTTGCACCCACTGCGAAACAACAACAACAGCAGCAGCAACAGCAACGGCAACAACAATAAAAGCAGCAGCAACAACGAAGATTGCAATATAGATGTAGAGTAGCAGCAAACATAACATTCAGCTGATTTGATAACTGACAGCATTCACATTACGCAATAACAGTTTACAGTTCCTTTCTCGCCATTTCAGGGACTCCGATTGTTATGCAAAAACAAACAAACAAACAAAATAACTAAAAATAAAAAATCTTACATTTATTTCCTAAACTGTTATGGAAAATATGTTCAATTTCCTAATTTCGCACATCTCCGAACATATTCTTTTCTCCATATATTCGCAATTTTAAACTCCCAATTCAGGACAACAGTTGATTTCGAAACGTTTCTTGATTTTTCAGGTCCACTTACTGTACACTAAGAGAATTTACAATGTACACACCATTCTTGACAAGAAATGTCTTAAAGCATCATGATAAAGCTACTTCATGTTTACTCTCAGCACGTGTTTCAAAACAACCAAACCTGTCCCTTTTCTACCAAAACATTATCACGGCTTCTCCATTACATGACACGTACCCAAAAAGACGTATATATTTGGAAATAAAAGATATGGAATCAAAGAAAGCTCTTACCATTTCCAGAAATGTCCCTTCATATTTACCTCAGAACGATTTTCAAAACACACAATTAATGTCCTTTTACAACTAAAACGTTACCAAGGTTGCACGTTGCTGCATTACAAGACACGTACTCATAATGACGTCTATATCGAGGACTAAAAAGTATGCAATCAAGGAGAGTTCTCTTGCCATTACCAACGCCTCCTTGAACGTCAGAAGGTGCTTAAGACATCAACGTCAGTCTGACATGGTCTCTCAGAATAAGGGTAATTGTTCGAATTCAATGGACCGTGTGGGCGCCAACCTATGGCTAGAAGGTCAGCTCAGATAAGAGCAAGGTGTTGGTGAACAGCCACAGGGACAATAGCGCCAACATCACCATGAATGGAGAAAAGTTGGAAGAGGTGGGGGAAGCCATTATAACAAAATAATGCAGGTCGTCTATAGAGGTCAATACCAAGCTGGCAGTGGCTATGTCAACAATAGGAGGACTGAACATCAGAACAAGATCTGGAATGACAGGGAAATACGCAAAGATAAAGCTAAGTATCCTCCATCAGTGATGTACATAGCATATTACGTATTCAAAACCCACAATCATGATAAAAGGGGGACAGTGTCTACATAGAGTTCAAAATGCGGGGACACAGTGACGCAGCAAATAACATCCGCTGCTTCTGAGCGAAGCAATGCCGTCCGGAGACAAAATGGAATCGGTCATCGTTTCATGGAAAGCAGCCGCATGGCAGGGCCACCCAACAGGTTTGATCATATCTCCCTAAAAGGAAGCAGCTGCACGTAGTACCATTTTCCAATCCTGGCGGAGGTGTGGCTTTATGTCCTACGCCTGGAGTGACCGTCTCAACCGACAGTGTTTCGAGTCAGACATCCACAATCCTTTACCTGCATACTAGATTTCGGCGGTCACCGTTTGAAGGGATCTGACAAGCACGTCAAAAAACAATTACTTTAATTTTAATAGAAGATGGTTCTCCAATCTGTCCATTGAGCAGCTCTTTGAGTTGACAAAATCCCAAACTAAGAAACCAGCTCATTAGCCCACCGCCGTAGCTCAAGTGGTAGAGCGTTCGCCTGGCACACTGATGACCCAGGTTCGAATCCCGTGGGGGGGGGGGGGGGGGGGGCGATATAAAATGTGGCCATTTTCACTGTCCATTTTAGCAGTATGATTGCTCTGGTAGTTCAGTGCTGATTCAGGTCCCTACCCCTCTTCTCCTGGGATGGCTATCCTCGTCTGCCATATCGCCAATGGTGGTGTAGACGTTAAACCTCAATGTTCATCGAGCTCAATAACAGTGTACCTACCCCCTTAGCATTAAGATGTGTGTATTGTTTGCATGTTCAATCTCTCTTCCGTTTTCCTCTTTTAGTTATGATACTTAAAAGCTCAACGACCTTCATCGACCCCCTTCAATTTGCATATCGCCCTGGCCGAGGTGTCGAAGATGCCATTGCCACACTCTTGCACAAAATATTGAAACATTTCGAGACTCCAGGCAACTACGCACGAATCCTCTTCGCCGATTTCTCCTCAGCATTTAACACGATGCAGCGTCACATCCTGGTTGGGAAGCTCCAGCAGCTGAATGTCCCCTCTTCCATTGTCCGTTGGGTGTTGAACTTCTTGTCCAACAGGCGTCAGCGGGTCAGAGTAGCAGACGCAGTCTCTCCAGAACTAGTAACAAATACTGGAGCGCCCCAAGGCTGTGTACTGAGCCCTCTTTTGTACATAACTTATACGAATGACTGCAGGTGCAGTGAGGAAAACTGTTCTTGCGTAAAATTTGCAGATGACTCTGCGGTTCTGGGCTTGATTTCTGACGCAGAGTCAGAACACAGGTATAAGGAAGAAGTGAACAGGTTTGCTGAGTGGTGTACGGAGCACCACCTGGAACTCAATGTTACCAAAACCAAAGAGCTGGTTGTGGATCCTCGGAGAGATGCAGCGCCTGTTGCCCCCCTGACCATAAGCCAAGAGTCGGTAGAGGTGGTGCAGTCGATGCGGTACCTTGGCCTCACCCTGGACTCCCAGCTCTCATTCAAGGAGCATGTGGCTGACACGCAAAAGCGGAGTCAGCAGAGGTTGTATGTGCTGAGGAGACTGCGGTCCTTTGATGTTGCCCCCAAACTTCTGTTGAATCTCTATCGTAGCATTGTTGAGCCCCTTCTCACATATTGCGGTATGATCTTTTTTCCATCCTTGTGTGTCTCTGAGAAAAACAAGCTTCTCAAAGTCTCTAAAACCGCGTCTAAGATTATCAATTTCCCCGTACCTTCCATAACAGAGATCACAGAGAAGGCAATACTCCGAAAGGCACATGCGATCTCTGCAGATCCATCTCATCCACTTCATGGGGAGTTTAAGCCGCTTCCGTCAGGCAGGAGGTTCAGAGTACCCCTTTGCCGCAAGGTAAAATACAAACTCTCATTTGTTCCAAATGCCATTAACAGACTGAATCAAAGGTCTGGGAGCTCTGCATCATCATCATCGTCATCATCCTCTCGAGGATGCACTCAATAGAGAGATGAGGATGGCCCGCCCTACACCCCAGAATGTATGGTGATGGATGAAGCAATCCAGTGTGTGTTGAGGCCGATGTAATATTATATTACACATCAGAGAAAAAAAACCAAAACAACAACAACAACAATACTAGTAACATAGATAAATCACTAAAGAAATAACTAAATAAATGGATAATAGGAGTGTGTGGTGGGTGTGCAGTGAAGGGAGGTATGAAGGGTTCTTGTTGTATTAACAATGTATACACTCCCACAATATATGTATATGCGTATATGTATGGATATGCATGTATGTGTGAATATGTATGTATGTATATGTATGTATATGTGTATGTATGTGTGTATGTATATGTGTATGTGTGTATATGTATACATGTATGTGTGTATGTATGTGTGTATATATGTATATATGTGTATGTGTATACGAATAATATAATATAATAATATAATATATATAATATAATATATAATAATAATATAATAATATAATATATATAATAATATAATATATGAGTGTGTACATGCATGCGTGTGTATATATGTGTGTGTATATACATGTATATATGTGTGGGTGTATTATGTGTGTGTATATATGTGTGTGTGTATGCGTGTGTATATAAGCATACCGTGTGTGTGGGTTTGTGTGTGTGTGGGGGGAGAGGAGACTGTATTCAGCTTGCTGCTATAACGATGGAGGGGTGTTCTAATGTCTTGTTGTATTATTATTCTTTTCTTTTTGTCATGTGTGCACTGTGACATAACAAATTTTCCCATGTTTTTTGTGGAATAAAGATTTCTTGACTATGACTATCGTGGGCATAAGGTCGCCCCGTCCAAGAGCACATTTCCAAACCAGACACCGGACCTCCATCCCCCCTCCCCCCACCCCCCACCCTCCAAGGGTGGACAGTCGGACGAGCGGATACAGGTTAATGGGAAGTTGATCCTTGTCAAACTAGACCCGATGATGCCCTTCTTACTACCACACACCGTGCATTGCGTGAACCTGCTCTCACGGCCAGGACTACAGTCATAAAATGAGACGACACCCCCACGACGAAAAAGGTAAAGAAAGAGCGACGAACGACTAAAGAGGAGACGTAGGAGCATAATGATGTAGGACAATGACAGGGATAAATGAAGAGAGAGAGAGAGAGAGAGAGAGAGAGAGAGAGAGAGAGAGAGAGAGAGAGACAGACAGAGAGACAGAGAGAGAGACAGACAGATACAAACAGACAGACAGACAGAAACAGAGAGGGAGAGGCAGACAAATAGAGAGAGAGTCCGTTTCCTCCTTATTAGACCTGTACCATCTTGTTTTTATAATCGCCCATTTTGTAATGATAATGGCTCGCTTCTCACCTCAGAAAGCGGCACACTTTGACGTCCTTCTGTCTATCATCACTGTAAACATAGGCTTACCTGTAAGCGCTTCTGCGCTGAAAACGGTTGCAACGGTTGCCATTTCGGATGAAAGTATATTCCGAGGTCGATTCTGTGAACGCACGCATTCCATATCACAGACTTTAAAGATCCTGGCGCTCATGTCCTAGACGTGGTTCCGGCTACACGAATATACCCACAGCAAAGCATTAGGTCTTTTCTCCTCCATACCCGATGGCCAGGATAGTGTTCAAGTGGTCTAGGCGTTAGACAATGCGCCCAAAGGCCAGCGCCTTGAGCAGTTATCTAGCTGGAAAAGCGCTATATTAGAATGATGAAATTAAGAAATTAAAAAACAAATTACAATTCACTCAGGACTATAAAATGTGACGAGGGAGAAATCACACAATGACCAACTAGGAAAGTGGACAAGCAGCAAGCAACGAAACACGACGGGCAGAGCGAAATGAAATGGTCCGTCTATGGACAGCGGGCTAAAATGACGAATGGACACCGCAGGAAGCAAGAACACGGAGATGCGTTGAGACCACGATGTCAAATACTAAGTGTTTTGGAAAAGAAACACGTAAAAAGCCATATTTATTGAAACATTTTTATTGCATAGCGCACTTACTAGCTTAAAGAGCTGCTCCAAGCGCGGGCCGAGATGAGGATAGGATTCAAAAACTGTCAAAGACGCCGACGTTCTGTATCTTGCCCACTGTCTAACGATGTACCAGTGAGTCAACCCGACCGATCTAGATGCCTGCGTGTTAATTTGAGCCTTTGACCCGCTCTATACAAAAGAATTCCTGAACTCTGTAACGTGCCGCTGCGGCGACAGAGGAGATGGGGACCAGTGCGTTTATTAGTAAAAAGCTCGTTACCGCACACTGAATAATCGTGCACACAAGAACTACGTGTCTTCAACGTTTCTAAATAAACCACCGTGTAATGGGCGCCAGCCACACTATGCGCCCAAAGCCGGCACAGTGGGCGCCTCGGGCAGCTTGAGCTAGACCCTGTATCGGCCAGCGCCTTGAACAGCTCTTGAGCTAGAAAAGCGCTATATAAGAATATTAAAATAACTAATGAAAGAGTAATTACTGAGAGTCGAAACTTCCGATGGAAAAAGAACACAAAACAATGTCCACGCAAATATCCGCACTGGGCAGTAGTGCCGTACAGGCTCCAAAACTCAGTTCATAGTCGAGGTATGGAAAACGTGAACAATGTTGTACAGCGTTACAGGCCGGCCTGCTCCCTCTATTCAGTTTAGGCATGGTCAAAGTCTCATCTACGCTGTATGAGTGGGTGGTAGAAAGGATACCTCTGAGTGGGGAGGTGCTAAGCCTCTGCTGGTCTCCCGATGAGATGATTAAGAGGACAAGAGGCTAATGGGTGAACACGAGCACTCATTGATCACGCGGGATGGAGACAACTCGCGCTCGCAAAAGGTAAGGCGAGATGGAGAAATGCTGCGAGGAGGAAGGTTGGAAGAGGAAGAAGAGGATGAAAAGGATGAGAAGATCAGAAGAAGAGGGTGATGATAAGGATAAAAAGCACAAAAGAAGAAGAGCACGATGATGATAAGTCGATGAAGAGGATGAGGACGATATTTTAAGAAAAAGATTGAGGAGGCGGAGGAGAATAATAATAATAATAATAATAATAATAATAATAATAATAATAATAATAATAATAATAATAATAATAATAATAAGATGATGATGATGATGATGATGATGATGATGATGATGATGATGATGATGATGATGATGATGATGATGAAAACAACAGCAGTAGTAACAACACGATATCAACAACAACAAAGAGACTTGAAAAGGCGAATGAGATGGAGGAGAGAGGGTGTAAGTGTGTGGGGGTGGGGGGTGGAGTTGGGGGGAGAGGACGACAAAAAAAAGAGTTATGAAAGAGGCAAGAAAACGAGGAAAGCCCGGAGAGACAAATGAGTATGATGGGAATGCAGATATACAAAAAAATGGGGTACGAAAGAAAAGAATTTGATAAGCAGGTAAGTGTGGAATTAACAACTGATAACCAATGAACCGGAGATCAATAAGAAAAAAGGACCGAGGAGAGAGGAATGACAATGGATGATTAAGATAACACGCATAAATGTCGGTCGGACAACAAGATAGACCTACGGCATTTAATAAAGCATGCGGAGACGAAGATGCAGAGAACAGAAGAGAGAAGATAAGCATGATGGAGTTTTGTTTGTGCTTTTTTTTTTTTAAAATTATAGTAATCTCTGTTATGGACATTTATTTCACTCTTGCCAAGTGTTTTATTAACTCAGTCCAGGAATTTAATTTACCACAATACGATCCCACAATATTTGCCCTGAACCTACATGGGGAAAATTAGCTGACATATGCGAATACAAGTGAAATCGACCGCCTTCTTTCGACCGCCAGAGACGTTGTCCATGTACATAGTTCCATATACTGTTTCTCACTCTGTGTAGGACTTATTTAAGCTGTGCGCTCAGATTTGTATAGTGTAGTTGTACTGTTGCTTTTTTAGTAACAATTTTTGTTTATCCAAACACAGTACAGCGTTTAGCCGTATGAAGGAGGCCCTTATTTCTCCAGACCCTTCAACCTCACCCACCCACATACACACACACACACGCACACACACCCACACCCACACCCACACACACACACACACACACACACCCACACACACCACTCCCAAATGAAACTGCGACATAAATAGGAAAAGCCGAGGAAATTAACTGGAAAATACTTCTGTAGAATGTTCAGCAGAAGCAATAAGGCTACAAATAAAGCTGTTCCCAAGACTACAAAACATCATTCTGGCCGATCATTAATAACTTAACAAATAGTAATATGAAGCCTGGTAAACTTTTTTTTATATAGTTTTAAGCTTCATGTTGCTGTTTGCAATGTTACAATATTAAAATAGGAAATTTGATACTCTTTCGAGTGTTTTTGCGACTTCATAAAAGGCTATAAGACGATTACATTAAAAACTAAATTTGAAATACGATTATTCATAGTTTAGTACATGTTATTCTTTTGTTGTTGATGACTACGACGACTTATAATTTCGTACATATAGTTTTGGACTACGGTGAGTCAGAGCGTATTCATTTCAAAATTGTCATACAATGCAGTAAAAACACTACATCCCAAAAAAAAATTATGAAAAAAAAGAAAAGACGTAAAATAAACAACTTTGATATGATAGTGATCTTACATCAGACGAACTTCTTAGACGTTGAGAAATCTTACACAACAGACGAGCTTCTTTGATGGCGGTCGTGAAACAAGACGACAATATCACAATTCAAAGGAAATAATTTTGTGTGCGAAACAGTATCTCCATTCAGCTAAACTTTATATGTAATATTTATATTTTTTTAATAGAAGTTCTTTTTTTCTCACAAATAAATGCTGCTGAAGTACTAGAATGAAATGATTAACGCTTTATGAAGCTAATATATCCACTCAAGTGTATCTACGTAATTTTCCAATTTATTTCTCAATAAAAGTTCCAAAACTGATGTTATGCATTCTTCTCGGTTTAGCCAATTTACTTTATATTATTTTACCGTCGCTGAGTTTATAGGGTTTTTGTTTTTGTATAGGAATACGTTTTCGACCGTCAGAACAAAAAGTTTGATGGAAAAAAATGGTAGTTAAAGAAAGAACGCAAGAAAATAAAAGAAACGAAAATGAAGGGACAAAAAAGAAAAAGATTAGTAATATAATAAAAGCAAGAAAGAAAGGACGGAAGAAAAAAAGAAAAAATAACAAGTCTATTATAAGAGCAAAACCAACAATACACAACAACAAAATACATACTTAACCTCATAGATTTGTATATTTTCTCTCACAAAAATAAATTAATTAATAAGTAAACAAAAGAAGAGAGAAACTTTAGGTTTAAAACATAAATTTTTTCTTTCAAACCGATTTTGTTTTGTACTATTTGGTCTCCTGGCTTAGTAACCTTAATATTGTTTGCTAGTTTTGTAGGTTATTGGAGAGACAAAAGCTACACTCCCAAAGTGAACTCGGACAATAGAATCTTTGTGGCCTGCAGTGCTTAGGAAGTTTAGAAACTTTTTAATACAGAGTCTGAGTCGGGTGTCTCGTATATAGATACCAAAAAAATGTATATATTATGTTCTTCGAACAAGGAAATATAAAAAGAAAACATAAATAACCTTTAAAAAGTACTTCCCCCCCCCCCCCAAAGGAATTAAAGCAATAGACGAATGAAAACGAAGGAATAACTGGTGTATGGAAAGAAAATGTAATGAAAACAATATTCCATCCACCGACACTGCCTTATAGGACAAACAGAAAAACAAAGTGTGTTAACAAAAAAACAACTAACATACAATAGACGATTAATCTCAAATAATAATAATAATAATAATAATAATAATAATAATAATAATAATAATAATAATAATAATAATAATAATAATAATAATAATAATAATTATTATTATTATTATTATTATTATTATTATTATTATTATTAGTAGTAGTAGTAGTAGTAGTAGTAGTAGTAGTAGTAGTAGTAGTAGTAGTAGTAGTAGTAGTAGTAGTAGTGTGTGTGTATGTGAATGTGTGTGTGGGTGGGCGGGTGGGTGTGTGTTTGTATTTGAACAACCGCACAACTGGGGATTTTTTTCATATAAACTTGATAACAAACGGGATAGTTTTAAAAATAATTGGGAAGCAAAAATCTTCCCCATTTTAAAAAACCCACATATTTTCCACTCGAAAACAGTACAGCACAATCGTAAATATCTAGAAATCGCATCTTCCCAAATTGCCGGAAAATGGGGCAGACAAGCGTGTAAAGTATACACACATGTATACAATGTAGTAAGCTGCGTTACGAACAAAATCAAGTTTAAAGGGAAAAGTACCCCTCGCACCTGTAGGTCATTCACAAATCCACTACAACATTTGATTTGGACAGTAAATATCACTGAGAAAAAGACCATTCCCCAATTGCACGCTGATTTGACAATATTCCCGATTGATCGGCTTATACACGTATGTGTGTATGCGTGTGTGTGTGTGTGTGGAGGGGGGGGGGGGGGTGTTGTATTTTATTAACGGGTCAAAGTCGTGTTGCCTACTCAACGAAAATGCGGCAGCCGCAAATACATATTTTTCTCCGCGTTTAAAATAAACTACTATAACAAAAGGCAACAACGGCTATCCGCAAGATCGATAGACGACGAGTCGATGAATGAAAGTGAACAACAGAAGAGCCACGCAATGGTTACTCAAACAAACAACACATTTTACGTTAAGAAAATGGTTTTATACAAACTCTGCGATTTTTTATAATGAAACGCTATCAAGAAAGCAATCGGCATTTGAGTACATACTTCATTTCCGTCGAGACAGGAGAGAAGAGAGGTTGAATATACAATTTGCAAGGTAAAAAGCAACGTCATTTATGGTAGATTATAAACAAAACAATATAAAGATAACAAAAATTCTTTATAGCAAATTCCGATTAAGATGAGATCAAATGACATCGGCAATGGAGGGGATTGGAGAAGGGGATGGGAGGAAGGCAAGGTTGTTTAGATAGGGATTGGGAAACGTCGTGGATGGGTGCAAAGGAGGGAATGGAAGAATTGGGGTAAGGGTGGGGGGGGATGAAGAGGGGCATTCGGGAGGGGAGGGGAGGGGGGGAAGAGAGAAAGAGGGAGGGTGGGAGGACAATGTCAAAGTAAGATCATGTTATCATAATCGAAAACAAAACAAAGAACAAACTGATTTGACAAATCTGCACAAGGAAACAAATGTCTCCTTGGCGATGTGTTGTTATATCTATCTAAATCAAGTCTACATTTTGCATTCATTTCCATTCCCAACGAACAGACAAAAATGTGGAAAAAAATGGCCGACAAGATAGGGAGGAGGAAGAGAGGGGGGGGGGGGAGTGGAATGAAGCCAAAAACTGTCAGAATAATAAACTAGATGGCAATCCGAACTGAGATAATTAATAAGGAAAACAAATAAATATGTGATAAAGGGCAGCCTCTGCGTTAATTGACATATTTTTAATCGAAATAGGTAAAAACCATTGAATAACACCTTTTCGTTGGCATTTATATCACACTGTATCACTCAAATATTCAAGGAGGGAAATGCATTGAAAATAATCTCTTTTGTCTGATTTCGATGTTTTATTTCAAAAAGCAATTAACAGCGACACATAATTAATTTGAAAACAGAATCCAAATTAAAATAAAACCCGCCTACAAACGACAAACAAGAAAAGAATCCAGTACGCATTAAATTTCGTCAAAACAGATTTTAACAACAAAAAAAAAAAATATATATATATATATATATATATATATATATATATATATATATATATATATATATATATATATATATATATATATATATTGTAATTCAAAAGTGCCGTTTGGAATTAAAACGTATATGTTCAGACTTAGTTTTAGTTCTGTAATTAGATACTTCTAGAGCTTTCGTTTTAGAAGTAGAAATTTCAAGAATTGAACTCTTAACTTTGGAATTGCCTGTCAGAAACGTACTTAAGAGAGTAATTCTCCAAAATATTCTCGCCTTCATTTGGGTCTATAGACGTTACAAGCATCCATAAGGCATGGGAGAGTGGGTTTCCGACAGTGACTTCAGGGGAAAGTATTTTCCTGCTTAATGGCCAGTGTCTTGGGTAGATCGTTGAGCGAGAAAGTGCGCTATATAGGAATGTAATATAAAAGAAACCCCAATCTCGCTGAACTGGTGCGTGCGCAATTTTTAAAACTAAACTTTTACAAATGTAGGTTTTATGCTATTTATTATAATAGGTTCTTGATTGCAAAATGGTGCATTGCATGACAAGTAAAGATTCCGGGAAGAGTCATTCGCACGTCGCAGTGCATAGGCAGGCAGCAGGTGTAACACATAGACGTGGATCATAACGTTTCTAATAGACCGGTTTCAGAGAACACGAAGAATTTCAGTTGTTACATTTTCTATCTACCCTTTCATCCTGTTCGGTTTTTTATTTTTTTATTTTTTTTTGTTCCCACCTCTCTTTCTCTCTTCCCCTCCCCTTCTTCTTCTTCTTCTTCTTCTTCTTCTTCTTCTTCTTCTTCTTCTTCTTCTTCTTCTTCTTCTTCTCCTTCTTCTGCTTCTTCTTCTGCTTCTTCTTCTTCTTCTTCTGGTTTGTCTTCTTCTTCTTCTTCTTCTTCTTCTTCTTCTTCTTCTTCTTCTTCTTCTTCTTCTTCTTCTTCTTCTTCTTCTTCTTCTTCTTCTTCTTCTTCTTCTTCTGGTTTTTCTTCTTCTTCTTCTTCTGGTTCTTCTTCTTCTTCTTCTTCTTCTTCTTCTTCTTCTTCTTCTTCTTCTTCTTCTTCTTTTTCTTCTTCTTCTTTCTTGTTTGCTCACATGCAATGTTCTGTGCGAATTATCCATTGTAGGCAATAAAGATCTGTTGACTTGACTTGACTTTTTTCTCTCAGTCTTGTTTTAAAAAAAAAACTATTTTAAAGCAAAAAAAGGGGGTATGACGTAAAGCATTGAAATTTACGAGTCAGCTGCCAAGAAAACAGGTTAGTGCATTTGATACAGGCAACAAGAGATGATTGTTTAAGAGAAGGCTGAGAATGGAAGGGGAAGGTATGCTGGGTAAAAGAAGTAGGAGAGTGGGGGAGGGGGAGGGGTTGGTGGTGTCTCCCTTTGTCCTCCACTCTCTCTCCTGCTGTCCTTCCTCACTCTCCCTGTCCCCCTCCCTGGCTTCCTCCTCTCTCTCTCTCTCTCTCTCTCTCTCTCTCTCCCTCTCTCTCTCTCACTCTCAGGCGTGTATTCATGCCTAAGTATGTGTATGTGTGTGTGTGTGCGTGTGTGTGTTTGACTTGGAGTGCGATATAAAACTTGGGTGCTTGGGTGTGTGTACTTCCTACGTACAGCACGCGGCGCGTGGTTTTTGCTTGTTTTTTTGCGTGGTGTTTGTGTGTGTTTGTGTGTGTGTGCGCGCGCGTGTGTGTGTCTGTGTCTATAAGAGGGCGAGCGCGCTTGCCTGCGTGCCAGCGTATTTGCGCGAGCAGCATTATTTTGAAAAAAATTCGGATCTCGTATGTCTAATAAAATGCGAATCAACCTTGCATTCTGTTTATTGATTTCAGTGTTATTACATATATATGTTTTGTAGGCTAGGGGACAATGCATTAATCCCGATACACAATTTCCTAACGACAAAGTGTCAAGTGCCGCATTCAACTATTCCTTCAGAAGTATTGCAGGAGACTTTTATTCCGAGGCTTTGTAAGAGCCGCGTAAAATTAAGGTCAGCCTGAACTTGAAGCCGGTTGACATTGCTTTGTCCAGCGGGCGTTGTATGAAATATTTGTCTTTAAAAGTTTTGCAATGGAATACAACATAGAAAACTTGTACCGTTTTGTGTAAGTCTTGTTTAAACAAAATACATTTAAAAAAAATCAAACGCACCCATAAGATGAATGATGGCGACGAAGAAGGAAGAGGAAAATAAAAAGAGAAAGAATGGGGAGGAGGAGAAGGAAAAGGAGGAGGGTGAGAGGAAGAACAAGAAGAAGAACAAGAAGAAGAACAAGAAGAAGTAGATCAAGAACAAGAAGAACAAGAACAAGAAAAACAAGAAGAACAACAAAAAGAACAAGAAGAAGAACAAGAAGACGCTATCAGCAACGACAACAGCAACATCTGGATGGGGAAAAAAAGGAAAATACAACAAAGGAAAGAAAGAGAATGACGACTTGCTTAGTAGTAGCCTAACTGACAGACCACTTTTCTAACTGAAGAATTCGAAAATCAGAAAATCAGGGGAAAATTGCTCCTCAAAAAACAACAACAAAACCACCCACAACAACACCAACAAACAACAACAACAGCGACGACGACATCAAGAAAATAGAAGCTCGTTATCGTGTAAAGAATCATTTCTCCAACTACAACTGTAGAAGCGAGGGAATGACTAACTGGTATTGTTCAAGGAGGAATTCGGGAATCAAAGAGCGGTTTGTCTCCAGGGGTGGGGGTCCAGTTAGATGGGATCCAGCACCGACCTACTCCCGACATCTTCTGTTTTCTGTCCTGAATAGACCTTGATAAGGCTTGGCTTGCTTCCATGCAGAGATTCTGAGGCACTCATTGCAAATGGGCTGCCATTTGCAAATGCTCTCGATGAAATTTAACCCCGGTGCACGGGTGGCTATTTGTGACTCAAATCGGAAAGGAAAACCTTTTGCTGCATTTTGAAAAAAGTTGGAATTATTATTATAGCACAGTGGTCTTTAATAATTATGTGGCGTATTTATTGAGATGCGATTGAATGTGATTCAAGACTGGACGCGTACTGGGTATTAGCGTATTTTTAGCAATGATATAAGATGGATGACTTAACTCCCATGATCAAAACCACTACAAGGGCAGATGCTGCATAGTGTAACCCTAAATTCAATGGTCTAAAATGCTCTGTATTCAGCATAGGGGTGTGAAGGGCAGGTAGGAGGGAGGAGAGGGGTGTGGGGTTATGGGAGAGGGTGAATAACTGGGGGGAGGGATATGGGGTTAGGAGAGGGTGTGAATGACGGGGTGGGAGGAGGGGAGGGGATGAGGGTGAGGGAAAGGGTGCTTTTCACTATTAATCCCTGATTTTGTTAGAACTGACTCTTCTTTGGAAGTAACTATAGGTTTCTTCGTCTTCTGTTGAATGGTCATCTAAGTATGTTCTATGTTGGTGTGTTAATTAATGTTGTCAATGTACGGAATTGCGGATTTAAAAGTCACTCATATCTTGGTAAGTGTACGTACAACAGAGGTAAGAACACACTGAGAGAGAGAGAGAGAGAGAGAGAGAGAGAGAGAGAGAGAGAGAGAGAGAGAGAGAGAGAGAGAGAGAGAGAGAGAGACAGACAGACAGACAGACAGACAGACAGAGACAGAGAGAGACAGAGAAAGACAGAGAAACAGAATACGAATACGAATATTTTATTCCAGAAGTTCAGGGCATCGCCTCTTTGAAAGAGGTGTATACAAGAATAATACAACAGAGAGAAAGAGAGAGAAAGAGAAAGAGAGAGAGAGAGAAAAAAAAAGAGAGAGAAAGAGAGAGAGAGAAAAAAAAAGAGAGAGAAAGAGAGAGATGCCACAGCAACAGACACTACGATAGTGCATGAATAAACTAATCAAACAGATAACGACTAAATAAAAAGGGAAAAAGAAAATATGTTCAAGGAAAAGGGATGTTCCGACTAAAAAGGTCACGACCACAATACGAACCCTTGTCGCAACCACTATAGATAGCTTCCGTTGGGAGGAGGAGCGAGACGATCCAGAGTATCTGCTAAAACGATTTTTGTCCCAATTTTTTTTTCAGTCTCCCCAGCTCCCATAATGAGAATCGGCAAACCCTAGTGTCCGCAGATCTACCCACTCACAAACGAGACAAAATCGGTGCAGTTTAAAAAAACCAACAAGATTAAATAAATCAATAAGTCAATAAATAAATATTCTGCAACTTACTCAGCTTTAAATCATCAACAGCGGACAGTGCAAACTAAATCTGTATAATAAGTACAACCCATACTAATGGCCTCTGTGTATATGACGTCACCACAGGCACTTTGTGACGTTTGGTCCTTCCCCGTCACAGAAGCGTCGCTCTTCAATCTGCCTTCCACTCAACAAGAATTCCGCGATCTACACGGAGACTATACTCTCGCAACATACACATACAGATACAGACACACACAGACACACACATTCATTCAATTATTCAATCATTTAAAGAATGCAATGGCGTACTCGAAGGAACCAATCAAAGCAAATGATATCATCTAAAATTCTACGGTCTATGGTGCGTGGTTTGTGATTCTCTTCTTGAGACGACCGGAGTTAAGTTCTAGATCTCAACAATGTTAAAATATATCAAAATCTTGAGTTGGGGACAGAGATTTTACCATTTTATTTAAAAGCCACAGCAGTCGCCCTTCATTTTATCTTACGAAGCTCCAAATACTCCGTAACTCTAAATGAGGAGGAGTGGAAGGCAGACAGGCTGCTTCAGACCCAGTCGGCCAAGGACCTCCTACTCCCTTGACCTTTGAAGATGGATAGCCAGTGGTTAAAGTGGAAGGATAAGCTCGGACTAACGGTCTAGAGAACCGGTTGGACAGAATAAGATAACCGGAATAGTCGGGGACGGTACAAGAGATAATCGGATAGAGGAACGGAGAGATAGCGACGAGGTTAACGGACTAACGGTTTCAAGGCGGTAATTTGCTTTTCAAGCGCGTGGGACTGCCTCTCCGCGTTATCTCCGTTGAGTTTAGTACAACACTAGGGGGCATAGCGAGGTTTTAGGGTCAAAACGTTGTGGTCCTAGAGAAAATAATCCGTGGTGATCACAGGTGATATTGCGATACAATTTCGAGGCTGTCAGTCGGCAGTTTAAAAGACGAAAGTACTCCAACACATTTAAAGTCGACAGGTACAAAACCAAACCGTTCAGCCACCTCCTCCTTCTTCTCCTTCCTCTCCTCCTGCTCAGATTTGTTGTCCATTTACTTAGCTGGACGTCCGATCGATGTGTATATAGTAAACTTCAGATTCATTAATACTTATTATATTTATGTTGTCGTTTTTTTTTAAATTTGCGATTCGATAAACTGGCATTTATAGTTTATGTGTAATGTTTGCATCCTTCATTGTATTTTAATTGTAGGTTATTTTATTTTGCACGCCACGAGAACACAGTTCTTTCTGTGCATGCGCTTGACAAAATAAATTATTGATTAATACTAAATTATTGATTCTTCTCCTCTTCTCCTTCTCCACCATCATCAGCTACAAGAGAAAACATAGCTGAAGTGCGTGTAATATTCCACTGTGTTAAAATGCTAGCGCTACGCTGTGGCTTTGTTAAATCCGACTCCTTGCTTTTTAAACCCAAGCATAACACACGATTTTCTTTTAAAAGAACCCGTTGTAACCACGACCCCTTGACAGATGTTTTTTTAACATTCACAGTGAGTGTTGCCCTACAGAAAGAATAAGTTCACCGCAAAAAAATAACTCTTTCGAAGGTATAGTTTCCATTTTAACCAATATATTCCGTAGTTTTGTGTCCATTAATAGCCAGCGCTAGACACCACTCTTCAGCTAAAAACGGCAACTATTTTTTTAGTCGTTCTTATATAGCGCTTTTCCAGCTCAAGACCTGCTCAAGGTGCTGTCTGAAACAGGATCTAACTCAAGCCGCGCGAGGCGTTCGCTTGGTGTCAAAGCCGGTAAGAGGGTCAACCCATCACTAGGTTGTTCGGTAAGGTTTTTTGTTTGAAGTTGAAACAACAGACCCCCACCCTACCCCGGACGCCAAAGACGCACTCTTGAAGCCGCGTGGTTCATTCAGAAAACAGGGTCAAAGGTCACACGGCTGTGGTATTGGTGTACCGTTAAACAGGGGAAATCATTCCCTGTCAGAACATAAATGGGAGAATTCAAACTTGAGCCATTGGTTTGAGCAACTATCACTGTGGAATGTAATAACAATGCGAAGGTTAAGGTAAACCCGTTTTTGCCAAAAGTTAACAAAGCCTTCGAATGGGGACCCTTTAACCAGAAATTCTCTGTAACAGCAGAAGACTATCAGATATCAGAACTTAATGCCATTCAAAGTTCAATAAATCGAAATAGGTATTTGTGTTCATCAAAGTTGTTATCTTTCTAAGTTGGCCTTCTCGAAGTACGCACGGAATTTGGAAGACGGACACACCGGTCCGATGGACGAGTGAGATATATAGGTTTTGGAAGACCCTCATCAATTTAATGAAATGGTTCATGTTCAATGGTTCTATGGTTTCATTTGAAACAGATTTTGATAAACTGAAACGGTGTGTAACTCAAGCCCAAATGTTTGCCTGTCTTACCTCTTCAATTAAATTTACACTTACAGCTACAGGTAGCCTGAGATTCACCGCGCGACACACCTCAGGTAGGAAAAGCACACTAGGGAAACAATTGCAACAAGTCGGTCACAAAGAGTTCCAAAAACTACACAGCACATGCTAAAGCATCACTAACCCCAAAACATTTTTTTTAAAAACGTGTTTTTTAAGATCCAGTCAAAGAGTTTGAAATCATAAATAAAATGTGTATCTGTGCGTATGTGTGTGTGTGTGTGTGTGTGTGTGTGTGTGTGGGTGTGTGTGTGTGTGTGTGGGTGTTCACACTTGACCTCATCATTGAAAACACCACAAAAAGCGTTTTCAGATTCACATACACACGCACACACACACTCACACACACACACCCACACCCACACCACACACACACACACACACACACACACACAAACAATTGCTCTGCAATGTCTAGGGAATCTAGCTGCTAATGACTTGATAGTCGGATTTCCAAGAACACGGGGACCGTTTTTGTGTCATCAAGAAACGCAGGTCAAAGGAAGGTAACGAACTGGTTGAAGTGTGTTTTTTCCCCACAGCTTTTATTAAGACAAGCAACTGTATAACAATGAGACGAACGTCTGACACTCCCCAAAGCGAGATCTACAGCGATTTCCGCGGAAGGAAAGGACACGAAAAATGTTTCCGGAAGATCAACCGGAAGAGAACAAGACAACAGCGGAAGAATACAGTTAATGATGGATGTAATAGCGCTGCGGTTACGAGTTGAAAGGGCTTTAAGAAAAATAAAATAAAAAGGGGGATTCCGAATCTTAAGGGCTGAGGGGCCGGGTAGCTCAGTTGGTAAGAGCGTCTTGCTAGTAACCGAAAGGTCGCTGGTTCGAATCCCGGATTGGTCAACGTGTGATCATATTATTTTCCCCTTTACCAACAACTGGCCCGCTGGTGTCAGTATAAATCGGTCCAGTAGTCACCTATATGCGAAAGTGTCGTGTGACTATAATCTACAAACAACAACAACAACATCTTAAGGGCTCAGACTTTGGTGTGCGAATACGCAGAACCAGATATTAGGGGGGAAAAAACACAGGCACGTGCATATGCTCACAAGAAAAAAGTGTAAATCAAATGCCTAAAAACAGGATCCATAAGGCACTCTCACCACCCACCCTCCCCTTTTCTCCTTCCTTTTCTTTCTGTTTGTACGTCTCTCTCTCTCTCTCTCTCTCTCTCTCTCTCTCTCTCTCTCTCTCTCTCTCTCTCTCTCTCTCTCTCTCCCTCTCTCTCTCTTTCTCTTATATACAAACACAAAAGCAAACTAACGCATACATGTTGATGCATGCTCTCTCTCTCTCTCTCTCTCTCTCTCTCTCTCTCTCTCTCTCTCTCTCTCTCTCTCTCTCTCTCTCTCTCTCTCTCTCTCTCTCTCCATCCTCGTGCTCTCTCTCTCCCCTTCCCCGTGCTCTCTCTATCTTTATCTCTATTTCAAACAAAAACATACGCAAAAGCACACGTGCTCACATCCTCATACTTACATGAGCTACAATTTTCCTTTAACAAGAGAGAGCGAGAGAGAAAAAGAGAGAGAGAGAGAGACTGAGAGACAGAGCGGCAGACAGAGACAAAGAGAGGCAAACGAAAAGAAAGAGGAAGAGAGACAGCAAGACAGACAGAGCGGCAGACAGTACCAGAGACAGAGCAGCAGATAGAAACAGAGAAAGAGATGCAGACACAGACGGAGAGACAGAGAGAGACAGCGGCAGACACAGAGTGTGACAGAAGAGACCAAAAGCGGGTGAGACATTACATTATATTACATGATTATTGCTTTAGGTCCAGCGGACTCTTCCGAGCCAAATCAGGACCAGACAACTTCGCTGAAAGAGGACTCACCCCCTGATCCGCATAAAATATCTGCTGAAACAACTCTAGTGGTAAAACTGAAGGCACTCCGTCAGAAAGTCACTTTACAATAAAGACATCCCACGCAGGGGACGCTGAGGCTATACTTTAATTTATCGAACACCCGTTTACAAAAACAAAATAGAACATAAACAACATTATAAAATATCAACAAAACACATACATATAAAATGCCTACATTGCTAAATAATAACATCATAGGAAGCCCTAGTGACCCCTGGCAGAAAGCGTCCAATATTCCCAAGCTGATCCAACACACCTCACAAACAAATAAGGAGTTTTGTCCCGGAAGAGTTTTCAAGAAAAACGGTAGGTGACTGGTCTAGCGAAGAAGAAGATAGTATAGCAGGTTGATAGAACATAGTAGGAATAAAAAAAGAACAAATGAGAAAGACAGCGACAGTGGGAATTTAAAGTACTCAATTTTCAGAAAGTGGGGATACTATTTATACTGAAACCCCTGGCAACCCAACGGGGGCGAGTGAGACAGAAAGACAAACATACAAACAGACAGAGACAAAGTAAATACATAGAGAAGCGCACATGTAAGGGCGTAAAGGTGCCGATGGGCGGCTAAAGAGATGTCCTTCACAGGCCTATAATCAGTGAAAACGCCACCACTTCCACAACGCCACGTGTCAAGCTAAATGGCCAATCCACAACACCATGACATTTGCTACAAAATATTGTGTGTTTGTTCAGTCATATGTATATACACAATTATTATCATTACGTACTCAAACACATAGTTATTGCCGCGTGTTTTCTGTCCATTGAAATCAATGTCATACAAGTTGATACAACATTATTATTCTGTCAGTTCATTCACATGTATACACACAACTACTATCATTATGCAATGAAAAAGATATTTATTTTTTGCCCATTCACATCAACGTTAATATAATTGCTACCATTGTATTCACTCATATGTTTACACATGTAACAAGTTAGTGCAATTAATTTCCTGTCCGTTCACAACAACGCTATATATACTTTACTATTATCCATTGCTAAAAAAAGTCGCAGAGACGTCAAAGAGATCCATGATAATTTTTTTAAAATTAAAAGCAGCATTATTGAAACGATACAAAAGACTATTGTCCTGATTCTGGCTTTGTAAGAAGTCATTCATGATCTTCACATGTTTCTCTAATACAATTGCATGCCAGCTGCCCACAATGAATTGTCTGTCTTGTCGCATTATCTCTGCTAGCTGGATAATAAAGAATGTTGAAGAATTCAGAGAGCTAAAGAAACAATAAGCTTCATAATGAAAGATTTCAACAATCTTAAGCTGAGACGCTGGGGCCATTCTTATCAGAGATAACGGCAGATACGGTTTCTAAATCATGATGTTGACACTCCCTCTTCTTCACACATGACTACTGTTTAAAAAAACACAAGAGGTAATGGGTTGTTTCTTTTCCTGTTGGGAGATAGCTGCGTTAGGATGACTTTTTCTTTTCTCACGGCCATCTTTATGAGGGCGGTGCTTGTTTTGCTTCCTCACTGTAAGAATGTGATTTTATTTTGGTACGAAAACGAACGAACGAACGAAAGAACATTTATGCAAAACAACAGCACACAAGATTCGGCGATGCTCTCAAACCCGCGAGAATTGAACCCAAGCGTTCTCAACACCAGACGAGAGCTTTCTATCCCCGGAGTTAATCACCACCTCATCAACTCCATATAGGTCTGTTGCTTGGAATATAGGTCTGGCGCATGGAATGGTCCTAGACTGAAAACAAAAGTAAAACAACATTGGCCTTGTTGGTAAATTTGTATTAGCAAGTCCTTGTACTGTAGACTATTAAAATGGCATGAAATCATAATTGCTTTTATGAAATATGAATAGCAGATTTGTTGTGGTTGTGGTGGTTGCTGTTGTTGGTGCTCTATACGCCGAAGAATGCGAAAGTTCCCAGTTCAAAATGATTTGTAAAACGAGGTGAATCTGTCCGATCAGTATAGTCCCTGACTTGTTGCCTCAGTCGATGCACGCATCATACAGCCTAGCTAGGGCTCGCGAAAGCTTGCGTTTGCTTCTTGCTAATGACTCACTTCTATCTTGTGAGAGGAACTCCGCGAGTCTGAGCTACGCTGTGTATCCCATGCACCGCAGTTCCGGTTGTAACTGGTTGACATAAGTAAGTGTAGGTAAGGTGTCACATCCATCCAGATGAACTTTCTGCTATGCACCCTAATGTAAGCTTTCTATACTTGGGCATATGAGAGTTCTCTTGCAAGCTGGATGCTACGTGATTGCAAACATGACAGTGGTCAATCAAGCAGGAACGTCGGTTACTGGTCCGTTGAGCACTGGCAACCTTCAGTGAACACGAACAAACCCTCGAAAATAGAAAAAAGAAATAAAAAAAATAACACGACATAAATTACTAGGAACTAAACGAAAGAAATAAATAAAAAGAAATAACTGAAAGAAAGAATGAAAGAAAGAACGAAAGAAAGATGGAAGGCATAAAAAGGAAAGAAAAAAAGGCAGAATGAACAAAGAACGATAAGAAATATAGAACGAAAGACACATATGAAGGAAATAGAATAGAAAACGTAACAAACGTAACGTAACCAAACGTAACGTAACGTAACGTATTCTATAAAAGAATAAAATACAACAATATAAAGTTCAGTTACTAGCTACAAGGCAAAATTGAAGATGCCAAAAAGTATATTAATAGGCTATGTAATGCATAATGAAGAAATTTCTTCACTCGGATAATTATGAGGACTTCTCTTTGTAACGTCAGCAATATAAACGGAAGCTAGAATTTGGTTTTGGCTTTAAATAAAAATAAGTTTTTAAGTCCTATCAGTCTACTTACTATACAAAACCTACCCCTCCTCTATCCCGAAGAAAGTCACAAACTTCTGAACACGTTAGATAATTGTTATAAAGAACGTTCGGGAGGCACTAGAGATACATCCGGGTAGTTTTCACACACACTCCCACATACATACATACACACGCACGCACGCACACACACACACACACACTCACCCACACACACTCACACACACATACACTGCAAATAAAAGTGGTTAAATACGTGTAGGTATTTTACGCTGACCAAAACTAACGAGAAATATGCTTGGTCAAGTCTACTGCTACATGTAATATTATTTAAAGTGTTAGTTCTATCTGTCCGGCCTTCACAATGACGCTTTTAGTCGTGTCTTAGACTGATTGAGCAAATACTAAAGTTTAATAAAAACAACTATTATGAACAGACAGGGAACAAAAGTCTGTAGATCTCGGAAGACGATTGTGCACAGGGATACAGAGACGGAAAATAGAAATACAACCCACAAAACTTACAGATACAAATCTTCACACCGGGCTAGACTCAGCCTACTGTAAATATATAGTCGGAACTCAGAGGAGAGCAACGGTGCGTGAGCAAGAGAGGGGAGAGATGAGGAAGGGTATGGGGCCGGATGGGGGGGGGGTAGGTAAAAAGGGAGAGGGAAGAAAAAACCCTGTCGAAGCAGGAAGAAATCTGTGCATAGATTTTTATACGATTACACTCAAAGGTACTGCGACATAAACAGTCTTTACTGACATACACAATCCAAAGCACTCGCTTTACTATCTGTTTAGCAACGATATAGATATAAATGACGCATGCCCCATTTGTGTTCAGGCGTGGGCAAGGCAGGCGCCATGCAGCTTAGCTGAACCTACTGAAGCATACGCCCATTACAGAAACGACACCTGCCGGAGCAGACTCAGACACCTCTCTATAAACACCGAAAATCAATGTATATTGCGACCAACTTTTTGAAGGCATGCATAGGCCTATATTAAAAAAACAAACATAAAAGAAACACCGCAGGCGCAGGAGGAAAAAGAAGCTTAACGTCCTATGGCGTACGCGTTAAGGACGAATCACCAGGTCGCCACTTTGACAACAATAATCATCAGAAAAACGGTGCTGTCGTTTCAACACTTGACACGTCAGTAACAAACCATACATCCGCTCCTGCCTGGCCATTTAATGGTACCCCGTAAAAATTCGACCCTTGAAGAGAAAAAAGGGACCGACAATGACCTCATAAATTATCTCTTGGGTATTTACTGTGAACTCGTAAATGTGCTTCTTAATTATATTAAAAAAATTAAAAATTATAATACCATTCCCACCTAACCCTACCCCACTCCACCTCTGCTTCCAAGCCTCTCTCTCTCTCTCTCTCTCTCTCTCTCTCTCTCTGGCACTGTCCCTTATTTCTCGCCTCAAAACAGTCCCATGGACAATACAAACCTTTTTAGCGTGGAGTGGCGGCATGCAAGAACATGCTTTCACGTAAAACGTTTCTTTGAAGTTAGCTCGGCACTGTTTATCTTGAATCGTATGGAGAGAAAAATAAAATGGATTAAAAAAATTAAGTTGTAGATAAGGATTACTTTATTGTGTGCTATCAAAGCTTTACTTTTATTGTCCATACACCCCCCACCCCCCTCTCCCGTTTCATAAACATGGGTTAGCAGAGGCATTTTCTTGTTACGAGCTCCAGTGCAAACATTTCCCTGTTAGGTTCGCAAGAGAGCAGAAGAAAGCCCTTACTTTCAGTGGAATGAATGGGGTCTCTGTGAAACTACAGGCACTGTATAAACTACTACGTACTTCACATGATATAAGGTTTCCTATACAGCAGTTTATCTTATATCAAAGAGACTTCTGGGACGTTTAAACAAAGACTGAAAACTACAAGGAATATCTTTTTCTTTTCGGAGTCGGTTTCGTTGAAATAACGTCAAATAGTCTATCTATCAATCTTTCTCTCTATCTCTCTATCTGTATCTCTCTATATCTATCTAAATCTATATCTCTCTCTATATCTATGATCTATCTCTATATCTATATCTATCTCTATATGTCTCTATCCCTCTATCTCTCTATCTATCTCTCTATCTCTCTATCTATCTATAAATGCTAATTACGACTTTAAGTAGTCCCGAAAAAGTGAAAACCACACATTTCCCCATTTCCCCTGCACATCTAATTAGCTTTTAACTTCAGAAGAAAGTGTGTATTTTTGTAGCGAAACAGATGTATAGAGAACCGAATGATATGGGCATTACATCTCCTATGGCTTTCATGTAGATTATACTCACCCTATACCAAAAGCCTATGCAAGAGGGCTGTCTGCAATTTCAGTACTGTTGAGGAAATGGTTGAAAAACACACAACAAAGATGTATTTTGTTCTGCTTCGTAGCTTGTAAGATTGTTAGATATAAAGGGAGTGAAATAGATCAACCAAAGTCTTCCAGAGCGAGAGAGAGGAAAAAGGAATAGGGATATAGAGAGATGGAGGGGGAGAGGGAGGAAGAAAGGGAAAGAGAAAGAAGGAGGAAGGGAGGAAGGGGGAGAGAGAAAGGTTTGGAGCAGAGAGAAGAAAAAACATGCACACAACGAGGATTACTGTTAAAATAAAATAAGAAATAAAAGAAAGAAATTACAAAAAAAGGGAAAGAAAGACATGGAAGAAATAGTAGAGAAGAAAGAAGAATATAAGAAAGACAGAAAGAGAGAAAGAGAAGAAACGGAGAAAGGAAAGAAAGAAACAAAACTAGAGAAAGAACAAACAAACCAAACAGAATAAAAGATAGAAAGAACGAAACGAACGAACAAACAAATAAAGTCACCAAATAGAAAAAAAGGAAAGCAAGCAAGAATTGAAGGCTGGATACGGACGGGATGCTTGGATGCTTCACATCCTGTCAACTGATCCGATGCACCGCTGACAGCTGAGAGAGAGAGAGAGAGAGAGAGAGAGAGAGAGAGAGAGAGAGAGAGAGAGAGAGAGAGAGAGAGAGAGAGAGAGAGAGAGAGAGAGCGAGAGAGAGATTTCAAGAATTTATTCAAATATAAGGCCTATGCCCCTGATTGAAGGGGAGTATACAAAGGTACATATCAATGCAAATGTTCAACGTGATGTCAGAGAACAAATCAAAAACAAACCAAAGACAACATATTCATTCCATTGCAGTTGAGAGAGAGAGAGAGAGAGAGAGAGAGAGAGAGAGAGAGAGAGAGAGAGAGAGAGGAAGGGAGGGAGGGAGAGAGCGAGCGAAAACAGTAAGACAAAAAAAAAAAGATAAAATAAAACTGGGTGGCTCCGTTATAGTATTTAAAAAAAAAAGTAGCACAGAAAATGAAGACCGAAGAAAACTGTGCATTTCTGTTGCGTGAAGAAAAGAAAATCGGGTCGTGGAGTACAAGACAAGTGTAACAGGAATCGCGTGTCTGAATATTTGATACACACATACCCTAGAAGCCTTGACTTTTCTCTTCTGCGCAGACAAGCAACAATTACTTTAAAAAACTATGAGCTCCTGCAGCAGACGAATGACGTAGGGAACGCAACGTCCTAACGACTTAGAGCGGCTGGCATGACCTGTCTTGCTACTCTCTGTCGTCCTGTGCATGGCGGTGCGGCGTGGCTGCTGTCATTTCCCTGCCAAAGTGACCCGTATTTCACATAATCATCATTGGTCATTTCCAAACTTAAAAGTCCCCAACTGTTTTAGCAGCTTACTCTTCTTTTCCGACAGAAACAACGATAGAATCACTATCTGCGACGAGTTACAGACATCTGCGTACTATACTGCGTAGTTTAAGGAGTTGGTTGATGGAACTGTTGCCCCTATGTCCTAGGGAGTGGCGCAGCATTTGCTAGAGAAAGACAGTCAAATTTTTCCCGCACGGGACAAGTTTGCCACTAACCACTCTCCCTCTCTCGTCCGGTTCCTGTGATAATCATCACCCATTGTATCAAGTTCATCACGTCAAAATCTTCACTTTTTATTATGCTATTGAGATCCCCAGTAAGCCAACTAAAGGTAATAGCCGACTTCTCGGGTACAAAGGCTTCAACTTCAAAGCCAACGTAAAAATGTGTACGTGCGTGTGCTCGCGTGTGCGTGCGTGACGGGGAGGGAGAGAGAGGACACTGCAGACGATTCGCACGTGCACTGTGATCGTCAGCCGAGCAGAAGTATCAGAAATCGTCTCCATATCACGTATCACGTTTTCCTACGCTACCTACATTCTTGTGGCCGGGGTCCTTGTCTTAACGTGCGGGATAGGATATTACTTTCCCTCCGTCCTACAATGCTGATGCTTCACATTCATCTCATCTGCGGGTAAGCTTGCGCTCGATATAGTGTTGCAAAAGTTCTCTATCATCAGCTGCTTGACATTCAGCCATCTGCAACTTCCCTGTCGTACATTCAAATGTCTGAGTATTTTCCTGTCCCACATTATCCTGGCAAACAAAAAACCCAAAACAAAAATTTCACTCAGCTGCTCGGTGCCATCAACATTGAAACATAACCCTGCTGCATCTTACACACAAAAGACAAAAGGTCGGTAGACAAAGGAGATATAAAACAGTCATTGACAAATCTTAAAGACAGTCCTTGGAAAGTACATGTCAAAATCGTAAATGTCACGTAGGCAAGTCCCACTTTACCACTTACTGTCGCATGTAAGCGACAGAAAGGAGCAGGGTGGAGAGAAGGGGGGGGGAGGTGAAGAAGAAGAAGAAGAAGAAGAAGAAGAAGAAGAAGAAGAAGAAGAAGAAGAAGAAGAAGAACAACAACAACAACAACAACAACAACAACAACAACAACAACAACAACAACAACAACAACAACAACAACAACAAGAAGAACAAGAACACGAACAAGAACAAGAAGAACGAGAACGAGAAGAAGGAGAACAAGAAGAACAAGAACAAGAAGAACAAGAACAAGAAGAACACGAACAAAAAGAGTGAGAGAGAAAGCGAAAGAGACAGAGAAAACACTACCTAATGAATACTAAGGAAAGTCCTAGAAGAATTTCTTGTCAGAATCACAAGTCAACTTGTCATATAAAAATCCCACTTACCGTGATGCCCTGCGAGGTGAGACAGCGATTTCGAAACTTCGCCTCAACGCGGCAATGATTTCAAAGCTTAGTTTTAAAGTACTTGTGCATCAGCTGCCTTCGAGTCGTTCAAGGACACAAAAATAAAAAAAAATCAACTTAGCAGACAATGTCTTGTCGAACTCACTAGAGTTATTACGATTCAGAACGCTTCTCTGACTTGCAATTTAATTTAACCTTTTTTTGCAAGCCCTCCAGAAAGAATAAAAAACAAACACATCAACATCATTGATGAACCCGATTTTTAAATCAGACTTCTTGTAGTTTTATGAACTTTTCAAAGCCTGCAAGTCCTAGTATTATTAAGTAGTGTTTCCTTCACAATTATCATAACGTTCTAGTGAACTTCTAAAAGGTCTTTAGTTTCTTTTGTCTTTCGTTTTTCTTATTTTCTTTCCTTTCCTTATTCTTTTAACTTTCATTTCCATTCATAAATATCAGAACTGTCAAAGGGTTCATGTTCGTTCACGTGACCGTTCTATCCGGGTGACGCCCCTTGCTCGTGGGAAAAATATGGAATAATTATTATTTGTTTACAATCACTCAAGTCGTGCCTTTTTTGCCTGCTCTTCTTACGGGAGGTTTTTTATTTGGGTTTGTTGTCGTTGTTTTAAAAAAAAAAGTTTGAAATAAAAGCCTCCACAACGTAACGTAGAACAAGCATAATTTTTAAAGTCTGAATAATTATGACACTACTTTCGAAGAACAGATAAACGAAGACAAAGTTCATTAGAAAGTAATGAATCAAAATCATGACAAGAGAACATCACATGTTTGGAAAAAAACAACAACAGACATTGGATCCATTGTGGTTCAAATAGCGGAAAACAAAAATACCACAGTTACACCACTAAGAAGACACAGGCAGGATACTAGTCAATCCAAGCAATTTTCAAATCACAATGATAGTCTTGATTTTGTCTCCCCCCCCCTCCCTTCCTCCCTCTCTTTTCCTTCCTCAGTCCTAATTTTTTGTTTTCCTTTTTATCTCATCGTTGCCATTATGTTATACAAAATTCCGATTCTCATTATTTTCTACAAACAGATTTCACGGTTAGGATTCAAAACTCGCCGTTTTTGTGGTGGAATAAAACGTCAGAATGGGAACAAAAGTTTCACTCCCTCTTCCTCTTTTCTTCTCCTTTCCGCTTCTTTCTTCATATTCTCCCTAGTTTACCTCACCATTCACATTGTTCTTTTTCTTCTTAATTATTGGAATAGGTTGTGGTCAATTCAAACACAAATTTTGGTTGACCAACAACTTCATCAAACAAAATTGTATGTTTGACTTGCTATTCTTTTTTACTAACACCCGCTCCCCCCCACCCCCTCCCCATCCTCTCTTCCAGTTTCCTCCTCGTCCTTTTTTGTGTGTTTTTTTGAGAGGCGTTGAAGTATGTTGAAGTAATGTGCAGACACGAAGGGGAAACTGGAAATTTACTTTACCCAGTGGCGCCGCGTAAACTGCAGTTCTGGAGCCGAACAACCAGACATCCTTGTGTGTGTGTGTGTGTGTGTGTATGTGTGTGTGTGTGAGAGAGAGAGAGAAAGAGAGTGTGTGTGAAGGAAAGGAGTGCGCTTATGTGTGTATGGGTTGTAGGTGCATTTGAGCGTGCTTGCGTAAGGAGGGAATATGTGTATGTGTGTGTGTGGGTATGTGTGTATGTATGCTGTTGTGTGCATGTGGGTGTGTGCGTGTGTGAGAGAGAGAGTGAGTCGTGAATGAAAGCGTGCGTGTGGATGAAGAGGAAAACGAGAGGGAAGGGCAATGAGTGCATGGATCAGTGTGCAAGTGCGTACCTGGTGTGTCCGTGGGAGTTGAATGTTAGGGAGTTTGTTCCGTGTTTGTGTGTGTGGAAGGAAGGGGGTGAGTGTGTGTGTGTAAATGGAGTGAGGTTTGTTGTGTGTCTGTGTGTGTGTGCCTGTGTGTGCAAGGTAGTACGCGCGGTTGTGTTGTGCAACTGTGCGTGCATTTGCCCACACTCTGTTCTCATCAGTCTGCACACATACGCCCACTGCACACATGAGCCCACACACAACCACACGCACACATGCTCACACACACACACACGCACGCACACAAAGACACTAAAGCATAAACATGCAGTTTAAACGTCTCAAGGAAGCTATACATCTTTTAATGTCACCGAAATTCCAGACCAAATCGCTCAATTGCAAACCTCACCCAAACAAGCCATTCTTGTCCGACTGTCTCACTGTTTTTGAACTTGAACGCGCGGACGTTCCGACAAGACAACCAACCAAAACAATTCAAAGAACTTGGGAGAGTGTGAGGTGCATGCCAGTGTGAAAATTGCCAAGAAAATGTTCACGTTTGGCAGATCGGTTTCATAAAAACCTTGTCACTAGAGTAATCTTGCATTCTTCTGTTGAATCGAATAACACATGTAGGCACTCGCACGCCGAACACACCAGAATCTGCATGCACAACACATATCAAAGGGAAGCGGGTAGAGGGGGTGGCTATACGGCATAAGAGAGGATAAGGAGGAAGGAGGGTGTGGGAGAGGAGGATAAAACAGCCCGTGTCTTGTGGAAAAAAATAAAAAGCAATATTGGGTACAAAATGGGGGCGACGGTTCTTCGGAATTTCATGAAGTAAGATCTTCCCAAGCGGAGTTGCTGCTACACAATTTTTAGCAGACTACTGAGAAAGTATACTGAAAAAGGCTTCTGGGAGATTTTGCACAAAGATAACAAGGAATTCACACACACACACAAGCACGCACACACACATGCACACACATACACACAGCCACAAACACCGATGGCTGGACCATTTCTAAATTCTTATTAATTTAAAACAAATGTGCATGAAACGCATCGAGATATGGTGTCTGAGATCTTTGAAGCAGTCATCTTCTTTCCAGCCTTTCTTTGTCTTTTAGGACGGATCGTAAGATCATGTTTGTAAGCCTAAAACCTTTATCCCATTAAACGTTCCAAAGTTCAAATGTTCAAATTCTCTCTCTCTCGTACTTATTCTCTCTCTCTTACACTCGCTCATTCCCTTCCATCTCATCGTCTCCTGATTAGCTGAGCGCAAATTGGCCAAAACAAAAAGTGACATTTGAAATTAACAGCGAGCAATCAGGAATTTGTTTTGAAAATGAACACCCTGTTATCTCCGGGGACATCACTCTACAAGATTTTTTTTAAATGTAGAAGAAGAAAAAAAGAATGCAGTTTAGGGTACATTTTGCTACAACGTGTGCAGCAGAAATAAACCTTTGTTTTGCATCTTTACACTTTCTCCTGAATAAAGTGGATGTATTGCCTCTTAACGCTAAGCATACGCGCGCATACATTGCGCCGCATGTCGACACACACAAAAAGAAATTGAGCGGGAGAGAGAGAGAGAAGGGCGGAGAGAGGGAGAGAAAGAGAGAGGGAGAGAGAGACAGATAGAGTATACTAATGCTGTTAATAACGTGTTCTTCTGAGTAGTAATAGTAGTAGTAGTAAAGAAAGAAAAGAAAGAAAGAGATTTCTCTTATATAGCGCACTTACAAGCTCAGAGAGCTTCTCAAGGCGCTCGCCCGTAGGTAGCAGCAGCAGCAGCAGCAGCAGCAGCAGCAGTAGTAGTAGTAGTAGTAGTAGTAGTAGTAGTAGTAGTAGTAGTAGTAGTAGTAGTAGTAGTAGTAGTAGTTCAAAGTGCATGTTGAGGCCAAAGTGGTATTGCGCTGTAGTGCACCGCGCTAACTCAGTCGATTCCGGATAATCAGGGCAGGTTTCAAAAGCTCCATGTCTGATAAGGAGACAACAGACAGTGATATAATTTCACCACCAGACGGCATCAGTCGGCGACAACTCCAACGCTAACAGAGTGATAAATCAAGACGCACATGCGTAGAAGCCGAGACTAGTCGAGTATTTCCCACAATAATGCAAGTGGATACGCTATAAGCAGTGTGTAATCCGAGGGGTCCAGAAACTGTTACAGTGCGATAAATACGGGGGTACACAAACACGGATATGTCCCGGGGCCGGGTAGCTCAGTTGGTAGAGCGGCTTACTTGTAACAGAAACGTACCTGGTTCGTATTCCTGACTGACCAACGTGTGACCATATTATTTTTCCTGTACAATCAACTGGTTCGCAGGTGTCAGAATAATGTGACCAGTAATAGCCAATACGCTCTGGTGTCGTGTGACTATTATCTACAATTAAAGATATGTCACAGTCATGTAATAAAGTCAACAAGTCACAAAATACCGCTACGGGATAAATCGCAAGTCACAGAAACGGATAAATGTGATAAACCAACAATCACAGAAACAATTACGTCTGTTAAGCGTATCCTTTCCTATCCTATCCCGTAACTCGGAGATCGTAGGGGCACCATAAGCATGTCTCTCCTGTCCATTTGCCTGACTTCGTGTCTCTTTGTCGAGTTGTAGTCTTCCTTCTCCAATCCCCTCCATACACCCAACCCCACCTAACATACCCATTAATTAAGTCTGCCTATGAGTTTGTGGATTGTGCGGTACACGCCTTACGGCTTTAAAAGAGCAACTAGTACTCGCAGAGATTTCTTTCCCAATCGTTTCTGCTCCCAACGGCAATATAAGCTAGGCTGTAGTATAAATCTATTCCTATCATTTCATTCTTTTCATTTTCATTTGTCCGTGTGCTTGACTTCCCCCTACCCCCTCCGCCCCCCCACCCCCCGCCCCCAACCTTCTGCTTCTTATTTCTATTATCGTCTTCTTGTTGTTCTTTCGTTCTTTTTCTTCTTCAGAGCTTCCTCTTCTTTGTTCTACAGATCTTCTTCTTCTTCTTCTTCTTCTTTTTTCTCCTCATTCTCCTCCGCTTTCTTTCGCTTTTCTGTACCCAACTCGTAAAATGGACTTCCACACAAACACACACACACCCCTCCCCCCCCCCCACACAAACACACACATACACAAACACGCACACAAACACACGCACACACAAACAAACACACACCTACAAAGAGGTGGAACGAATGATAATTTGCATTCTTAACTGCATCGGAAACCGTAAGATCTTAACGATCAATGGTTTGTTGATATCTTTCTCTTTACCGCCAAAGACCTCGACAAACACACACACAGACGCGCAACACACACACAGCATCAGCCACAGACACAAGTACTCACACACACATCCTCTCTCTCTCTCTCTCTCTCTCTGTCCCTCTGTCTCTCTCTCACTCTCACTCTCACTCTATCTCTCTCACTCTCATTCTATCTCTCCCTCACTCTATCTCTCTCACTCTAGCAGCGTGTACAGAACTGTGCTGCTCGGCTTGTGCTTAAAAAACGGAAGCGTGATCATGTCACGCCTCTTTTAAATGCAGCTCCACTGGCTCCCTGTCAGGTTCCGCATTGAATACAAAATTGCTATCCTAGATATCCGTCACTTCGACCAGTCACTTCCACCATATCTGTCTGATGTACTCACTACCTATACTACAACTCGTTCTTTGCGCTCGTCAGATGAAAAACTTTTGAAAAGGCCCAAGCTTCGGCTTAAAACAATTGGCGAGCGGTCTTTTAGTTTTCAAGCACCCAAGGTTTGGAAGGCGCTGCCTGCCGGTTTAAGACATTGTACAGACCTTGTTTCCTTTAAGAGCTGCTTAAAAACGCACTTGTTCCGCAAGGCGTTTTCTGTGTAAATAGTATGAACAGTAATAATACTTTCTGAATGATGCTGTACATGATGTAGTGCGAATGTTGTGATGATGCGTACGAACGATGTGTGTAAGCGCATTGAGTTGTTATTCTAATGAAAAATGCGTTGGATAACTGCAATTTATTATTATTATTATTATTATTATTATTATTATTATTATTATTATTATTATTATTATTATTATTATTATTATTATTATTATTATTATTATCATCTCTCTGTGTCTCTCTCTCTCTCTCTCTCTCTCTCTCTCTCTCTCTCTCTCACACACACTCCTTTACACTACTTTTTCCCCCACACCTGGCCGCCCAGGATTGTGCTGTGTTGTTTGGGCGTCAGATTAGTGGACAAGAGATGCAAATGGGCGACCCGGACTGTTTGTGTTATAACCTCTATAGGCTAGCGCCTTGAGCAGCTCTGGAACTGAATACGCGCTAGATAAGAACGATTAAATAAAATATATTCACCCACCCACAGACACAATCACAAGCACGCACACACACGCACGCACACACAAACACACCCACTCCCCACACCCATCCACCCACACACACCCACACACACATCCACCCACACACACACTCACACACATCCACCCACACACACACTCACAACCACAAACCCACATTCACCCATACATACACCTACACACACACCCACACACACCCCACTGCAAAGAAACCTAAGAAATGAATACCGCAGTTGTCAAAAGAGAAAACACGAACAAAAGGCACAACAAACAACTCCACAAAGAGAGCGAAGAAATAAACAGGTATTGTACCAGGTACACATTAGCACACAACCACAACACAGACGACAAAGTAGGGTAAATAAACAACACCGTTTACAACGCACCACTTCAGAGCATAACACATAACAGAGGGGGGGGGGGAGGGGGGGAAGGCTTAAAGAGACGCAGTCGTTAAAGAGCCAGAAAATGTCCTATTATTGCAAAAAACAGAGAGATAGAGAAAGAGAGAGGGAGAGAGAGAGAGAGAGAGAGAGAGAGAGAGAGAGAGAGAGAGAGAGAGAGACTTCCGCGCACACCGGTACACATTACCAACAAGACGGTTCCCTCCGAAAGAATCTTTTCCACAGCAATTAACACCTGGTCTTACCTGAAACATAAAAAAGACATTGTTAGCTGAAGGCAAAAAAATCAACAACAACAACAACAACAACAACAACAACAATAATAATAATAATAATAATAATAATAATAATAATAATAATAATAATAATAATAATAATAATAATAATAATACAGGATGCTATGTACGCGCCTTTCCCCAAGGCTCAAAGCGCGGCGATCTATACCAACATACACGCTCACCTGTCTCATTTACCCTCACACAAACCAAATACACATACGTCACTCAAACAGGTGGTGTAAAGGCAGGGAGATCGCTATTAGAAGACGGAAGAAAATCGAATTTTTATTTTTTGAAATTTTTATATTGACTGCATCCTGTACCATTATTGAAGGGAGGGAGGAAACCGGAGTGCCCGGAGAAAACCCTCGGTGACCTCAATAGTCTCGTACCTAATTCACATACGTTCGCCCCTTGCGGGAATCATAATAATAATAATAATATTAATAATAATAATAATAATAATAATAATAATAATAATAATAATAATAATAATAATAATAATAATAATAATAATAATAATAATAATAATAATAATAATAATAATAATAAAACGAGAAAAAGAAATAAATTCAAGCCGGTAAAACAAAGGTTGATTTTTATGATCTTTGTAAACAAAAAAGCATTATTAGGTGTTTGACAAAAAAAATCTAGAAAGTTGAATAAATATCTATTATACACAAAGACTTTCATTACTTGGAAATTATTCGTTGTCGACAATAAACAGTAATTCAGACTAATTAAATGTAATAAACTTGCAAACAAAGGCTATCATCTCGACAGGTTCAGCTGCTAACTGCCACAAAGTTTAAAGCCTTTGTCGAGTCTCGGCTTACAAAAATTAAAAGAAGTCGGAGCTCATTATATTAAAAACTTCAGAAATGGTCGGAACAGAGGTATAGGTAGTAGAAAAAACATTAACCGTAGGAGAATGCAGTGATGATGATGCCAGGGTAAAAGGAGAGAAAAAACGATAGGCGGGAGAGAGGCAGAAAGAGAGAGAGAGGAAGAGAGTGATGATGATGATGATGATGATGATGATGATGATGATGATTATGATGATGATGATGATGATGATGATGATGATGATGATGATGATGATGATGATGATGATGATGAAGATGAAGAAGAAGGTGAAGATGATGAGGATGAGGATGAGGATGAGGAGGTTGATAACGACTGCAGTCGTTTAAGGCGCAGGATTCCATTAACGTCATGCTCAATGCGCTCGAAAAACAAACAATTCATCAGAGAGACAGAGAGAGATAGAGAGAGCGAGGTCAGACAAACAGACAGAGAGAACAAAGAGAGGCAGACGGACAGACAGACAGAGAAACAGAGAGACAGACACAGAGAGACAGACAAAGAGAAGAGCGTTCGCCTGGCACACCGATGACCCAGGTTCGAATCCCGTGGTGAGCGAAATAAAAAGGGGCCATTTTTCACTGTCCATTTTAGCAGTATGATTGCTCTGGTGGTTCAGTGTTGATTTAGATCCTCACCCCTTGTTTTCTGGGATGGTTATGGGGGTGGCCTCGTGGCGCAGTGGATAAGTCGCCGGTTTCCTATGCCGAAGGTCGCGGGTTCGATTCCCGCAAGGGGCGAACGTATGTGACTTAGGTACGAGACTATTGAGGTCACCGAGGGTTTTCTCCGGGCACTCCGGTTTCCTCCCTCCCTTCAATAATGGTACAAGACCCAGTGAATATAAAAATTTCAAAAATAAAATTTCGATTTTCTTTCCGTCTTCTAATAGCGATCTCCCTGCCTTTACACCACCTGTTTGAGTGATGGATGTGTATTTGGTGTGTGTGTGTGAGGGTGGATGAGACAGGTGAGCGTGTATGTTGGTATAGATCGTCGCGCTTTGAGCCTGATTGATTTGGGGAAAGGCGCGTATATAGCATCCTGTATTATTATTATTATTTTATTATTCCCGTGTGTCATATCACCCATGGTGGGTGTAGACCTTAAAGTTCAACACTGTATTTCCCTATGCCAATGTCTTCCCCTTCGTCACCTGTACCATCATCATAGTTTCTAACCAGCCACAGCAGCAAAGGTTGACAGTGCACAAGAGAGAAGAACGGCTAAATAAGGGATGATCCGCGGCATGATTACAGATGTAAAGAGGAAAATAAGGTTTTGTTGCGGAAGAATTTAATCTTACGAGGAATATCAATACCGCTTCTATTGTCATCGTCACAACCATAAAACGTTGCCTGAAGGACATGTAAAAAAACAACTGAAGGTTACGCCCCACAAGAACCACGCTTTCATCATCATCAACATCATCAACATCACCGACAACCACTACTATCAGGGTCTCCAGAGCTGCAGCAGCCACTGCCACCGTCAACGTTACAAGCTACAATAGCAGTACGAATCATCATTACTATTACTACCATCGCCACCATAGCACCCCGCAGCAGCAACAACCCTCCTCACAGCAACCTCTGCCGCCATCCTCAGAAACAAACCAAAAATAATCAACATCTTCACCTTTTTCTTCTTCACCACCATTACCATCATCAACATCATCTGACACCGCCATCAAAATCCACCTCCTCGTCATTCTCACCCTAATCCCTATCACCATCCCTTTACTCCTCAATATTATCATTAAGCCTATCCCAGACAGCAGCAGCAGCAGCAGCAACCTCCGCCGCTATCATCAGAACACAACTATCAATTTCTCCATCACCATACGCTGCCATCAAAATCCTTCTTCTCCTTCGCGCCATCCCCCATCCCCATTACCATCCCGTTACTCCTCATCGTCATCATCATCATCATCATCATCATCATCATCATCATCATCATCATCATCATCATCATCATCATCATCATCATCATCATCATCATCATCATCATCATCATCATCATCATCATCATCATCATGTTCATATTCAGTAGCAGCAGCAAAGGCAACAAAGAACCCTGACCTCATACGACATATGGGACAAGACAGTGAAGTAGGATAGCTTTACACTTCAATCAATACTCAAAAGACACTTCTTCATCGACCAGATACCGTTGCAATTCAGCCGCGTGCTTTCCCATTGTTTCCTTCGTTCCACTAACACAGGTAGCGAGACTGCAAGGCAAATTTGTTTGGAGTTTTCTTGTGAACAGTGACATCATTACAAGTAGCTGTAGTGTCGGGGTTAGTGGAGATGGAGGTGGGGGTGGGGGTGATGGTGGTGGGGATGGAAGTGGTAGTAGTAGTAGTAGTAGTAGTAGTAGTAGTAGTAGTAGTAGTAGTAGTAGTAGTAGTAGTAGTAGTAGTAGTAGTATCGACAGCGGCAGCATCAATTCTATTCAGGAGATAGTGCATCTTCTTTGCTGAACGGAACTGAACTGAACTGAACATCTTTGCCTTATTGTCTTCGTCCCGATAACAGAGACAGATAGAGAAGAGAGATATAGACAGACAGACAGACAGACAGACGGACAGACAGACTGACGTATCAAGATTTGTTTTCTTTGTCCACTAGCGTCATCATCATTACCTAGTGTTACCATCATTGTCTTTTCTTATTACCACCGCCACCAACGGCATCGATCGTACTGTTGCGATACAGCCCGTTTTCCATTTTCCGCCATTTTCCTTCTGCTAATAGCACAGGTAGCCAGGAAGCATTGCCAGAGGTAATAAGGTGCATATAACACCACAGATAGCAAACAGCACTTTTGTGTTAAAGTGCCTCAAAAAGAGTTGCCTGCAATAATTATGAACATTCTATTTCTCCTTTCACCGTTTCCTCCTCTTCCTCCTCTAGCTCCTCCTCCTCCTCTTCATGCTCCTCCTCTTCATCATCATAGCTACTATCGCTGCCAACATCTTAATACAGTGCATCAGCTCCTCTCGGGAGGTTACTAGACCAGTCTGCTCATGCTACTAACTTTAGCAAACTTTATTCTCTCTCTCTCTCTCTCTCTCTCTCTCTCTCTCTCTCTCTCTCTCTCTCTCTCTCTCTCTCTCCATCTCTCTCTCATTATCATTCTCTATCACCCTCTCTATTACTCTATCTCTCTCTCTCCATCCCTCCTTCCCTCTCGACTTTGCTTTTTTTCCCCCTTCAGCTCACTTACTTTGCAGTCTCTCTGTCTCACTACGGATAAAAACTGAATGACTCACGTAGCACGACAGTAGTTTCATTTCCCATTCAAATGGCAACATCACACAGGTCTGCATTATTTTTTACATCATAAAATGCAAACTATCATGAAATATTGTATTCCCCAACTTTTCTTTTAAAAAAAAATATATTACACGACTGTCAAGTTCATGAAGCGTTTTTACAGTAGAAAAAAAAAAACATACGAAAAGAATAGCAAAGAGTTGGCAACTTTAAAAAAAACTTTTTATTTTATTTTTTTACGACTTTGTTTTCCGCAGCGTGATTTAACATGCCGAGTTTAAAGCGTACTTTGACCTTAGCAGCAGCAGCAACAACAACAACAACAACAGCAGCAGCAGCAGAAGAAGAAGAAGGACAAGTTTAGAGAGGGAGATATACAGTTAAATATAATATATCGTTGAAATGATGATACAAAGAAGGCTGCAAGAGTGGAATGTTTGGATTGCGCGCGTGTTTCGAAGTGTGTGTATATGTGTGTGTGTGTATGTGTGGGTGTGTGTGTGGGTGGGTGTCTGTGTGTGGGAGTGCTTGAACGACCACGCGTACTTGAACTGCCGTCCACCTAGCACGTTAGCGACTCTCCTGGTGGTGATTCCAGGTCCCATTATGGACACAACGTTTAAAACTACTGTCCCAGGATCGTCTTCCGTCTAATTTAAGATGGAGGCGGATTTAAATCAAACCATTCAGTCAGTTATTAAACCCTAGAGTCTGTCTTACACCGGGGATTTGATTTGATTGATTTATTGTTGCTTTAGGTCCAGCGGACTCTTCCGAGCCAAATCAGGACCGGACAACCCCCGATCCGCATAAAAGATCTGCCGCAACAACCCTAGTGGGAAAATTGAATGCCCTCCACCGGCCAGTCACTTTACAATAAAGACATCCCACGCGGGGGACGGCTGAGGGTTGACCTCAACTACGCGAACACCCCGGTTACAAAAACAAAATAGAATACAACCATCATTATAAATCATCAACAAAACACATACATATAAAATGCCTATAGTGCGAAATAATACAATCATAGGAAGCCCTAGTGACCACCCGCCAGAAAGCGTCCAACACTCCCAAGCTGATCCAACAGACCTCATACACAAACAAGGAGTCTTGTCCAGGAAGAGTTTTCAAGAAAAAAGGTAGGTCATTGATCTAGCGAAGAAGAAGAAAGTATAGCAGAGTGATAGGACAGATCAGGAATGGGAAAGAGCAAATGATGAAGACAGCGACAGTGGGAATTTAAAGCACTAAATTTCCAGAAAGTGGGGATACTATTTATACTGAAACCCCCGGCACTCCAACGGGGGGAACTGTTGCCGCAGTGAATTAGTCATGCCTACAAAGGCAAGACAGGTTTTCAACTGGGGCTTTCACTGTTCCCTTTATAGGTTAGAACAATCTACAGTGACAAGATTGCTCATGACCCCAAAGGGTACACCGGGGATGGGGAGAGGGAGAGGAAGTTAGAGGGAATGAGAGAGTGAGTTAGAGAGAAAGAGAGAGGGAGAGAGAGAGGAGAGAGAGGAGAGAGAGGAGAGAGAGGAGAGAGAGTCTAAACTTCGCTTTAGTTTTGGATCGCTTCCCCCCTCCCTCTGCATGCGCAATGAGCATTTTTACCGACGCAAAGGATCACGGTATACAAAACATCAACTACATCAACGCTTTATTCAATTAAAATTCTTTGGGCACGTCAGAGAGAGAGAGAGAGAGAGAGAGAGAGAGAGAGAGAGAGAGAGAGAGAGAGAGAGAGAGAGAGAGACAGACAGACAGACAGAGACAAAGAGACGTACTAGACATACATGATTGTATAAACACATAAATATAAACAAACAGATCAACATTGAATCAGGCAGACAAACAAGAGCAAGAAGAAAGCAGCATGCGCGTTATCTCAACACAGTTTTATCTGATCAACCGGATTTCATCACTCCCTATTTTTTCTTTAAACGTTGAGCAGTTTTCAAGTTCACACTGCCTCGCCAATCTCAACTCAAACAGTGCATTTGAAGAGTCGAAGCAAACTTTGACACATTCAACTTACGTAAGTTAAACCAGCGATGAGTTTTGATGTGAATCTATGGTCTTAAACAGTTCGTCTCGAGACAAACTTAAGACTGTCTTCCTTATATCTCAGCTCAAAAGAATTCGTTTCAAAAGTCGAAGCAAACTTTGTCTCTTTGAACTCAACTGACGCCAACCCAGAGAGGCTCAAGAGTTCCTTTTTTTAACAGCATGCAGCTTTAAAAAAAAAATTGAAGAAAATCCGCGAAGAATGGAATGACAGCTGAAGATCACATTTAAGGTAATCTAGTTTAAGAAGCTCTCCCCCTTTCCCCCTTCCCCCAACCATGAAGAAGAAGAAGAAGAAGAAGAAGAAGAAGAAGAAGAAGAAGAAGAAGAAGAAGAAGAAGAAGAAGAAGAAGAAGAAGATCAAACTTCAAGATGATGTTATTTCACTCGACAGGGAGAAACAAATCCGAAAGACAGAAATAATAAAAATAAACTTCATGAAAGATCATTATGAACTTAATAAGCGGAAAGAAAGAAGGGAAGTTTCAAAAAAGAAATTAAAAAAAATATTCATAAAGGAAAAAAAGACAGAAAAAAAAACGGACAGAAAGAACAAAAGACAGAAAAAAAGAAATAAACAAAAGAAAGAAAGAAAAAAAAAGACAGGAAGACAAAAGCAGAACGGAGGAAAAAAGAAAAAAAAAGAAAATAAGAGATAAGAAAACTAAGAAACAAAGAAACAAAACTAAGAAATAGGATCAGAACTGTTTAAATGACACGACCGCGGATTTTTCACGCCGTAACATCTCAAACTGAAATAATAGGCAATTAAAGACTAAACACACAAAAAAGTATTGAGGCCAAAAAAGAACCCACTTGACACGAAAAGAAAAGGATGCAACATTAGAATAATAACAAGGAGGAAGAAAAAGGAAGAGGATGAGAAGAAAAATGAAAGAGAAGAAGAAGAAGAAGAAAATGGAAGAAGATACAATATAATACAACACATCTTTGTTGCCCCAAAAGGAATTACAGCAGGCGCACAATCACATTTTAAATTCAAATACATTCAAAATTCAAAATAATCCCATTTTAAATTCAAATACGTCAAGAAAACATAACACTCACAATTTAAGTTCCTTTAAATTAAGAAATAACGTTAATCCGCTTTCATCTTTTCAAGCTAGTGCAAAGGGCATTACAGAGCAAACGAGTCAGGGTTATAAAATTGATATTGTAGTAAGAAAACAAAATTCACTATTCCAGTCCGGCATTACAGTGATCATTTTTATCGATAATGTCGGTGTCGGATAGCGCAGTGGTTGAAGCACTCGCTACTGTGTCGCAAGTTAAGCACTGTCCAGTGCGGTTAGCACTTGGATGGGTGACCGCAAAACGTGAAGCGACAAATAACAACGCCCCCAGTTGACTCAACTGTGACTGAGTACCTACTCTCTTAAGGGTGGGGGAAGGTAAAGCAGCGAGGGAGAGAGATGGGCATCACCTTCATTACGCTGGCCCAAGATAAGTGTGATCTCCAACATCACGCTCCCCTACGGCCACAAGGCTATGGGACCACCTTTACCACCTTTACCTTTACGAATCACATTTGAAACACACATGCACTCACCTCGTTCAATACAATAATCTACAATTAAAACTAAGCCAGTAAATCAAAAGAAGAAGAACAACAACATCACTGCCTGCAATCTAACAACAAAATCTAAACCACCATCAACAACTATCACCAGCAATAACAGCAGCAGCAGCACCCCCACCACTACCATCACTCCTTTAATAATAACAACACAAGTAACAGCAACAATAATACTAACACCACGGACCACAACGACAACAATGAAACGTTTGTACTTTTGCAAAACTTGAAACAGTTTTTAAAACAAAATCTGGTACATATCTATTCCTACACAACAATGGGAACAGGGTCATTAACCTTCCAAGTAAATTTTGGAAAGGAGGAAAAAAGGAAAACAATGAAAATTAACACAAAGAACCCAGAGAAATAAAAGTAAAAAAAAAAACTAAATTAAACACGAAGAACGGAAGCAATAAATACAAAAGATGCAAAACACGCCATTCGTTGCCTTAGACCATAGGCGCCCGTGAAAGCGTCTCTCCAAAAAACGCCTCTCTGTTTATACTATATTTAATATGCAGAGAGGCAGAGACTCGCCGGACGCCTGTGCCGTAGATCTCATAATGGAGAGGTTTAGTTAACAACCTTACGGGTTGCTAGTATAGCATAGGGGAGGTAAAATCACGTCGCAGTTCAATTGTACGAATAGCTCTAGAGTTGTCGGGTGTGGTGGTTTTGTTTATGTTTGTAGGGGATTACAAAATCCTCAGTAATGATAAGGTAATGGCGTTAGTTCTACACAGGGCTTGAAACAGTATTCCAATGAAGGCGAAAATAAGGGAGTACAAAGATAAAAAAAAAAAAAAACCTCAGACGAGGACAGGAGGAAGATCCCGCGTGGAACGAACTCACGAGACTTACGAACGAGACTTTTCTTCGGGTACACCGGTGTCCTCCTCCCTTCAATAATGGTATAAGATGTAGTCAATCTAACATTTAAAAAACAAAATTTGATTTATATTCCGACTTCGGTAATAGCGATCTTTTCGGATCGCCGCGCTTTAAGTTCGATTGAAAGAAAAGCGCGTGATAGCATCCTGTATTATTATTATTATTATTATTATTATTATTATTATTATTATTATTTATTATTATATTATTATTATTATTATTATTATTACAGTGGTGGGGGAGAGAGAGACAGAAAGACAGGCAGAGAGAGAGAGAGAAAGAGAGAGAGAGAGAGAGAGAGAGAGAGAGAGAGAGAGGCAGAGAAGCAGAAAGAGAGTTTTGAAAGTGTATTATAGCATTTTGACTATTCGCCAATGATATTATCTAGACATTCCAAAAGAATGAGTGAATTAGTAAACATACATACATTGAGTCCTGAGATTAAGGAGTTAACACACAAACACGCACACAAACACGCATACACATTCACACCCACATGCACACACCCACAAACACACGCAAACACACACACACACTATTGAATTAAACACAACTGAGGACAGACAGACAAGACAACAATATATATATATTTTTTAAAGCACTAGACAACAAAGAAGGAGAACGTGAAAGATAGACGGAGGAACGGGACTCAACACACAGAGAGAAGATGGAAAACAGAGGGGAAGGTCCAGTTTTGCCTAGCTGAGGAGAAGGAGGCACGTTGTCAAAACAAAGTGCGCGCGTCCAGGCACGAGCCTAGACAGGTCTAAGACGTCTTCCTTCTGACCCGGCATCGGTCGCGCTCATCTTCTACCGTACACCGACAGGAGCAGAAAAAGAAGGAAAAGGACGGGGAGAAGGAGGGAGGGTGAGGTGAAGGTGGTGTGCGGTGGGTGGTGGGGGAGGGTGATGTGGGAGGACGAAATGTAGAATAAACAAGAACGACAGTTTGAAGATGTGACGGAATTTTAATGTTAATTTAATCTGGGTCATTGAGTTTGTCTCCAGGACGATTTTAAAACCAAAAATAATACTGACTTTTTAAAAACACACAGTTCTTGTTTGAGTGTTTGGATTTTTATGTTGATCTCATTTGTGTGTGTGCTTATGTTGACTAAACCAACAGTGGGGGAAATGGGGAGGGGATGAGGGGGGGGGGTAAAAAAGGAATGTGTCTGGTACTGTGAATACTTATGTGTGTGTTGACAATCCTATGTATGGCGATTTTCCAAGTCATTCTATAAACCAGATTTATCTCTTCTGTATAAGCATGAAGCTATCGTACACCATGGACTGAATGGAGAGAGAGACAGAGAGAGACAGAGAGAGACAGAGACAGAGAGAGACAGACAGACAGCGAGGCAGAGAGGAACAGAGACAGAGAGGCAGAGAGAGAGAAAGAGACAGAGAGATAGAGAGAGACAGACAGACAGAGAGAAACAGAGAGAGACAGACAGACAGAGAGGCAGAGAGAGAGACAGACAGAGAAAGAGAGGAAGGGGCGGGGGTGTGAGGTTAGGCCATGTAAGTATACGAACAACCTCAAAGTTAATGAAAAAGACAGACAGAATGTTTTAATAGTTTTTTTTTAAATTATTTGTTTTCCTTCGAGAGAAAAATCGTTTCCGGTCTCATATGCACAGAACTGCGACTCAAAACTTTAGTGTTAGAACAACAACAACAACAACAACAACCGCTTAAGATTCTTCCGGTTCCTCACACACGAACACTTTCTTACTCCCTTTCCTTTCCTCCTTCCTTCCTTCCTTTATAATTATCTCTCTCTTTCTCTCTCTCCTCTCCCTCTATGTCTCTCTCTCTTTCCCTCTCTCTCTTCTCCCTCTGTCTCTCTCTCCTTCTCAAATATGTATATATCCGTATGTGTTTGTCTTGGTTGGAGTCTGTGATGGTATGGTCACCAGATCATCAGGCCTTGCAAAGACCATCCTGCAAGGCACAGTGAGAGAAAGGCATAAGAAGAAGACAGAAAAAGAGGTGGGAGGACAACATTCGAGAATGGACTGGCTCGACACTGAGCTAAGCCATAAGGGTTAATGAGGACAGAGAAAGATGGTTAAACGATCATCTGTGGTGCCCCAACCACCTTCGAGTTTTGGGATAGGATAGGATAAGAGTCTGTGAGTACGAGAATGAGGTTACGAAAGACTATATGATTACGCTTATGAGTATAGGCATGACTATGAGCAAGCATGCTTACGAGCATGATGCGCAAGAATATGCGTGCGTAAGTGTGCCCGTTCCAGTGCATAAACAAACATCTGCGGTCGGCAGCCCCGGCTTCAAGATAAATAGCTATAATGAAGAGAAATTGGGCGTGCTCCAATAACGACAAAACCAGCAACAGAATGCGGCTGAGACCAAATTCTACTTCAGCTTCACTTTAGAGAGGAGCCAATAATATTCATCGCAGGCTTTCCAACATAAAGACTTTGAGAACAAGCAACATAGTCTCGACATTGCGATAGAAATCTGCTCATTCCACGGTACATCAAAGGGGGTGCGGGGGGTGGGGGTGGGGAGGGGAAGAATATCCATAATGCAAGAGGGCTAATAAATTGTATTTCCCTAGCAGGACTTTTTTGTTGTTAAAATCAAATGGCTTTTCAAGGCACTGGCAATTGAGGTCTATCATGACCTATACAAAACAAGGGTTAGCTTTAAGACAGGGTCAGAACCCACAGCGTCTCTCAAAACAATCCTGCTGTAAGCCAATAGCCATGAATGGTAACATAATTTTTTACCTGGAAATAATGGCAGAAAATAAGAAATAAAAGAAATGACTTCAAATTCAACTAGGAAGCGCAAGGGAAATTTGGAGATCAAAATTGCGGTCGAAGATGACTTGCTGCTGCAACTGTTGCTGCTGAAGCTCTTGTTGCTGCTTGAAGCTTCTGCTACAGTAACTGTGTGTAGCTGCTGTTACTATTGATACGACATTGTTCTCAGGAAATAGTGGGGGAGGGGTGTTAGAGGGTGGGGGTGGGGATGTTAAAGAGGAACCGCCCATGCTGCTGATAACGATTCTGCTGCGACTGTAGCTGCTGCTGCCCTTACTACTGCTACAACATTGTTCTTTCTGGGGAAAGGGGGAAAATGGATGGATACATTGAAGCAGGACAATCATTTAAGAACACTTCTATCAGAAGGTGAAGACAATTTGAAGTTGTTATTTCTGTTTGTTAGCCTTACTGGTGGTGGCGGAAAGTAGGTCTTATGGAACTTATAGGAGGGAGGGGGATGGGAGTGTGGGGGGGAGGAATAAAAAAACAATTGTGACAACTTCAAGTAGGAAATAGAAGAAAAACTAGAGGAAAGTTCGCGAGGGATGAAAACGGAAGGGGAGGGGGGCGAAAGCGGGAAAAGGAAAAAAATGACGAAAAATGTTGACTTGAAGGACATGATGAGAAGCTGGCAAAAAGTGAAACAGCTAACGAGCGGAAGCAGACGTCGGCAAGGGCGGACAACTCGCGCGTCTTTCACGACGGACGCCTGGGAGCAGATTTGCTTGTTTTCATAAAAGACATCATCAGCGAACGACAACCCTGTCTAAAGCTTGTTCATCTCCTCAGTTTTTCTATCTACGTCTCCGTCTGTGGTCTCTTTCTTTTCTCACGCCCTTCGTCAAACCTTCTATTACCGCTTTTTCGTCTGAGTCAAAAGTCGCCTAATTGACCAATACTTGTCCTTTATAGTAGTCTATCAAAGGTAAATGCAAAATACCTATGTAGAACCTAAAGACTGTGACTGCCGGTTTGTCATCCTTCTTCATCTAATTCATGGTGCGTTATCTGGTCACCAGTTAATCTTTGGGTTGGATTGAGCTGAACTAGATACAGTGTGTAAATAGGTGGATGATGACGATAATGATTATGATGATGATGAGGAAAAGGAGGAGGAGGAGGAGGAGGAGGAGGAGGAGGAAGAGCAGAAGGACGATGATGATCCAGACACGAATAGCAATCCAAGCACAATTCCGCCCTACATTTCAGAAAAAAATGTCTCCTCCGCACAACATCCGCCTTCCCCCTCCCAACTTACCCCATGCTCCACCCGCATCTCACCTCGCATCATCCTCCGGATCGTGTATGGGAGGAGGGGGTGGGGATCCGGAATCCGAATTCTCTGTCGCACGTTGTGGTTCAGCCCATGACATAATCGGGCTAGTCACGCAAAGCAACACAAAGATGTGCGGATCTCATTTTGCAGCAATTAGAAATAAAAAGATTAGAGAGAGAGAGAGAGAGAGAGAGAGAGAGAGAGAGAGAGAGAGAGAGAGAGAGAGAGAGACAGAGAGAGAGAGAGACAGAGAGACAGAGACAGAGACAGACAGAAAGAGACAGAAACATACAGAAAAAGAGAGAGACAGAGAAAGAGAAAGAGACACAGATTCAGAGACAGATAGACAGAGAGAGAGGGAGAGAGAAAGGGAGGGAGGGAGGGAGAGAAGTAGAGAGAGAGAAGTAGAGAGAGAAAGAAAGAGAGAGAGAGAGAGAAAGAGAGAGAGATTAAAGCAGCGCCGGGAGTTGATCGTAGGCAGGCGACAAATTGATTTCGAACGCTGCAATTACCTTCTTCCTGATCAGGCGCCGCTGGGAGACGCTTTGACAACCTGCTCACCAGATCCACTGATAACCGACATCTGCGACAAATGCACTCATATCGCCTAAGAAAATGTATATGCAAAAAGGATACATCCCTCCCTTTGGTTTTGCCAGCCGTATAGGATGTGAGTGAGAGACGTTGCCTCAAATCCCGAATAAGAGTCCGCTGATTAGTAAATATACCGTATCAACTGGAACAGTTTCATATTTTCTCACAGCAGCATGGCCACAGAACGGATCACTGACAATTACATTTAGTGACTGCAATACAAACAGCGGCCAATGTCCACTAAAGGTGCGGTCTGACGGGAAGTGAAACAGAAGCAAAACAGCCAGTAAAACACGAAACATTGTAGTTTTGACGATGTTTATTGTGTGACTAGAACTAAAACATAACAGAAGCAAAGCGCCTAAGTGAAGCAAAGCCGATGCTTTCAATGTTTGAGCGTGCTCTAAAATTTTGGGTCGTTTCGCTGAAGCATTTGATTGCCAGCCAATCAGAAGAACCGACGTACGAAAACGAGGTTGTTATCATTTCAGCGATCATGGCGGCATCAAAAGCTACTGGGCTATTAGCAAATCTGAAACAAGACGATACGTTTATTCTCACTGATCTAATTCAAAGCCACGAGGCATTATGGAATGTAAGAAGTCAAAAATTACAGAAACCAAACCCTGAGAAAGGCCTCATGGACTTCGAGGGTCAATCTGATGGAAAAAACAGGGATCGTATGCACAACTTATTACGCATTGCTTCCACGCAGACTGCTTATGCAAAACTTCTCATCGTGTGACCACTTCACAAAGCAAAGCATTATAAACGCACTTATTTTTAGATGCTTCTAGAAGCAGAAGCTTTGCTTTGTTTACCGCTTTGCTTCTGTTTCACTTCACGTCAGACCGCACCTTAAACGGACGACCTTGACGCTGGCTGAGTGTCAGATATCTATTAAGCATGAACTGTGTTTAGGCGTATGCCCTCAACATCAGACTGAGGTCAGTGCCGCTTTCGGGCGATTGCCTATTTTATTCTTAGTAACGGCCCGACAAGAGACAATTTGTGTGATGGCAAAACTCAAAAGAAGAAAACATTCATTCCAATCTTGCGTTAAAGACAACACTGACAGTTCAAACAGAACTGCGGCGTAGCAGACTGCTTTTGGCCCAGTCTGTTTAAGCAGAGCTCTCTAATGGCCTGTCCTAATTCCAACGTTCGTGGAAGGTTCGGAGAAGTTTTAAAAAAAGTGGTTTGAGGTTCTCAGATCCAGAACCTCGGTTGCTGAAACTTTGGGACAAAAACTGGTTCTGGTTCTGAAAACCTCGGAAAAAAGGTTGTTGACCTCCCCGAATCTTCCAGAAACCTTTCAATTAGGACAGGCCATTAGGTAAGCACCGTCAAATTTCTATCTTTCATCCTTTGTTTCCATGCTTCTTCTCGTAGATAACAAGCACCATGTCCGCCCCCTCCAAAAAAGGTAAAATAACAGAAGTTTGGGACAAAAAAAAACACAAAACAAATAAAAACACTTCATTGACTGAAATAGGTTAAAATCTATATGTATTTATGTATATATGTACGTGTGTCTTTTAACTTTGTTTATAATATATTTTTCTACATTTATTACGATACACACCATGTCCTATCCTATCCTATCCTATCCTATCTCGTAACTCGAAGGTCGTAGGGGCACCACAGATGATCGTTTAACCAACGTACGCCATCTTTCTCTGTCCTCAGCAACCCTGTTGGTTTCGCTCAGTGTTAAACCAGTCCATTCTCGAATGTTGTCCTCCCACATCTTTTTCGGTCTCCCTCTTCTTCTACCTCCTTGCACTATGCCTAACACCCACACCAAAATTGCTAAAAGAGGCCAGCTAAACGGGACCTCGGGCCACACAGGCCTGCCAAGTGATGCACGAGAGATTCACAGATGAAGAAAAGCAAGTGCGCCGTAGTTCTGTCGTGTCCCCCACTCGTCTTTTGATGGACCTTCTTCATTTCCGACTCGAAGACGAAGGCAGATGAAGCTGAAAGAAGGAGAAGGGGAGGGGGGGGGGTGGAGAAAGAGAAGATGTAAAAGGACGAAGACTAAGCTCTTTCCTGCGACAAAGCAAGACCTAAACTCTGTCTATGTAATTTAAACGAATCCAGGGACAAAGTTCACTATATCCGCTTACTAGAACCTGTGCTGTTAAAACTAGACGAAAAAGACTGATTACATGCAAAGATAACAGATTGGTGACTATTCTACAATACAAGAAAAGTATGTGATTTTCTCTTTTTGCTGTTATATGCACAGTGGCATAAACATTTTCACAAATACAGATATTTAACAGGGACCGATGTGAGCTTTAGATTGAAATACAGTTTCTACAGAGCAACATAAACTGAGTCAGGGTTGAAATGCAGATTTATAAAAGAACCTTGATTTGACGTTGCTTTTACATGCAGATTTACAGGGACATGATTTAAAACTGCGTCGAAATAAGCAGATGTTAAACTTCAACACGAAATACAGGTAATCAGTCACGGAGTGACCAGGTCTAAACTAGGGTAGGATAGTAATTGAAAAACGATTTTAACTAGTTTTTAAATGCAGAGTTGGCAGAAACACCATGCGACAGGGCTTGAAATTCAAATGTTAATAAACCACTTTTGAAAAGCACGTTTGAGGCAAGGTGTGAACTAGTCTTGCATGTTACTTAAAGGGTGGTCCTATTGAAATGTAGCTATGCAGATGGAGATAAATTTATAAACGGTCCCCGACGGAAATAAAGTAGTGGATGCGGGATAGGGGTAGAGGCTAGGGTAAGGGTCAAGGAGGGATAGAGAGAGGCAGAGATATAATGTTGATTCTTTTGTTCAATAGGATAAGGTTCTAACAGGGGAAAAATCGGGTTTAAAAATAAGTTCCCATAGATCATCATTTTCTGCTTTACCGCGAAGAATCCCTTTCGAGCAATATTTATTTTGATGGCATGGTAGAAGCAGCTACTTCATCATCATCAGCGGAGTAGGTAACGTCGACACCGTTGTGCTCACCCATCAATAACGCTTGACGTTCTCGAATGAGATTTTTATAATCTACCCCTTGGCGAGACATACAGCCCTGGATACATATTATGATTGATCTACTTCATGACCATAAACAGTGGTGATGATAACCAGTATGTATCATCATCATTCTGTATATAAACATCACTGTATCACATCGGTACACAACATTTCCGAAGACACTCATCTAGTCACCCAGCACACGGTTCAAAAGAGCAATTATATCTTTGATTATTTAATTATTATATAATTTTTATATAGCGCTATTTTTTTAGCTCAAAAGCTGCTGAAGGTGCTGGCTGATACAGGAACTAACTCCAACCGACCGAGCCGCCCACTTGCAACCTTTGGGCGCATAGTCTAACGTCCAGACAACTTAGCACAATCCTGGGTTACCGGGTTTGAGGGAGAAGTGGCCTCGTGATAGCTGGGTACAGTTGTGTAGCCGGTACTCGCCCGTCTAGGACATGAGCAACGCAGGAACCTTTTTAAAGTTCGTGCTATGGAATGCGTGCGTGCACAGACTAGGCCTCGGTTTAGACTCTCATCTAGGATGCGCAGTGTTTCAAGGTCATGGTGCTGTATATCCAGGTCGTCTACGGGCTTGGAACCACTGCCTGTTCAGCTCAGGCTGCAATGTTATCGTTTGACATTGAATACTTGCAATTGTTTTGTGTTTTGAATACGCCATTCACCCAAATGTGTCCCCCTGCGAGGTCATGTTATTATTATTGTTTTTAACTTTTTTTTTCTTTTTATTAATTTTGTTTCGGCTTTCCAGACCGTCAACGCGTTTCGAACCACAGCCTGTACGAGCTGCAATATTATCGCTTTAACATTCGTTGTTTTTGCTGTTGCGTTAACCACTGAGCCAAATGCGTGCTCCGATTTAAAAAAAATCATACGATTCTTACTATAGCATCAAAAAATGCATGATCGATTCCGAAGTTAACCGCACTGCCCATGACCTCTTCTAGGAAGACAGCATTTACAAAATGACGTGCCGACTCCAAGATATCATTTGCTTGACAAACGGGCTTAATCAGATTTATCTCTCAGTTTCTCCAGCAAACAGGCAAAGATGCTAGATTGCTCGGATTCCGTTATTCCTTTCTAGATCGATAATATTTACTTTTGGTATGCAAGCGCGCTGAGCTTGTATGCTGATGTGGAGAACGCCGCAATACAAGAACGCGGCGTTGTTGTTATTATCATCATTATCAACATCGTAGTCGTCGTCGTTGTCCTCCTCCTCCATCCTCCTTTCTCATCTACCAACCTTATCAGCCTCCATCTCCTCATTATCACCACAACCACCACTACCACCACCACCATCATCATCATCATCATCATCATCATCATCATCATCATCATCATCATCATCATCATCAGCATCATCATCATCATCATCATCATCATCATCTTCTCTTCTTCTTCTTCCTTCTTGTTCTTCTTTCTTCTTCATCTTCTTCTTTTTCTTCTTCTTCTTCTTCATCTTCGTCTTCTTCTTCAACAGCAGTTGCAGGCTGAATTAAGGGGAACAAAAACTAAAATTCACAGAGAGATCACACTACAAGGGTTCAAGATTCAAGATTTAAGATTCAAGGTTCAAGATTCAAGATTCAAGGTTCAAGATTCAAGGTTCAAGATTCAAGAATACTTTATAATCTCAGAGAAATTAAGACATGCTTTGCTGACAGTAGAACAAAAAAATTGCAATAAATGTGTCAGAAAATACAATTACAAACATTCACTCATTAAAAGGTTGAACAAATGCATAGACTACAACGATGCAACAGGCAACAATAAAGTAATCAAGTCAACAATAAAGTAATAAAATGCGCAAAGTCCCCAATTGAAAACAGTTGGAGGGGAGACAAATTTAAGACAAATCCAACACACGCACACGCACACTCACACACGTACACCATAACACGCTTCTATTCATTCTGAGAGACATTATAATTAACGTTTGTTTAATAGTTGGATAGATTTTGGGACAAAACTAGACCTGGTTCGTACAGTGGAGCACGTGAGCACACGGAAACGGCGTCCTGTTTGTCCAGAACATGTATAGAGCCTCCATCAATCATCCTAGCCTTTTGCACAACACGACATTCAAAATAACTCACGCGGACTCTTCTGCTGCTCACCGACTACTTTTCCGCACACCTTCGCCACTCTGTCAAATTCTTGTTCTTCACACTAAAGCCACCATACCAGGATATAAAACCAAATGTAAGAACAGATTCAATAAGAGCAGGCTTACATAAACTTTGGCTGTAAGCATTGGCCATCTTATTATTGCTATTAGTCTGATGGTTGTTTCAATGTATAGTTTTCTATTCTCCCCCTTCCCCGGTCGCCTAGGATTGTGCTCAGTCGTCTGAACGTCAGACTGTGCGCCCAAGGCAGCACGTGGGCTCTTCGGGCGGCTTGAGTTAGATCCTATATCGACCAGCGCCTTGAGCAGCTATTGAGCTGAAAAAGCGCTATATAAGAATAATAATAATAATACTAATAATAATAATAATAATAATAATAATAATAATAATATAATAATAATAATAATAATAATAATAATTCAGTCCCTCAGAGTGCTTTTTTTTTTTAGCCGACAAGGGAAATGGGGGAGAGGAGGAGGGATGGGGAGGGGAGGATAACTCATGGAAAGACGTAACACGCAAAGTGAAATATGAACGGCAATACACAATAACTGGGGACGGAGAGCTGATGTGAACATCGAGAGGAAAGCGCACGGCATGGCAAGTGTCCCTCTCTCTCCCTCTTTTGCTCTTAGCTCGAGCCAACCTAGTGCAAAGGTCCCACATACAAACACAGTCGAGTCCATTTAGATGGCGGCCGCGATGCCTCTCAGTCTGCTGCCAACTCAGCGGTCAAAGAAATAATAAGAAAGACGGTCAACAAAGTAAACAAATACGGTTACACAATGTTTGGAAAGCTGTGTTTGTTTTTTTCTTCGAATCTTGCTGAAGTGTTACAAAACAAGAGCGCAGCAATAAAGTATTTTCAAAGGGACAGAAGTGAAGAAGAAGAAGAAGAAGAAGAAGAAGAAGAAGAAGAAGAAGAAGAAGAAGAAGAAGAAGAAGATGATGATGAAGAAGAAGAAGCCACAAAAGCGCCGGTCAGCATCATTCTGTGTCTAGAGGAAAAGGCGTGTTGTAATAGGCGTGATACAATTCAATTGCCTTGGAAAACATTATACAAGAAGAAGAAGAAGAAGAAGCAGAAGAAGAAGAAGAAGAAGAAGAAGAAGAAGAAGAAGAAGAAGAAGAAGAAGAAGAAGAAGAAGAAGACATAGTGTTCGTTACAGACACAGGTCTGCATCTGGATTTCCAAAGACCATGTTGAAAATTTTAACTATGATTTGTTCAATTTGTCATTAATTTATTAATTTATTCAGTCCGCCAGTCTCTCTCTCTATCTCTCTCTCTCTCTCTCTCTCACACTTTGATCTTAGCCAAAAGGCCGAGAAGCTTCATTATTTAGGTTAACTTTTGGTGACGTAGGTGGCAATGTATTATGTGCATTTTGCAATGCTGTTGAGAATGAAAATCATTTTCTATTAGAGTGTTCTTTATTTAATGATCTTCGAGATAAATATATAACTTTCCCACTTCAATCGTATGTACATGCTTTGCAGAATGGATCAAAATTCTATTTATGGAGGATAAGTCTGTATATTTTTCATGCACTAAAATTAAGATCAGAATTTTATGAACAGCTAGCTATTGCAAGCTAATGAATGTTTAACATATGCCGTCGATTTATAATGCAATATGTATACTATATTACCACGTGACTACCATATGTACATTCTAGGGGCTGGAGGCCCGAAGAATTGTGTTTGTTATGTGATGTTGTTTTTTGCTAAATACACGGACGAAGTCCAAACGTCAAACGTCTCTCTCTCTCTCTAACTCTCTCTCTCTCTCTCTCTCTAACTCTCTCTCTCTCTCTCTCTCTCTCTCTCTCTCTGTTTTATAGTCCTACCATTTGTGTGAACAGACAATCAACGAAAGACAGAGTACTAATTCACTAAGCACCAAGTACTAACGGGAAAGCATCTGGTTTGTACTCAAATTTCCACTCCATCGTAGTCGCAAGTTCTTTATAAATTGCCGTCTTTTATGCAGGGCAGTACACTCGGTAGACTATCAGTGCACTCCGTAGATTATCAATAGAGCAAAATAGTCCACTCCAGACGGTCCATCGTCCAGTTCATTAGAGCCTGTCACTGACGCATTGGCCTGTCCTGCTACAGTCGATGCTGCATCAGGATCAACACACTTGCACTGGATGCGCAACTCCCATGAGCTCTCGAGACTGATGGATGCTTACTGCCAGCTATGTTCAGAATATTCAGCAGTCCGATTCATTTTATCCAGTATAATAGCAATTCGTAGTATTCGACAGCACCAAGAAAAGTGGTTGCTTCGGTGTAGAATTAAACTGTGGATACGTTAAGAATGATAAAGAGTATGACATTAATGATGATGACAGAGAAAGGCTTATTACTAATTTTCTCCTCTAAATTCCTCGCGTTCCCCTATAATTGCCATTGGCCAGTCGTCGTTAGACTATCTGCCTTATTCAATGAAAAATTCGTTTCCGACAGTTTTAACCGTTTTTGTCCATCAATGAATAATAAACAACGTTAATAAAGCTGACCTAGCTCAACCAGACTGTGAATAACTGTGCAAGTTCATTCAAGGTAGTTTTTTTTTTTGTCCGATAAAAATAGTAAAGTTTACATAAATTTCGCGTCTAATTATTCCTCGTATTCGATTACACGCTTCCCTTAATTTTAGTCTGGTAACTAGACTGTCAGCTTCTACGCAGCGTCAAGTCTACTTATTACCAGAGCTTTATAGCCTAATTAACCATCAATCCAAGAAGTAATGAAGAGGATTTTGCTTGATCCCCTTGACCAGTACATCGCCTTCGCCCAAATCTTCGGCAATCTTTCCCGCTGTTTATCCTCTCTCTGTCTCTCTGTGTTCTCCTGGGCCTAATGAACTGTCGGAGGTAGATTCGAAGACAAAAGCCATGCAGAGCGCCTTGACCTGCGTCTTTCCGTGTCAACTGTTAATCAATGCAAGTAGTAAATATAGGGCTGGAAAACTGAAATGGTACTTCTGCTAACTGTAAGAGAGAAATCTCTATTTCTCCCTCTCTCTGTAGAAGAGCACCTGGCTTTGATTGTATATAAAACCTGTAGGAGCATCCTTCTTATTCATTTTATTTCTTCTTCACAGGCCACGAAACGTGCTTGTAGCGGTCAGAATAGTGCTACCAGATAGCAGAAGAGCAGCTTGCTTTATTTCTCTAAAGAGTATAAAATAAGAAGGTTAAAAATAAATCACTCAACCAAGAAATACAAACTCTACAAACAAAAACAACATTACATGTGTTACACTCATTCGATGTTGGTGTTTTTCTATCAGTATCTGATTCAGCCCGATGCTTGAAATCCTGATAGGTGTAACTGATTCGTTTATCCACGCAGCCTGCTCACTCAGCAGCAACAAGGCAAAGTCTTCGTATGAAGTTTTCCACTTTTATTCAGCACACATCAACAACTGCATACAATCGCTCAATCGCCTTTCCACTCTCAACTTTTTACTTTCCAACTCACTATCAACAACCTCTTTTCACAACACAGTGTGTCCATTATATATTTTTTCTCTCAACTCGAGATGACCTCAGGACGTTCTAGAATGACGCGTTACAACCAATCAGAATTAACTTCGTCATCACTGTTTTACGTCATACAACCTGCCTTTCTGTCAAAAGAATGTTCTCAAATATCCCGAAACTTCGATCGATAGTAAACAAGCAGATCTAGAGAATTCTCCAATAATATCGACTAACGAAAATTATCAACGTTATACAAAGCTTCTAACAACAATGCAAACTCAAATCAAAGGTAAATACACTCTATTATTGCTTGCTTTGCCAAATAAAACGAACAGATCTATCGCGCGCGCTTCACACATAATATCGTGCACATTTCACACCCACCAACATGCGCGTTTCAACGTAACAACATGTAATAGCCGCAGAACGTCCCTTTCATTGATTAGCACCAGAAAGGAAAAGACTCTAGAACGACTGAACAGTGAAGTCATTTCTAGCAGACTGCAGAAGAAAAAAAAACGGCTTTCGTTCCTAAGAAGTGCGCAAACTCGGTAGAAAGCTAAACAGTCCTAGCACTAGCAGACTGCAGAAAGAAGGGCAGCTTGCATTCCCTAGAGAGAGCAGCCGAGGTAAGAAGACAGAGAACATCCCCCTATACTCATCAATGGAAATGAACCCGTCGCCGGCAGACTTTGCAACACAGAAGGATGTCCAAAAGAGCTGTCGATGAAAACGACCTCATCTTAACATTGCACTAATCTCAACCCCATAGGCTGGCTGTTCTCAGATTCCTTTTCGCATTTCTTACACCGATTCCCATCTTTTCTCTCTCGTTTTTTCATCTCAGTTCAGCATTCTCTTTTTTTCCACCCCAATTTAGTTGGACTCATATCCTCTTACATCAAGTCAAATCTGTATCACACATAATGGAGAATTCACATCATTCATATCATTGATTCATATGAATATTTACTCTCTAATTCAAAGCTACAAACCTACATTCTATAATCACTAAAAGTGCCTTGTTTTCCCCGTCCTTTTAGAACCATCTGACTTCCTTCCTTTAGGGAATTTTGGATGGTTTCTCCCTATTAAACGATTCAGTAACAACTCAGCACGCACGATTTAAAAGTAATTTCGGATTAAGTGAGTTTCAATTTCCCGAAACGCGATAGACAATGATTTGTGCACTTTAAACCTATACACATTGTAATCGTGTATGGCAATTATCTCCTTTAATTTCTCGTCTTGCGAAATGCTTAGAAGGGTGGAAATGTACCACAAATCTGCCTTGTTAAAATGGTGTAGCGTTTAAATGTATACAGAGTATACAGTAGCCTATTTGAATAGCTGTGTTGCTTTAAGAGGACATACAGAGTTACCAATAACGCAACTCTAGTAGAGCGATAAAAATTGTGCGTTTAAAGATAGCACAGCAACAATCGTTCATTGTCTGTAGTTGTCGCCCGTTTGTCGTTGATTGTTTGAATTGGTTTCACATCCATCATTTTTTCAAGTTGCGGAAATACTTTCA